>JANJGN010000020.1:69117541-69717541 GCA_026770705.1 Isurus oxyrinchus | reverse complement strand
ACACACACACACATACACAGACACACACACATACACAGACACACACACACACACAGACACATACACACACACAGACACACACACACATACACAGACACACACACACACACAGACACACACACACATACACAGACACACACACACACACAGACACACACACACACACACAGACACACACACACACACACAGACACACACACACATACACAGACACACACACACACACACAGACACACACACACACACACCAGCGCTGGTATCTCTCCCCAATCACTCACTCATTCAGTCAGCAGCTGCTGTTCTCACCCCGCTTCTCCCCACACACATACACACCCACCCCTCTTCCCAAACTCCTTCTCTTACAAATCATCCAACCAGTAGTCCCTAATCCTTTCTCACCTTTTGTTCCAGTTGCTGGTACCTGTGAAGCAGTTTGGTTATTCCAGGTGTTAGGAACAATATATATTTTTTAAGCTGAATATATATGTTTGTGTGATAAGTAAGGTAAAAAGGATTCTTGTTTCATTCAGGTGTTGTTTGTGAACTTTGGCGCCAGGAGGTCTGGATGGACTTTTGACTAAAAGTTCAGGTCTTTTGGGTTTGTTTGTATATATGCATTTTAATGAGGTTTTACCACTCCTGAAGTTAAAGAGGTGGGGGAAAAGGCATCAGAAGTTTAATGATTTTGATAAAAAAAAACACAAAGTATAAAAACTGGGCTGTAGCCTAGTGACAGTGGTCAATTGACACAGAGGCACTGAGAAACACAGGGAAGATAAAAACAAAAAACTGCGGAAGCTGAAAATCCAAAAACAAAAACAGAATTACCTGGAAAAACTCAGCAGGTCCGGCAGCATCGGTGGAGAAGAAAAGAGTTGACCTTTCGAGTCCTCATGACCCTTCAACAGAACTAGGTGAATCCAAGGAAGGGGTGAAATATAAGCTGGTTTAAGATGGGGGGGTGGGGGGGGGGGGAGAGAAGTGGAGGGGGGTGGTGTGGTTGTAGGAACAAACTAACAGTGATAGAAGCAGATCATCAAAAGATGTCACAGACAACAGAACAAAAGAACACAGAGGTGTCGAAGTTGGTGATATTATCTAAACGAATGTGCTAATTAAGAATGGATGGTAGGGCACTCAAGGTACAGCTCTAGTGGGGGTGGGGGAAGCATAAAAGATTTAAAAATATTTAAAAATAATGGAAATAGGTGGGAAAAGAAAAATCTATATAATTTATTGGAAAAAAACAAAAGGAAGGGGGAAGAAACAGAAAGGGGGTGGGGATGGAGGAGGGAGTTCAAGATCTAAAGTTGTTGAATTCAATATTCAGTCCGGAAGGCTGTAAAGTACCTAGTCGGAAGATGAGGTGCTGTTCCTCCAGTTTGCGTTGGGCTTCACTGGAACAATGCAGCAAGCCAAGGACAGACATGTGGGCAAGAGAGCAGGGTGAGTGTTAAAATGGGAAGTGACAGGGAGGTTTGGGTCATTCTTGCGGACAGACCGCAGGTGTTCTGCAAGGCAGTCGCCCAGTTTACGTTTGGTCTCTCCAATGTAGAGGAGACCACATTGGGAGCAACGAATGCAGTAGACTAAGTTGGGGGAAATGCAAGTGAAATGCTGTTTCACTTGAAAGGAGTGTTTGGGCCCTTGGACAGTGAGGAGAGAGGAAGTGAAGGGGCAGGTGTTACATCTTTTGCGTGGGCATGGGGTGGTGCCATAGGAGGGGGTTGAGGAGTAGGGGGTGATGGAGGAGTGGACCAGGGTGTCCCAGAGGGAACGATCCCTATGGAATGCCGACGGGGGGTGGGGGGTGAAGGGAAGATGTGATTGGTTGTGGCATCATGCTGGAGTTGGCGGAAATGGCGGAGTATGATCCTTTGAATGCGGAGGCTGGTGGGGTGATAAGTGAGGACAAGGGGGACCCTATCATGTTTCTGGGAGGGAGGAGAAGGCGTGAGGGCGGATGCGCGGGAGATGGCCCGGACACAGTTGAGGGCCCTGTCAACGACCGTGGGTGGAAAACCTCGGTTAAGGAAGAAGGAAGACATGTCAGAGGAACCGTTTTTGAAGGTAGCATCATCGGAACAAATGCGACAGAGGCGAAGGAACTGAGGGAATGGGATGGAGTCCTTACAGGAAGCAGGGTGTGAGGTGCTGTAGTCGAGGTAGCTGTGAGAGTCGGTGGGTTTGTAATGGATATTGGTGGACAGTCTATCACCAGAGATTGAGACAGAGATGTCAAGGAAGGGAAGGGAAGTGTCAGAGATGGACCACGTGAAAATGATGGAGGGGTGGAGATTGGAAGCAAAATTAATAAATTTTTCCAAGTCCCGACGAGAGCATGAAGCAGCACTGAAGTAATCATCGATGTACCGGAGAAAGAGTTGTGGAAGGGAGCCAGAGTAGGACTGGAACAAGGAACGTTCCACGTACCCCATAAAGAGACAGGCATAGCTGGGGCCCATGCGGGTACCCATAGCCACACTTTTTATTTGGAGGAAGTGAGAGGAGTTGAAGGAGAAATTGTTCAGTGTGAGATCAAGTTCAGCCAGACGGAGGAGAGTAGTGGTGGATGGGGATTGTTCGGGCCTCTGTTCAAGGAAGAAGATAAGGGCCCTCAGATCATCCTGGTGGGGGATGGAGGTGTAGAGGGATTGGACGTCCATGGTGAAGAGGAAGCGGTTGGAGCCAGGGAACTGGAAATTGTTGATATGACATAAGCAGTCAGAGGAATCACGGATGTAGGTGGGAAGGGACTGGACAAGGGGAGAGAGAAGGGAGTCAAGGTAACGAGAAATGAGTTCTGTGGGACAGGAGCAAGCTGACATGATCGGTCTACCGGGGCAGTCCTGTTTGTGGATTTTGGGTAGGAGATAGAAGCGGGCCGTCCGAGGTTGGGCGACTATCAGGTTGGAAGCTGTGGGAGGAAGATCTCCAGAGGAGATGAGGTCAGTGACAGTCCTGGAAACAATGGCTTGATGTTCAGTGGTGGGGTCATGGTCCAGGGAGAGGTAGGAGGAAATGTCTGCGAGTTGATGCTCAGCCTCCGCGAAGTAGAGGTCAGTGCGCCGGACAACAACAGCACCACCCTTGTCAGTACGTTTGATGACAATGTCAGGGTTGGACCTGAGAGAATGGAGTGCAGTAAGTTCAGAGAGAGAGAGATTAGAATGGGTGAGAGGAGCAGAGAAATTGAGACGACTAATGTCGCGCCGACAGTTCTCAATGAAAAAATCAAGAGAAGGTAAGAATCCAGAGGGAGGGGTCCAGGTGGAGGGAGAATATTGGAGGTGGGTGAAAGGATCTGTTGAATGGGGAGAGGACTCCTGCCCAAAGAAGTGAGCCCAGAGACGAAGACAGCGGCAGAAGAGTTCAGCATCATGCCGAGCCCGAAATTCATTGAGGTGAGGGCATAAGGGTATGAAACTAAGTCTTTTGCTGAGCACTGAATGTTCAGCATCGGAGAGGGGAAGGTCAGGGGGTATGGTGAATACACGGCTGGGGCTGGGATTGGAAGATGGGGTGGGGACGGAGGGACAGGCAGGGGTGGAGGGTCCTAGATGGGTGTTGGTGTCAATGAGTTTTTGGAGCTTGCGTTCCTTAGCACTTGCGAGAAAGAGAAAGTTTCTTGTTAAGGCGTCGGATGAGACCAAGAATAAAATTAAACTGGGGGCACACGCAGCTTTGAAAAAGGGTGCAGCAGTGCTGCTGGATGGAGAGGTCGAGTGTGTTCATATGGCAGTGCATGGCACTGAGTGTGGATTTCAGAATGTGATGGGAACAGCAGTCCGAGAAACGTTTTGTCCCGGAGATACCGATAATCCTGGGTGGGTTCGAAAGATGAGGGGTGGAATTTCAGTTGAAATCCACGTGGGGTAAGTCGGAGACGGAGACAGTCACTGTGAAAGGAGATATGGCTGCGAAAGCGGGTTTTAGTAAACACCTTGTCAAACACTAGGAGAGAAATGGAAAGCAATGAAGGTGAGTAAGGCAAAAGAGAGATACGGAAATCTTGTCGCGGAGATGAAAAGAACTTCTTCAAGGAGGTAGGCATTTCTTGAAGAGCAATGGCAGTCAATTAAACACAGAGATAAAAACAAAAAACTGCGGATGCTGGAAATCCAAAAACAAAAACAGAATTACCTGGAAAAACTCAGCAGGTCCGGCAGCATCGGCGGAGAAGAAAAGAGTTGATGTTTCAAGTCCTCATGACCCTACAACAGAACTAGGTGAATCCAAGGAAGTGGTGAAATATAAGCTGGTGTAAGGTGTGTGTATGTGGGGGGGTGGGCGGGAGGGAGAGAAGTGGAGGGGGCGGGTTGTGCTTGTAGGGACAAACAAGCAGTGATAGAAGTAGATCATCAAAAGATGTCACAGACAACAGAACAAAAGAACACAGAGGTGTTGAAGTTGGTGATATTATCTAAACGAATGTGCTAATTAAGAATGGATGGTAGGGCACTCAAAGTATAGCTCTAGTGGGGGTGGGGAGAGCATAAAAGATTTTAAAATATTTTTAAATAATGGAAATAGGTGAGGAACAACACCTCATCTTCCGACTAGGTACTTTACAACCTTCCGGACTGAATATTGAATTCAACAACTTTAGGTCTTGAGCTCCCTCCCCCATCCCCACCCCCTTTCTGTTTCTTCCCCCTTCCTTTTGTTTTTTCCAATAAATTATATAGATTTTTCTTTTCCCACCTATTTCCATTATTTTTAAATCTTTTTAAATCTTTTATGCTCCCCCCACCCCCACTAGAGCTATACCTTGAGTGCCCTACCATCCATTCTTAAATAGCACATTCGTTTAGATAATGTCACCAACTTTAACTTTAACACCTATGTGTTCTATTGTACCATTGTCGCTGACATCTTTTGATGATCTGCTTCTATCACTGCTTGTTTGTCCCTACAACCACACCACCCCCTCCACTTCTCTCCCCCTACCCAAACCCCACCCCCCCCCCCCCACCACACACACACACACCTTAAACCAGCTTATATTTCACCCCTTCCTTGGATTCACCCAGTTCTGTTGAAGGGTCATGAGGACTCGAAAGGTCAGCTCTTTTCTTTAACACAGGGAAGAGTTCAGTGTGTGACAGAAAAAGAAGCCAGGAATTGTAAGCTCTCTGATAAGAAATACTTCAAGGTTACTGGGAGACTGAATTTAGCGAACTCTTGTGTCTGCCCTGCAGTTGAAGCAATAGAGAATTCAGAGTATGGTTTTGGGTGTCTCAAGGAGAGATAACAAGTTGTATGAAAAGCATCGAGTGAACACTCAGGCATTCACTTGAAAAAAATCATTTGCAATTGTACCAGTCTCAAGCAAGAAGCATTCGTGTCAAGATGGTGCTGAATCTTCACTGGTTTATGTGTCTGTAAAGATATTCCTGGGACAAAGGAATAGTGAATATTTGTTTTTGTTATTAAATTAAAAAAATAAAAATCTATGGATAGCATTTTGCTCGTGGATGTGTTAAAATGGCTGATTGCGATGTAAGGCCATTTGTTTTCTGGATTTTAAAATCTTCATTTCTTGGTTTTAAATTCTTCAGCTCCCTGAAGCAGCTCTCTGCCTTCAGGGAGGTTTCATTATGCACTTGTCTGTGCCCGGGTTACGTCAGCACCAGTCCTCCTCTCGCCCCTGTGCCAGTGTCCCTGAGCAGGTCAGTGCACGTTTCATGCTGGCTTGCTGTCAAATGGCCATCCAACGTGAAATCACGGTCAAGGGGGAGCGATCACCAGCACCAGTCCATTCCCGGGCCCACCAACCACACCCGCACACCAACTTACAAATCCTCCCTCAGTTTGGGAACCCATGACATAGTGGTTACCATTGAGTAGAAACTTAACTGGGCGAGCCACATAACTACAAAGGTTGTGATAGCAGGTCAGAGGCTAGGAATCCAGTTAAGAGTTACAAACCTTGTAATTCTCCAAGGCCTATGCACCATCTACAAGGTACCAGTCAGCAGTGTGCTGGAATACTCTCCACATGCACACTCAAGATTAAACACCATTCAGAACAAAGCAGAATGCTTCATCAGTAGCCCATCAATTTAAATAAATGCACAGTGGGGTCAGTCTGCTCTCTCCCTGGGGTCAGTGATACAGACACAGTGGGGTCAGTCTGCACTCTCCCCAGGGTCAGTGATACAGACACAGTGGGGTCAGTCTGCTCTCTCCCCGGGGTCAGTGATACAGACACAGTGGGGTCAGTCTGCTCCCTCCCCGGGGTCAGTGATACAGACACAGTGGGGTCAGTCTGCTCTTTCCCCAGGGTCACCGATACAGACACAGTGGGGTCAGTCAGCTCTCTCCCCAGGGTCAGTGATACAGACAAAGTGGGGTCAGTCTGCTCTCTCCCCAGGGTCAATGAAAAAGACACAGTGGGGTCAGTCTGCTCTCTCCCTGGGGTCACTGATACAGACACAGTGGGGTCAGTCTGCTCTCTCCCTGGGGTCACTGATACAGACACAGTGGGGTCAGTCTGCTCACTCCCCGGGGTCAGTGATACAGACACAATGGGGTCAGTCTGCTCTGTACCCTGGGTCACTGATACAGACACAGTGGGGTCAGTCTGCTCTCTCCCCGGGGTCACTGATACAGACACAGTGGGGTAAGTGTGCTCTCTCCCCGGGGTCACTGATACAGACACAGTGGGGTCAGTCTGCTCTCTCCCCCGGGGTCAGTGACACAGACACAGTGGGGTCAGTCTTCTCTCTCCCCGGGGTGAGTGACACAGACACAGTGCAGTCAGTCTGCTCTCACCCCACGGTCAGTGACACAGACACAGTGGGGTCAGTCTGCTCTGTACCCTGGGTCACTGATACAGACACATTGGGGTCAGTCTGCTCTCTCCCTGGGGTCAGTGATACAGACACAGTGGGGTCAGTCTGCATTCTCCGCGGGGTCAATGATACAGACACAGTGGGGTCAGTCTGCTCTCTCCCCCAGAGACAGTGATACAGACAAATTGGGTTCAGTCTGCTTTCTCCCTGGGGTCAGTGGTACAGACACAGTGGGGTCAGTCTGCTCCCTCCCCTGTTTCAGTAATACAGACACAGTGGGGTCAGTCTACTCTCTCCCTGGGGTCAGTGATACAGACACAGTGCGGTCAGTCTGCTCTCTTCCCGAGGTCAGTGACACAGGCACAGTGGGGTCAGTCTGCTCTCTCCCTGGGGTCAGTGACACAAACACAGTACATTCAGTCTGCTCTCTACCGGGGTCAGTGACACAGGCACAGTGGGGTCAGTCTGCTCTCTCCCTGGGGTCAGTGACACAAACACAGTGCATTCAGTCTGCTCTCTCCCGGGGTCAGTGACACAGGCACAGTGGGCTCAGTCTCCTCTCACCCCAGGGACAGTGACACAGACACAGTGGAGACAGTCTGCTCTCTTCCCGGGTCAGTTACACAGACACAGTGGGGTCAGTCTGCTCTCTCCCCACGGTCAGTGACACAGACACAGTGGGGACAGTCTGCTCTCTCCCGGAGTCAGTGACACAGACACAGTGGAAACAGTCTGCTCTCTTCCCGGGATCAGTGATACAGACACAGTGGGATCAGTCTGAACTCTCCCCGGGGTCTCTGATACAGACACAGTGGGGTCAGTCTGCTCTCTCCCCGGGGTCACTGATACAGACACAGTGGGGTAAGGCTGCTCTCTCCCCCAGGGTCAGTGACACAGATAAAGTGGGGTCAGTCTGCTCTCTCCCCGGGGTGAGTGACACAGACACAGTGGGGTCAGTCTGCTCTCTCCCGGGGTCAGTGATACAGATACAGTGGGGTCAGTCTGCTCTCTCCCCCAGGGTCTGTGATACAGACACAGTGCAGTCAGTCTGCTCTCACCCCACGGTCAGTGACACAGACACAGTGGGGTCAGTCTGCTCTCTCCCGGGGTCAGTGACACAGACCCAGTGGAGACAGTCTGCTCTCTTCCCGGGATCAGTGATACAGACACAGTGGGATCAGTCCGAACTCTCCCCGGGGTCTCTGATATAGACACAGTGGGGTCAGTCTGCTCTCTCCCCGGGGTCACTGATACAGACACAGTGGGGTCAGGCTGCTCTCTCCCCCAGGGTCAGTGACACAGATAAAGTGGGGTCAGTCTGCTCTCTCCCCGGGGTGAGTGACACAGACACAGTGGGGTCAGTCTGCTCTCTCCCGGGGTCAGTGATACAGATACAGTGGGGTCAGTCTGCTCTCTCCCCCAGGGTCTGTGATACAGACACAGTGCAGTAAGTCTGCTCTCACCCCACGGTCAGTGACACAGACACAGTGGGGTCAGTCTGCTCTGTACCCTGGGTCACTGATACAGACACACTGGAGTCAGTCTGCTCTCTACCTGGGGTCAGTGATACAGACACATTGGGGTCAGTCTGCTCTCTCACACGGTCAGTGACACAGACACAGTGGGGTCAGACTGCTCTCGGGGTCAGTAATACAGACACATTGGGGACAGTCTGCTGTCTCCCCACGGTCAGTGAGACAGACACAGAGGGTCAGTCTGCTCTCTACCCGGGGTCACTTAGACAGACACAGTGGGGTCAGTCTGCTCTCTCCCCCGGGGTCAGTGACACAGACACAGTGGGGTCAGTCTTCTCTCTCCCCTGGGTCAGTGACACAGACACAGTGCAGTCAGTCTGCTTTCTCCCGGGGTCAGTGATACAGATACAGTGGGGTCAGTCTGCTCTCTCCCCGGGGTCAGTGACACAGAGACATTGCAGTCAGTCTGCAATCTCCTGGGGGTCAGTGACACAGACACAGTGCAGTCAGTCTGCTCTCACCCCACGGTCAGTGACACAGACACAGTGGGGTCAGTCTGCTCTGTACCCTGGGTCACTGATACAGACACATTGGGGTCAGTCTGCATTCTCCGCGGGGTCAATGATACAGACACAGTGGGGTCAGTCTGCTCTCTCCCTGGGGTCACTGATACAGACACAGTGGGGTCAGTCTGCTCTCTCCCCCAGAGACAGTGATACAGACAAATTGGGTTCAGTCTGCTTTCTCCCCGGGGTCAGTGGTACAGACACAGTGGCGTCAGTCAGCTCCCTCCCCTGTTTCAGTAATACAGACACAGTGCGGTCAGTCTACATTCTCCCTGGGGTCAGTGATACAGACACAGTGCGGTCAGTCTGCTCTCTCCCGGGGTCAGTGAGACAGATACAGTGGGGTCAGTCTGCTGTCTCCCTGGGGTCAGAGATATTGACACAGTGGGGTCACTCTGCTCTCTCCCCGGGGTCAGTGACACAGACACAGTGGGGTCAGTCTGCTCTCTCCCCGGGGTCAGTGACACAGACACAGTGGGGTCAGTCTGCTCTCTTCCCGGGGTCAGTGACACAGGCACAGTGGGGTCAGTCTGCTCTCTCCCTGGGGTCAGTGACACAAACACAGTGCATTCAGTCTGCTCTCTCCCGGGGTCAGTGACACAGGCACAGTGGGGTCAGTCTGCTCTCACCCCAGGGTCAGTGACACAGACACAGTGGAGACAGTCTGCTCTCTTCCCGGGATCAATGATACAGACACAGTGGGATCAGTCCGAACTCTCCCCGGGGTCTCTGATACAGACACAGTGGGGTCAGTGTGCTCTCTCCCCGGGGTCACTGATACAGACACAGTGGGGTCAGTCTGCTCACTTCCCCAAAGTCAGTGACACAGATAAAGTGGGGTCAGTCTGCTCTCTCCCCGGGGAGAGTGACACAGACACAGTGCAGACAGTCTGCTCTCTCCCGGGGTCAGTGATACAGATACAGTGGGGTCAGTCTGCTCTCTCCCCCAGGGTCAGTGATAGAGACACAGTGCAGTCAGTCTGCTCTCACCCCACGGTCAGTGACACAGACACAGTGGGGTCAGTCTGCTCTCACCTCCGGGTCAATGATACAGATACAGTGGGGTCAGTCTGCTCTCTCCCCCAGGGTCAGTGATAGAGACACAGTGCAGTCAGTCTGCTCTCACCCCACGGTCAGTGACACAGACACATTGGGGTGAGTCTGCTCTCACACACGGTCAGTGACACAGACACAGTGGGATCAGACAGCTCTCGGGGTCAGTAATACAGACACATTGGGGACAGTCTGCTGTCTCCCCACGTTCAGTGAGACAGACACAGAGGGTCAGTCTGCTCTCTCCCCGGGGTCACTGATACAGACACAGTGGGGTCAGGCTGCTCTCTCCCCCAGGGTCAGTGACACAGATAAAGTGGGGTCAGTCTGCTCTCTCCCCGGGGTGAGTGACACAGACACAGTGGGGTCAGTCTGCTCTCTCCCGGGGTCAGTGATACAGATACAGTGGGGTGAGTCTGCTCTCTCCCCCAGGGTCTGTGATACAGACACAGTGCAGTCAGTCTGCTCTCACCCCACGGTCAGTGACACAGACACAGTGGGGTCAGTCTGCTCTCTCCCGGAATCAGTGACACAGACACAGTGGAGACAGTCTGCTCTCTTCCCGGGATCAGTGATACAGACATAGTGGGTTCATTCTGCTTTCTCCCCGATGTCAGTCGTACAGACATATTGCGTTCCATCTGCTCTCTCCCCGGGATCAGTGATACAGGCACAGTGCGGTCAGTCTGCTCTCGGGGTCACTGATACAGACACAGTGGGGTCAGTCTGCTCTCTCCCCAGGGTCAGTGCTACAGACACAGTGGGTCCAGTATGCTCTCTCCCCTGGGTCACTGATACATACACAGTGGGGTCAGTCTGCTCTCTCCCCAGGGTCAGTGATACTGACACACTGTGTGCAGTCTGCTCTTTTCCCGGGGTCAGTGATACAGACACAGTGGGGTCAGTCTGCTCTCTCCCCAGGGTCAGTGATACAGACACAGTGGGGTCAGTCTGCTCTGTCCCCTGGTTCACTGATACAGACACAGTGGGTTCAGTCTGCTCTCTCCCTGGGGTCAGTGATACAAAGTGGGATCAGTCTGCACTCGGGGTCATGATACAGACACATTGGGGTCAGCCTGCTCTCTCCCCATGTTCAGTGATACAGACACAGTGGGGTCAGTCTGCTCTCTCCCTGGGGTCAGTGATACAGACACAGGGGGGTCAGTCTGTTCTCTCCCTGAGGTCAGTGATACAGACACAGTGGAGACAGTCTGCTCTCTTCCCGGGATCAGTGATACAGACACAGTGGGATCAGTCTGCTCTCTCCCCCAGGGTCAGTGACACAGATAAAGTGGGGTCAGTGTGCTCTCTCCCCGGGGTGAGTGACACAGACACAGTGCAGACAGTCTGCTCTCTTCCGGGGTCAGTGATACAGATACAGTGGGGTCTGTCTGCTCTCTCCCCCAGGGTCAGTGATACAGACACAGTGGGGTCAGTCTGCTCTCACCTCGGGGTCAATGATACAGATACAGTGGGGTCAGTCTGCTCTCTCCCCCAGGGTCAGTGATAGAGACACAGTGCAGTCAGTCTGCTCTCACCCCACGGTCAGTGACACAGACACATTGGGGTGAGTCTGCTCTCTCACACGGTCAGTGACACAGACACAGTGGGGTCAGACTGCTCTCGGGGTCAGTAATACAGACACATTGGGGTGAGTCTGCTCTCTCACACGGTCAGTGACACAGACACAGTGGGGTCAGACTGCTCTCGGGGTCAGTAATACAGACACATTGGGGACAGTCTGCTGTCTCCCCACGGTCAGTGAGACAGACACAGAGGGTCAGTCTGCTCTCTATCCAGGGTCACTTAGACAGAAACAGTGGGGTCAGTCTGCAATCTCCCCTGTTTCAGTGATACAGACACAGTGGGGTCAGTCTGCTCTATCCCTGGGGTCAGTGATACAGAGACAGTGGGGACAGTCTGCTCTCTTCCCGGGGTCACCGATACAGACCCAATGGGGTCAGTCTGCTCTCTTGCCGGGGTCAGTGATACAGACACAGTGGGGTCAGTCTGCTCTCTCAGCGGGGTCACTGATACAGACACAGTGGGGTCAGTCTGCTCTCTCCCCACTGTCAGTGACACAGACACAGTGGGATCAGTCTGCTCTCTCCCTGGGGCCAGTGATAGACACAGTGGGGTCAGTCTGCTCACTCCCCACGGTCAGTGATACAGACACAGTGGGGTCAGTCTGCTCTCTCCCCACTGTCAGTGACACAGACACAGTGGGATCAGTCTGAACTCTCCCCGGGGTCTCTGATACAGACACAGTGGGGTCAGTGTGCTCTCTCCCCGGGGTCACTGATACAGACACAGTGGGGTCAGTCTGCTCTCTCCCCCAGGGTCAGTGACACAGATAAAGTGGGGTCAGTGTGCTCTCTCCCCGGGGTGAGTGACACAGACACAGTGCAGACAGTCTGCTCTCTCCCGGGGTCAGTGAAACAGATACAGTGGGGTCCGTCTGCTCTCTCCCCCAGAGTCAGTGATACAGACACAGTGGGGTCAGTCTGCTCTCACCTCGGGGTCACTGATACAGACACAGTGGGGTCAGTCTGCTCTCTCCCCCAGGGTCAGTGATACAGAAACAGTGCAGTCAGTCTGCTCTCTACCGGGGTCAGTGACACAGGCACATTGGGGTCAGTCTGCTCTCTCCCTGGGGTCAGTGACACAAACACAGTGCATTCAGTCTGCTCTCTCCCGGGGTCAGTGACACAGGCACAGTGGGCTCAGTCTCCTCTCACCCCAGGGACAGTGACACAGACACAGTGGAGACAGTCTGCTCTCTTCCCGGGTCAGTTACACAGACACAGTGGGGTCAGTCTGCTCTCTCCCCACGGTCAGTGACACAGACACAGTGGGGTCAGTCTGCTCTCTCCCGGGGTCAGTGACACAGACACAGTGGAGAGAGTCTGCTCTCTTCCCGGAATCAGTGATACAGACACAGTGGGATCAGTCCGAACTCTCCCCGGGGTCTCTGATACAGACACAGTGGGGTCAGTCTGCTCTCTCCCCGGGGTCACTGATACAGACACAGTGGGGTCAGGCTGCTCTCTCCCCCAGGGTCAGTGACACAGATAAAGTGGGGTCAGTCTGCTCTCTCCCCCCGGGTCTGTGATACAGACACAGTGCAGTCAGTCTGCTCTCACCCCACGGTCAGTGACACAGACACAAAGGGGTCAGTCTGCTCTCTCCCGGGGTCAGTGACACAGACACAGTGGAGACAGTCTGCTCTCTTCCCGGGATCAGTGATACAGACACAGTGGGATCAGTCCGAACTCTCCCCGGGGTCTCTGATACAGACACAGTGGGGTCAGTCTGCTCTCTCCCCGGGGTCACTGATACAGACACAGTGGGGTCAGGCTGCTCTCTCCCCCAGGGTCAGTGACACAGATAAAGTGGGGTCAGTCTGCTCTCTCCCCGGGGTGAGTGACACAGACACAGTGGGGTCAGTCTGCTCTCTCCCGGGGTCAGTGATACAGATACAGTGGGGTCAGTCTGCTCTCTCCCCCAGGGTCTGTGATACAGACACAGTGCAGTCAGTCTGCTCTCACCCCACGGTCAGTGACACAGACACAGTGGGGTCAGTCTGCTCTGTACCCTGGGTCACTGATACAGACACACTGGAGTCAGTCTGCTCTCTCCCTGGGGTCAGTGATACAGACACATTGGGGTCAGTCTGCTCTCTCACACGGTCAGTGACACAGACACAGTGGGGTCAGACTGCTCTCGGGTTCAGTAATACAGACACATTGGGGACAGTCTGCTGTCTCCCCACGGTCAGTGAGACAGACACAGAGGGTCAGTCTGCTCTCTACCCGGGGTCACTTAGACAGACACAGTGGGGTCAGTCTGCTCTCTCCCCCGGGGTCAGTGACACAGACACAGTGGGGTCAGTCTTCTCTCTCCCCTGGGTCAGTGACACAGACACAATGCAGACAGTCTGCTTTCTCCCGGGGTCAGTGATACAGATACAGTGGGGTCAGTCTGCTCTCTCCCCGGGGTCAGTGACACAGAGACATTGCAGTCAGTCTGCAATCTCCTGGGGGTCAGTGACACAGACACAGTGCAGTCAGTCTGCTCTCACCCCACGGTCAGTGACACATACACAGTGGGGTCAGTCTGCTCTGTACCCTGGGTCACTGATACAGACACATTGGGGTCAGTCTGCATTCTCCGCGGGGTCAATGATACAGACACAGTGGGGTCAGTCTGCTCTCTCCCTGGGGTCACTGATACAGACACAGTGGGGTCAGTCTGCTCTCTCCCCCAGAGACAGTGATACAGACAAATTGGGTTCAGTCTGCTTTCTCCCCGGGGTCAGTGGTACAGACACAGTGGCGTCACTCAGCTCCCTCCCCTGTTTCAGTAATACAGACACAGTGCGGTCAGTCTACACTCTCCCTGGGGTCAGTGATACAGACACAGTGCGGTCAGTCTGCTCTCTCCCGGGGTCAGTGAGACAGATACAGTGGGGTCAGTCTGCTGTCTCCCTGGGGTCAGAGATATTGACACAGTGGGGTCACTCTGCTCTCTCCCCGGGGTCAGTGACACAGACACAGTGGGGTCAGTCTGCTCTCTCCCCGGGGCTCAGTGACACAGACACAGTGGGGTCAGTCTGCTCTCTTCCCGGGGTCAGTGACACAGGCACAGTGGGGTCAGTCTGCTCTCTCCCTGGGGTCAGTGACACAAACACAGTGCATTCAGTCTGCTCTCTCCCGGGGTCAGTGACACAGGCACAGTGGGGTCAGTCTGCTCTCTCCCTGGGGTCAGTGACACAAACACAGTGCATTCAGTCTGCTCTCTCCCGGGGTCAGTGACACAGACACAGTGGGCTCAGTCTGCTCTCACCCCAGGGTCAGTGACACAGACACAGTGGAGACAGTCTGCTCTCTTCCCGGGTCAGTTACACAGACACAGTGGGGTCAGTCTGCTCTCTCCCCACGGTCAGTGACACAGACACAGTGGGGTCAGTCTGCTCTCTCCCGGGGTCAGTGACACAGACACAGTGGGCTCAGTCTGCTCTCACCCCAGGGTCAGTGACACAGACACAGTGGAGACAGTCTGCTCTCTTCCCGGGATCAATGATACAGACACAGTGGGATCAGTCCGAACTCTCCCCGGGGTCTCTGATACAGACACAGTGGGGTCAGTGTGCTCTCTCCCCGGGGTCACTGATACAGACACAGTGGGGTCAGTCTGCTCTCTTCCCCAGGGTCAGTGACACAGATAAAGTGGGGTCAGTCTGCTCTCTCCCCGGGGTGAGTGACACAGACACAGTGCAGACAGTCTGCTCTCTCCCGGGGTCAGTGATACAGATACAGTGGGGTCCGTCTGCTCTCTCCCCCAGGGTCAGTGATACAGACACAGTGGGGTCAGTCTGCTCTCACCTCGGGGTCAATGATACAGATACAGTGGGGTCAGTCTGCTCTCTCCCCCAGGGTCAGTGATAGAGACACAGTGCAGTCAGTCTGCTCTCACCCCACGGTCAGTGACACAGACACATTGGGGTGAGTCTGCTCTCACACACGGTCAGTGACACAGACACAGTGGGATCAGAATGCTCTCGGGGTCAGTAATACAGACACATTGGGGACAGTCTGCTGTCTCCCCACGTTCAGTGAGACAGACACAGAGGGTCAGTCTGCTCTCTACCCAGGGTCACTTAGACAGACACAGTGGGGTCAGTCTCCTCTCTCCCCTGTTTCAGTGATACAGACACAGTGGGGTCAGTCTGCTCTCTCCCTGGGGTCAGTGACACAAACACAGTGCATTCAGTCTGCTCTCTCCCGGGGTCAGTGACACAGACACAGTGGGCTCAGTCTGCTCTCACCCCAGGGTCAGTGACACAGACACAGTGGAGACAGTCTGCTCTCTTCCCGGGTCAGTTACACAGACACAGTGGGGTCAGTCTGCTCTCTCCCCACGCTCAGTGACACAGACACAGTGGGGTCAGTCTGCTCTCTCCCGGGGTCAGTGACACAGGCACAGTGGGCTCAGTCTGCTCTCACCCCAGGGTCAGTGACACAGAAACAGTGGAGACAGTCTGCTCTCTTCCC
This sequence comes from Isurus oxyrinchus, assembly GCA_026770705.1. Lineage (NCBI taxonomy): Eukaryota > Metazoa > Chordata > Chondrichthyes > Lamniformes > Lamnidae > Isurus > Isurus oxyrinchus. The sequence continues at coordinate 69,701,597 of JANJGN010000020.1, read as the reverse complement.
GGGATCAATGATACAGACACAGTGGGATCAGTCCGAACTCTCCCCGGGGTCTCTGATACAGACACAGTGGGGTCAGTGTGCTCTCTCCCCGGGGTCACTGATACAGACACAGTGGGGTCAGTCTGCTCTCTTCCCCAGGGTCAGTGACACAGATAAAGTGGGGTCAGTCTGCTCTCTCCCCGGGGTGAGTGACACAGACACAGTGCAGACAGCCTGCTCTCTCCCGGGGTCAGTGATACAGATACAGTGGGGTCCGTCTGCTCTCTCCCCCAGGGTCAGTGATACAGACACAGTGGGGTCAGTCTGCTCTCACCTCGGGGTCAATGATACAGATACAGTGGGGTCAGTCTGCTCTCTCCCCCAGGGTCAGTGATAGAGACACAGTGCAGTCAGTCTGCTCTCACCCCACGGTCAGTGACACAGACACATTGGGGTGAGTCTGCTCTCACACACGGTCAGTGACACAGACACAGTGGGATCAGACTGCTCTCGGGGTCAGTAATACAGACACATTGGGGACAGTCTGCTGTCTCCCCACGTTCAGTGAGACAGACACAGAGGGTCAGTCTGCTCTCTACCCGGGGTCACTTAGACAGACACAGTGGGGTCAGTCTCCTCTCTCCCCTGTTTCAGTGATACAGACACAGTGGGGTCAGTCTGCTCTCACCCTGGGGTCAGTGATACAGAGACAGTGGGGACAGTCTCCTCTCTTCCCGGGGTCACCGATACAGACCCAATGGGGTCATTCTGCTCTCTCGCCGGGGTCAGTGATACAGACACAGTGGGGACTGTCTGCTCTCTCAGCGGGGTCACTGATACAGACACAGTGCGGTCAGTCTGCTCTCTCCCCACTGTCAGTGACACAGACACAGTGGGATCAGTCGGCTCTCTCCCCAGGGTCAGTGACACAGGCACAGTGGGGTCAGTCTGCTCTCTCCCTGGGGTCAGTGACACAAACACAGTGCATTCAGTCTGCTCTCTCCCGGGGTCAGTGACACAGACACAGTGGGCTCAGTCTGCTCTCACCCCAGGGTCAGTGACACAGACACAGTGGAGACAGTCTGCTCTCTTCCCGGATCAGTTACACAGACACAGTGGGGTCAGTCTGCTCTCTCCCCACGCTCAGTGACACAGACACAGTGGGGTCAGTCTGCTCTCTCCCGGGGTCAGTGACACAGACACAGTGGGCTCAGTCTGCTCTCACCCCAGGGTCAGTGACACAGACACAGTGGAGACAGTCTGCTCTCTTCCCGGGATCAATGATACAGACACAGTGGGATCAGTCCGAAATCTCCCCGGGGTCTCTGATACAGACACAGTGGGGTCAGTGTGCTCTCTCCCCGGGGTCACTGATACAGACACAGTGGGGTCAGTCTGCTCTCTTCCCCAGGGTCAGTGACACAGATAAAGTGGGGTCAGTCTGCTCTCTCCCCGGGGTGAGTGACACAGACACAGTGCAGACAGTCTGCTCTCTCCCGGGGTCAGTGATACAGATACAGTGGGGTCCGTCTGCTCTCTCCCCCAGGGTCAGTGATACAGACACAGTGGGGTCAGGCTGCTCTCACCTCGGAGTCAATGATACAGATACAGTGGGGTCAGTCTGCTCTCTCCCCCAGGGTCAGTGATAGAGACACAGTGCAGTCAGTCTGCTCTCACCCCACGGTCAGTGACACAGACACATTGGGGTGAGTCTGCTCTCACACACGGTCAGTGACACAGACACAGTGGGGTCAGACTGCTCTCGGGGTCAGTAATACAGACACATTGGGGACAGTCTGCTGTCTCCCCACGTTCAGTGAGACAGACACAGAGGGTCAGTCTGCTCTCTACCCGGGGTCACTTAGACAGACACAGTGGGGTCAGTCTCCTCTCTCCCCTGTTTCAGTGATACAGACACAGTGGGGTCAGTCTGCTCTCTCCCTGGGGTGAGTGACACAGACACAGTGGGGTCAGTCTGCTCTCTCCCGGGGTCAGTGATACAGATACAGTGGGGTCAGTCTGCTCTCTCCCCCAGGGTCTGTGATACAGACACAGTGCAGTCAGTCTGCTCTCACCACACGGTCAGTGACACAGACACAGTGGGGTCAGTCTGCTCTCTCCCGGGGTCAGTGACACAGACACAGTGGAGACAGTCTGCTCTCTTCCCGGGATCAGTGATACAGACACAGTGGGATCAGTCCGAACTCTCCCCGGGGTCTCTGATACAGACACAGTGGGGTCAGTCTGCTCTCTCCCCGGGGTCACTGATACAGACACAGTGGGGTCAGTCTGCTCTCACCCCACGGTCAGTGACACAGACACATTGGGGTGAGTCTGCTCTCACACACGGTCAGTGACACAGACACAGTGGGGTCAGACTGCTCTCGGGGTCAGTAATACAGACACATTGGGGACAGTCTGCTGTCTCCCCACGTTCAGTGAGACAGACACAGAGGGTCAGTCTGCTCTCTACCCGGGGTCACTGAGACAGAAACAGTGGGGTCAGTCTCCTCTCTCCCCTGTTTCAGTGATACAGATAAAGTGGGGTCAGTCTGCTCTCTCCCCGGGGTGAGTGACACAGACACAGTGCAGACAGTCTGCTCTCTCCCGGGGTCAGTGATACAGATACAGTGGGGTCCGTCTGCTCTCTCCCCCAGGGTCAGTGATACAGACACAGTGGGGTCAGTCTGCTCTCACCTCGGAGTCAATGATACAGATACAGTGGGGTCAGTCTGCTCTCTCCCCCAGGGTCAGTGATAGAGACACAGTGCAGTCAGTCTGCTCTCACCCCATGGTCAGTGACACAGACACATTGGGGTGAGTCTGCTCTCACACACGGTCAGTGACACAGACACAGTGGGGTCAGACTGCTCTCGGGGTCAGTAATACAGACACATTGGGGACAGTCTGCTGTCTCCCCACGTTCAGTGAGACAGACACAGAGGGTCAGTCTGCTCTCTACCCGGGGTCACTTAGACAGAAACAGTGGGGTCAGTCTCCTCTCTCCCCTGTTTCAGTGATACAGACACAGTGGGGTCAGTCTGCTCTCTCCCTGGGGTCAGTGATACAGACACAGTGGGGTCAGTCTGCTTTCTCCGCGGGGTCAATGATACAGACACAGTGGGGTCAGTCTGCTCTCTCCCTGGGGTCAGTGATACAGACACAGTGGGGTCAGTCTGCTTTCTCCGCGGGGTCAATGATACAGACACAGTGGGGTCAGTCTGCTCTCTCCCTGGGGTCACTGATACAGACACAGTGGGGTCAATCTGCTCTCTCCCCCAAAGTCAGTGATACTGACACAGTGGAGTCAGTCTGCTTTCGCCCCGGGGTCAGTGGTACAGACACAGTGGGGTCAGTCTCCTCCCTCCCATGTTTCAGTAATACAGACACAGTGGGGTCAGTCTCCTCCCTCCCATGTTTCAGTAATACAGACACATTGGGGTCAGTCTGCTCTCACCCCACGTTCAGTGATACTGACACATTGGGGTTAGTCTGCTCTCTCCCTTGGGTCAGTGATAGAGACACAGTGGGGTCAGTCTGCTCTCTCCCTGGGGTCAGTGATACAGACACATTGGGGTCAGTCTGCTCTCCCCAGAGACCTGTCATACAGACACAGTGGGTTCAATCTGCTGTCTCCCCGGGGTCAGTGATACAGTCATAGTGGGTTCATTCTGCTTTTTCCCCGGTGTCAGTCGTACAGACATATTGCGTTCCATCTGCTCTCTCCCCGGGATCAGTGATACAGGCACAGTGCGGTCAGTCTGCTCTCGGGGTCACTGATACAGACACAGTGGGGTCAGTCTGCTCTCTCCCCAGGGTCAGTGCTACAGACACAGTGGGTCCAGTATGCTCTCTCCCCTGGGTCACTGATACATACACAGTGGGGTCAGTCTGCTCTCTCCCCATGGTCAGTGATACAGACACACTGTGTGCAGTCTGCTCTTTTCCCGGGGTCAGTGATACAGACACAGTGGGGTCAGTCTGCTCTCTCCCCAGGGTCAGTGATACAGACACAGTGGGGTCAGTCTGCTCTGTCCCCTGGTTCACTGATACAGACACAGTGGGTTCAGTCTGCTCTCTCCCTGGGGTCAGTGATACAAAGTGGGATCAGTCTGCACTCGGGGTCATGATACAGACACATTGGGGTCAGCCTGCTCTCTCCCCATGTTCAGTGATACAGACACAGTGGGGTCAGTCTGCTCTCTCCCTGGGGTCAGTGATACAGACACAGGGGGGTCAGTCTGTTCTCTCCCTGAGGTCAGTGATACAGACACAGTGGAGACAGTCTGCTCTCTTCCCGGGATCAGTGATACAGACACAGTGGGATCAGTCCGAACTCTCCCCGGGGTCTCTGATACAGACACAGTGGGGTCAGTCTGCTCTCTCCCCCAGGGTCAGTGACACAGATAAAGTGGGGTCAGTCTGCTCTCTCCCCGGGGTGAGTGACACAGACACAGTGCAGACAGTCTGCTCTCTCCCGGGGTCAGTGATACAGATACAGTGGGGTCCGTCTGCTCTCTCCCCCAGGGTCAGTGATACAGACACAGTGGGGTCAGTCTGCTCTCACCTCGGAGTCAATGATACAGATACAGTGGGGTCAGTCTGCTCTCTCCCCCAGGGTCAGTGATAGAGACACAGTGCAGTCAGTCTGCTCTCACCCCATGGTCAGTGACACAGACACATTGGGGTGAGTCTGCTCTCACACACGGTCAGTGACACAGACACAGTGGGGTCAGACTGCTCTCGGGGTCAGTAATACAGACACATTGGGGACAGTCTGCTGTCTCCCCACGTTCAGTGAGACAGACACAGAGGGTCAGTCTGCTCTCTACCCGGGGTCACTTAGACAGAAACAGTGGGGTCAGTCTCCTCTCTCCCCTGTTTCAGTGATACAGACACAGTGGGGTCAGTCTGCTCTCTCCCTGGGGTCAGTGATACAGACACAGTGGGGTCAGTCTGCTTTCTCCGCGGGGTCAATGATACAGACACAGTGGGGTCAGTCTGCTCTCTCCCTGGGGTCAGTGATACAGACACAGTGGGGTCAGTCTGCTTTCTCCGCGGGGTCAATGATACAGACACAGTGGGGTCAGTCTGCTCTCTCCCTGGGGTCACTGATACAGACACAGTGGGGTCAATCTGCTCTCTCCCCCAGAGTCAGTGATACTGACACAGTGGAGTCAGTCTGCTTTCGCCCCGGGGTCAGTGGTACAGACACAGTGGGGTCAGTCTCCTCCCTCCCATGTTTCAGTAATACAGACACAGTGGGGTCAGTCTCCTCCCTCCCATGTTTCAGTAATACAGACACATTGGGGTCAGTCTGCTCTCACCCCACGTTCAGTGATACTGACACATTGGGGTTAGTCTGCTCTCTCCCTTGGGTCAGTGATAGAGACACAGTGGGGTCAGTCTGCTCTCTCCCTGGGGTCAGTGATACAGACACATTGGGGTCAGTCTGCTCTCCCCAGAGACCTGTCATACAGACACAGTGGGTTCAATCTGCTGTCTCCCCGGGGTCAGTGATACAGTCATAGTGGGTTCATTCTGCTTTTTCCCCGGTGTCAGTCGTACAGACATATTGCGTTCCATCTGCTCTCTCCCCGGGATCAGTGATACAGGCACAGTGCGGTCAGTCTGCTCTCGGGGTCACTGATACAGACACAGTGGGGTCAGTCTGCTCTCTCCCCAGGGTCAGTGCTACAGACACAGTGGGTCCAGTATGCTCTCTCCCCTGGGTCACTGATACATACACAGTGGGGTCAGTCTGCTCTCTCCCCAGGGTCAGTGATACAGACACACTGTGTGCAGTCTGCTCTTTTCCCGGGGTCAGTGATACAGACACAGTGGGGTCAGTCTGCTCTCTCCCCAGGGTCAGTGATACAGACACAGTGGGGTCAGTCTGCTCTGTCCCCTGGTTCACTGATACAGACACAGTGGGTTCAGTCTGCTCTCTCCCTGGGGTCAGTGATACAAAGTGGGATCAGTCTGCACTCGGGGTCATGATACAGACACATTGGGGTCAGCCTGCTCTCTCCCCATGTTCAGTGATACAGACACAGTGGGGTCAGTCTGCTCTCTCCCTGGGGTCAGTGATACAGACACAGGGGGGTCAGTCTGTTCTCTCCCTGAGGTCAGTGATACAGACACAGTGGAGACAGTCTGCTCTCTTCCCGGGATCAGTGATACAGACACAGTGGGATCAGTCCGAACTCTCCCCGGGGTCTCTGATACAGACACAGTGGGGTCAGTCTGCTCTCTCCCCCAGGGTCAGTGACACAGATAAAGTGGGGTCAGTCTGCTCTCTCCCCGGGGTGAGTGACACAGACACAGTGCAGACAGTCTGCTCTCTCCCGGGGTCAGTGATACAGATACAGTGGGGTCCGTCTGCTCTCTCCCCCAGGGTCAGTGATACAGACACAGTGGGGTCAGTCTGCTCTCACCTCGGGGTCAATGATACAGATACAGTGGGGTCAGTCTGCTCTCTCCCCCAGGGTCAGTGATACAGACACAGTGCAGTCAGTCTGCTCTCACCCCACGGTCAGTGACACAGACACATTGGGGTGAGTCTGCTCTCTCACACGATCAGTGACACAGACACAGTGGGGTCAGACTGCTCTCGGGGTCAGTAATACAGACACATTGGGGTGAGTCTGCTCTCTCACACGGTCAGTGACACAGACACAGTGGGGTCAGACTGCTCTCGGGGTCAGTAATACAGACACATTGGGGACAGTCTGCTGTCTCCCCACGGTCAGTGAGACAGACACAGAGGGTCAGTCTGCTCTCTATCCAGGGTCACTTAGACAGAAACAGTGGGGTCAGTCTGCTCTCTCCCCTGTTTCAGTGATACAGACACGGTGGGGTCAGTCTGCTCTATCCCTGGGGTCAGTGATACAGAGACAGTGGGGACAGTCTGCTCTCTTCCCGGGGTCACCGATACAGACCCAATGGGGTCAGTCTGCTCTCTTGCCGGGGTCAGTGATACAGACACAGTGGGGTCAGTCTGCTCTCTCAGCGGGGTCACTGATACAGACACAGTGGGGTCAGTCTGCTCTCTCCCCACTGTCAGTGACACAGACACAGTGGGATCAGTCTGCTCTCTCCCTGGGGTCAGTGATAGACACAGTGGGGTCAGTCTGCTCACTCCCCACGGTCAGTGATACAGTCACAGTGGGGTCAGTCTGCTCTCTCCCCACAGTCAGTGAGACAGACACAGTGGGGTCAGTCTCCTCCCTCCCAGTGGTCAATGATACAGACACAGTGGGATCAGTCTGAACTCTCCCCGGGGTCTCTGATACAGACACAGTGGGGTCAGTCTGCTCTCTCCCCCAGGGTCAGTGACACAGATAAAGTGGGGTCAGTGTGCTCTCTCCCCCGGGGTGAGTGACACAGACACAGTGCAGACAGTCTGCTCTCTCCCGGGGTCAGTGAAACAGACACAGTGGGGTCCGTCTGCTCTCTCCCCCAGAGTCAGTGATACAGACACAGTGGGGTCAGTCTGCTCTCACCTCGGGGTCACTGATACAAACACAGTGGGGTCAGTCTGCTCTCTCCCCCAGGGTCAGTGATACAGACACAGTGCAGTCAGTCTGCTCTCTACCGGGGTCAGTGACACAGGCACAGTGGGGTCAGTCTGCTCTCTCCCTGGGGTCAGTGACACAAACACAGTGCATTCAGTCTGCTCTCTCCCGGGGTCAGTGACACAGGCACAGTGGGCTCAGTCTGCTCTCACCCCAGGGACAGTGACACAGACACAGTGGAGACAGTCTGCTCTCTTCCCGGGTCAGTTACACAGACACAGTGGGGTCAGTCTGCTCTCTCCCCACGGTCAGTGACACAGACACAGTGGGGTCAGTCTGCTCTCTCCCGGGGTCAGTGACACAGACACAGTGGAGACAGTCTGCTCTCTTCCCGGGATCAGTGATACAGACACAGTGGGATCAGTCCGAACTCTCCCCGGGATCTCTGATACAGACACAGTGGGGTCAGTGTGCTCTCTCCCCGGGGTCACTGATACAGACACAGTGGGGTCAGGCTGCTCTCTCCCCCTGGGTCAGTGACACAGATAAAGTGGGGTCAGTCTGCTCTCTCCCCGGGGTGAGTGACACAGACACAGTGGGGTCAGTCTGCTCTCTCCCGGGGTCAGTGATACAGATACAGTGGGGTCAGTCTGCTCTCTCCCCCAGGGTCAGTGATACAGACACAGTGGGGTCAGTCTGCTCTCTCCCCCAGGGTCAGTGACACAGATAAAGTGGGGTCAGTGTGCTCTCTCCCCGGGGTGAGTGACACAGACACAGTGCAGACAGTCTGCTCTCTCCCGGGGTCAGTGAAACAGATACAGTGGGGTCCGTCTGCTCTCTCCCCCAGAGTCAGTGATACAGACACAGTGGGGTCAGTCTGCTCTCACCTCGGGGTCACTGATACAGACACAGTGGGGTCAGTCTGCCCTCTCCCCCAGGGTCAGTGATACAGAAACAGTGCAGTCAGTCTGCTCTCTACCGGGGTCAGTGACACAGGCACAGTGGGGTCAGTCTGCTCTCTCCCTGGGGTCAGTGACACAAACACAGTGCATTCAGTCTGCTCTCTCCCGGGGTCAGTGACACAGGCACAGTGGGCTCAGTCTCCTCTCACCCCAGGGACAGTGACACAGACACAGTGGAGACAGTCTGCTCTCTTCCCGGGTCAGTTACACAGACACAGTGGGGTCAGTCTGCTCTCTCCCCACGGTCAGTGACACAGACACAGTGGGGTCAGTCTGCTCTCTCCCGGGGTCAGTGACACAGACACAGTGGAGAGAGTCTGCTCTCTTCCCGGAATCAGTGATACAGACACAGTGGGATCAGTCCGAACTCTCCCCGGGGTCTCTGATACAGACACAGTGGGGTCAGTCTGCTCTCTCCCCGGGGTCACTGATACAGACACAGTGGGGTCAGGCTGCTCTCTCCCCCAGGGTCAGTGACACAGATAAAGTGGGGTCAGTCTGCTCTCTCCCCCCGGGTCTGTGATACAGACACAGTGCAGTCAGTCTGCTCTCACCCCACGGTCAGTGACACAGACACAATGGGGTCAGTCTGCTCTCTCCCGGGGTCAGTGACACAGACACAGTGGAGACAGTCTGCTCTCATCCCGGGATCAGTGATACAGACACAGTGGGATCAGTCCGAACTCTCCCCGGGGTCTCTGATACAGACACAGTGGGGTCAGTCTGCTCTCTCCCCGGGGTCACTGATACAGACACAGTGGGGTCAGGCTGCTCTCTCCCCCAGGGTCAGTGACACAGATAAAGTGGGGTCAGTCTGCTCTCTCCCCGGGGTGAGTGACACAGACACAGTGGGGTCAGTCTGCTCTCTCCCGGGGTCAGTGATACAGATACAGTGGGGTCAGTCTGCTCTCTCCCCCAGGGTCTGTGATACAGTCACAGTGCAGTCAGTCTGCTCTCACCCCACGGTCAGTGACACAGACACAGTGGGGTCAGTCTGCTCTGTACCCTGGGTCACTGATACAGACACACTGGAGTCAGTCTGCTCTCTCCCAGGGGTCAGTGATACAGACACATTGGGGTCAGTCTGCTCTCTCACACGGTCAGTGACACAGACACAGTGGGGTCAGACTGCTCTCGGGGTCAGTAATACAGACACATTGGGGACAGTCTGCTGTCTCCCCACGGTCAGTGAGACAGACACAGAGGGTCAGTCTGCTCTCTACCCGGGGTCACTTAGACAGACACAGTGGGGTCAGTCTGCTCTCTCCCCCGGGGTCAGTGACACAGACACAGTGGGGTCAGTCTTCTCTCTCCCCTGGGTCAGTGACACAGACACAATGCAGACAGTCTGCTTTCTCCCGGGGTCAGTGATACAGATACAGTGGGGTCAGTCTGCTCTCTCCCCGGGGTCAGTGACACAGAGACATTGCAGTCAGTCTGCAATCTCCTGGGGGTCAGTGACACAGACACAGTGCAGTCAGTCTGCTCTCACCCCACGGTCAGTGACACATACACAGTGGGGTCAGTCTGCTCTGTACCCTGGGTCACTGATACAGACACATTGGGGTCAGTCTGCATTCTCCGCGGGGTCAATGATACAGACACAGTGGGGTCAGTCTGCTCTCTCCCTGGGGTCACTGATACAGACACAGTGGGGTCAGTCTGCTCTCTCCCCCAGAGACAGTGATACAGACAAATTGGGTTCAGTCTGCTTTCTCCCCGGGGTCAGTGGTACAGACACAGTGGCGTCAGTCAGCTCCCTCCCCTGTTTCAGTAATACAGACACAGTGCGGTCAGTCTACACTCTCCCTGGGGTCAGTGATACAGACACAGTGCGGTCAGTCTGCTCTCTCCCGGGGTCAGTGAGACAGATACAGTGGGGTCAGTCTGCTGTCTCCCTGGGGTCAGAGATATTGACACAGTGGGGTCACTCTGCTCTCTCCCCGGGGTCAGTGACACAGACACAGTGGGGTCAGTCTGCTCTCTCCCCGGGGTCAGTGACACAGACACAGTGGGGTCAGTCTGCTCTCTTCCCGGGGTCAGTGACACAGGCACAGTGGGGTCAGTCTGCTCTCTCCCTGGGGTCAGTGACACAAACACAGTGCATTCAGTCTGCTCTCTCCCGGGGTCAGTGACACAGGCACAGTGGGGTCAGTCTGCTCTCTCCCTGGGGTCAGTGACACAAACACAGTGCATTCAGTCTGCTCTCTCCCGGGGTCAGTGACACAGACACAGTGGGCTCAGTCTGCTCTCACCCCAGGGTCAGTGACACAGACACAGTGGAGACAGTCTGCTCTCTTCCCGGGTCAGTTACACAGACACAGTGGGGTCAGTCTGCTCTCTCCCCACGCTCAGTGACACAGACACAGTGGGGTCAGTCTGCTCTCTCCCGGGGTCAGTGACACAGACACAGTGGGCTCAGTCTGCTCTCACCCCAGGGTCAGTGACACAGACACAGTGGAGACAGTCTGCTCTCTTCCCGGGATCAATGATACAGACACAGTGGGATCAGTCCGAACTCTCCCCGGGGTCTCTGATACAGACACAGTGGGGTCAGTGTGCTCTCTCCCCGGGGTCACTGAAACAGACACAGTGGGGTCAGTCTGCTCTCTTCCCCAGGGTCAGTGACACAGATAAAGTGGGGTCAGTCTGCTCTCTCCCCGGGGTGAGTGACACAGACACAGTGCAGACAGTCTGCTCTCTCCCGGGGTCAGTGATACAGATACAGTGGGGTCCGTCTGCTCTCTCCCCCAGGGTCAGTGATACAGACACAGTGGGGTCAGTCTGCTCTCACCTCGGGGTCAATGATACAGATACAGTGGGGTCAGTCTGCTCTCTCCCCCAGGGTCAGTGATAGAGACACAGTGCAGTCAGTCTGCTCTCACCCCACGGTCAGTGACACAGACACATTGGGGTGAGTCTGCTCTCACACACGGTCAGTGACACAGACACAGTGGGATCAGAATGCTCTCGGGGTCAGTAATACAGACACATTGGGGACAGTCTGCTGTCTCCCCACGTTCAGTGAGACAGACACAGAGGGTCAGTCTGCTCTCTACCCGGGGTCACTTAGACAGACACAGTGGGGTCAGTCTCCTCTCTCCCCTGTTTCAGTGATACAGACACAGTGGGGTCAGTCTGCTCTCTCCCTGGGGTCAGTGACACAAACACAGTGCATTCAGTCTGCTCTCTCCCGGGGTCAGTGACACAGACACAGTGGGCTCAGTCTGCTCTCACCCCAGGGTCAGTGACACAGACACAGTGGAGACAGTCTGCTCTCTTCCCGGGTCAGTTACACAGACACAGTGGGGTCAGTCTGCTCTCTCCCCACGGTCAGTGACACAGACACAGTGGGGTCAGTCTGCTCTCTCCCGGGGTCAGTGACACAGGCACAGTGGGCTCAGTCTGCTCTCACCCCAGGGTCAGTGACACAGAAACAGTGGAGACAGTCTGCTCTCTTCCCGGGATCAATGATACAGACACAGTGGGATCAGTCCGAACTCTCCCCGGGGTCTCTGATACAGACACAGTGGGGTCAGTGTGCTCTCTCCCCGGGGTCACTGATACAGACACAGTGGGGTCAGTCTGCTCTCTTCCCCAGGGTCAGTGACACAGATAAAGTGGGGTCAGTCTGCTCTCTCCCCGGGGTGAGTGACACAGACACAGTGCAGACAGCCTGCTCTCTCCCGGGGTCAGTGATACAGATACAGTGGGGTCCGTCTGCTCTCTCCCCCAGGGTCAGTGATACAGACACAGTGGGGTCAGTCTGCTCTCACCTCGGGGTCAATGATACAGATACAGTGGGGTCAGTCTGCTCTCTCCCCCAGGGTCAGTGATAGAGACACAGTGCAGTCAGTCTGCTCTCACCCCACGGTCAGTGACACAGACACATTGGGGTGAGTCTGCTCTCACACACGGTCAGTGACACAGACACAGTGGGATCAGACTGCTCTCGGGGTCAGTAATACAGACACATTGGGGACAGTCTGCTGTCTCCCCACGTTCAGTGAGACAGACACAGAGGGTCAGTCTGCTCTCTACCCGGGGTCACTTAGACAGACACAGTGGGGTCAGTCTCCTCTCTCCCCTGTTTCAGTGATACAGACACAGTGGGGTCAGTCTGCTCTCACCCTGGGGTCAGTGATACAGAGACAGTGGGGACAGTCTCCTCTCTTCCCGGGGTCACCGATACAGACCCAATGGGGTCATTCTGCTCTCTCGCCGGGGTCAGTGATACAGACACAGTGGGGACTGTCTGCTCTCTCAGCGGGGTCACTGATACAGACACAGTGCGGTCAGTCTGCTCTCTCCCCACTGTCAGTGACACAGACACAGTGGGATCAGTCGGCTCTCTCCCCAGGGTCAGTGACACAGGCACAGTGGGGTCAGTCTGCTCTCTCCCTGGGGTCAGTGACACAAACACAGTGCATTCAGTCTGCTCTCTCCCGGGGTCAGTGACACAGACACAGTGGGCTCAGTCTGCTCTCACCCCAGGGTCAGTGACACAGACACAGTGGAGACAGTCTGCTCTCTTCCCGGATCAGTTACACAGACACAGTGGGGTCAGTCTGCTCTCTCCCCACGCTCAGTGACACAGACACAGTGGGGTCAGTCTGCTCTCTCCCGGGGTCAGTGACACAGACACAGTGGGCTCAGTCTGCTCTCACCCCAGGGTCAGTGACACAGACACAGTGGAGACAGTCTGCTCTCTTCCCGGGATCAATGATACAGACACAGTGGGATCAGTCCGAACTCTCCCCGGGGTCTCTGATACAGACACAGTGGGGTCAGTGTGCTCTCTCCCCGGGGTCACTGATACAGACACAGTGGGGTCAGTCTGCTCTCTTCCCCAGGGTCAGTGACACAGATAAAGTGGGGTCAGTCTGCTCTCTCCCCGGGGTGAGTGACACAGACACAGTGCAGACAGTCTGCTCTCTCCCGGGGTCAGTGATACAGATACAGTGGGGTCCGTCTGCTCTCTCCCCCAGGGTCAGTGATACAGACACAGTGGGGTCAGTCTGCTCTCACCTCGGGGTCAATGATACAGATACAGTGGGGTCAGTCTGCTCTCTCCCCCAGGGTCAGTGATAGAGACACAGTGCAGTCAGTCTGCTCTCACCCCACGGTCAGTGACACAGACACATTGGGGTGAGTCTGCTCTCACACACGGTCAGTGACACAGACACAGTGGGATCAGACTGCTCTCGGGGTCAGTAATACAGACACATTGGGGACAGTCTGCTGTCTCCCCACGTTCAGTGAGACAGACACAGAGGGTCAGTCTGCTCTCTACCCGGGGTCACTTAGACAGACACAGTGGGGTCAGTCTCCTCTCTCCCCTGTTTCAGTGATACAGACACAGTGGGGTCAGTCTGCTCTCACCCTGGGGTCAGTGATACAGAGACAGTGGGGACAGTCTCCTCTCTTCCCGGGGTCACCGATACAGACCCAATTGGGTCATTCTGCTCTCTCGCCGGGGTCAGTGATACAGACACAGTGGGGACTGTCTGCTCTCTCAGCGGGGTCACTGATACAGACACAGTGCGGTCAGTCTGCTCTCTCCCCACTGTCAGTGACACAGACACAGTGGGATCAGTCGGCTCTCTCCCCAGGGTCAGTGACACAGGCACAGTGGGGTCAGTCTGCTCTCTCCCTGGGGTCAGTGACACAAACACAGTGCATTCAGTCTGCTCTCTCCCGGGGTCAGTGACACAGACACAGTGGGCTCAGTCTGCTCTCACCCCAGGGTCAGTGACACAGACACAGTGGAGACAGTCTGCTCTCTTCCCGGATCAGTTACACAGACACAGTGGGGTCAGTCTGCTCTCTCCCCACGCTCAGTGACACAGACACAGTGGGGTCAGTCTGCTCTCTCCCGGGGTCAGTGACACAGACACAGTGGGCTCAGTCTGCTCTCACCCCAGGGTCAGTGACACAGACACAGTGGAGACAGTCTGCTCTCTTCCCGGGATCAATGATACAGACACAGTGGGATCAGTCCGAAATCTCCCCGGGGTCTCTGATACAGACACAGTGGGGTCAGTGTGCTCTCTCCCCGGGGTCACTGATACAGACACAGTGGGGTCAGTCTGCTCTCTTCCCCAGGGTCAGTGACACAGATAAAGTGGGGTCAGTCTGCTCTCTCCCCGGGGTGAGTGACACAGACACAGTGCAGACAGTCTGCTCTCTCCCGGGGTCAGTGATACAGATACAGTGGGGTCCGTCTGCTCTCTCCCCCAGGGTCAGTGATACAGACACAGTGGGGTCAGTCTGCTCTCACCTCGGAGTCAATGATACAGATACAGTGGGGTCAGTCTGCTCTCTCCCCCAGGGTCAGTGATAGAGACACAGTGCAGTCAGTCTGCTCTCACCCCACGGTCAGTGACACAGACACATTGGGGTGAGTCTGCTCTCACACACGGTCAGTGACACAGACACAGTGGGGTCAGACTGCTCTCGGGGTCAGTAATACAGACACATTGGGGACAGTCTGCTGTCTCCCCACGTTCAGTGAGACAGACACAGAGGGTCAGTCTGCTCTCTACCCGGGGTCACTTAGACAGACACAGTGGGGTCAGTCTCCTCTCTCCCCTGTTTCAGTGATACAGACACAGTGGGGTCAGTCTGCTCTCTCCCTGGGGTGAGTGACACAGACACAGTGGGGTCAGTCTGCTCTCTCCCGGGGTCAGTGATACAGATACAGTGGGGTCAGTCTGCTCTCTCCCCCAGGGTCTGTGATACAGACACAGTGCAGTCAGTCTGCTCTCACCCCACGGTCAGTGACACAGACACAGTGGGGTCAGTCTGCTCTCTCCCGGGGTCAGTGACACAGACACAGTGGAGACAGTCTGCTCTCTTCCCGGGATCAGTGATACAGACACAGTGGGATCAGTCCGAACTCTCCCCGGGGTCTCTGATACAGACACAGTGGGGTCAGTCTGCTCTCTCCCCGGGGTCACTGATACAGACACAGTGGGGTCAGTCTGCTCTCACCCCACGGTCAGTGACACAGACACATTGGGGTGAGTCTGCTCTCACACACGGTCAGTGACACAGACACAGTGGGGTCAGACTGCTCTCGGGGTCAGTAATACAGACACATTGGGGACAGTCTGCTGTCTCCCCACGTTCAGTGAGACAGACACAGAGGGTCAGTCTGCTCTCTACCCGGGGTCACTGAGACAGAAACAGTGGGGTCAGTCTCCTCTCTCCCCTGTTTCAGTGATACAGATAAAGTGGGGTCAGTCTGCTCTCTCCCCGGGGTGAGTGACACAGACACAGTGCAGACAGTCTGCTCTCTCCCGGGGTCAGTGATACAGATACAGTGGGGTCCGTCTGCTCTCTCCCCCAGGGTCAGTGATACAGACACAGTGGGGTCAGTCTGCTCTCACCTCGGAGTCAATGATACAGATACAGTGGGGTCAGTCTGCTCTCTCCCCCAGGGTCAGTGATAGAGACACAGTGCAGTCAGTCTGCTCTCACCCCATGGTCAGTGACACAGACACATTGGGGTGAGTCTGCTCTCACACACGGTCAGTGACACAGACACAGTGGGGTCAGACTGCTCTCGGGGTCAGTAATACAGACACATTGGGGACAGTCTGCTGTCTCCCCACGTTCAGTGAGACAGACACAGAGGGTCAGTCTGCTCTCTACCCGGGGTCACTTAGACAGACACAGTGGGGTCAGTCTCCTCTCTCCCCTGTTTCAGTGATACAGACACAGTGGGGTCAGTCTGCTCTCTCCCTGGGGTGAGTGACACAGACACAGTGGGGTCAGTCTGCTCTCTCCCGGGGTCAGTGATACAGATACAGTGGGGTCAGTCTGCTCTCTCCCCCAGGGTCTGTGATACAGACACAGTGCAGTCAGTCTGCTCTCACCACACGGTCAGTGACACAGACACAGTGGGGTCAGTCTGCTCTCTCCCGGGGTCAGTGACACAGACACAGTGGAGACAGTCTGCTCTCTTCCCGGGATCAGTGATACAGACACAGTGGGATCAGTCCGAACTCTCCCCGGGGTCTCTGATACAGACACAGTGGGGTCAGTCTGCTCTCTCCCCGGGGTCACTGATACAGACACAGTGGGGTCAGTCTGCTCTCACCCCACGGTCAGTGACACAGACACATTGGGGTGAGTCTGCTCTCACACACGGTCAGTGACACAGACACAGTGGGGTCAGACTGCTCTCGGGGTCAGTAATACAGACACATTGGGGACAGTCTGCTGTCTCCCCACGTTCAGTGAGACAGACACAGAGGGTCAGTCTGCTCTCTACCCGGGGTCACTTAGACAGAAACAGTGGGGTCAGTCTCCTCTCTCCCCTGTTTCAGTGATACAGACACAGTGGGGTCAGTCTGCTCTCTCCCTGGGGTCAGTGATACAGACACAGTGGGGTCAGTCTGCTTTCTCCGCGGGGTCAATGATACAGACACAGTGGGGTCAGTCTGCTCTCTCCCTGGGGTCAGTGATACAGACACAGTGGGGTCAGTCTGCTTTCTCCGCGGGGTCAATGATACAGACACAGTGGGGTCAGTCTGCTCTCTCCCTGGGGTCACTGATACAGACACAGTGGGGTCAATCTGCTCTCTCCCCCAGAGTCAGTGATACTGACACAGTGGAGTCAGTCTGCTTTCGCCCCGGGGTCAGTGGTACAGACACAGTGGGGTCAGTCTCCTCCCTCCCATGTTTCAGTAATACAGACACAGTGGGGTCAGTCTCCTCCCTCCCATGTTTCAGTAATACAGACACATTGGGGTCAGTCTGCTCTCACCCCACGTTCAGTGATACTGACACATTGGGGTTAGTCTGCTCTCTCCCTTGGGTCAGTGATAGAGACACAGTGGGGTCAGTCTGCTCTCTCCCTGGGGTCAGTGATACAGACACATTGGGGTCAGTCTGCTCTCCCCAGAGACCTGTCATACAGACACAGTGGGTTCAATCTGCTGTCTCCCCGGGGTCAGTGATACAGTCATAGTGGGTTCATTCTGCTTTTTCCCCGGTGTCAGTCGTACAGACATATTGCGTTCCATCTGCTCTCTCCCCGGGATCAGTGATACAGGCACAGTGCGGTCAGTCTGCTCTCGGGGTCACTGATACAGACACAGTGGGGTCAGTCTGCTCTCTCCCCAGGGTCAGTGCTACAGACACAGTGGGTCCAGTATGCTCTCTCCCCTGGGTCACTGATACATACACAGTGGGGTCAGTCTGCTCTCTCCCCAGGGTCAGTGATACAGACACACTGTGTGCAGTCTGCTCTTTTCCCGGGGTCAGTGATACAGACACAGTGGGGTCAGTCTGCTCTCTCCTCAGGGTCAGTGATACAGACACAGTGGGGTCAGTCTGCTCTGTCCCCTGGTTCACTGATACAGACACAGTGGGTTCAGTCTGCTCTCTCCCTGGGGTCAGTGATACAAAGTGGGATCAGTCTGCACTCGGGGTCATGATACAGACACATTGGGGTCAGCCTGCTCTCTCCCCATGTTCAGTGATACAGACACAGTGGGGTCAGTCTGCTCTCTCCCTGGGGTCAGTGATACAGACACAGGGGGGTCAGTCTGTTCTCTCCCTGAGGTCAGTGATACAGACACAGTGGAGACAGTCTGCTCTCTTCCCGGGATCAGTGATACAGACACAGTGGGATCAGTCCGAACTCTCCCCGGGGTCTCTGATACAGACACAGTGGGGTCAGTCTGCTCTCTCCCCCAGGGTCAGTGACACAGATAAAGTGGGGTCAGTCTGCTCTCTCCCCGGGGTGAGTGACACAGACACAGTGCAGACAGTCTGCTCTCTCCCGGGGTCAGTGATACAGATACAGTGGGGTCCGTCTGCTCTCTCCCCCAGGGTCAGTGATACAGACACAGTGGGGTCAGTCTGCTCTCACCTCGGGGTCAATGATACAGATACAGTGGGGTCAGTCTGCTCTCTCCCCCAGGGTCAGTGATACAGACACAGTGCAGTCAGTCTGCTCTCACCCCACGGTCAGTGACACAGACACATTGGGGTGAGTCTGCTCTCTCACACGATCAGTGACACAGACACAGTGGGGTCAGACTGCTCTCGGGGTCAGTAATACAGACACATTGGGGTGAGTCTGCTCTCTCACACGGTCAGTGACACAGACACAGTGGGGTCAGACTGCTCTCGGGGTCAGTAATACAGACACATTGGGGACAGTCTGCTGTCTCCCCACGGTCAGTGAGACAGACACAGAGGGTCAGTCTGCTCTCTATCCAGGGTCACTTAGACAGAAACAGTGGGGTCAGTCTCCTCTCTCCCCTGTTTCAGTGATACAGACACAGTGGGGTCAGTCTGCTCTATCCCTGGGGTCAGTGATACAGAGACAGTGGGGACAGTCTGCTCTCTTCCCGGGGTCACCGATACAGACCCAATGGGGTCAGTCTGCTCTCTTGCCGGGGTCAGTGATACAGACACAGTGGGGTCAGTCTGCTCACTCCCCACGGTCAGTGATACAGTCACAGTGGGGTCAGTCTGCTCTCTCCCCACAGTCAGTGAGACAGACACAGTGGGGTCAGTCTCCTCCCTCCCAGTGGTCAATGATACAGACACAGTGGGATCAGTCTGAACTCTCCCCGGGGTCTCTGATACAGACACAGTGGGGTCAGTCTGCTCTCTCCCCCAGGGTCAGTGACACAGATAAAGTGGGGTCAGTGTGCTCTCTCCCCCGGGGTGAGTGACACAGACACAGTGCAGACAGTCTGCTCTCTCCCGGGGTCAGTGAAACAGACACAGTGGGGTCCGTCTGCTCTCTCCCCCAGAGTCAGTGATACAGACACAGTGGGGTCAGTCTGCTCTCACCTCGGGGTCACTGATACAAACACAGTGGGGTCAGTCTGCTCTCTCCCCCAGGGTCAGTGATACAGACACAGTGCAGTCAGTCTGCTCTCTACCGGGGAAGTGACACAGGCACAGTGGGGTCAGTCTGCTCTCTCCCTGGGGTCAGTGACACAAACACAGTGCATTCAGTCTGCTCTCTCCCGGGGTCAGTGATACAGACACAGTGGGGTCAGTCTGCTCTCTCCTCAGGGTCAGTGATACAGACACAGTGGGGTCAGTCTGCTCTGTCCCCTGGTTCACTGATACAGACACAGTGGGTTCAGTCTGCTCTCTCCCTGGGGTCAGTGATACAAAGTGGGATCAGTCTGCACTCGGGGTCATGATACAGACACATTGGGGTCAGCCTGCTCTCTCCCCATGTTCAGTGATACAGACACAGTGGGGTCAGTCTGCTCTCTCCCTGGGGTCAGTGATACAGACACAGGGGGGTCAGTCTGTTCTCTCCCTGAGGTCAGTGATACAGACACAGTGGAGACAGTCTGCTCTCTTCCCGGGATCAGTGATACAGACACAGTGGGATCAGTCCGAACTCTCCCCGGGGTCTCTGATACAGACACAGTGGGGTCAGTCTGCTCTCTCCCCCAGGGTCAGTGACACAGATAAAGTGGGGTCAGTCTGCTCTCTCCCCGGGGTGAGTGACACAGACACAGTGCAGACAGTCTGCTCTCTCCCGGGGTCAGTGATACAGATACAGTGGGGTCCGTCTGCTCTCTCCCCCAGGGTCAGTGATACAGACACAGTGGGGTCAGTCTGCTCTCACCTCGGGGTCAATGATACAGATACAGTGGGGTCAGTCTGCTCTCTCCCCCAGGGTCAGTGATACAGACACAGTGCAGTCAGTCTGCTCTCACCCCACGGTCAGTGACACAGACACATTGGGGTGAGTCTGCTCTCTCACACGATCAGTGACACAGACACAGTGGGGTCAGACTGCTCTCGGGGTCAGTAATACAGACACATTGGGGTGAGTCTGCTCTCTCACACGGTCAGTGACACAGACACAGTGGGGTCAGACTGCTCTCGGGGTCAGTAATACAGACACATTGGGGACAGTCTGCTGTCTCCCCACGGTCAGTGAGACAGACACAGAGGGTCAGTCTGCTCTCTATCCAGGGTCACTTAGACAGAAACAGTGGGGTCAGTCTGCTCTCTCCCCTGTTTCAGTGATACAGACACAGTGGGGTCAGTCTGCTCTATCCCTGGGGTCAGTGATACAGAGACAGTGGGGACAGTCTGCTCTCTTCCCGGGGTCACCGATACAGACCCAATGGGGTCAGTCTGCTCTCTTGCCGGGGTCAGTGATACAGACACAGTGGGGTCAGTCTGCTCTCTCAGCGGGGTCACTGATACAGACACAGTGGGGTCAGTCTGCTCTCTCCCCACTGTCAGTGACACAGACACAGTGGGATCAGTCTGCTCTCTCCCTGGGGTCAGTGATAGACACAGTGGGGTCAGTCTGCTCACTCCCCACGGTCAGTGATACAGTCACAGTGGGGTCAGTCTGCTCTCTCCCCACAGTCAGTGAGACAGACACAGTGGGGTCAGTCTCCTCCCTCCCAGTGGTCAATGATACAGACACAGTGGGATCAGTCTGAACTCTCCCCGGGGTCTCTGATACAGACACAGTGGGGTCAGTCTGCTCTCTCCCCCAGGGTCAGTGACACAGATAAAGTGGGGTCAGTGTGCTCTCTCCCCCGGGGTGAGTGACACAGACACAGTGCAGACAGTCTGCTCTCTCCCGGGGTCAGTGAAACAGACACAGTGGGGTCCGTCTGCTCTCTCCCCCAGAGTCAGTGATACAGACACAGTGGGGTCAGTCTGCTCTCACCTCGGGGTCACTGATACAAACACAGTGGGGTCAGTCTGCTCTCTCCCCCAGGGTCAGTGATACAGACACAGTGCAGTCAGTCTGCTCTCTACCGGGGAAGTGACACAGGCACAGTGGGGTCAGTCTGCTCTCTCCCTGGGGTCAGTGACACAAACACAGTGCATTCAGTCTGCTCTCTCCCGGGGTCAGTGACACAGGCACAGTGGGCTCAGTCTGCTCTCACCCCAGGGACAGTGACACAGACACAGTGGAGACAGTCTGCTCTCTTCCCGGGTCAGTTACACAGACACAGTGGGGTCAGTCTGCTCTCTCCCCACGGTCAGTGACACAGACACAGTGGGGTCAGTCTGCTCTCTCCCGGGGTCAGTGACACAGACACAGTGGAGACAGTCTGCTCTCTTCCCGGGATCAGTGATACAGACACAGTGGGATCAGTCCGAACTCTCCCCGGGATCTCTGATACAGACACAGTGGGGTCAGTGTGCTCTCTCCCCGGGGTCACTGATACAGACACAGTGGGGTCAGGCTGCTCTCTCCCCCTGGGTCAGTGACACAGATAAAGTGGGGTCAGTCTGCTCTCTCCCCGGGGTGAGTGACACAGACACAGTGGGGTCAGTCTGCTCTCTCCCGGGGTCAGTGATACAGATACAGTGGGGTCAGTCTGCTCTCTCCCCCAGGGTCTGTGATACAGACACAGTGCAGTCAGTCTGCTCTCACCCCACGGTCAGTGACACAGACACAGTGGGGTCAGTCTGCTCTCTCCCAGGGTCAGTGGCACAGACACAGTGGAGACAGTCTGCTCTCTTCCCGGGATCAGTGATACAGACACAGTGGGATCAGTCCGAACTCTCCCCGGGGTCTCTGATACAGACACAGTGGGGTCAGTCTGCTCTCTCCCCGGGGTCACTGATACAGACACAGTGGGGTCAGGCTGCTCTCTCCCCCAGGGTCAGTGACACAGATAAAGTGGGGTCAGTCTGCTCTCTCCCCGGGGTGAGTGACACAGACACAGTGGGGTCAGTCTGCTCTCTCCCGGGGTCAGTGATACAGATACAGTGGGGTCCGTCTGCTCTCTCCCCCAGGGTCTGTGATACAGACACAGTGCAGTCAGTCTGCTCTCACCCCACGGTCAGTGACACAGACACAGTGGGGTCAGTCTGCTCTGTACCCTGGGTCACTTATACAGACACACTGGAGTCAGTCTGCTCTCTCCCTGGGGTCAGTGATACAGACACATTGGGGTGAGTCTGCTCTCTCACACGGTCAGTGACACAGACACAGTGGGGTCAGACTGCTCTCGGGGTCAGTAATACAAACACATTGGGGAAAGTCTGCTGTCTCCCCACGGTCAGTGAGACAGACACAGAGGGTCAGTCTGCTCTCTACCCGGGGTCACTTAGACAGACACAGTGGGGTCAGTCTGCTCTCTCCCCCGGGGTCAGTGACACAGACACAGTGGGGTCAGTCTTCTCTCTCCCCGGGGTGAGTGACACAGACACAGTGCAGTCAGTCTGCTTTCTCCCGGGGTCAGTGATACAGATACAGTGGGGTCAGTCTGCTCTCTCCCCGGGGTCAGTGACAAAGAGACATTGCAGTCAGTCTGCAATCTCCTGGGGGTCAGTGACACAGACACAGTGCAGTCAGTCTGCTCTCACCCCACGGTCAGTGACACATACACAGTGGGGTCAGTCTGCTCTGTACCCTGGGTCACTGATACAGACACATTGGGGTCAGTCTGCATTCTCCGCGGGGTCAATGATACAGACACAGTGGGGTCAGTCTGCTCTCCCCAGAGACCTGTCATACAGACACAGTGGGTTCAATCTGCTGTCTCCCCGGGGTCAGTGATATAGACATAGTGGGTTCATTCTGCTTTTTCCCCGGTGTCAGTCGTACAGACATATTGCGTTCCATCTGCTCTCTCCCCGGGATCAGTGATACAGGCACAGTGCGGTCAGTCTGCTCTCGGGGTCACTGATACAGACACAGTGGGGTCAGTCTGCTCTCTCCCCAGGGTCAGTGCTACAGACACAGTGGGTCCAGTATGCTCTCTCCCCTGGGTCACTGATACATACACAGTGGGGTCAGTCTGCTCTCTCCCCAGGGTCAGTGATACAGACACACTGTGTGCAGTCTGCTCTTTTCCCGGGGTCAGTGATACAGACACAGTGGGGTCAGTCTGCTCTCTCCCCAGGGTCAGTGATACAGACACAGTGGGGTCAGTCTGCTCTGTCCCCTGGTTCACTGATACAGACACAGTGGGTTCAGTCTGCTCTCTCCCTGGGGTCAGTGATACAAAGTGGGATCAGTCTGCACTCGGGGTCATGATACAGACACATTGGGGTCAGCCTGCTCTCTCCCCATGTTCAGTGATACAGACACAGTGGGGTCAGTCTGCTCTCTCCCTGGGGTCAGTGATACAGACACAGGGGGGTCAGTCTGTTCTCTCCCTGAGGTCAGTGATACAGACACAGTGGAGACAGTCTGCTCTCTTCCCGGGATCAGTGATACAGACACAGTGGGATCAGTCCGAACTCTCCCCGGGGTCTCTGATACAGACACAGTGGGGTCAGTCTGCTCTCTCCCCCAGGGTCAGTGACACAGATAAAGTGGGGTCAGTCTGCTCTCTCCCCGGGGTGAGTGACACAGACACAGTGCAGACAGTCTGCTCTCTCCCGGGGTCAGTGATACAGATACAGTGGGGTCCGTCTGCTCTCTCCCCCAGGGTCAGTGATACAGACACAGTGGGGTCAGTCTGCTCTCACCTCGGGGTCAATGATACAGATACAGTGGGGTCAGTCTGCTCTCTCCCCCAGGGTCAGTGATACAGACACAGTGCAGTCAGTCTGCTCTCACCCCACGGTCAGTGACACAGACACATTGGGGTGAGTCTGCTCTCTCACACGGTCAGTGACACAGACACAGTGGGGTCAGACTGCTCTCGGGGTCAGTAATACAGACACATTGGGGTGAGTCTGCTCTCTCACACGGTCAGTGACACAGACACAGTGGGGTCAGACTGCTCTCGGGGTCAGTAATACAGACACATTGGGGACAGTCTGCTGTCTCCCCACGGTCAGTGAGACAGACACAGAGGGTCAGTCTGCTCTCTATCCAGGGTCACTTAGACAGAAACAGTGGGGTCAGTCTGCTCTCTCCCCTGTTTCAGTGATACAGACACAGTGGGGTCAGTCTGCTCTATCCCTGGGGTCAGTGATACAGAGACAGTGGGGACAGTCTGCTCTCTTCCCGGGGTCACCGATACAGACCCAATGGGGTCAGTCTGCTCTCTTGCCGGGGTCAGTGATACAGACACAGTGGGGTCAGTCTGCTCTCTCAGCGGGGTCACTGATACAGACACAGTGGGGTCAGTCTGCTCTCTCCCCACTGTCAGTGACACAGGCACAGTGGGATCAGTCTGCTCTCTCCCTGGGGTCAGTGATAGAAACAGTGGGGTCAGTCTGCTCACTCCCCACGGTCAGTGATACAGACACAGTGGGGTCAGTCTGCTCTCTCCCCACAGTCAGTGAGACAGACACAGTGGGGTCAGTCTCCTCCCTCCCAGTGGTCAATGATACAGACACAGTGGGATCAGTCTGAACTCTCCCCGGGGTCTCTGATACAGACACAGTGGGGTCAGTCTGCTCTCTCCCCCAGGGTCAGTGACACAGATAAAGTGGGGTCAGTGTGCTCTCTCCCCGGGGTGAGTGACACAGACACAGTGCAGACAGTCTGCTCTCTCCCCCAGAGTCAGTGATACAGACACAGTGGGGTCAGTCTGCTCTCACCTCGGGGTCACTGATACAAACACAGTGGGGTCAGACTGCTCTCTCCCCCAGGGTCAGTGATACAGACACAGTGCAGTCAGTCTGCTCTCTACCGGGGTCAGTGACACAGGCACAGTGGGCTCAGTCTGCTCTCTCCCTGGGGTCAGTGACACAAACACATTGCATTCAGTCTGCTCTCTCCCGGGGTCAGTGACACAGGCACAGTGGTCTCAGTCTGCTCTCACCCCAGGGACAGTGACACAGACACAGTGGAGACAGTCTGCTCTCTTCCCGGGTCAGTTACACAGACACAGTGGGGTCAGTCTGCTCTCTCCCCACGGTCAGTGACACAGACACAGTGGGGTCAGTCTGCTCTCTCCCGGGGTCAGTGACACAGACACAGTGGAGACAGTCTGCTCTCTTCCCGGGATCAGTGATACAGACACAGTGGGATCAGTCCGAACTCTCCCCGGGATCTCTGATACAGACACAGTGGGGTCAGTGTGCTCTCTCCCCGGGGTCACTGATACAGACACAGTGGGGTCAGGCTGCTCTCTCTCCCTGGGTCAGTGACACAGATAAAGTGGGGTCAGTCTGCTCTCTCCCCGGTGTGAGTGACACAGACACAGTGGGGTCAGTCTGCTCTCTCCCGGGGTCAGTGACACAGACACAGTGGGGTCAGTCTGCTCTCTCCCGGGGTCAGTGGCACAGACACAGTGGAGACAGTCTGCTCTCTTCCCGGGATCAGTGATACAGACACAGTGGGATCAGTCCGAACTCTCCCCGGGGTCTCTGATACAGACACAGTGGGGTCAGTCTGCTCTCTCCCCGGGGTCACTGATACAGACACAGTGGGGTCAGGCTGCTCTCTCCCCCTGGGTCAGTGACACAGATAAAGTGGGGTCAGTCTGCTCTCTCCCCGGGGTGAGTGACACAGACACAGTGGGGTCAGTCTGCTCTCTCCCGGGGTCAGTGATACAGATACAGTGGGGTCAGTCTGCTCTCTCCCCCAGGGTCTGTGATACAGACACAGTGCAGTCAGTCTGCTCTCACCCCACGGTCAGTGACACAGACACAGTGGGGTCAGTCTGCTCTGTACCCTGGGTCACTGATACAGACACACTGGAGTCAGTCTGCTCTCTCCCTGGGGTCAGTGATACAGACACATTGGGGTGAGTCTGCTCTCTCACACGGTCAGTGACACAGACACAGTGGGGTCAGACTGCTCTCGGGGTCAGTAATACAGACACATTGGGGACAGTCTGCTGTCTCCCCACGGTCAGTGAGACAGACACAGAGGGTCAGTCTGCTCTCTACCCGGGGTCACTTAGACAGACACAGTGGGGTCAGTCTGCTCTCTCCCCCTGGGTCAGTGACACAGACACAGTGGGGTCAGTCTTCTCTCTCCCCGGGGTGAGTGACACAGACACAGTGCAGTCAGTCTGCTTTCTCCCGGGGTCAGTGATACAGATACAGTGGGGTCAGTCTGCTCTCTCCCCGGGGTCAGTGACACAGAGACATTGCAGTCAGTCTGCAATCTCCTGGGGGTCAGTGACACAGACACAGTGCAGTCAGTCTGCTCTCACCCCACGGTCAGTGACACATACACAATGGGGTCAGTCTGCTCTGTACCCTGGGTCACTGATACAGACACATTGGGGTCAGTCTGCATTCTCCGCGGGGTCAATGATACAGACACAGTGGGGTCAGTCTGCTCTCCCCAGAGACCTGTCATACAGACACAGTGGGTTCAATCTGCTGTCTCCCCGGGGTCAGTGATACAGACATAGTGGGTTCATTCTGCTTTTTCCCCGGTGTCAGTCGTACAGACATATTGCGTTCCATCTGCTCTCTCCCCGGGATCAGTGATACAGGCACAGTGCGGTCAGTCTGCTCTCGGGGTCACTGATACAGACACAGTGGGGTCAGTCTGCTCTCTCCCCAGGGTCAGTGCTACAGACACAGTGGGTCCAGTATGCTCTCTCCCCTGGGTCACTGATACATACACAGTGGGGTCAGTCTGCTCTCTCCCCAGGGTCAGTGATACAGACACACTGTGTGCAGTCTGCTCTTTTCCCGGGGTCAGTGATACAGACACAGTGGGGTCAGTCTGCTCTCTCCCCCAGGGTCAGTGATACAGACACAGTGGGGTCAGTCTGCTCTCACCTTGGGGTCAATGATACAGATACAGTGGGGTCAGTCTGCTCTCTCCCCCAGGGTCAGTGATACAGACACAGTGCAGTCAGTCTGCTCTCACCCCACGGTCAGTGACACAGACACATTGGGGTGAGTCTGCTCTCTCACACGGTCAGTGATACAGACACAGTGGGGTCAGACTGCTCTCGGGGTCAGTAATACAGACACATTGGGGTGAGTCTGCTCTCTCACACGGTCAGTGACACAGACACAGTGGGGTCAGACTGCTCTCGGGGTCAGTAATACAGACACATTGGGGACAGTCTGCTGTCTCCCCACGGTCAGTGAGACAGACACAGAGGGTCAGTCTGCTCTCTATCCAGGGTCACTTAGACAGAAACAGTGGGGTCAGTCTGCTCTCTCCCCTGTTTCAGTGATACAGACACAGTGGGGTCAGTCTGCTCTATCCCTGGGGTCAGTGATACAGAGACAGTGGGGACAGTCTGCTCTCTTCCCGGGGTCACCGATACAGACCCAATGGGGTCAGTCTGCTCTCTTGCCGGGGTCAGTGATACAGACACAGTGGGGTCAGTCTGCTCTCTCAGCGGGGTCACTGATACAGACACAGTGGGGTCAGTCTGCTCTCTCCCCACTGTCAGTGACACAGACACAGTGGGATCAGTCTGCTCTCTCCCTGGGGTCAGTGATAGACACAGTGGGGTCAGTCTGCTCACTCCCCACGGTCAGTGACACAGACACAGTGGGGTCAGTCTGCTCTCTCCCCACAGTCAGTGAGACAGACACAGTGGGGTCAGTCTCCTCCCTCCCAGTGGTCAATGATACAGACACAGTGGGATCAGTCTGAACTCTCCCCGGGGTCTCTGATACAGACACAGTGGGGTCAGTCTGCTCTCTCCCCCAGGGTCAGTGACACAGATAAAGTGGGGTCAGTGTGCTCTCTCCCCGGGGTGAGTGACACAGACACAGTGCAGACAGTCTGCTCTCTCCCGGGGTCAGTGAAACAGACACAGTGGGGTCCGTCTGCTCTCTCCCCCAGAGTCAGTGATACAGACACAGTGGGGTCAGTCTGCTCTCACCTCGGGGTCACTGATACAAACACAGTGGGGTCAGTCTGCTCTCTCCCCCAGGGTCAGTGATACAGACACAGTGCAGTCAGTCTGCTCTCTACCGGGGTCAGTGACACAGGCACAGTGGGGTCAGTCTGCTCTCTCCCTGGGGTCAGTGACACAAACACAGTGCATTCAGTCTGCTCTCTCCCGGGGTCAGTGACACAGGCACAGTGGGCTCAGTCTGCTCTCACCCCAGGGACAGTGACACAGACACAGTGGAGACAGTCTGCTCTCTTCCCGGGTCAGTTACACAGACACAGTGGGGTCAGTCTGCTCTCTCCCCACGGTCAGTGACACAGACACAGTGGGGTCAGTCTGCTCTCTCCCCCAGGGTCTGTGATGCAGACACAGTGCAGTCAGTCTGCTCTCACCCCACGGTCAGTGACACAGACACAGTGGGGTCAGTCTGCTCTCTCCCGGGGTCAGTGGCACAGAGACAGTGGAGACAGTCTGCTCTCTTCCCGGGATCAGTGATACAGACACAGTGGGATCAGTCCGAACTCTCCCCGGGGTCTCTGATACAGACACAGTGGGGTCAGTCTGCTCTCTCCCCCAGGGTCAGTGACACAGATAAAGTGGGGTCAGTCTGCTCTCTCCCCGGGGTGAGTGACACAGACACAGTGGGGTCAGTCTGCTCTCTCCCGGGGTCAGTGATACAGATACAGTGGGGTCAGTCTGCTCTCTCCCCCAGGGTCTGTGATACAGACACAGTGCAGTCAGTCTGCTCTCACCCCACGGTCAGTGACACAGACACAGTGGGGTCAGTCAGCTCTGTACCCTGGGTCACTGATACAGACACACTGGAGTCAGTCTGCTCTCTCCCTGGGGTCAGTGATACAGACACATTGGGGTGAGTCTGCTCTCTCACACGGTCAGTGACACAGACACAGTGGGGTCAGACTGCTCTCGGGGTCAGTAATACAGACACATTGGGGACAGTCTGCTGTCTCCCCACGGTCAGTGAGACAGACACAGAGGGTCAGTCTGCTCTCTACCCGGGGTCACTTAGACAGACACAGTGGGGTCAGTCTGCTCTCTCCCCCGGGGTCAGTGACACAGACACAGTGGGGTCAGTCTTCTCTCTCCCCGGGGTGAGTGACACAGACACAGTGCAGTCAGTCTGCTTTCTCCCGGGGTCAGTGATACAGATACAGTGGGGTCAGTCTGCTCTCTCCCCGGGGTCAGTGACACAGAGACATTGCAGTCAGTCTGCAATCTCCTGGGGGTCAGTGACACAGACACAGTGCAGTCAGTCTGCTCTCACCCCACGGTCAGTGACACATACACAGTGGGGTCAGTCTGCTCTGTACCCTGGGTCACTGATACAGACACATTGGGGTCAGTCTGCATTCTCCGCGGGGTCACTGATACAGACACAGTGGGGTCAGTCTGCTCTCTCCCTGGGGTCACTGATACAGAAACAGTGGGGTCAGTCTGCTCTCTCCCCCAGAGACAGTGATACAGACAAATTGGGTTCAGTCTGCTTTCTCCCCGGGGTCAGTGGTACAGACACAGTGGCGTCAGTCAGCTCCCTCCCCTGTTTCAGTAATACAGACACAGTGGGGTCAGTCTACACTCTCCCTGGGGTCAGTGATACAGACACAGTGCGGTCAGTCTGCTCTCTCCCGGGGTCAGTGACACAGATACAGTGGGGTCAGTCTGCTGTCTCCCTGGGGTCAGAGATATTGACACAGTGGGGTCACTCTGCTCTCTCCCCGGGGTCAGTGACACAGACACAGTGGGGTCAGTCTGCTCTCTCCCCGGGGTCAGTGACACAGACACAGTGGGGTCAGTCTGCTCTCTCCCCGGGGTCAGTGACACAGACACAGTGGGGTCAGTCTTCTCTCTTCCCGGGGTCAGTGACACAGGCACAGTGGGGTCCGTCTGCTCTCTCCCTGGGGTCAGTGACACAAACACAGTGCATTCAGTCTGCTCTCTCCCGGGGTCAGTGACACAGGCACAATGGGGTCAGTCTGCTCTCTCCCTGGGGTCAGTGACACAAACACAGTGCATTCAGTCTGCTCTCTCCCGGGGTCAGTTACACAGGCACAGTGGGGTCAGTCTGCTGTCTCCCTGGGGTCAGAGATGTTGACACAGTGGGGTCAGTCTGCTCTCTCCCCGGGGTCAGTGACACAGACACATTGGGGTCAGTCTGCTCTCTCCCCGGGGTCAGTGACACAGACACAGTGGGGTCAGTCTGCTCTCTTCCCGGGGTCAGTGACACAGGCACAGTGGGGTCAGTCTGCTCTCTCCCTGGGGTCAGTGACACAAACACAGTGCATTCAGTCTGCTCTCTCCCGGGGTCAGTGACACAGGCACAGTGGGGTCAGTCTGCTCTCTCCCTGGGGTCAGTGACACAAACACAGTGCATTCAGTCTGCTCTCTCCCGGGGTCAGTGACACAGACACAGTGGGCTCAGTCTGCTCTCACCCCAGGGTCAGTGACACAGACACAGTGGAGACAGTCTGCTCTCTTCCCGGGTCAGTTACACAGACACAGTGGGGTCAGTCTGCTCTCTCCCCACGGTCAGTGACACAGACACAGTGGGGTCAGTCTGCTCTCTCCCGGGGTCAGTGACACAGACACAGTGGGCTCAGTCTGCTCTCACCCCAGGGTCAGTGACACAGACACAGTGGAGACAGTCTGCTCTCTTCCCGGGATCAATGATACAGACACAGTGGGATCAGTCCGAACTCTCCCCGGGGTCTCTGATACAGACACAGTGGGGTCAGTGTGCTCTCTCCCCGGGGTCACTGATACAGACACAGTGGGGTCAGTCTGCTCTCTTCCCCAGGGTCAGTGACACAGATAAAGTGGGGTCAGTCTGCTCTCTCCCCGGGGTGAGTGACACAGACACAGTGCAGACAGTCTGCTCTCTCCCGGGGTCAGTGATACAGATAGTGTGGGGTCCGTCTGCTCTCTCCCCCAGGGTCAGTGATACAGACACAGTGGGGTCAGTCTGCTCTCACCTCGGGGTCAATGATACAGATACAGTGGGGTCAGTCTGCTCTCTCCCCCAGGGTCAGTGATAGAGACACAGTGCAGTCAGTCTGCTCTCACCCCACGGTCAGTGACACAGACACATTGGGGTGAGTCTGCTCTCACACACGGTCAGTGACACAGACACAGTGGGATCAGACTGCTCTCGGGGTCAGTAATACAGACACATTGGGGACAGTCTGCTGTCTCCCCACGTTCAGTGAGACAGACACAGAGGGTCAGTCTGCTCTCTACCCGGGGTCACTTAGACAGACACAGTGGGGTCAGTCTCCTCTCTCCCCTGTTTCAGTGATACAGACACAGTGGGGTCAGTCTGCTCTCTCCCTGGGGTCAGTGATACAGAGACAGTGGGGACAGTCTCCTCTCTTCCCGGGGTCACCGATACAGACCCAATGGGGTCAGTCTGCTCTCTCGCCGGGGTCAGTGATACAGACACAGTGGGGACTGTCTGCTCTCTCAGCGGGGTCACTGATACAGACACAGTGGGGTCAGTCTGCTCTCTCCCCGCTGTCAGTGACACAGACACAGTGGGATCAGTCGGCTCTCTCCCTGGGGTCTGTGACACAGACACAGTGGGGTCAGACTGCTCTCGGGGTCAGTAATACAGACACATTGGGGACAGTCTGCTGTCTCCCCACGGTCAGTGAGACAGACACAGAGGGTCAGTCTGCTCTCTACCCGGGGTCACTTAGACAGGCACAGTGGGGTCAGTCTGCTCTCTCCCCCGGGGTCAGTGACACAGACACAGTGGGGTCAGTCTTCTCTCTCCCCGGGGTCAGTGACACAGACACAGTGCAGTCAGTCTGCTTTCTCCCGGGGTCAGTGATACAGATACAGTGGGGTCAGTCTGCTCTCTCCCCGGGGTCAGTGACACAGAGACATTGCAGTCAGTCTGCAATCTCCTGGGGGTCAGTGACACAGACACAGTGCAGTCAGTCTGCTCTCACCCCACGGTCAGTGACACATACACAGTGGGGTCAGTCTGCTCTGTACCCTGGGTCACTGATACAGACACATTGGGGTCAGTCTGCATTCTCCGCGGGGTCAATGATACAGACACAGTGGGGTCAGTCTGCTCTCTCCCTGGGGTCACTGATACAGACACAGTGGGGTCAGTCTGCTCTCTCCCCCAGAGACAGTGATACAGACAAATTGGGTTCAGTCTGCTTTCTCCCCGGGGTCAGTGGTACAGACACAGTGGCGTCACTCAGCTCCCTCCCCTGTTTCAGTAATACAGACACAGTGCGGTCAGTCTACACTCTCCCTGGGGTCAGTGATACAGACACAGTGCGGTCAGTCTGCTCTCTCCCCGGGGTCAGTGAGACAGATACAGTGGGGTCAGTCTGCTGTCTCCCTGGGGTTAGAGATATTGACACAGTGGGGTCAGTCTGCTCTCTCCCCAGGGTCAGTGACACAGACACAGTGGGGTCAGTCTGCTCTCTCCCCGGGGTCAGTGACACAGACACAGTGGGGTCAGTCTGCTCTCTTCCCGGGGTCAGTGACACAGGCACAGTGGGGTCAGTCTGCTCTCTCTCTGGGGTCAGTGACACAAACACAGTGCATTCAGTCTGCTCTCTCCCGCGGTCAGTGACACAGGCACAGTGGGGTCAGTCTGCTCTCTCCCTGGGGTCAGTGACACAAACACAGTGCATTCAGTCTGCTCTCTCCCGGGGTCAGTGACACAGACACAGTGGGCTCAGTCTGCTCTCACCCCAGGGTCAGTGACACAGACACAGTGGAGACAGTCTGCTCTCTTCCCGGGTCAGTTACACAGACACAGTGGGGTCAGTCTGCTCTCTCCCCACGGTCAGTGACACAGACACAGTGGGGTCAGTCTGCTCTCTCCCGGGGTCAGTGACACAGACACAGTGGAGACAGTCTGCTCTCTTCCCGGGATCAGTGATACAGACACAGTGGGATCAGTCCGAACTCTCCCCGGGATCTCTGATACAGACACAGTGGGGTCAGTGTGCTCTCTCCCCGGGGTCACTGATACAGACACAGTGGGGTCAGGCTGCTCTCTCCCCCTGGGTCAGTGACACAGATAAAGTGGGGTCAGTCTGCTCTCTCCCCGGGGTGAGTGACACAGACACAGTGGGGTCAGTCTGCTCTCTCCCGGGGTCAGTGATACAGATACAGTGGGGTCAGTCTGCTCTCTCCCCCAGGGTCTGTGATGCAGACACAGTGCAGTCAGTCTGCTCTCACCCCACGGTCAGTGACACAGACACAGTGGGGTCAGTCTGCTCTCTCCCGGGGTCAGTGGCACAGACACAGTGGAGACAGTCTGCTCTCTTCCCGGGATCAGTGATACAGACACAGTGGGATCAGTCCGAACTCTCCCCGGGGTCTCTGATACAGACACAGTGGGGTCAGTCTGCTCTCTCCCCGGGGTCACTGATACAGACACAGTGGGGTCAGGCTGCTCTCTCCCCCAGGGTCAGTGACACAGATAAAGTGGGGTCAGTCTGCTCTCTCCCCGGGGTGAGTGACACAGACACAGTGGGGTCAGTCTGCTCTCTCCCGGGGTCAGTGATACAGATACAGTGGGGTCAGTCTGCTCTCTCCCCCAGGGTCTGTGATACAGACACAGTGCAGTCAGTCTGCTCTCACCCCACGGTCAGTGACACAGACACAGTGGGGTCAGTCAGCTCTGTACCCTGGGTCACTGATACAGACACACTGGAGTCAGTCTGCTCTCTCCCTGGGGTCAGTGATATAGACACATTGGGGTGAGTCTGCTCTCTCACACGGTCAGTGACACAGACACAGTGGGGTCAGACTGCTCTCGGGGTCAGTAATACAGACACATTGGGGACAGTCTGCTGTCTCCCCACGGTCAGTGAGACAGACACAGAGGGTCAGTCTGCTCTCTACCCGGGGTCACTTAGACAGACACAGTGGGGTCAGTCTGCTCTCTCCCCCGGGGTCAGTGACACAGACACAGTGGGGTCAGTCTTCTCTCTCCCCGGGGTGAGTGACACAGACACAGTGCAGTCAGTCTGCTTTCTCCCGGGGTCAGTGATACAGATACAGTGGGGTCAGTCTGCTCTCTCCCCGGGGTCAGTGACACAGAGACATTGCAGTCAGTCTGCAATCTCCTGGGGGTCAGTGACACAGACACAGTGCAGTCAGTCTGCTCTCACCCCACGGTCAGTGACACATACACAGTGGGGTCAGTCTGCTCTGTACCCTGGGTCACTGATACAGACACATTGGGGTCAGTCTGCATTCTCCGCGGGGTCACTGATACAGACACAGTGGGGTCAGTCTGCTCTCTCCCTGGGGTCACTGATACAGAAACAGTGGGGTCAGTCTGCTCTCTCCCCCAGAGACAGTGATACAGACAAATTGGGTTCAGTCTGCTTTCTCCCCGGGGTCAGTGGTACAGACACAGAGGCGTCAGTCAGCTCCCTCCCCTGTTTCAGTAATACAGACACAGTGGGGTCAGTCTACACTCTCCCTGGGGTCAGTGATACAGACACAGTGCGGTCAGTCTGCTCTCTCCCGGGGTCAGTGAGACAGATACAGTGGGGTCAGTCTGCTGTCTCCCTGGGGTCAGAGATATTGACACAGTGGGGTCACTCTGCTCTCTCCCCGGGGTCAGTGACACAGACACAGTGGGGTCAGTCTGCTCTCTCCCCGGGGTCAGTGACACAGACACAGTGGAGACAGTCTGCTCTCACCCCAGGGTCAGTGACACAGACACAGTGGAGACAGTCTGCTCTCTTCCCGGGTCAGTTACACAGACACAGTGGGGTCAGTCTGCTCTCTCCCCACGGTCAGTGACACAGACACAGTGGGGTCAGTCTGCTCTCTCCCGGGGTCAGTGACACAGACACAGTGGGCTCAGTCTGCTCTCACCCCAGGGTCAGTGACACAGACACAGTGGAGACAGTCTGCTCTCTTCCCGGGATCAATGATACAGACACAGTGGGATCAGTCCGAACTCTCCCCGGGGTCTCTGATACAGACACAGTGGGGTCAGTGTGCTCTCTCCCCGGGGTCACTGATACAGACACAGTGGGGTCAGTCTGCTCTCTTCCCCAGGGTCAGTGACACAGATAAAGTGGGGTCAGTCTGCTCTCTCCCCGGGGTGAGTGACACAGACACAGTGCAGACAGTCTGCTCTCTCCCGGGGTCAGTGATACAGATAGTGTGGGGTCCGTCTGCTCTCTCCCCCAAGGTCAGTGATACAGACACAGTGGGGTCAGTCTGCTCTCACCTCGGGGTCAATGATACAGATACAGTGGGGTCAGTCTGCTCTCTCCCCCAGGGTCAGTGATAGAGACACAGTGCAGTCAGTCTGCTCTCACCCCACGGTCAGTGACACAGACACATTGGGGTGAGTCTGCTCTCACACACGGTCAGTGACACAGACACAGTGGGATCAGACTGCTCTCGGGGTCAGTAATACAGACACATTGGGGACAGTCTGCTGTCTCCCCACGTTCAGTGAGACAGACACAGAGGGTCAGTCTGCTCTCTACCCGGGGTCACTTAGACAGACACAGTGGGGTCAGTCTCCTCTCTCCCCTGTTTCAGTGATACAGACACAGTGGGGTCAGTCTGCTCTCTCCCTGGGGTCAGTGATACAGAGACAGTGGGGACAGTCTCCTCTCTTCCCGGGGTCACCGATACAGACCCAATGGGGTCAGTCTGCTCTCTCGCCGGGGTCAGTGATACAGACACAGTGGGGACTGTCTGCTCTCTCAGCGGGGTCACTGATACAGACACAGTGGGGTCAGTCTGCTCTCTCCCCACTGTCAGTGACACAGACACAGTGGGATCAGTCGGCTCTCTCCCTGGGGTCAGTGACACAGACACAGTGGGGTCAGACTGCTCTCGGGGTCAGTAATACAGACACATTGGGGACAGTCTGCTGTCTCCCCACGGTCAGTGAGACAGACACAGAGGGTCAGTCTGCTCTCTACCCGGGGTCACTTAGACAGGCACAGTGGGGTCAGTCTGCTCTCTCCCCCGGGGTCAGTGACACAGACACAGTGGGGTCAGTCTTCTCTCTCCCCGGGGTCAGTGACACAGACACAGTGCAGTCAGTCTGCTTTCTCCCGGGGTCAGTGATACAGATACGGTGGGGTCAGTCTGCTCTCTCCCCGGGGTCAGTGACACAGAGACATTGCAGTCAGTCTGCAATCTCCTGGGGGTCAGTGACACAGACACAGTGCAGTCAGTCTGCTCTCACCCCACGGTCAGTGACACATACACAGTGGGGTCAGTCTGCTCTGTACCCTGGGTCACTGATACAGACACATTGGGGTCAGTCTGCATTCTCCGCGGGGTCAATGATACAGACACAGTGGGGTCAGTCTGCTCTCTCCCTGGGGTCACTGATACAGACACAGTGGGGTCAGTCTGCTCTCTCCCCCAGAGACAGTGATACAGACAAATTGGGTTCAGTCTGCTTTCTCCCCGGGGTCAGTGGTACAGACACAGTGGCGTCACTCAGCTCCCTCCCCTGTTTCAGTAATACAGACACAGTGGGGTCAGTCTACACTCTCCCTGGGGTCAGTGATACAGATACAGTGCGGTCAGTCTGCTCTCTCCCCGGGGTCAGTGAGACAGATACAGTGGGGTCAGTCTGCTGTCTCCCTGGGGTTAGAGATATTGACAC
Organism: Isurus oxyrinchus; assembly: GCA_026770705.1. Lineage (NCBI taxonomy): Eukaryota > Metazoa > Chordata > Chondrichthyes > Lamniformes > Lamnidae > Isurus > Isurus oxyrinchus. Next base: position 69,664,792 of record JANJGN010000020.1, on the reverse strand, counting down.
AGTGGGGTCAGTCTGCTCTCTCCCCAGGGTCAGTGACACAGACACAGTGCGGTCAGTCTGCTCTCTCCCCGGGGTCAGTGACACAGACACAGTGGGGTCAGTCTGCTCTCTTCCCGGGGTCAGTGACACAGGCACAGTGGGGTCAGTCTGCTCTCTCTCTGGGGTCAGTGACACAAACACAGTGCATTCAGTCTGCTCTCTCCCGCGGTCAGTGACACAGGCACAGTGGGGTCAGTCTGCTCTCTCCCTGGGGTCAGTGACACAAACACAGTGCATTCAGTCTGCTCTCTCCCGGGGTCAGTGACACAGACACAGTGGGCTCAGTCTGCTCTCACCCCAGGGTCAGTGACACAGACACAGTGGAGACAGTCTGCTCTCTTCCCGGGTCAGTTACACAGACACAGTGGGGTCAGTCTGCTCTCTCCCCACGGTCAGTGACACAGACACAGTGGGGTCAGTCTGCTCTCTCCCGGGGTCAGTGACACAGACACAGTGGGCTCAGTCTGCTCTCACCCCAGGGTCAGTGACACAGACACAGTGGAGACAGTCTGCTCTCTTCCCGGGATCAATGATACAGACACAGTGGGATCAGTCCGAACTCTCCCCGGGGTCTCTGATACAGACACAGTGGGGTCAGTGTGCTCTCTCCCCGGGGTCACTGATACAGACACAGTGGAGTCAGTCTGCTCTCTTCCCCAGGGTCAGTGACACAGATAAAGTGGGGTCAGTCTGCTCTCTCCCCGGGGTGAGTGACACAGACACAGTGCAGACAGCCTGCTCTCTCCCGGGGTCAGTGATACAGATACAGTGGGGTCCGTCTGCTCTCTCCCCCAGGGTCAGTGATACAGACACAGTGCAGTCAGTCTGCTCTCACCTCGGGGTCAATGATACAGATACAGTGGGGTCAGTCTGCTCTCTCCCCCAGGGTCAGTGATAGAGACACAGTGCAGTCAGTCTGCTCTCACCCCACGGTCAGTGACACAGACACATTGGGGTGAGTCTGCTCTCACACACGGTCAGTGACACAGACACAGTGGGGTCAGACTGCTCTCGGGGTCAGTAATACAGACACATTGGGGACAGTCTGCTGTCTCCCCACGTTCAGTGAGACAGACACAGAGGGTCAGTCTGCTCTCTACCCGGGGTCACTTAGACAGAAACAGTGGGGTCAGTCTCCTCTCTCCCCTGTTTCAGTGATACAGACACAGTGGGGACAGTCTGCTCTCTCCCTGGGGTCAGTGATACAGAGACAGTGGGGACAGTCTCCTCTCTTCCCGGGGTCACCGATACAGACCCAATGGGGTCAGTCTGCTCTCTCGCCGGGGTCAGTGATACAGACACAGTGGGGACTGTCTGCTCTCTCAGCGGGGTCACTGATACAGACACAGTGGGGTCAGTCTGCTCTCTCCCCACTGTCAGTGACACAGACACAGTGGGATCAGTCTGCTCTCTCCCTGGGGTCAGTGATACAGACACAGTGGGGTCAGTCTGCTCACTCCCCACGGTCAGTGATACAGACACAGTGGGGTCAGTCTACTCTCTCCCCACAGTCAGTGAGACAGACACAGTGGGGTCAGTCTCCTCCCTCCCCGTGGTCAGTGATACAGACACAGTGGGATCAGTCTGAACTCTCCCCGGGGTCTCTGATACAGACACAGTGGGGTCAGTGTGCTCTCTCCCCGGGGTCACTGATACAGACACAGTGGGGTCAGTCTGCTCTCTCTCCCGGGGACAGTGACACAGACACAGTGGGGTCAGTGTGCTCTCTCCCCGGGGTGAGTGACACAGACACAGTGGGGTCAGTTTTCTCTCTCCCCGGGGTGAGTGACACAGACACAGTGCAGTCAGTCTGCTTTCTCCCGGGGTCAGTGATACAGATACAGTGGGGTCAGTCTGCTCTCTCCCCGGGGTCAGTGACACAGAGACATTGCAGTCAGTCTGCAATCTGCTGGGGTTCACTGACACAGACACTGTGCAGTCAGTCTGCTCTCACCCCACGGTCAGTGACACAGACACAGTGGGGTCAGTCTGCTCTGTACCCTGGGTCACTGATACAGACACATTGGGGTCAGTCTGCTCTCTCCCCCAGAGACAGTGATACAGACAAATTGGGTTCAGTCTGCTTTCTCCCCGGGGTCAGTGGTACAGACACAGTGGCGTCAGTAAGCTCCCTCCCCTGTTTCAGTAATACAGACACAGTGGGGTCATTCTACACTCTCCCTGGGGTCAGTGATACAGACACAGTGCGGTCAGTCAGCTCTCTCCCCGGGGTCAGTGAGACAGATACAGAGGGGTCAGTCTGCTCTCTCCCTGGGGTCAGAGATATTGACACAGTGGGGTCAGTCTGCTCTCTCCCCAGGGTCAGTGACACAGACACAGTGGGGTCAGTCTGCTCTCTCCCCGGGGTCAGTGACACAGACACAGTGGGGTCAGTCTGCTCTCTTCCCGGGGTCAGTGACACAGGCACAGTGGGGTCAGTCTGCTCTCTCCCTGGGGTCAGTGACACAAACACAGTGCATTCAGTCTGCTCTCTCCCGGGGTCAGTGACACAGGAACAGTGCATTCAGTCTGCTCTCTCCCGGGGTCAGTGACACAGACACAGTGGGCTCAATCTTCTCTCACCCCAGGGTCAGTGACACAGACACAGTGGAGACAGTCTGCTCTCTTCCCGGGTCAGTTACACAGAAACAGTGGGGTCAGTCTGCTCTCTCCCCACGGTCAGGGACACAGACACAGTGGGGACAGTCTGCTCTCTCCCGGGGTCAGTGACACAGACACAGTGGGCTCAGTCTGCTCTCACCCCAGGGTCAGTGACACAGACACAGTGGAGACAGTCTGCTCTCTTCCCGGGATCAATGATACAGACACAGTGGGATCAGTCCGAACTCTCCCCGGGGTCTCTGATACAGACACAGTGGGGTCAGTGTGCTCTCTCCCCGGGGTCACTGATACAGACACAGTGGGGTCAGTCTGCTCTCTTCCCCAGGGTCAGTGACACAGATAAAGTGGGGTCAGTCTGCTCTCTCCCCGGGGTGAGTGACACAGACACAGTGCAGACACTCTGCTCTCTCCCGGGGTCAGTGATACAGATACAGTGGGGTCCGTCTGCTCTCTCCCCCAGGGTCAGTGATACAGACACAGTGGGGTCAGTCTGCTCTCACTTCGGGGTCACTGATACAGATACAGTGGGGTCAGTCTGCTCTCTCCCCCAGGGTCAGTGATAGAGACACAGTGCAGTCAGTCTGCTCTCACCCCACGGTCAGTGACACAGACACATTGGGGTGAGTCTGCTCTCTCACACGGTCAGTGACACAGACACAGTGGGGTCAGACTGCTCTCGGGGTCAGTAATTCTGACACATTGGGGAAAGTCTGCTGTCTCCCCACGGTCAGTGAGACAGACACAGAGGGTCAGTCTGCTCTTTACCCGGGGTCACTTAGACAGAAACAGTGGGGTCAGTCTGCTCTCTCCCCTGTTTCAGTGATACAGACACAGTGGGGTCAGTCTGCTCTCTCCCTGGGGTCAGTGATACAGAGACAGTGGGGACAGTCTGCTCTCTTCCTGGGGTCACCGATACAGACCCAATGGGGTCAGTCTGCTCTCTCCCCACTGTCAGTGACACAGACACAGTGGGATCAGTCTGCTCTCTCCCTGGGGTCAGTGATACAGACACAGTGGGGTCAGTCTGCTCACTCCCCACGGTCAGTGATACAGACACAGTGGGGTCAGTCTGCTCTCTCCCCAAGTCAGTGAGACAGACACAGTGGGGTCAGTCTCCTCTCTCCCCGTGGTCAGTAATACAGACACATTGGGATCAGTCTGAACTCTCCCCGGGGTCTCTGATACAGACACAGTTGGGTCAGTGTGCTCTCTCCCCGTGGTCACTGATACAGACACAGTGGGTTCAGTCTGCTCTCTCCCCCGGGGTCAGTGACACAGACACAGTGGGGTCAGTCTTCTCTCTCCCCGGGATGAGTGACACAGGCAAAGTGGGATCAGTCTGCTCTCGGGGTCACTGATACAGACACATTGGGGTCAGTCTGCTCTCTCCCCACGTTCCGTGATACTGATACAGTGGGGTCAGTCTGCTCTCTCCCTGGGGTCAGTGATACAGACACAGTGGGGTCAGTCTGCTCTCCCCCGGGGCCAGGGATACAGACACAGTGGGTTCAGTCTGCTCTCTCCCCACGGTCAATGACACAGACACAGTGGGGACAGGCTGCTTTCCCCCGGGGTCACTGATGCAGACACAGTGGGGTCAGTCTGCTCTCTCCCTGTAGTCAGTGATACAGACACAAAGGGGTCAGTCTGCTGTCTCCCTGGGGTCAGTGATACAGACACAGTGGGGAGAGTCTGCTCTCTCCCCACGGTCAGTGAGACAGACACAGTGGGGTCAGTCTGCTCTCTCCCTGGGGTCAGTGAGACAGACACAGAGGGGTCAGTCTGCTCTCTCCCCGAGGTCAATGATACAGACACAGTGGCGTCAGTCTGCTCTCTCCCTGGGGTCACTGATACAGACACAGTGGGGTCAGTCTGCTCTCTCCCCACGGTCATTGACACAGACACAGTGGGGTCAGTCTGCTCTCTCCCTGGGGTCAGTGATACAGACACAGTGGGGTCAGTCTGCTTTCTCCGCGGGGTCAATGATACAGACACAGTGGGGTCAGTCTGCTCTCTCCCTGGGGTCACTGATACAGACACAGTGGGGTCAATCTGCTCTCTCCCCCAGAGTCAGTGATACTGACACAGTGGAGTCAGTCTGCTTTCGCCCCGGGGTCAGTGGTACAGACACAGTGGGGTCAGTCTCCTCCCTCCCATGTTTCAGTAATACAGACACATTGGGGTCAGTCTGCTCTCACCCCACGTTCAGTGATACTGACACATTGGGGTTAGTCTGCTCTCTCCCTTGGGTCAGTGATAGAGACACAGTGGGGTCAGTCTGCTCTCTCCCTGGGGTCAGTGATACAGACACATTGGGGTCAGTCTGCTCTCCCCAGAGGCCTGTCATACAGACACAGTGGGTTCAATCTGCTGTCTCCCCGGGGTCAGTGATACAGACATAGTGGGTTCATTCTGCTTTTTCCCCGGTGTCAGTCGTACAGACATATTGCGTTCCATCTGCTCTCTCCCCGGGATCAGTGATACAGGCACAGTGCGGTCAGTCTGCTCTCGGGGTCACTGATACAGACACAGTGGGGTCAGTCTGCTCTCTCCCCAGGGTCAGTGCTACAGACACAGTGGGTCCAGTATGCTCTCTCCCCTGGGTCACTGATACATACACAGTGGGGTCAGTCTGCTCTCTCCCCAGGGTCAGTGATACAGACACACTGTGTGCAGTCTGCTCTTTTCCCGGGGTCAGTGATACAGACACAGTGGGGTCAGTCTGCTCTCTCCCCAGGGTCAGTGATACAGACACAGTGGGGTCAGTCTGCTTTGTCCCCTGGTTCACTGATACAGACACAGTGGGTTCAGTCTGCTCTCTCCCTGGGGTCAGTGATACAAAGTGGGATCAGTCTGCACTCGGGGTCATGATACAGACACATTGGGGTCAGCCTGCTCTCTCCCCATGTTCAGTGATACAGACACAGTGGGGTCAGTCTGCTCTCTCCCTGGGGTCAGTGATACAGACACAGGGGGGTCAGTCTGTTCTCTCCCTGAGGTCAGTGATACAGACACAGTGGAGACAGTCTGCTCTCTTCCCGGGATCAGTGATACAGACACAGTGGGATCAGTCTGAAATCTCCCCGGGGTCTCTGATACAGACACAGTGGGGTCAGTCTGCTCTCTCCCCCAGGGTCAGTGACACAGATAAAGTGGGGTCAGTCTGCTCTCTCCCCGGGGTGAGTGACACAGACACAGTGCAGACAGTCTGCTCTCTCCCGGGGTCAGTGATACAGATACATTGGTGTCCGTCTGCTCTCTCCCCCAGGGTCAGTGATACAGACACAGTGGGGTCAGTCTGCTCTCACCTCGGGGTCAATGATACAGATACAGTGGGGTCAGTCTGCTCTCTCCCCCAGGGTCAGTGATACAGACACAGTGCAGTCAGTCTGCTCTCACCCCACGGTCAGTGACACAGACACATTGGGGTGAGTCTGCTCTCTCACACGGTCAGTGACACAGACACAGTGGGGTCAGACTGCTCTCGGGGTCAGTAATACAGACACATTGGGGTGAGTCTGCTCTCTCACACGGTCAGTGACACAGACACAGTGGGGTCAGACTGCTCTCGGGGTCAGTAATACAGACACATTGGGGACAGTCTGCTGTCTCCCCACGGTCAGTGAGACAGACACAGAGGGTCAGTCTGCTCTCTATCCAGGGTCACTTAGACAGAAACAATGGGGTCAGTCTGCTCTCTCCCCTGTTTCAGTGATACAGACACAGTGGGGTCAGTCTGCTCTCTCCCTGGGGTCAGTGATACAGAGACAGTGGGGACAGTCTGCTCTCTTCCCGGGGTCACCGATACAGACCCAATGGGGTCAGTCTGCTCTCTTGCTAGGGTCAGTGATACAGACACAGTGGGGTCAGTCTGCTCTCTCCCCACTGTCAGTGACACAGACACAGTGGGATCAGTCTGCTCTCTCCCTGGGGTCAGTGATAGACACAGTGGGGTCAGTCTGCTCACTCCCCACGGTCAGTGATACAGACACAGTGGGGTCAGTCTGCTCTCTCCCCACAGTCAGTGAGACAGACACAGTGGGGTCAGTCTCCTCCCTCCCAGTGGTCAATGATACAGACACAGTGGGATCAGTCTGAACTCTCCCCGGGGTCTCTGATACAGACACAGTGGGGTCAGTGTGCTCTCTCCCCGGGGTCACTGATACAGACACAGTGGGTTCAGTCTGCTCTCTCCCCCGGGGTCAGTGACACAGACACAGTGGGGTCAGTCTGCTCTCTCCCCGGGGTGAGTGACACAGACAAGGTGCAGTCAGTCTGCTCTCTCCCGGGGTCAGTGATACAGACACAGTGGGGTCAGTCTGCATTCTCCGCGGGGTCAATGATACAGACACAGTGGGGTAAGTCTGCTCTCTCCCTGGGGTCACTGATACAGACACAGTGGGATCAGTCTGCTCTCGGGGTCAGTAATACAGACACATTGGGGACAGTCTGCTGTCTCCCCACGGTCAGTGAGACAGACACAGAGGGTCAGTCTGCTCTCTACCCGGGGTCACTTAGACAGAAACAGTGGGGTCAGTCTGCACTCTCCCCTGTTTCAGTGATACAGACACAGTCGGGTCAGTCTGCTGTCTCCCTGGGGTCAGTGATACAGAGACAGTGGGGACAGTCTGCTCTCTTCCCGGGGTCACCGATACAGACCCAATGGGGTCAGTCTGCTCTCTCGCCGGGGTCAGTGATACAGACACATTGGGGACTGTCTGCTCTCTCAGCGGGGTCACTGATACAGACACAGTGGGGTCAGTCTGCTCTCTCCCCACTGTCAGTGACACAGACACAGTGGGATCAGTCTGCTCTCTCCCTGGGGTCAGTGATACAGACACAGTGGGGTCAGTCTGCTCACTCCCCACGGTCAGTGATACAGACACAGTGGGGTCAGTCTGCTCTCTCCCCACAGTCAGTGAGACAGACACAGTGGGGTCAGTCACCTCCCTCCCCGTGGTCAGTGATACAGACACAGTGGGATCAGTCTGAACTCTCCCCGGGGTCTCTGATACAGACACAGTGGGGTCAGTGTGCTCTCTCCCCGGGGTCACTGATACAGACACAGTGGGGTCAGTCTGCTCTCTCCCCCGGGGTCAGTGACACAGACACAGTGGGGTCAGTCTTCTCTCTCCCCGGGGTGAGTGACACAGACACATGCAGTCAGTCTGCTCTCTCCCGGGGTCAGTGATACAGATACAGTGGGGTCAGTCTGCTCTCTCCCCGGGGTCAGTGACACAGAGACATTGCAGTAAGTCAGCAATCTCCTGGGGGTCACTGACACAGACACAGTGCAGTCAGTCTGCTCTCACCCCACGGTCAGTGACACAGACACAGTGGGGTCAGTCTGCTCTGTACCGCGGGTCACTGATACAGACACATTGGGGTCAGTGTGCTCTCTCCCGGGGTCTTTGATACAGACACAGTGGGGTCAGTCTGCATTCTCCGCGGGGTCAATGATAAAGACACAGTGGGGTCAGTCTGCTCTCTCCCTGGGGTCACTGATACAGACACAGTGGGGTCAGTCTGCTCTCTCCCCCAGAGACAGTGATACAGACAAATTGGGTTCAGTCTGCTTTCTCCCCGGGGTCAGTGACACAGACACAGTGCATTCAATCTGCTCTCTCCTTGGGGTCAGTGATACAGACACAGTGCGGTCAGTCTGCGGTCTCGCCACAGTCAGTGATACAGACACAGTGAGGTCAGTCTGCTCTCTCCCTGTGGTCAAGATATTGACACAGTGGGGTCAGTCTGCTCTCTTCCCGGGGTCAGTGACACAGGCACAGTGGGGTCAGTCTGCTCTCTCCCCGGGGTCAGTGACACAGACACAGTGCATTCAATCTGCTCTCTCCCTGGGGTCAGTGATACAGACACAGTGCGGTCAGTCTGCGGTCTCGCCACAGTCAGTGATACAGACACAGTGAGGTCAGTCTGCTCTCTCCCTGTGGTCAAGATATTGACACAGTGGGGTCAGTCTGCTCTCTTCCCGGGGTCAGTGACACAGGCACAGTGGGGTCAGTCTGCTCTCTCCCCGGGGTCAGTGACACAGACACAGTGCATTCAATCTGCTCTCTCCCGGGGTCAGTGATACAGGCACAGTGGAGACAGTCTGCTCTCTTTCCGGCATCAGTGATACAGACACAGTGGGATCAGGCTGAACTCTCCCGGAGACTCTGATACAGATACAGTGGGGTCAGTCTGCTCTCTCCCCGGGATCAGTGATACAGACACAGTGGGATCAGTCTGAACTCTCCCCGGAGTCTCTGATACAGATACAGTGGGGTCAGTCTGCTCTCTCCCCGGGGTCACCGAGACAGACACAGTGGGGTAAGTCTGCACTCTCCCCCAGGGTCAGTGACACAGATAAAGTGGGGTCAGTGTGCTCTCTCCCCGGGGTGAGTGACACAGACACAGTGCAGACAGTCTGCTCTGTACCCTGGGTCACTGATACAGACACTTTGGAGTCAGTCTGCTCTCTCCCTGGGGTCAGTGATACAGACACAGTGGGGTCAGTCTGCTCTCTCCCCACAGTCAGTGAGACAGACACAGTGGGGTCAGTCACCTCCCTCCCCGTGGTCAGTGATACAGACACAGTGGGATCAGTCTGAACTCTCCCCGGGGTCTCTGATACAGACACAGTGGGGTCAGTGTGCTCTCTCCCCGGGGTCACTGATACAGACACAGTGGGGTCAGTCTGCTCTCTCCCCCGGGGTCAGTGACACAGACACAGTGGGGTCAGTCTTCTCTCTCCCCGGGGTGAGTGACACAGACACATGCAGTCAGTCTGCTCTCTCCCGGGGTCAGTGATACAGATACAGTGGGGTCAGTCTGCTCTCTCCCCGGGGTCAGTGACACAGAGACATTGCAGTAAGTCAGCAATCTCCTGGGGGTCACTGACACAGACACAGTGCAGTCAGTCTGCTCTCACCCCACGGTCAGTGACACAGACACAGTGGGGTCAGTCTGCTCTGTACCGCGGGTCACTGATACAGACACATTGGGGTCAGTGTGCTCTCTCCCGGGGTCTTTGATACAGACACAGTGGGGTCAGTCTGCATTCTCCGCGGGGTCAATGATAAAGACACAGTGGGGTCAGTCTGCTCTCTCCCTGGGGTCACTGATACAGACACAGTGGGGTCAGTCTGCTCTCTCCCCCAGAGACAGTGATACAGACAAATTGGGTTCAGTCTGCTTTCTCCCCGGGGTCAGTGACACAGACACAGTGCATTCAATCTGCTCTCTCCTTGGGGTCAGTGATACAGACACAGTGCGGTCAGTCTGCGGTCTCGCCACAGTCAGTGATACAGACACAGTGAGGTCAGTCTGCTCTCTCCCTGTGGTCAAGATATTGACACAGTGGGGTCAGTCTGCTCTCTTCCCGGGGTCAGTGACACAGGCACAGTGGGGTCAGTCTGCTCTCTCCCCGGTGTCAGTGACACAGACACAGTGCATTCAATCTGCTCTCTCCCTGGGGTCAGTGATACAGACACAGTGCGGTCAGTCTGCGGTCTCGCCACAGTCAGTGATACAGACACAGTGAGGTCAGTCTGCTCTCTCCCTGTGGTCAAGATATTGACACAGTGGGGTCAGTCTGCTCTCTTCCCGGGGTCAGTGACACAGGCACAGTGGGGTCAGTCTGCTCTCTCCCCGGGGTCAGTGACACAGACACAGTGCATTCAATCTGCTCTCTCCCGGGGTCAGTGATACAGGCACAGTGGAGACAGTCTGCTCTCTTTCCGGCATCAGTGATACAGACACAGTGGGATCAGGCTGAACTCTCCCGGAGACTCTGATACAGATACAGTGGGGTCAGTCTGCTCTCTCCCCGGGATCAGTGATACAGACACAGTGGGATCAGTCTGAACTCTCCCCGGAGTCTCTGATACAGATACAGTGGGGTCAGTCTGCTCTCTCCCCGGGGTCACCGAGACAGACACAGTGGGGTAAGTCTGCACTCTCCCCCAGGGTCAGTGACACAGATAAAGTGGGGTCAGTGTGCTCTCTCCCCGGGGTGAGTGACACAGACACAGTGCAGACAGTCTGCTCTGTACCCTGGGTCACTGATACAGACACTTTGGAGTCAGTCTGCTCTCTCCCTGGGGTCAGTGATACAGACACAGTGGGGTGAGTCTGCTCTCTCCCACGGTCTGTGACACAGACACAGTGGGGTCAGACTGCTCTCGGGGTCAGTAATACAGACACAGTGGGATCAGTCTGCTCTCTCCCTGGGGTCAGTGATACAGACACAGTGGGGTCAGTCTGCACTGTCCCCTGGGTCAGTAATACAGACACAGTGGGGTCAGTCTGCTCTCTCCGCGGGGTCACTTAGACTGACACTGTGGGGTCAGTCTGCTCTCTCCCCTGTTTCAGTGATACAGACACAGTGGGGTCAGTCTGCTCTCTCCCAGGGGTCAGTGATACAGAGACAGTGGGGACTGTCTGCTCTCTTCCCGGGGTCACCGATACAGACCCAGTGGGGTCAGTCTGCTCTCTCGCCGGGGTCAGTGATAGAGACACAGTGGGGACTGTCTGCTCTCTCAGCGGGGTCACTGATACAGACACAGTGGGGTCAGTCTGCTCTCACCCCACTGTCAGTGATAGAGACACAGTGGGGTCAGTCTGCTCTGTCCCCAGGGTCAGTGATAGACACAGTGGGGTCAGTCTGCTCATTCCCTGGGGTCAGTTATACAGACACAGTGGGGTCAGCCTGCTCTCTCCCTGGGGTCACTGATACAGACACAGTGGGGTCAGTCTGCTCTCTTCCTGCGGTCAGTGATACAGACACAGTGGGGTGAGTCTGCTCTCTCCCCACGGTCAGTGACACAGACACAGTGGGGTCAGTCTGCTCTCTCCCGGGGTCAGTGACACAGATACAGTGGGGTCAGTCTGCTCTCTCCCCGGCGTCAGTGACACAGAGACATTGCAGTCAGTCTGCAATCTCCCGGGGGTCAGTGACACAGACACAGTGCAGTCAGTCTGCTCTCATCCCATGGTCAGTGATACAGACACAGTGGGGTCAGTCTGCTCTGTACCCTGGGTCACTGATACAGACACATTGGGGTCAGTCTGCTCTCTCCCTGGGGTCACTGATACAGACACAGTGGGGTCAGTCTGCTTTCTCCGCGGGGTCAATGATACAGAGACAGTGGGGTCAGTCTGCTCCCTCCCCTGTTTCAGTAATACAGACACAGTGGGGTCAGTCTACTCGCTCCCTGGGGTCAGTGATACAGACACAGTGCGGTCAGTCTGCGCTCTCCCCACAGTCAGTGATACAGACACAGTGGGGTCAGTCTGCTCTCTCCCCACGGTCAGTGATACAGACACAGAGGGGTCAGTCAGCTCTCTCCCCAGGGTCAGTGATACAGACACAGTGGCGTCAGTCTGCTCTCTCCTTGGGATCAGTGATACAGACACAGTGGGGTCAGTCTGCTCTCTCCCCCAGGGTCAGTGACACAGATAAAGTGGGGTCAGTCTGCTATCTCCCCGTGGCGAGTGAAACAGACACAGTGCCATCAGTCTGCTCTCTCCCGGGGTCAGTGATACAGATACAATGGGGTCAGTCTGCTCTCTCCCCCAGGGTTAGTGATACAGACACAGTGCAGTCAGTCTGCTCTCACCCCACGGTCCGTGACACAGACACAGTGGGGTCAGTCTGCTCTGTACCCTGGGTCACTGATACAGACACTTTGGAGTCAGTCTGCTCTCTCCCTGGGGTCAGTGATACAGACACAGTGGGGTGAGTCTGCTCTCTCCCACGGTCAGTGACACAGACACAGTGGGGTCAGACTGCTCTCGGGGTCAGTAACACAGACACAGTGGGATCAGTCTGCTCTCTCCCTGGGGTCAGTGATACAGACACAGTGGGGTCAGTCTGCACTGTCCCCTGGGTCAGTGATACAGACACAGTGGGGTCAGTCTGCTCTCTCCGCGGGGACACTTAGACAGACACTGTGGGGTCAGTCTGCTCTCTCCCCTGTTTCAGTGATACAGACACAGTGGGGTCAGTCTGCTCTCTTCCTGCGGTCAGTGATACAGACACAGTGGGGTCAGTCTGCTCTCTTCCTGCGGTCAGTGATATAGACACAGTGGGGTGAGTCTGCTCTCTCCCCACGGTCAGTGACACAGACACAGTGGGGTCAGTCTGCTCTCTCCCAGGGTCAGTGATACAGATACAGTGGGGTCAGTCTGCTCTCTCCCCGGCGTCAGTGACACAGAGACATTGCAGTCAGTCTGCAATCTCCCGGGGGTCAGTGACACAGACACAGTGCAGTCAGTCTGCTCTCACCCCATGGTCAGTGATACAGACACAGTGGGGTCAGTCTGCTCTGTACCCTGGGTCACTGATACAGACACATTGGGGTCAGTCTGCTCTCTCCCTGGGGTCAGTGATACAGACACAGTGGGGTCAGTCTGCTTTCTCCGCGGGGTCAATGATACAGACACAGTGTGGTCAGTCTGCTCTCTCCCTGTGGTCACTGATACAGACACAGTGGGGTCAGTCTGCTCTCTCCCCCAGAGTCAGTGATACTGACACAGTGGAGTCAGTCTGCTTTCGCCCCGGGGTCAGTGGTACAGACACAGTGGGGTCAGGCTGCTCCCTCCCCTGTTTCAGTAATACAGACACAGTGGGGTCAGTCTACTCGCTCCCTGGGGTCAGTGATACAGACACAGTGCAGTCAGTCTGCGCTCTCCCCACAGTCAGTGATACAGACACAGTGGGGTCAGTCTGCTCTCTCCCCACGGTCAGTGATACAGACACAGTGGGGTCAGTCTGCATTCTCCCCAGTGTCACTCATACATACATAGTGAGGTCAGTCTGCTCTCTCCCCGGGCTCAGTGATACTGACACAGTGGGGTCCGTCTGCTCTCTCCCTGGGGTCAAGATATTGACACAGTGGGGTCAGTCTGCTCTCTACCCAGGTTCATTGATAAAGACAGAGTGCGGTCAGTCTGCTCTCTTCCCGGGGTCAGTGATACAGACACAGTGGGTTCAGTCTGCTCTCTCCCCGGGGTCAGTGATACAGAAACAATGGGGTCAGTCTGCACTCTCCCTGGGGTCAGTGATACAGACACAGAGGGGTCAGTCAGCTCTCTCCCCAGGGTCAGTGATACAGACACAGTGGCTTCAGTCTGTTCTCTCCTTGGGATCAGTGATACAGACACAGTGGGGTCAGTCTGCTCTCTCCCCCAGGGTCAGTGACACAGATAAAGTGGGGTCAGTCTGCTCTCTCCCCGGGGCGAGTGACACAGACACAGTGCAGTCAGTCTGCTCTCTCCCGGGGTCAGTGATACAGATACAATGGGGTCAGTCTGCTCTCACCCCACGGTCCGTGACACAGACACAGTGGGGTCAGTCTGCTCTGTACCCTGGGTCACTGATACAGACACTTTGGAGTCAGTCTGCTCTCTCCCTGGGGTCAGTGATACAGACACAGTAGGGTGAGTCTGCTCTCTCCCATGGTCTGTGACACAGACACAGTGGGGTCAGACTGCTCTCGGGGTCAGTAATACAGACACAGTGGGATCAGTCTGCTCTCTCCCTGGGGTCAGTGATACAGACACAGTGGGGTCAATCTGCACTGTCCCCTGGGTCAGTGATACAGACACAGTGGGGTCAGTCTGCTCTCTCCGCGGGGTCACTTAGACAGACACTGTGGGGTCAGTCTGCTCTCTCCCCTGTTTCAGTGATACAGACACAGTGGGGTCAGTCTGCTCTCTCCCTGGGGTCAGTGATACAGAGACAGTGGGGACTGTCTGCTCTCTTCCCGGGGTCACCGATACAGACCCAGTGGGGTCAGTCTGCACTCTCGCCGGGGTCAGTGATAGAAACACAGTGGGGACTGTCTGCTCTCTCAGCGGGGTCACTGATACAGACACAGTGGGGTCAGTCTGCTCTCACCCCACTGTCAGTGATACAGACACAGTGGGGTCAGTCTGCTCACTCCCTGGGGTCAGTGATACAGACACAGTGGGGTCAGTCTGCTCTCTCCCTGGGGTCACTGATACAGACACAGTGGGGTCAGTCTGCTCTCTTCCTGCGGTCAGTGATACAGACACAGTGGGGTGAGTCTGCTCTCTCCCCACGGTCAGTGACACAGACACAGTGGGGTCAGTCTGCTCTCTCCCGGGGTCAGTGATACAGATACAGTGGGGTCAGTCTGCTCTCTCCCCGGGGTCAGTGACACAGAACATTGCAGTCAGTCTGCAATCTCCCGGGGGTCAGTGACACAGACACAGTGCAGTCAGTCTGCTCTCACCCCATGGTCAGTGATACAGACACAGTGGGGTCAGTCTGCTCTGTCCCCAGGGTCAGTGATACAGACACAGTGGGGTCAGTCTGCTCTCTTCCTGCGGTCAGTGATACAGACACAGTGGGGTCAGTCTGCTCTCTCCCCACGGTCAGTGACACAGACACAGTGGGGTCAGTCTGCTCTCTCCCGGGGTCAGTGATACAGATAGAGTGGGGTCAGTCTGCTCTCTCCCCGGGATCAGTGACACAGAGACATTGCAGTCAGTCTGCAATCTCCCGGGGGTCAGTGACACAGACACAGTGCAGTCAGTCTGCTCTCACACCATGGACAGTGATACAGACACAGTGGGGTCAGTCTGCTCTGTACCCTGGGTCACTGATACAGACACAGTGGGGTCAGTCTGCTCTCTCCCTGGGGTCAGTGATACAGACACAGTGGGGTCAGTCTGCTT
Organism: Isurus oxyrinchus; assembly: GCA_026770705.1. Taxonomy (NCBI): domain Eukaryota; kingdom Metazoa; phylum Chordata; class Chondrichthyes; order Lamniformes; family Lamnidae; genus Isurus; species Isurus oxyrinchus. Next base: position 69,649,429 of record JANJGN010000020.1, on the reverse strand, counting down.
TCTCCGCGGGTTCAATGATACAGACACAGTGGGGTCAGTCTGCTCTCTCCCTGGGGTCTCTGATACAGACACAGTGGGGTCAGTCTGCTCTCTCCCCCAGAGTCAGTGATACTGACACAGTGGAGTCAGTCTGCTTTCTCCCCGGGGTCAGTGGTATAGACACAGTGGGGTCAGTCTGCTCCCTCCCCTGTTTCAGTAATACAGACACAGTGGGGTCAGTCTACTCGCTTCCTGGGGTCAGTGACACAGACACAGTGCGGTCAGTCTGCGCTCTCCCCACAGTCAGTGATACAGACACAGTGGGGTCAGTCTGCATTCTCCCCAGTGTCACTGATACATACATAGTGAAGTCAGTCTGCTCTCTGCTCGGGCTCAGTGATACTGACACAGTGGGGTCCGTCTGCTCACTCCCTGAGGTCAAAATATTGACACAGTGGGGTCAGTCTGCTCTCTACCCAGGGTCATTGATAAAGACAGAGTGGGGTCTGTCTGCTCTCTTCCCGGGGTCAGTGATACAGACACAGTGGGTTCAGTCTGCTCTCTCCCCAGGGTCAGTGATACAGAAACAATGGGGTCAGTCTGCACTCTCCCTGGGGTCAGTGATACAGACACAGAGGGGTCAGTCTGCTCTCTCCCCAGGGTCAGTGATACAGACACAGTGCGGTCAGGCTGCTCACCCCCGGGGTCAGTGATACAGACACAGCGGGTTCAGTCAGCTCTCTCCCCACGGTCAGTGATACAGACACAGTGGGTTCAGTCAGCTCTCTCCCCACGGTCAGTGACACAGACACAGTGGGGTCAGTCTGCTCTCTCCCTGGGGTCAGTGATACAGACAAAGTGGGGTCAGTCTGCTCTCTCCCTGGGGTCAGTGATACAGACACAGTGGGGTCAGTCTGCTCTCTCCCTGGGGTCAGTGATACAGACACAGTGGGGTCAGTCTGCTCTCTCCCCGGGGTCAATGATACAGACACAGTGGGGTCAGTCGGCACTCTCCCCTGTTTCACTGATACAGACACAGTGGGGTCAGTCTGCTCTCTCCCTGGGATCAGTGATACAGACAAAGAGGGATCAGTCTGCTCTCGGGGTCACTGATACAGACACATTGGAGTCAGTCTGCTCTCTTCCCACGTTCCGTGATACTGACACAGTGGGGTCACTCTGCTCTCTCCCTGGGGTCAGTGATACAGACACAGTGGGGTCAGTCTGCTCTCTCCCTGGTGTCAGTGATACAGACACAGTGGGGTCATTCTGCTCTCCCCCGGGGCCAGAGATACAGACACAGTGGGTTCAGTCTGCTCTCTCCCCACGGTCAGTGACACAGACACAGTGGGGACAGGCTGCTCTCCCCCGGGGTCACTGATGCAGACACAGTGGGGTCAGTCTGCTCTCTCCCCCAGGGTCAGTGACACAGACACAGTGGGGTCAGTCTGCTCTCTCCCTGGTGTCAGTGATACAGACACAGTGGGGTCAGTCTGCTCTCCCCCGGGGCCAGAGATACAGACACAGTGGGTTCAGTCTGCTCTCTCCCCACGGTCAGTGACACAGACACAGTGGGGACAGGCTGCTCTCCCCCGGGGTCACTGATGCAGACACAGTGGGGTCAGTCTGCTCTCTCCCTGGGGTCAGTGATACAGACACAGTGGGGTCAGTCTGCTCCCTCCCAAGGGTCAGTGAGACAGACACAGTGGGGTCAGTCTGCTCTCTGCCTGGGGTCAGTGAGACAGACACAGAGGGGTCAGTCTGCTCTCTCCCCGAGGTCAATGATACAGACACAATGGCGTCAGTCTGCTCTCTCCCTGAGGTCACTGATACAGACACAGTGGGGTCAGTCTGCTCTCTCCCCACGGTCAGTGACACAGACACAGTGGGGTCAGTCTGCTCTCAGCGTCAGTAATACAGACACATTGGGGTCAGTCTGCTCTCACCCCACATTCAGTGAAACTGACACATTGGGGTTCGTCTGCTCTCTCCCTTGGGTCAGTGATAGAGACACAGTGGGGTCAGTCTGCTCTGTCCCCTGGGTCACTGATACAGACACAGTGGGGTCAGTCTGCTCTCTCCCTGGGGTCAGTGATACAGACACATTGGGGTCAGTCTGCTCTCCCCAGAGGCCTGTCATACAGACACAGTGGGTTCAATCTGCTGTCTCCCCAGGGTCAGTGATACAGACATAGTGGGTTCATTCTGCTTTCTCCCCGGTGTCAGTCATACAGACATATTGCGTTCCATCTGCTCTCTCCCCGGGATCAGTGATACAGGCACAGTGTGGTCAGTCTGCTCTCGGGGTCACTGAAACAGACACAGTGGGGTCAGTCTGCTCTCTCCCCAGGGTCAGTGCTACAGACACAGTGGGTCCAGTATGCTCTCTCCCCTGGGTCACTGATACATACACAGTGGGGTCAGTCTGCTCTCTCCCCAGGGTCAGTGATACAGACACACTGTGTGCAGTCTGCTCTTTTCCCGGGGTCAGTGATACAGACACAGTGGGGTCAGTCTGCTCTCTCCCCAGGGTCAGTGATACAGACACAGTGGGGTCAGTCTGCTCTGTCCCCTGGTTCACTGATACAGACACAGTGGGTTCAGTCTGCTCTCTCCCTGGGGTCAGTGATACAAAGTGGGATCAGTCTGCACTCAGGGTCAGTGATACAGACTCATTGGGGTCAGCCTGCTCTCTCCCCATGTTCAGTGATACAGACACAGTGGGGTCAGTCTGCTCTCTCCCTGGGGTCAGTGATACAGACACAGGGGGGTCAGTCTGCTCTCTCCCTGAGGTCAGTGATACAGACACAGTGGAGAGAGTCTGCTCTCTTCCCGGGATCAGTGATACAGACACAATGGGATCAGTCCGAACTCTCCCCGGGGTCTCTGATACAGACACAGTGGGGTCAGTCTGCTCTCTCCCCCAAGGGTCAGCGACACAGATAAAGTGGGGTCAGTCTGCTCTCGCCCCGGGGTGAGTGACACAGACACAGTGCAGACAGTCTGCTCTCTCCCGGGGTCAGTGATACAGATACAGTGGGGTCCGTCTGCTCTCTCCCCCAAGGTCAGTGATACAGAGACAGTGGGGTCAGTCTGCTCTCACCTCGGGGTCACTGATACAGATACAGTGGGGTCAGTCTGCTCTCTCCCCCAGGGTCAGTGATACAGACACAGTGCAGTCAGTCTGCTCTCACCCCACGGTCAGTGACACAGACACATTGGGCTGAGACTGCTCTCTCACACGGTCAGTGACACAGACACATTGGGTGAGTCTGCTCTCTCACACGGTCAGTGACACAGACACAGTGGGGTCAGACTGCACTCGGGATCAGTAATACAGACACATTGGGGACAGTCTGCTGTCTCCCCACGGTCAGTGAGACAGACACAGAGGGTCAGTCTGCTCTCTACCCGGGGTCACTTAGACAGAAACAGTGGGGTCAGTCTGCTCTCTCCCCTGTTTCAGTGATACAGACACAGTGGGGTCAGTCTGTTCTCTCCCTGGGGTCAGTGATACAGACACAGTGGGGTCAGTGTGCTCTCTCCCCGGGGTCACTGATACAGACACAGTGGGGTCAGTCTGCTCTCTCCCCCAGGGTCAGTGACACAGATAAAGTGGGGTCAGTGTGCTCTCTCCCCGGGGTGAGTGACACAGACACAGTGCAGACAGTCTGCTCTCTCCCGGGGTCAGTGAAACAGATACAGTGGGGTCCGTCTGCTCTCTCCCCCAGAGTCAGTGATACAGACACAGTGGGGTCAGTCTGCTCTCACCTCGGGGTCACTGATACAGAAACAGTGGGGTCAGTCTGCTCTCTCCCCCAGGGTCAGTGATACAGACACAGTGCAGTCAGTCTGCTCTCTCCCGGGGTCAGTGATACAGATACAATGGGGTCAGTCTGCTCTCTCCCCCAGGGTTAGTGATACAGACACAGTGCAGTCAGTCTGCTCTCACCCCACGGTCCGTGACACAGACACAGTGGGGTCAGTCTGCTCTGTGCCCTGGGTCACTGATACAGACACTTTGGAGTCAGTCTGCTCTCTCCCTGGGGTCAGTGATACAGACACAGTGGGGTCAGACTGCTCTCGGGGTCAGTAATACAGACACAGTGGGATTAGTCTGCTCTCTCCCTTGGGTCAGTGATACAGACACAGTGGGGTCAGTCTGCACTGTCCCCTGGGTCAGTGATACAGACACAGTGGGGTCAGTCTGCTCTCTCCGCGGGGTCACTTAGACAGACACTGTGGAGTCAGTCTGCTCTCTCCCCTGTTTCAGTGATACAGACACAGTGGGGTCAGTCTGCTCTCTCCCTGGGGTCAGTGATACAGAGACAGTGGGGACTGTCTGCTCTCATCCCGGGGTCACCGATACAGACCCAGTGGGGTCAGTCTGCACTCTCGCCGGGGTCAGTGATAGAGACACAGTGGGGACTGTCTGCTCTCTCAAAGGGGTCACTGATACAGACACAGTGGGGTCAGTCTGCTCTCACCCCACTGTCAGTGATACAGACACAGTGGGGTCACTCTGCTCTGTCCCCAGGGTCAGTGATAGACACAGTGGGGTCAGTCTGCTCACTCCCTGGGGTCAGTGATACAGACACAGTGGGGTCAGTCTGCTCTCTCCCTGGGGTCACTGATACAGACACAGTGGGGTCAGTCTGCTCTCTTCCTGCGGTCAGTGATACAGACACAGTGGGGTGAGTCTGCTCTCTCCCCACGGTCAGTGACACAGACACAGTGGGGTCAGTCTGCTCTCTCCCGGGGTCAGTGATACAGATACAGTGGGGTCAGTCTGCTCTCTCCCGGGGTCAGTGATACAGATACAGTGGGGTCAGTCTGCTCTCTCCCCGGGGTCAGTGACACAGAGACATTGCAGTCAGTCTGCAATCTCCCGGGGGTCAGTGACACAGACACAGTGCAGTCAGTCTGCTCTCACCCCATGGTCAGTGATACAGACACAGTGGGGTCAGTCTGCTCTGTACCCTGGGTCACTGATACAGACACAGTGGGGTCAGTCTGCTCTCTCCCTGGGGTCAGTGATACAGACACCGTGGGGTCAGTCTGCTCTCTCCCTGGTGTCAGTGATACAGACACAGTGGGGTCAGTCTGCTCTCCCCCGGAGCCAGAGATACAGACACAGTGGGGTCAGTCTGCTCTCTCCCCACGGTCAGTGACACAGACACAGTGGGGACAGGCTGCTCTCCCCCGGGGTCACTGATGCAGACACAGTGGGGTCAGTCTGCTCTCTCCCTGGGGTCAGTGATACAGACACAGTGGGGTCAGTCTGCTCCCTCCCCAGGGTCAGTGAGACAGACACAGTGGGGTCAGTCTGCTCTCTGCCTGGGGTCAGTGAGACAGACACAGAGGGGTCAGACTGCTCTCTCCCCGAGGTCAATGATACAGACACAATGGCGTCAGTCTGCTCTCTCCCTGAGGTCACTGATACAGACACAGTGGGGTCAGTCTGCTCTCTCCCCACGGTCAGTGACACAGACACAGTGGGGTCAGTCTGCTCTCAGCGTCAGTAATACAGACACATTGGGGTCAGTCTGCTCTCACCCCACATTCAGTGATACAGACACAGTGGGGTGAGTCTGCTCTCTCCCACGGTCTGTGACACAGACACAGTGGGGTCAGACTGCTCTCGGGGTCAGTAATACAGATACAGTGGGATCAGTCTGCTCTCTCCCTGGGGTCAGTGATACAGACACAGTGGGGTCAGTCTGCACTGTCCCCTGGGTCAGTGATACAGACACAGTGGGGTCAGTCTGCTCTCTCCGCGGGGTCACTTAGACATACACAGTGGGGTCAGTCTGCTCTCTTCCTGCGGTCAGTGATACAGACACAGTGGGGTGAGTCTGCTCTCTCCCCACGGTCAGTGACACAGACACAGTGGGGTCAGTCTGCTCTCTCCCGGGGTCAGTGATACAGATACAGTGGGGTCAGTCTGCTCTCTCCCCGGGGTCAGTGACACAGAGAAATTGCAGTCAGTCTGCAATCTCCCGGGGGTCAGTGACACAGACACAGTGCAGTCAGTCTGCTCTCACCCCACTGTCAGTGATACAGACACAGTGGGGTCAGTCTGCTCTGTACCCTGGGTCACTGATACAGACACATTGGGGTCAGTCTGCTCTCTCCCTGGGGTCAGTGATACAGACACAGTGGGGTCAGTCTGCTTTCTCCGCGGTGTCCATGATACAGACACAGTGGGGTCAGTCTGCTCTCTCCCCCAGAGTCAGTGATACTGACACAGTGGAGTCAGTCTGCTTTCGCCCCGGGGTCAGTGGTACAGACACAGTGGGGTCAGTCTGCTCCCTCCCCTGTTTCAGTCATACAGACACAGTGGGGTCAGTCTACTCGCTCCCTGGGGTCAGTGATACAGACACAGTGCGGTCAGTCTGCGCTCTCCCCACAGTGAGTGATACAGACACAGTGGGGTCAGTCTGCTCTCTCCCCCAGGGTCAGTGACACAGATAAAGTGGGGTCAGTGTGCTCTCTCCCCGGGGTGAGTGACACAGACACAGTGCAGACAGTCTGCTCTCTCCCGGGGTCAGTGAAACAGATACAGTGGGGTCCGTCTGCTCTCTCCCCCAGAGTCAGTGATACAGACACAGTGGGGTCAGTCTGCTCTCACCTCGGGGTCACTGATACAGACACAGTGGGGTCAGTCTGCTCTCTCCCCCAGGGTCAGTGATACAGACACAGTGCAGTCAGTCTGCTCTCTTCCGGGGTCAGTGATACAGATACAATGGGGTCAGTCTGCTCTCTACCCCAGGGTTAGTGATACAGACACAGTGCAGTCAGTCTGCTCTCACCCCACGGTCCGTGACACAGACACAGTGGGGTCAGTCTGCTCTGTACCCTGGGTCACTGATACAGACACTTTGGAGTCAGTCTGCTCTCTCCCTGGGGTCAGTGATACAGACACAGTGGGGTGAGTCTGCTCTCTCCCACGGTCTGTGACACAGACACAGTGGGGTCAGACTGCTCTCGGGGTCAGTAATACAGACACAGTGGGATCAGTCTGCTCTCTCCCTGGGGTCAGTGATACAGACACAGTGGGGTCAGTCTGCACTGTCCCCTGGGTCAGTGATACAGACACAGTGGGGTCAGTCTGCTCTCTCCGCGGGGTCACTTAGACAGACACTGTGGAGTCAGTCTGCTCTCTCCCCTGTTTCAGTGATACAGACACAGTGGGGTCAGTCTGCTCTCTCCCTGGGGTCAGTGATACAGAGACAGTGGGGACTGTCTGCTCTCTTCCCGGGGTCACCGATACAGACCCAGTGGGGTCAGTCTGCACTCTCGCCGGGGTCAGTGATAGAGACACAGTGGGGACTGTCTGCTCTCTCAGCGGGGTCACTGATACAGACACAGTGGGGTCAGTCTGCTCTCACCCCACTGTCAGTGATACAGACACAGTGGGGTCAGTCTGCTCTGTCCCCAGGGTCAGTGATAGACACAGTGGGGTCAGTCTGCTCACTCCCTGGGGTCAGTGATACAGACACAGTGGGGTCAGTCTGCTCTCTCCCTGGGGTCACTGATACAGACACAGTGGGGTCAGTCTGCTCTCTTCCTGCGGTCAGTGATACAGACACAGTGGGGTGAGTCTGCTCTCTCCCCACGGTCAGTGACACAGACACAGTGGGGTCAGTCTGCTCTCTCCCGGGGTCAGTGATACAGATACAGTGGGGTCAGTCTGCTCTCTCACGGGGTCAGTGATACAGATACAGTGGGGTCAGTCTGCTCTCTCCCCGGGGTCAGTGACACAGAGACATTGCAGTCAGTCTGCAATCTCCCGGGGGTCAGTGACACAGACACAGTGCAGTCAGTCTGCTCTCACCCCATGGTCAGTGATACAGACACAGTGGGGTCAGTCTGCTCTGTACCCTGGGTCACTGATACAGACACAGTGGGGTCAGTCTGCTCTCTCCCTGGGGTCAGTGATACAGACACAGTGGGGTCAGTCTGCTCTCTCCCTGGTGTCAGTGATACAGACACAGTGGGGTCAGTCTGCTCTCCCCCGGGGCCAGAGATACAGACACAGTGGGGTCAGTCTGCTCTCTCCCCACGGTCAGTGACACAGACACAGTGGGGACAGGCTGCTCTCCCCCGGGGTCACTGATGCAGACACAGTGGGGTCAGTCTGCTCTCTCCCTCGGGTCAGTGATACAGACACAGTGGGGTCAGTCTGCTCCCTCCCCAGGGTCAGTGAGACAGACACAGTGGGGTCAGTCTGCTCTCTGCCTGGGGTCAGTGAGACAGACACAGAGGGGTCAGACTGCTCTCTCCCCGAGGTCAATGATAAAGACACAATGGCGTCAGTCTGCTCTCTGCCTGGGGTCAGTGAGACAGACACAGAGGGGTCAGACTGCTCTCTCCCCGAGGTCAATGATACAGAAACAATGGCGTCAGTCTGCTCTCTCCCTGAGGTCACTGATACAGACACAGTGGGGTCAGTCTGCTCTCTCCCCACGGTCAGTGACACAGACACAGTGGGGTCAGTCTGCTCTCAGCATCAGTAATACAGACACATTGGGGTCAGTCTGCTCTCACCCCACATTCAGTGATACTGACACATTGGGGTTAGTCTGCTCTCTCCCTTGGGTCAGTGATAGAGACACAGTGGGGTCAGTCTGCTCTGTCCCCTGGGTCACTGATACAGACACAGTGGGGTCAGTCTGCTCTCTCCCTGGGGTCAGTGATACAGACACATTGGGGTCAGTCTGCTCTCCCCAGAGGCCTGTCATACAGACACAGTGGGTTCAATCTGCTGTCTCCCCAGGGTCAGTGATACAGACATAGTGGGTTCATTCTGCTTTCTCCCCGGTGTCAGTCATACAGACATATTGCGTTCCATCTGCTCTCTCCCCGGGATCAGTGATACAGGCACAGTGCGGTCAGTCTGCTCTCGGGGTCACTGATACAGACACAGTGGGGTCAGTCTGCTCTCTCCCCAGGGTCAGTGCTACAGACACAGTGGGTCCAGTATGCTCTCTCCCCTGGGTCACTGATACATACACAGTGGGGTCAGTCTGCTCTCTCCCCAGGGTCAGTGATACAGACACATTGTGTGCAGTCTGCTCTTTTCCCGGGGTCAGTGATACAGACACAGTGGGGTCAGTCTGCTCTCTCCCCAGGGTCAGTGATACAGACACAGTGGGGTCAGTCTGCTCTGTCCCCTGGTTCACTGATACAGACACAGTGGGTTCAGTCTGCTCTCTCCCTGGGGTCAGTGATACAAAGTGGGATCAGTCTGCACTCGGGGTCAGTGATACAGACTCATTGGGGTCAGCCTGCTCTCTCCCCAAGTTCAGTGATACAGACACAGTGGGGTCAGTCTGCTCTCTCCCTGGGGTCAGTGATACAGACACAGGGGGGTCAGTCTGCTCTCTCCCTGAGGTCAGTGATACAGACACAGTGGAGACAGTCTGCTCTCTTCCCGGGATCAGTGATACAGACACAATGGGATCCGTCCGAACTCTCCCCGGGGTCACTGATACAGACACAGTGGGGTAAGTGTGCTCTCTCCCCGGGGTCACTGATACAGACACAGTGGGGTCAGTCTGCTCTCTCCCCCAGGGTCAGCGACACAGATAAAGTGGGGTCAGTCTGCTCTCTCCCCGGGGTGAGTGACACAGACACAGTGCAGACAGTCTGCTCTCTCCCGGGTCAGTGATACAGATACAGTGGGGTCCGTCTGCTCTCTCCCCCAGGGTCAGTGATACAGAGACAGTGGGGTCAGTCTGCTCTCACCTCGGGGTCACTGATACAGATACAGTGGGGTCAGTCTGCTCTCTCCCCCAGGGTCAGTGATACAGACACAGTGCAGTCAGTCTGCTCTCACCCCACGGTCAGTGACACAGACACATTGGGCTGAGACTGCTCTCTCACACGGTCAGTGACACAGACACATTGGGGTGAGTCTGCTCTCTCACACGGTCAGTGACACAGACACAGTGGGGTCAGACTGCACTCGGGATCAGTAATACAGACACATTGGGGACAGTCTGCTGTCTCCCCACGGTCAGTGAGACAGACACAGAGGGTCAGTCTGCTCTGTACCCTGGGTCACTGATACAGACACAGTGGGGTCAGTCTGCTCTCTCCCTGGGGTCAGTGATACAGACACAGTGGGGTCAGTCTGCTCTCTCCCTGGTGTCAGTGATACAGACACAGTGGGGTCAGTCTGCTCTCCCCCGGGGCCAGAGATACAGACACAGTGGGGTCAGTCTGCTCTCTCCCCACGGTCAGTGACACAGACACAGTGGGGACAGGCTGCTCTCCCCCGGGGTCACTGATGCAGACACAGTGGGGTCAGTCTGCTCTCTCCCTCGGGTCAGTGATACAGACACAGTGGGGTCAGTCTGCTCCCTCCCCAGGGTCAGTGAGACAGACACAGTGGGGTCAGTCTGCTCTCTGCCTGGGGTCAGTGAGACAGACACAGAGGGGTCAGACTGCTCTCTCCCCGAGGTCAATGATAAAGACACAATGGCGTCAGTCTGCTCTCTGCCTGGGGTCAGTGAGACAGACACAGAGGGGTCAGACTGCTCTCTCCCCGAGGTCAATGATACAGAAACAATGGCGTCAGTCTGCTCTCTCCCTGAGGTCACTGATACAGACACAGTGGGGTCAGTCTGCTCTCTCCCCACGGTCAGTGACACAGACACAGTGGGGTCAGTCTGCTCTCAGCATCAGTAATACAGACACATTGGGGTCAGTCTGCTCTCACCCCACATTCAGTGATACTGACACATTGGGGTTAGTCTGCTCTCTCCCTTGGGTCAGTGATAGAGACACAGTGGGGTCAGTCTGCTCTGTCCCCTGGGTCACTGATACAGACACAGTGGGGTCAGTCTGCTCTCTCCCTGGGGTCAGTGATACAGACACATTGGGGTCAGTCTGCTCTCCCCAGAGGCCTGTCATACAGACACAGTGGGTTCAATCTGCTGTCTCCCCAGGGTCAGTGATACAGACATAGTGGGTTCATTCTGCTTTCTCCCCGGTGTCAGTCATACAGACATATTGCGTTCCATCTGCTCTCTCCCCGGGATCAGTGATACAGGCACAGTGCGGTCAGTCTGCTCTCGGGGTCACTGATACAGACACAGTGGGGTCAGTCTGCTCTCTCCCCAGGGTCAGTGCTACAGACACAGTGGGTCCAGTATGCTCTCTCCCCTGGGTCACTGATACATACACAGTGGGGTCAGTCTGCTCTCTCCCCAGGGTCAGTGATACAGACACATTGTGTGCAGTCTGCTCTTTTCCCGGGGTCAGTGATACAGACACAGTGGGGTCAGTCTGCTCTCTCCCCAGGGTCAGTGATACAGACACAGTGGGGTCAGTCTGCTCTGTCCCCTGGTTCACTGATACAGACACAGTGGGTTCAGTCTGCTCTCTCCCTGGGGTCAGTGATACAAAGTGGGATCAGTCTGCACTCGGGGTCAGTGATACAGACTCATTGGGGTCAGCCTGCTCTCTCCCCAAGTTCAGTGATACAGACACAGTGGGGTCAGTCTGCTCTCTCCCTGGGGTCAGTGATACAGACACAGGGGGGTCAGTCTGCTCTCTCCCTGAGGTCAGTGATACAGACACAGTGGAGACAGTCTGCTCTCTTCCCGGGATCAGTGATACAGACACAATGGGATCCGTCCGAACTCTCCCCGGGGTCACTGATACAGACACAGTGGGGTAAGTGTGCTCTCTCCCCGGGGTCACTGATACAGACACAGTGGGGTCAGTCTGCTCTCTCCCCCAGGGTCAGCGACACAGATAAAGTGGGGTCAGTCTGCTCTCTCCCCGGGGTGAGTGACACAGACACAGTGCAGACAGTCTGCTCTCTCCCGGGTCAGTGATACAGATACAGTGGGGTCCGTCTGCTCTCTCCCCCAGGGTCAGTGATACAGAGACAGTGGGGTCAGTCTGCTCTCACCTCGGGGTCACTGATACAGATACAGTGGGGTCAGTCTGCTCTCTCCCCCAGGGTCAGTGATACAGACACAGTGCAGTCAGTCTGCTCTCACCCCACGGTCAGTGACACAGACACATTGGGCTGAGACTGCTCTCTCACACGGTCAGTGACACAGACACATTGGGGTGAGTCTGCTCTCTCACACGGTCAGTGACACAGACACAGTGGGGTCAGACTGCACTCGGGATCAGTAATACAGACACATTGGGGACAGTCTGCTGTCTCCCCACGGTCAGTGAGACAGACACAGAGGGTCAGTCTGCTCTCTACCCGGGGTCACTTAGACAGAAAGAGTGGGGTCAGTCTGCTCTCTTCCCCAGGGTCAGTGACACAGATAAAGTGGGGTCAGTCTGGACTCTCCCCGGGGTGAGTGACACAGACACAGTGCAGACAGTCTGCTCTCTCCCGGGGTCAGTGATACAGATAGTGTGGGGTCCGTCTGCTCTCTCCCCCAGGGTCAGTGATACAGACACAGTGGGGTCAGTCTGCTCTCACCTCGGGGTCACTGATACAGATACAGTGGGGTCAGTCTGCTCTCTCCCCCAGGATCAGTGATACAGACACAGTGGGATCAGTCTGCTCTCTCCCTGGGGTCAGTGATACAGACACAGTGGGGTCAGTCTGCTCTCTCCCCAAGTCAGTGAGACAGACACAGTGGGGTCAGTCTCCTCTCTCCCCGTGGTCAGTGATACAGACACATTGGGATCAGTCTGAACTCTCCCCGGGGTCTCTGATACAGACACAGTTTGGTCAGTGTGCTCTCTCCCCGTGGTCACTGATACAGACACAGTGGGGTCAGTCTGCTCTCTCCCCCGGGGTCAGTGACACAGACACAGTGGGGTCAGTCTTCTCTCTCCCCGGGATGAGTGACACAGGCAAAGTGGGATCAGTCTGCTCTCGGGGTCACTGACACAGACACATTGGGGTCAGTCTGCTCTCTCCCCACGTTCCGTGATACTGATACAGTGGGGTCAGTCTGCTCTCTCCCTGCGGTCAGTGATACAGACACAGTGGGGTCAGTCTGCTCTCCCCCGGGGCCAGGGATACAGACACAGTGGGTTCAGTCTGCTCTCTCCCCACGGTCAATGACACAGACACAGTGGGGACAGTCTGCTCTCCCCCGGGTTCACTGATGCAGACACAGTGGGGTCAGTCTGCTCTCTCCCTGTAGTCAGTGATACAGACACAAAGGGGTCAGTCTGCTGTCTCCTTGGGGTCAGTGATACAGACACAGTGGGGAGAGTCTGCTCTCTCCCCACGGTCAGTGAGACAGACACAGTGGGGTCAGTCTGCTCTCTCCCTGGGGTCAGTGAGACAGACACAGAGGGGTCAGTCTGCTCTCTCCCCGAGGTCAATGATACAGAAACAGTGGCGTCAGTCTGCTCTCTCCCTGGGGTCACTGATACAGACACAGTGGGGTCAGTCTGCTCTCTCCCCACGGTCAGTGACACAGACACAGTGGGGTCAGTCTGCTCTCTCCCTGGGGTCGGTGATACAGACACAGTGGGGTCAGTCTGCTTTCTCCGCGGGGTCAATGATACAGACACAGTGGGGTCAGTCTGCTCTCTCCCTGGGGTCACTGATACAGACACAGTGGGGTCAATCTGCTCTCTCCCCCAGAGTCAGTGATACTGACACAGTGGAGTCAGTCTGCTTTCGCCCCGGGGTCAGTGGTACAGACACAGTGGGGTCAGTCTCCTCCCTCCCATGTTTCAGTAATACAGACATATTGGGGTCAGTCTGCTCTCACCCCACGTTCAGTGATACTGACACATTGGGGTCAGTCTGCTCTCCCCAGAGACCTGTCATACAGACACAGTGGGTTCAATCTGCTGTCTCCCCGGGGTCAGTGATACAGACATAGTGGGTTCATTCTGCTTTTTCCCCGGTGTCAGTCGTACAGACATATTGCGTTCCATCTGCTCTCTCCCCGGGATCAGTGATACAGGCACAGTGCGGTCAGTCTGCTCTCGGGGTCACTGATACAGACACAGTGGGGTCAGTCTGCTCTCTCCCCTGGGTCAGTGCTACAGACACAGTGGGTCCAGTATGCTCTCTCCCCTGGGTCACTGATACATACACAGTGGGGTCAGTCTGCTCTCTCCCCAGGGTCAGTGATACAGACACACTGTGTGCAGTCTGCTCTTTTCCCGGGGTCAGTGATACAGACACAGTGGGGTCAGTCTGCTCTCTCCCCAGAGTCAGTGATACAGACACAGTGGGGTCAGTCTGCTCTGTCCCCTGGTTCACTGATACAGACACAGGGGGTTCAGTCTGCTCTCTCCCTGGGGTCAGTGATACAAAGTGGGATCAGTCTGCACTCGGGGTCATGATACAGACACATTGGGGTCAGCCTGCTCTCTCCCCATGTTCAGTGATACAGACACAGTGGGGTCAGTCTGCTCTCTCCCTGGGGTCAGTGATACAGACACAGGGGGGTCAGTCTGTTCTCTCCCTGAGGTCAGTGATACAGACACAGTGGAGACAGTCTGCTCTCTTCCCGGGATCAGTGATACAGACACAGTGGGATCAGTCCGAACTCTCCCCGGGGTCTCTGATACAGACACAGTGGGGTCAGTCTGCTCTCTCCCCCAGGGTCAGTGACACAGATATAGTGGGGTCAGTCTGCTCTCTCCCCGGGGTGTGTGACACAGACACAGTGCAGACAGTCTGCTCTCTCCCGGGGTCAGTGATACAGATACAGTGGGGTCCGTCTGCTCTCTCCCCCAGCGTCAGTGATACAGACACAGTGGGGTCAGTCTGCTCTCACCTCGGGGTCAATGATACAGATACAGTGGGGTCAGTCTGCTCTCTCCCCCAGGGTCAGTGATAGAGACACAGTGCAGTCAGTCTACTCTCACCCCACGGTCAGTGACACAGACACATTGGGGTGAGTCTGCTCTCTCACACGGTCAGTGACACAGACACAGTGGGGTCAGACTGCTCTCGGGGTCAGTAATACAGACACATTGGGGTGAGTCTGCTCTCTCACACGGTCAGTGACACAGACACAGTGGGGTCAGACTGCTCTCGGGGTCAGTAATACAGACACATTGGGGACAGTCTGCTGTCTCCCCACGGTCAGTGAGACAGACACAGAGGGTCAGTCTGCTCTCTATCCAGGGTCACTTAGACAGAAACAGTGGGGTCAGTCTGCTCTCTCCCCTGTTTCAGTGATACAGACACAGTGGGGTCAGTCTGCTCTATCCCTGGGGTCAGTGATACAGAGACAGTGGGGACAGTCTGCTCTCTTCCCGGGGTCACCGATACAGACCCAATGGGGTCAGTCTGCTCTCTTGCCGGGGTCAGTGATACAGACACAGTGGGGTCAGTCTGCTCTCTCAGCGGGGTCACTGATACAGACACAGTGGGGTCAGTCTGCTCTCTCCCCACTGTCAGTGACACAGACACAGTGGGATCAGTCTGCTCTCTCCCTGGGGTCAGTGATAGACACAGTGGGGTCAGTCTGCTCACTCCCCACGGTCAGTGATGCAGACACAGTGGGGTCAGTCTGCTCTCTCCCCACAGTCAGTGAGACAGACACAGTGGGGTCAGTCTCCTCCCTCCCAGTGGTCAATGATACAGACACAGTGGGATCAGTCTGAACTCTCCCCGGGGTCTCTGATACAGACACAGTGGGGTCAGTCTGCTCTCTCCCCCAGGGTCAGTGACACAGATAAAGTGGGGTCAGTGTGCTCTCTCCCCGGGGTGAGTGACACAGACACAGTGCAGACAGTCTGCTCTCTCCCGGGGTCAGTGAAACAGATACAGTGGGGTCCGTCTGCTCTCTCCCCCAGAGTCAGTGATACAGACACAGTGGGGTCAGTCTGCTCTCACCGCGGGGTCACTGATACAAACACAGTGGGGTCAGTCTGCTCTCTCCCCCAGGGTCAGTGATACAGACACAGTGCAGTCAGTCTGCTCTCTCCCGGGGTCAGTGACACAGGCACAGTGGGGTCAGTCTGCTCTCTCCCTATGGACAGTGACACAAACACAGTGCATTCAGTCTGCTCTCTCCCGGGTTCAGTGACACAGGCACAGTGGGCTCAGTCTGCTCTCACCCCAGGGACAGTGACACAGACACAGTGGAGACAGTCTGCTCTCTTCCTGGGTCAGTTACACAGACACAGTGGGGTCAGTCTGCTCGCTCCCCACGGTCAGTGACACAGACACAGTGGGGTCAGTCTGCTCTCTCCTGGGGTCAGTGACACAGACACAGTGGAGACAGTCTGCTCTCTTCCCGGGATCAGTGATACAGACACAGTGGGATCAGTCCGAACTCTCCCCGGGATCTCTGATACAGACACAGTGGGGTCAGTCTGCTCTCTCCCCGGGGTCACTGATACAGACACAGTGGGGTCAGGCTGCTCTCTCCCCCTGGGTCAGTGACACAGATAAAGTGGGGTCAGTCTGCTCTCTCCCCGGGGTGAGTGACACAGACACAGTGGGGTCAGTCTGCTCTCTCCCGGGGTCAGTGATACAGATACAGTGGGGTCAGTCTGCTCGCTCCCCCAGGGTCTGTGATACAGACACAGTGCAGTCAGTCTGCTCTCACCCCACGGTCAGTGACACAGACACAGTGGGGTCAGTCTGCTCTCTCCCGGTGTCAGTGGCACAGACACAGTGGAGACAGTCTGCTCTCTTCCCGGGATCAGTGATACAGACACAGTGGGATCAGTCCGAACTCTCCCCGGGGTCTCTGATACAGACACAGTGGGGTCAGTCTGCTCTCTCCCCGGGGTCACTGATACAGACACAGTGGGGTCAGGCTGCTCTCTCCCCCAGGGTCAGTGACACAGATAAAGTGGGGTCAGTCTGCTCTCTCCCCGGGGTGAGTGACACAGACACAGTGGGGTCAGTCTGCTCTCTCCCGGGTTCAGTGATACAGATACAGTGGGGTCAGTCTGCTCTCTCCCCCAGGGTCTGTGATACAGACACAGTGCAGTCAGTCTGCTCTCACCCCACGGTCAGTGACACAGACACAGTGGGGTCAGTCTGCTCTGTACCCTGGGTCACTGATACAGACACACTGGAGTCAGTCTGCTCTCTCCCTGGGGTCAGTGATACAGACACATTGGGGTGAGTCTGCTCTCTCACACGGTCAGTGACACAGACACAGTGGGGTCAGACTGCTCTCGGGGTCAGTAATACAGACACATTGGGGACAGTCTGCTGTCTCCCCACGGTCAGTGAGACAGACACAGAGGGTCAGTCTGCTCTCTACCCGGGGTCACTTAGACAGACACAGTGGGGTCAGTCTGCTCTCTCCCCCGGGGTCAGTGACACAGACACAGTGGGGTCAGTCTTCTCTCTCCCCGGGGTGAGTGACACAGACACAGTGCAGTCAGTCTGCTTTCTCCCGGGGTCAGTGATACAGATACAGTGGGGTCAGTCTGCTCTCTCCCCGGGGTCAGTGACACAGACACAGTGCAGTCAGTCTGCTCTCACCCCACGGTCAGTGACACATACACAGTGGGGTCAGTCTGCTCTGTACCCTGGGTCACTGATACAGACACATTGGTGTCAGTCTGCATTCTCCGCGTGGTCAATGATACAGACACAGTGGGGTCAGTCTGCTCTCTCCCTGGGGTCACTGATACAGACACAGTGGGGTCAGTCTGCTCTCTCCCCCAGAGACAGTGATACAGACAAATTGGGTTCAGTCTGCTTTCTCCCCGGGGTCAGTGGTACAGACACAGTGGCGTCAGTCAGCTCCCTCCCCTGTTTCAGTAATACAGACACAGTGGGGTCAGTCTACACTCTCCCTGGGGTCAGTGATACAGACACAGTGCGGTCAGTCTGCTCTCTCCCGGGGTCAGTGAGACAGATACAGTGGGGTCAGTCTGCTGTCTCCCTGGGGTCAGAGATATTGACACAGTGGGGTCACTCTGCTCTCTCCCCGGGGTCAGTGACACAGACACAGTGGGGTCAGTCTGCTCTCTCCCCGGGGTCAGTGACACAGACACAGTGGGGTCAGTCTGCTCTCTCCCCGGGGTCAGTGACACAGACACAGTGGGGTCAGTCTGCTCTCTTCCCGGGGTCAGTGACACAGGCACAGTGGGGTCCGTCTGCTCTCTCCCTGGGGTCAGTGACACAAACACAGTGCATTCAGTCTGCTCTCTCCCGGGGTCAGTGACACAGGCACAGTGGGGTCAGTCTGCTCTCTCCCTGGGGTCAGTGACACAAACACAGTGCATTCAGTCTGCTCTCTCCCGGGGTCAGTGACACAGGCACAGTGGGCTCAGTCTGCTGTCTCCCTGGGGTCAGAGATATTGACACAGTGGGGTCAGTCTGCTCTCTCCCCGGGGTCAGTGACACAGACACAGTGGGGTCAGTCTACTCTCTCCCCACGGTCAGTGACACAGACACAGTGGGGTCAGTCTGCTCTCTCCCGGGGTCAGTGACACAGACACAGTGGGCTTAATCTGCTCTCACCCCAGGGTCAGTGACACAGACACAGTGGAGACAGTCTGCTCTCTTCCCGGGATCAATGATACAGACACAGTGGGATCAGTCCGAACTCTCCCCGGGGTCTCTGATACAGACACAGTGGGGTCAGTGTGCTCTCTCCCCGGGGTCACTGATACAGACACAGTGGGGTCAGTCTGCTCTCTTCCCCAGGGTCAGTGACACAGATAAAGTGGGGTCAGTCTGCTCTCTCCCCGGGGTGAGTGACACAGACACAGTGCAGACAGTCTGCTCTCTCCCGGGGTCAGTGATACAGATAGTGTGAGGTCCGTCTGCTCTCTCCCCCAGGGTCAGTGATACAGACACAGTGGGGTCAGTCTGCTCTCACCTTGGGGTCAATGATACAGATACAGTGGGGTCAGTCTGCTCTCTCCCCCAGGGTCAGTGATAGAGACACAGCGCAGTCAGTCTGCTCTCACCCCACGGTCAGTGACACAGACACATTGGGGTGAGTCTGCTCTCACAGACGGTCAGTGACACAGACACAGTGGGATCAGACTGCTCTCGGGGTCAGTAATACAGACACATTGGGGACAGTCTGCTGTCTCCCCACGTTCAGTGAGACAGACACAGAGGGTCAGTCTGCTCTCTACCCGGGGTCACTTAGACAGACACAGTGGGGTCAGTCTCCTCTCTCCCCTGTTTCAGTGATACAGACACAGTGGGGTCAGTCTGCTCTCTCCCTGGGGTCAGTGATACAGAGACAGTGGGGACAGTCTCCTCTCTTCCCGGGGTCACCGATACAGACCCAATGGGGTCAGTCTGCTCTCTCGCCGGGGTCAGTGATACAGACACAGTGGGGACTGTCTGCTCTCTCAGCGGGGTCACTGATACAGACACAGTGGGGTCAGTCTGCTCTCTCCCCACTGTCAGTGACACAGACACAGTGGGATCAGTCGGCTCTCTCCCTGGGGTCAGTGATACAGACACATTGGGGTGAGTCTGCTCTCTCACACGGTCAGTGACACAGACACAGTGGTGTCAGACTGCTCTCGGGGTCAGTAATACAGACACATTGGGGACAGTCTGCTGTCTCCCCACGGTCAGTGAGACAGACACAGAGGGTCAGTCTGCTCTCTACCCGGGGTCACTTAGACAGACACAGTGGGGTCAGTCTGCTCTCTCCCCCGGGGTCAGTGACACAGACACAGTGGGGTCAGTCTTCTCTCTCCCCGGGGTCAGTGACACAGACACAGTGCAGTCAGTCTGCTTTCTCCCGGGGTCAGTGATACAGATACAGTGGGGTCAGTCTGCTCTCTCCCCGGGGTCAGTGACACAGAGACATTGCAGTCAGTCTGCAATCTCCTGGGGGTCAGTGACACAGACACAGTGCAGTCAGTCTGCTCTCACCCCACGGTCAGTGACACATACACAGTGGGGTCAGTCTGCTCTGTACCCTGGGTCACTGATACAGACACATTGGGGTCAGTCTGCATTCTCCGCGGGGTCAATGATACAGACACAGTGGGGTCAGTCTGCTCTCTCCCTGGGGTCACTGATACAGACACAGTGGGGTCAGTCTGCTCTCTCCCCCAGAGACAGTGATACAGACAAATTGGGTTCAGTCTGCTTTCTCCCCGGGGTCAGTGGTACAGACACAGTGGCGTCACTCAGCTCCCTCCCCTGTTTCAGTAATACAGACACAGTGGGGTCAGTCTACACTCTCCCTGGGGTCAGTGATACAGATACAGTGCGGTCAGTCTGCTCTCTCCCCGGGGTCAGTGAGACAGATACAGTGGGGTCAGTCTGCTGTCTCCCTGGGGTTAGAGATATTGACACAGTGGGGTCAGTCTGCTCTCTCCCCAGGGTCAGTGACACAGACACAGTGGGGTCAGTCTGCTCTCTCCCCGGGGTCAGTGACACAGACACAGTGGGGTCAGTCTGCTCTCTTCCCGGGGTCAGTGACACAGGCACAGTGGGGTCAGTCTGCTCTCTCTCTGGGGTCAGTGACACAAACACAGTGCATTCAGTCTGCTCTCACCCGGGGTCAGTGACACAGACACAGTGGGCTCAGTCTGCTCTCACCCCAGGGTCAGTGACACAGACACAGTGGAGACAGTCTGCTCTCTTCCCGGGTCAGTTACACAGACACAGTGGGGTCAGTCTGCTCTCTCCCCACGGTCAGTGACACAGACACAGTGGGGACAGTCTGCTCTCTCCCGGGGTCAGTGACACAGACACAGTGGGCTCAGTCTGCTCTCACCCCAGGGTCAGTGACACAGACACAGTGGAGACAGTCTGCTCTCTTCCCGGGATCAATGATACAGACACAGTGGGATCAGTCCGAACTCTCCCCGGGGTCTCAGATACAGACACAGTGGGGTCAGTGTGCTCTCTCCCCGGGGTCAGTGATACAGATACAGTGGGGTCCGTCTGCTCTCTCCCCCAGGGTCAGTGATACATACACAGTGGGGTCAGTCTGCTCTCACCTCGGGGTCAATGATACAGATACAGTGGGGTCAGTCTGCTCTCTCCCCCAGGGTCAGTGATAGAGACACAGTGCAGTCAGTCTGCTCTCACCCCACGGTCAGTGACACAGACACATTGGGGTGAGTCTGCTCTCACACACGGTCAGTGACACAGACACAGTGGGGTCAGACTGCTCTCGGGGTCAGTAATACAGACACATTGGGGACAGTCTGCTGTCTCCCCACGTTCAGTGAGACAGACACAGAGGGTCAGTCTGCTCTCTACCCGGGGTCACTTAGACAGAAACAGTGGGGTCAGTCTCCTCTCTCCCCTGTTTCAGTGATACAGACACAGTGGGGACAGTCTGCTCTCTCCCTGGGGTCAGTGATACAGAGACAGTGGGGACAGTCTCCTCTCTTCCCGGGGTCACCGATACAGACCCAATGGGGTCAGTCTGCTCTCTCGCCGGGGTCAGTGATACAGACACAGTGGGGACTGTCTGCTCTCTCAGCGGGGTCACTGATACAGACACAGTGGGGTCAGTCTGCTCTCTCCCCACTGTCAGTGACACAGACACAGTGGGATCAGTCTGCTCTCTCCCTGGGGTCAGTGATACAGACACAGTGGGGTCAGTCTGCTCACTCCCCACGGTCAGTGATACAGACACAGTGGGGTCAGTCTACTCTCTCCCCACAGTCAGTGAGACAGACACAGTGGGGTCAGTCTCCTCCCTCCCCGTGGTCAGTGATACAGACACAGTGGGATCAGTCTGAACTCTCCCCGGGGTCTCTGATACAGACACAGTGGGGTCAGTGTGCTCTCTCCCCGGGGTCACTGATACAGACACAGTGGGGTCATTCTGCTCTCTCTCCCGGGGTCAGTGACACAGACACAGTGGGGTCAGTGTGCTCTCTCCCCGGGGTGAGTGACACAGACACAGTGGGGTCAGTTTTCTCTCTCCCCGGGGTGAGTGACACAGACACAGTGCAGTCAGTCTGCTTTCTCCCGGGGTCAGTGATACAGATACAGTGGGGTCAGTCTGCTCTCTCCCCGGGGTCAGTGACACAGAGACATTGCAGTCAGTCTGCAATCTGCTGGGGTTCACTGACACAGACACTGTGCAGTCAGTCTGCTCTCACCCCACGGTCAGTGACACAGACACAGTGGGGTCAGTCTGCTCTGTACCCTGGGTCACTGATACAGACACATTGGGGTCAGTCTGCTCTCTCCCCCAGAGACAGTGATACAGACAAATTGGGTTCAGTCTGCTTTCTCCCCGGGGTCAGTGGTACAGACACAGTGGCGTCAGTCAGCTCCCTCCCCTGTTTCAGTAATACAGACACAGTGGGGTCAGTCTACACTCTCCCTGGGGTCAGTGATACAGACACAGTGCGGTCAGTCAGCTCTCTCCCCGGGGTCAGTGAGACAGATACAGAGGGGTCAGTCTGCTCTCTCCCTGGGGTCAGAGATATTGACACAGTGGGGTCAGTCTGCTCTCTCCCCAGGGTCAGTGACACAGACACAGTGGGGTCAGTCTGCTCTCTCCCCGGGGTCAGTGACACAGACACAGTGGGGTCAGTCTGCTCTCTTCCCGGGGTCAGTGACACAGGCACAGTGGGGTCAGTCTGCTCTCTCCCTGGGGTCAGTGACACAAACACAGTGCATTCAGTCTGCTCTCTCCCGGGGTCAGTGACACAGGCACAGTGCATTCAGTCTGCTCTCTCCCGGGGTCAGTGACACAGACACAGAGGGCTCAATCTGCTCTCACCCCAGGGTCAGTGACACAGACACAGTGGAGACAGTCTGCTCTCTTCCCGGGTCAGTTACACAGAAACAGTGGGGTCAGTCTGCTCTCTCCCGACGGTCAGTGACACAGACACAGTGGGGACAGTCTGCTCTCTCCCGGGGTCAGTGACACAGACACAGTGGGCTCAGTCTGCTCTCACCCCAGGGTCAGTGACACAGACACAGTGGAGACAGTCTGCTCTCTTCCCGGGATCAATGATACAGACACAGTGGGATCAGTCCGAACTCTCCCCGGGGTCTCTGATACAGACACAGTGGGGTCAGTGTGCTCTCTCCCCGGGGTCACTGATACAGACACAGTGGGGTCAGTCTGCTCTCTTCCCCAGGGTCAGTGACACAGATAAAGTGGGGTCAGTCTGCTCTCTCCCCGGGGTGAGTGACACAGACACAGTGCAGACAGTCTGCTCTCTCCCGGGGTCAGTGATACAGATACAGTGGGGTCCGTCTGCTCTCTCCCCCAGGGTCAGTGATACAGACACAGTGGGGTCAGTCTGCTCTCACCTCGGGGTCACTGATACAGATACAGTGGGGTCAGTCTGCTCTCTCCCCCAGGGTCAGTGATACAGACACAGTGCAGTCAGTCTGCTCTCACCCCACGGTCAGTGACACAGACACATTGGGGTGAGTCTGCTCTCTCACACGGTCAGTGACACAGACACAGTGGGGTCAGACTGCTCTCGGGGTCAGTAATTCTGACACATTGGGGACAGTCTGCTGTCTCCCCACGGTCAGTGAGACAGACACAGAGGGTCAGTCTGCTCTTTACCCGGGGTCACTTAGACAGAAACAGTGGGGTCAGTCTGCTCTCTCCCATGTTTCAGTGATACAGACACAGTGGGGTCAGTCTGCTCTCTCCCTGGGGTCAGTGATACAGAGACAGTGGGGACAGTCTGCTCTCTTCCCGGGGTCACCGATACAGAACCAATGGGGTCAGTCTGCTCTCTCCCCACTGTCAGTGACACAGACACAGTGGGATCAGTCTGCTCTCTCCCTGGGGTCAGTGATACAGACACAGTGGGGTCAGTCTGCTCACTCCCCACGGTCAGTGATACAGACACAGTGGGGTCAGTCTGCTCTCTCCCCAAGTCAGTGAGACAGACACAGTGGGGTCAGTCTCCTCTCTCCCCGTGGTCAGTGATACAGACACATTGGGATCAGTCTGAACTCTCCCCGGGGTCTCTGATACAGACACAGTTGGGTCAGTGTGCTCTCTCCCCGTGGTCACTGATACAGACACAGTGGGGTCAGTCTGCTCTCTCCCCCGGGGTCAGTGACACAGACACAGTGGGGTCAGTCTTCTCTCTCCCCGGGATGAGTGACACAGGCAAAGTGGGATCAGTCTGCTCTCGGGGTCACTGATACAGACACATTGGGGTCAGTCTGCTCTCTCCCCACGTTCCGTGATACTGATACAGTGGGGTCAGTCTGCTCTCTCCCTGGGGTCAGTGATACAGACACAGTGGGGTCAGTCTGCTCTCCCCCGGGGCCAGGGATACAGACACAGTGGGTTCAGTCTGCTCTCTCCCCACGGTCAATGACACAGACACAGTGGGGACAGGCTGCTTTCCCCCGGGGTCACTGATGCAGACACAGTGGGGTCAGTCTGCTCCCTCCCTGTAGTCAGTGATACAGACACAAAGGGGTCAGTCTGCTGTCTCCCTGGGGTCAGTAATACAGACACAGTGGGGTCAGTCTACACTCTCCCTGGGGTCAGTGATACAGATACAGTGGGGTCAGTCTGCTCTCTCCCCAGGGTCAGTGACACAGACACAGTGGGGTCAGTCTGCTCTCTCCCCGGGGTCAGTGACACAGACACAGTGGGGTCAGTCTGCTCTCTTCCCGGGGTCAGTGACACAGGCACAGTGGGGTCAGTCTGCTCTCTCTCTGGGGTCAGTGACACAAACACAGTGCATTCAGTCTGCTCTCTCCCGCGGTCAGTGACACAGGCACAGTGGGGTCAGTCTGCTCTCTCCCTGGGGTCAGTGACACAAACACAGTGCATTCAGTCTGCTCTCTCCCGGGGTCAGTGACACAGACACAGTGGGCTCAGTCTGCTCTCACCCCAGGGTCAGTGACACAGACACAGTGGAGACAGTCTGCTCTCTTCCCGGGTCAGTTACACAGACACAGTGGGGTCAGTCTGCTCTCTCCCCACGGTCAGTGACACAGACACAGTGGGGTCAGTCTGCTCTCTCCCGGGGTCAGTGACACAGACACAGTGGGCTCAGTCTGCTCTCACCCCAGGGTCAGTGACACAGACACAGTGGAGACAGTCTGCTCTCTTCCCGGGATCAATGATACAGACACAGTGGGATCAGTCCGAACTCTCCCCGGGGTCTCTGATACAGACACAGTGGGGTCAGTGTGCTCTCTCCCCGGGATCAATGATACAGACACAGTGGGGTCAGTCTGCTCTCTTCCCCAGGGTCAGTGACACAGATAAAGTGGGGTCAGTCTGCTCTCTCCCCGGGGTGAGTGACACAGACACAGTGCAGACAGCCTGCTCTCTCCCGGGGTCAGTGATACAGATACAGTGGGGTCCGTCTGCTCTCTCCCCCAGGGTCAGTGATACAGACACAGTGGGGTCAGTCTGCTCTCACCTCGGGGTCAATGATACAGATACAGTGGGGTCAGTCTGCTCTCTCCCCCAGGGTCAGTGATAGAGACACAGTGCAGTCAGTCTGCTCTCACCCCACGGTCAGTGACACAGACACATTGGGGTGAGTCTGCTCTCACACACGGTCAGTGACACAGACACAGTGGGGTCAGACTGCTCTCGGGGTCAGTAATACAGACACATTGGGGACAGTCTGCTGTCTCCCCACGTTCAGTGAGACAGACACAGAGGGTCAGTCTGCTCTCTACCCGGGGTCACTTAGACAGAAACAGTGGGGTCAGTCTCCTCTCTCCCCTGTTTCAGTGATACAGACACAGTGGGGACAGTCTGCTCTCTCCCTGGGGTCAGTGATACAGAGACAGTGGGGACAGTCTCCTCTCTTCCCGGGGTCACCGATACAGACCCAATGGGGTCAGTCTGCTCTCTCGCCGGGGTCAGTGATACAGACACAGTGGGGACTGTCTGCTCTCTCAGCGGGGTCACTGATACAGACACAGTGGGGTCAGTCTGCTCTCTCCCCACTGTCAGTGACACAGACACAGTGGGATCAGTCTGCTCTCTCCCTGGGGTCAGTGATACAGACACAGTGGGGTCAGTCTGCTCACTCCCCACGGTCAGTGATACAGACACAGTGGGGTCAGTCTACTCTCTCCCCACAGTCAGTGAGACAGACACAGTGGGGTCAGTCTCCTCCCTCCCCGTGGTCAGTGATACAGACACAGTGGGATCAGTCTGAACTCTCCCCGGGGTCTCTGATACAGACACAGTGGGGTCAGTGTGCTCTCTCCCCGGGGTCACTGATACAGACACAGTGGGGTCATTCTGCTCTCTCTCCCGGGGTCAGTGACACAGACACAGTGGGGTCAGTGTGCTCTCTCCCCGGGGTGAGTGACACAGACACAGTGGGGTCAGTTTTCTCTCTCCCCGGGGTGAGTGACACAGACACAGTGCAGTCAGTCTGCTTTCTCCCGGGGTCAGTGATACAGATACAGTGGGGTCAGTCTGCTCTCTCCCCGGGGTCAGTGACACAGAGACATTGCAGTCAGTCTGCAATCTGCTGGGGTTCACTGACACAGACACTGTGCAGTCAGTCTGCTCTCACCCCACGGTCAGTGACACAGACACAGTGGGGTCAGTCTGCTCTGTACCCTGGGTCACTGATACAGACACATTGGGGTCAGTCTGCTCTCTCCCCCAGAGACAGTGATACAGACAAATTGGGTTCAGTCTGCTTTCTCCCCGGGGTCAGTGGTACAGACACAGTGGCGTCAGTCAGCTCCCTCCCCTGTTTCAGTAATACAGACACAGTGGGGTCAGTCTACACTCTCCCTGGGGTCAGTGATACAGACACAGTGCGGTCAGTCAGCTCTCTCCCCGGGGTCAGTGAGACAGATACAGAGGGGTCAGTCTGCTCTCTCCCTGGGGTCAGAGATATTGACACAGTGGGGTCAGTCTGCTCTCTCCCCAGGGTCAGTGACACAGACACAGTGGGGTCAGTCTGCTCTCTCCCCGGGGTCAGTGACACAGACACAGTGGGGTCAGTCTGCTCTCTTCCCGGGGTCAGTGACACAGGCACAGTGGGGTCAGTCTGCTCTCTCCCTGGGGTCAGTGACACAAACACAGTGCATTCAGTCTGCTCTCTCCCGGGGTCAGTGACACAGGCACAGTGCATTCAGTCTGCTCTCTCCCGGGGTCAGTGACACAGACACAGTGGGCTCAATCTGCTCTCACCCCAGGGTCAGTGACACAGACACAGTGGAGACAGTCTGCTCTCTTCCCGGGTCAGTTACACAGAAACAGTGGGGTCAGTCTGCTCTCTCCCGACGGTCAGTGACACAGACACAGTGGGGACAGTCTGCTCTCTCCCGGGGTCAGTGACACAGACACAGTGGGCTCAGTCTGCTCTCACCCCAGGGTCAGTGACACAGACACAGTGGAGACAGTCTGCTCTCTTCCCGGGATCAATGATACAGACACAGTGGGATCAGTCCGAACTCTCCCCGGGGTCTCTGATACAGACACAGTGGGGTCAGTGTGCTCTCTCCCCGGGGTCACTGATACAGACACAGTGGGGTCAGTCTGCTCTCTTCCCCAGGGTCAGTGACACAGATAAAGTGGGGTCAGTCTGCTCTCTCCCCGGGGTGAGTGACACAGACACAGTGCAGACAGTCTGCTCTCTCCCGGGGTCAGTGATACAGATACAGTGGGGTCCGTCTGCTCTCTCCCCCAGGGTCAGTGATACAGACACAGTGGGGTCAGTCTTCTCTCACCTCGGGGTCACTGATACAGATACAGTGGGGTCAGTCTGCTCTCTCCCCCAGGGTCAGTGATAGAGACACAGTGCAGTCAGTCTGCTATCACCCCACGGTCAGTGACACAGACACATTGGGGTGAGTCTGCTCTCTCACACGGTCAGTGACACAGACACAGTGGGGTCAGACTGCTCTCGGGGTCAGTAATTCTGACACATTGGGGACAGTCTGCTGTCTCCCCACGGTCAGTGAGACAGACACAGAGGGTCAGTCTGCTCTTTACCCGGGGTCACTTAGACAGAAACAGTGGGGTCAGTCTGCTCTCTCCCCTGTTTCAGTGATACAGACACAGTGGGGTCAGTCTGCTCTCTCCCTGGGGTCAGTGATACAGAGACAGTGGGGACAGTCTGCTCTCTTCCCGGGGTCACCGATACAGACCCAATGGGGTCAGTCTGCTCTCTCCCCACTGTCAGTGACACAGACACAGTGGGATCAGTCTGCTCTCTCCCTGGGGTCAGTGATACAGACACAGTGGGGTCAGTCTGCTCTCTCCCCACTCAGTGAGACAGACACAGTGGGGTCAGTCTCCTCTCTCCCCGTGGTCAGTGATACAGACACATTGGGATCAGTCTGAACTCTCCCCGGGGTCTCTGATACAGACACAGTTGGGTCAGTGTGCTCTCTCCCCGTGGTCACTGATACAGACACAGTGGGGTCAGTCTGCTCTCTCCCCCGGGGTCAGTGACACAGACACAGTGGGGTCAGTCTTCTCTCTCCCCGGGATGAGTGACACAGGCAAAGTGGGATCAGTCTGCTCTCGGGATAGCTGATACAGACACATTGGGGTCAGTCTGCTCACTCCCCACGTTCCGTGATACTGATACAGTGGGGTCAGTCTGCTCTCTCCCTGGGGTCAGTGATACAGACACAGTAGGGTCAGTCTGCTCTCCCCCGGGGCCAGGGATACAGACACAGTGGGTTCAGTCTGCTCTCTCCCCACGGTCAATGACACAGACACAGTGGGGACAGGCTGCTTTCCCCCGGGGTCACTGATGCAGACACAGTGGGGTCAGTCTGCTCCCTCCCTGTAGTCAGTGATACAGACACAAAGGGGTCAGTCTGCTGTCTCCCTGGGGTCAGTAATACAGACACAGTGGGGTCAGTCTACACTCTCCCTGGGGTCAGTGATACAGATACAGTGCGGTCAGTCTGCTCTCTCCCCGGGGTCAGTGAGACAGATACAGTGGGGTCAGTCTGCTGTCTCCCTGGGGTTAGAGATATTGACACAGTGGGGTCAGTCTGCTCTCTCCCCAGGGTCAGTGACACAGACACAGTGGGGTCAGTCTGCTCTCTTCCCGGGGTCAGTGACACAGGCACAGTAGGGTCAGTCTGCTCTCTCTCTGGGGTCAGTGACACAAACACAGTGCATTCAGTCTGCTCTCTCCCGCGGTCAGTGACACAGGCACAGTGGGGTCAGTCTGCTCTCTCCCTGGGGTCAGTGACACAAACACAGTGCATTCAGTCTGCTCTCTCCCGGGGTCAGTGACACAGACACAGTGGGCTCAGTCTGCTCTCACCCCAGGGTCAGTGACACAGACACAGTGGAGACAGTCTGCTCTCTTCCCGGGTCAGTTACACAGACACAGTGGGGTCAGTCTGCTCTCTCCCCACGGTCAGTGACACAGACACAGTGGGGTCAGTCTGCTCTCTCCCGGGGTCAGTGACACAGACACAGTGGGCTCAGTCTGCTCTCACCCCAGGGTCAGTGACACAGACACAGTGGAGACAGTCTGCTCTCTTCCCGGGATCAATGATACAGACACAGTGGGATCAGTCCGAACTCTCCCCGGGGTCTCTGATACAGACACAGTGGGGTCAGTGTGCTCTCTTCCCGGGGTCACTGATACAGACACAGTGGGGTCAGTCTGCTCTCTTCCCCAGGGTCAGTGACACAGATAAAGTGGGGTCAGTCTGCTCTCTCCCCGGGGTGAGTGACACAGACACAGTGCAGACAGCCTGCTCTCTCCCGGGGTCAGTGATACAGATACAGTGGGGTCCGTCTGCTCTCTCCCCCAGGGTCAGTGATACAGACACAGTGGGGTCAGTCTGCTCTCACCTCGGGGTCAATGATACAGATACAGTGGGGTCAGTCTGCTCTCTCCCCCAGGGTCAGTGATAGAGACACAGTGCAGTCAGTCTGCTCTCACCCCACGGTCAGTGACACAGACACATTGGGGTGAGTCTGCTCTCACACACGGTCAGTGACACAGACACAGTGGGGTCAGACTGCTCTCGGGGTCAGTAATACAGACACATTGGGGACAGTCTGCTGTCTCCCCACGTTCAGTGAGACAGACACAGAGGGTCAGTCTGCTCTCTACCCGGGGTCACTTAGACAGAAACAGTGGGGTCAGTCTCCTCTCTCCCCTGTTTCAGTGATACAGACACAGTGGGGACAGTCTGCTCTCTCCCTGGGGTCAGTGATACAGAGACAGTGGGGACAGTCTCCTCTCTTCCCGGGGTCACCGATACAGACCCAATGGGGTCAGTCTGCTCTCTCGCCGGGGTCAGTGATACAGACACAGTGGGGACTGTCTGCTCTCTCAGCGGGGTCACTGATACAGACACAGTGGGGTCAGTCTGCTCTCTCCCCACTGTCAGTGACACAGACACAGTGGGATCAGTCTGCTCTCTCCCTGGGGTCAGTGATACAGACACAGTGGGGTCAGTCTGCTCACTCCCCACGGTCAGTGATACAGACACAGTGGGGTCAGTCTACTCTCTCCCCACAGTCAGTGAGACAGACACAGTGGGGTCAGTCTCCTCCCTCCCCGTGGTCAGTGATACAGACACAGTGGGATCAGTCTGAACTCTCCCCGGGGTCTCTGATACAGACACAGTGGGGTCAGTGTGCTCTCTCCCCGGGGTCACTGATACAGACACAGTGGGGTCATTCTGCTCTCTCTCCCGGGGTCAGTGACACAGACACAGTGGGGTCAGTGTGCTCTCTCCCCGGGGTGAGTGACACAGACACAGTGGGGTCAGTTTTCTCTCTCCCCGGGGTGAGTGACACAGACACAGTGCAGTCAGTCTGCTTTCTCCCGGGGTCAGTGATACAGATACAGTGGGGTCAGTCTGCTCTCTCCCCGGGGTCAGTGACACAGAGACATTGCAGTCAGTCTGCAATCTGCTGGGGTTCACTGACACAGACACTGTGCAGTCAGTCTGCTCTCACCCCACGGTCAGTGACACAGACACAGTGGGGTCAGTCTGCTCTGTACCCTGGGTCACTGATACAGACACATTGGGGTCAGTCTGCTCTCTCCCCCAGAGACAGTGATACAGACAAATTGGGTTCAGTCTGCTTTCTCCCCGGGGTCAGTGACACAGACACAGTGGGGTCAGACTGCTCTCGGGGTCAGTAATTCTGACACATTGGGGACAGTCTGCTGTCTCCCCACGGTCAGTGAGACAGACACAGAGGGTCAGTCTGCTCTTTACCCGGGGTCACTTAGACAGAAACAGTGGGGTCAGTCTGCTCTCTCCCCTGTTTCAGTGATACAGACACAGTGGGGTCAGTCTGCTCTCTCCCTGGGGTCAGTGATACAGAGACAGTGGGGACAGTCTGCTCTCTTCCCGGGGTCACCGATACAGACCCAATGGGGTCAGTCTGCTCTCTCCCCACTGTCAGTGACACAGACACAGTGGGATCAGTCTGCTCTCTCCCTGGGGTCAGTGATACAGACACAGTGGGGTCAGTCTGCTCACTCCCCACGGTCAGTGATACAGACACAGTGGGGTCAGTCTGCTCTCTCCCCAAGTCAGTGAGACAGACACAGTGGGGTCAGTCTCCTCTCTCCCCGTGGTCAGTGATACAGACACATTGGGATCAGTCTGAACTCTCCCCGGGGTCTCTGATACAGACACAGTTGGGTCAGTGTGCTCTCTCCCCGTGGTCACTGATACAGACACAGTGGGGTCAGTCTGCTCTCTCCCCCGGGGTCAGTGACACAGACACAGTGGGGTCAGTCTTCTCTCTCCCCGGGATGAGTGACACAGGCAAAGTGGGATCAGTCTGCTCTCGGGGTCACTGATACAGACACATTGGGGTCAGTCTGCTCTCTCCCCACGTTCCGTGATACTGATACAGTGGGGTCAGTCTGCTCTCTCCCTGGGGTCAGTGATACAGACACAGTGGGGTCAGTCTGCTCTCCCCCCGGGGCCAGGGATACAGACACAGTGGGTTCAGTCTGCTCTCTCCCCACGGTCAATGACACAGACACAGTGGGGACAGGCTGCTTTCCCCCGGGGTCACTGATGCAGACACAGTGGGGTCAGTCTGCTCTCTCCCTGTAGTCAGTGATACAGACACAAAGGGGTCAGTCTGCTGTCTCCCTGGGGTCAGTGATACAGACACAGTGGGGAGAGTCTGCTCTCTCCCCACGGTCAGTGAGACAGACACAGTGGGGTCAGTCTGCTCTCTCCCTGGGGTCAGTGAGACAGACACAGAGGGGTCAGTCTGCTTTCTCCGCGGGGTCAATGATACAGACACAGTGGGGTCAGTCTGCTCTCTCCCTGGGGTCACTGATACAGACACAGTGGGGTCAATCTGCTCTCTCCCCCAGAGTCAGTGATACTGACACAGTGGAGTCAGTCTGCTTTCGCCCCGGGGTCAGTGGTACAGACACAGTGGGGTCAGTCTCCTCCCTCCCATGTTTCAGTAATACAGACACATTGGGGTCAGTCTGCTCTCTCCCCACGTTTCGTGATACTGATACAGTGGGGTCAGTCTGCTCTCACCCCACGTTCAGTGATGCTGACACATTGGGGTTAGTCTGCTCTCTCCCTTGGGTCAGTGATACAGACACATTGGGGTCAGTCTGCTCTCCCCAGAGGCCTGTCATACAGACACAGTGGGTTCAATCTGCTGTCTCCCCGGGGTCAGTGATACAGACATAGTGGGTTCATTCTGCTTTTTCCCCGGTGTCAGTCGTACAGACATATTGCGTTCCATCTGCTCTCTCCCCGGGATCAGTGATACAGGCACAGTGCGGTCAGTCTGCTCTCGGGGTCACTGATACAGACACAGTGGGGTCAGTCTGCTCTCTCCCCAGGGTCAGTGCTACAGACACAGTGGGTCCAGTATGCTCTCTCCCCTGGGTCACTGATACATACACAGTGGGGTCAGTCTGCTCTCTCCCCAGGGTCAGTGATACAGACACACTGTGTGCAGTCTGCTCTTTTCCCGGGGTCAGTGATACAGACACAGTGGGGTCAGTCTGCTCTCTCCCCAGGGTCAGTGATACAGACACAGTGGGGTCAGTCTGCTCTCTCCCTGGGGTCAGTGATACAAAGTGGGATCAGTCTGCACTCGGGGTCATGATACAGACACATTGGGGTCAGCCTGCTCTCTCCCCATGTTCAGTGATACAGACACAGTGGGGTCAGTCTGCTCTCTCCCTGGGGTCAGTGATACAGACACAGGGGGGTCAGTCTGTTCTCTCCCTGAGGTCAGTGATACAGACACAGTGGAGACAGTCTGCTCTCTTCCAGGGATCAGTGATACAGACACAGTGGGATCAGTCTGCTCTCACCTCGGGGTCAATGATACAGATACAGTGGGGTCAGTCTGCTCTCTCCCCCAGGGTCAGTGATACAGACACAGTGCAGTCAGTCTGCTCTCACCCCACGGTCAGTGACACAGACACATTGGGGTGAGTCTGCTCTCTCACACGGTCAGTGACACAGACACAGTGGGGTCAGACTGCTCTCGGGGTCAGTAATACAGACACATTGGGGTGAGTCTGCTCTCTCACACGGTCAGTGACACAGACACAGTGGGGTCAGACTGCTCTCGGGGTCAGTAATACAGACACATTGGAGACAGTCTGCTGTCTCCCCACGGTCAGTGAGACAGACACAGAGGGTCAGTCTGCTCTCTATCCAGGGTCACTTAGACAGAAACAATGGGGTCAGTCTGCTCTCTCCCCTGTTTCAGTGATACAGACACAGTGGGGTCAGTCTGCTCTATCCCTGGGGTCAGTGATACAGAGACAGTGGGGACAGTCTGCTCTCTTCCCGGGGTCACCGATACAGACCCAATGGGGTCAGTCTGCTCTCTTGCCGGGGTCAGTGATACAGACACAGTGGGGTCAGTCTGCTCTCTCAGCGGGGTCACTGATACAGACACAGTGGGGTCAGTCTGCTCTCTCCCCACTGTCAGTGACACAGACACAGTGGGATCAGTCTGCTCTCTCCCTGGGGTCAGTGATAGACACAGTGGGGTCAGTCTGCTCACTCCCCACGGTCAGTGATACAGACACAGTTGGGTCAGTCTGCTCTCTCCCCACAGTCAGTGAGACAGACACAGTGGGGTCAGTCTCCTCCCTCCCAGTGGTCAATGATACAGACACAGTGGGATCAGTCTGAACTCTCCCCGGGGTCTCTGATACAGACACAGTGGGGTCAGTGTGCTCTCTCCCCGGGGTCACTGATACAGACACAGTGGGTTCAGTCTGCTCTCTCCGCCGGGGTCAGTGACACAGACACAGTGGGGTCAGTCTGCTCTCTCCCCGGGGTGAGTGACACAGACAAGGTGCAGTCAGTCTGCTCTCTCCCGGGGTCAGTGATACAGACACAGTGGGGTCAGTCTGCATTCTCCGCGGGGTCAATGATACAGACACAGTGGGGTCAGTCTGCTCTCTCCCTGGGGTCACTGATACAGACACAGTGGGATCAGTCTGCTCTCGGGGTCAGTAATACAGACACATTGGGGACAGTCTGCTGTCTCCCCACGGTCAGTGAGACAGACACAGAGGGTCAGTCTGCTCTCTACCCGGGGTCACTTAGACAGAAACAGTGGGATCAGTCTGCACTCTCCCCTGTTTCAGTGATACAGACACAGTCGGGTCAGTCTGCTGTCTCCCTGGGGTCAGTGATACAGAGACAGTGGGGACAGTCTGCTCTCTTCCCGGGGTCACCGATACAGACCCAATGGGGTCAGTCTGCTCTCTCGCCGGGGTCAGTGATACAGACACAGTGGGGACTGTCTGCTCTCTCAGCGGGGTCACTGATACAGACACAGTGGGGTCAGTCTGCTCTCTCCCCACTGTCAGTGACACAGACACAGTGGGATCAGTCTGCTCTCTCCCTGGGGTCAGTGATACAGACGCAGTGGGGTCAGTCTGCTCACTCCCCACGGTCAGTGATACAGACACAGTGGGGTCAGTCTGCTCTCTCCCCACAGTCAGTGAGACAGACACAGTGGGGTCAGTCTCCTCCCTCCCCGTGGTCAGTGATACAGACACAGTGGGATCAGTCTGAACTCTCCCCGGGGTCTCTGATACAGACACAGTGGGGTCAGTGTGCTCTCTCCCCGGGGACACTGATACAGACACAGTGGGGTCAGTCTGCTCTCTCCCCCGGGGTCAGTGACACAGACACAGTGGGGTCAGTCTTCTCTCTCCCCGGGGTGAGTGACAAAGACACATGCAGTCAGTCTGCTCTCTCCCGTGGTCAGTGATACAGATACAGTGGGGTCAGTCTGCTCTCTCCCCGGGGTCAGTGACACAGAGACATTGCAGTCAGTCTGCAATCTCCTGGGGGTCACTGACACAGACACAGTGCAGTCAGTCTGCTCTCACCCCACGGTCAGTGACACAGACACAGTGGGGTCAGCCTGCTCTGTACCGCGGGTCACTGATACAGACACATTGGGGTCAGTGTGCTCTCTCCCGGGGTCTTTGATACAGACACAGTGGGGTCAGTCTGCATTCTCCGCGGGGTCAATGATACAGACACAGTGGGGTCAGTCTGCTCTCTCCCTGGGGTCACTGATACAGACACAGTGGGGTCAGTCTGCTCTCTCCCCCAGAGACAGTGATACAGACAAATTGGGTTCAGTCTGCTTTCTCCCCGGGGTCAGTGACACAGACACAGTGCATTCAATCTGCTCTCTCCCTGGGGTCAGTGATACAGACACAGTGCGGTCAGTCTGCGGTCTCGCCACAGTCAGTGATACAGACACAGTGAGGTCAGTCTGCTCTCTCCCTGTGGTCAAGATATTGACACAGTGGGGTCAGTCTGCTCTCTTCCCGGGGTCAGTGACACAGGTACAGTGGGGTCAGTCTGCTCTCTCCCCGGGGTCAGTGACACAGACACAGTGCATTCAATCTGCTCTCTCCCTGGGGTCAGTGATACAGACACAGTGCGGTCAGTCTGCGGTCTCGCCACAGTCAGTGATACAGACACAGTGAGGTCAGTCTGCTCTCTCCCTGTGGTCAAGATATTGACACAGTGGGGTCAGTCTGCTCTCTTCCCGGGGTCAGTGACACAGGCACAGTGGGGTCAGTCTGCTCTCTCCCCGGGGTCAGTGACACAGACACAGTGCATTCAATCTGCTCTCTCCCGGGGTCAGTGATACAGGCACAGTGGAGACAGTCTGCTCTCTTTCCGGCATCAGTGATACAGACACAGTGGGATCAGGCTGAACTCTCCCGGAGTCTCTGATACAGATACAGTGGGGTCAGTCTGCTCTCTCCCCGGGATCAGTGATACAGACACAGTGGGATCAGTCTGAACTCTCCCCGGAGTCTCTGATACAGATACAGTGGGGTCAGTCTGCTCTCTCCCCGGGTCACCGAGACAGACACAGTGGGGTAAGTCTGCACTCTCCCCCAGGGTCAGTGACACAGATAAAGTGGGGTCAGTGTGCTCTCTCCCCGGGGTGAGTGACACAGACACAGTGCAGACAGTCTGCTCTGTACCCTGGGTCACTGATACAGACACTTTGGAGTCAGTCTGCTCTCTCCCTGGGGTCAGTGATACAGACACAGTGGGGTGAGTCTGCTCTCTCCCACGGTCTGTGACACAGACACAGTGGGGTCAGACTGCTCTCGGGGTCAGTAATACAGACACAGTGGGATCAGTCTGCTCTCTCCCTGGGGTCAGTGATACAGACACAGTGGGGTCAGTCTGCACTGTCCCCTGGGTCACTGATACAGACACAGTGGGGTCAGTCTGCTATCTCCGCGGGGTCACTTAGACAGACACTGTGGGGTAAGTCTGCTCTCTCCCCTGTTTCAGTGATACAGACACAGTGGGGTCAGTCTGCTCTCTCCCAGGGGTCAGTGATACAGAGACAGTGGGGACTGTCTGCTCTCTTCCCGGGGTCACCGATACAGACCCAGTGGGGTCAGTCTGCTCTCTCGCCGGGGTCAGTGATAGAGACACAGTGGGGACTGTCTGCTCTCTCAGCGGGGTCACTGATACAGACACAGTGGGGTCAGTCTGCTCTCACCCCACTGTCAGTGATACAGACACAGTGGGGTCAGTCTGCTCTGTCCCCAGGGTCAGTGATAGACACAGTGGGGTCAGTCTGCTCATTCCCTGGGGTCAGTTATACAGACACAGTGGGGTCAGTCTGCTCTCTCCCTGGGGTCACTGATACAGACACAGTGGGGTCAGTCTGCTCTCTTCCTGCGGTCAGTGATACAGACACAGTGGGGTGAGTCTGCTCTCTCCCCACGGTCAGTGACACAGACACAGTGGGGTCAGTCTGCTCTCTCCCGGGGTCAGTGATACAGATACAGTGGGGTCAGTCTGCTCTCTCCCCGGCGTCAGTGACACAGAGACATTGCAGTCAGTCTGCAATCTCCCGGGGGTCAGTGACACAGACACAGTGCAGTCAGTCTGCTCTCACCCCATGGTCAGTGATACAGACACAGTGGGGTCAGTCTGCTCTGTACCCTGGGTCACTGATTCAGACACATTGGGGTCAGTCTGCTCTCTCCCTGGGGTCACTGATACAGACACAGTGGGGTCAGTCTGCATTCTCCGCGGGGTCAATGATACAGACACAGTGGGGTCAGTCTGCTCTCTCCCCCAGAGTCAGTGATACTGACACAGTGGAGTCAGTCTGCTTTCGCCCCGGGGTCAGTGGTACAGACACAGTGGGGTCAGGCTGCTCCCTCCCCTGTTTCAGTAATACAGACACAGTGGGGTCAGTCTACTCGCTCCCTGGGGTCAGTGATACAGACACAGTGCGGTCAGTCTGCGCTCTCCCCACAGTCAGTGGTACAGACACAGTGGGGTCAGTCTGCTCTCTCCCCACGGTCAGTGATACAGACACAGTGGGGTCAGTCTGCATTCTCCCCAGTGTCACTGATACATACATAGTGAGGTCAGTCTGCTCTCTGCCCGGGCTCAGTGATACTGACACAGTGGGGTCCGTCTGCTCTCTCCCTGGGGTCAAGATATTGACACAGTGGGGTCAGTCTGCTCTCTACCCAGGTTCATTGATAAAGACAGAGTGCGGTCAGTCTGCTCTCTTCCCGGGGTCAGTGATACAGACACAGTGGGTTCAGTCTGCTCTCTCCCCGGGGTCAGTGATACAGAAACAATGGGGACAGTCTGCACTCTCCCTGGGGTCAGTAATACAGACACAGAGGGGTCAGTCAGCTCTCTCCCCAGGGTCAGTGATACAGACACAGTGGCGTCAGTCTGCTCTCTCCTTGGGATCAGTGATACAGACACAGTGGGGTCAGTCTGCTCTCTCCCCCAGGGTCAGTGAAACAGATAAAGTGGGGTCAGTCTGTTCTCTCCCCGGGGCGAGTGACACAGACACAGTGCAGTCAGTCTGCTCTCTTCCTGCGGTCAGTGATACAGACACAGTGGGGTGAGTCTGCTCTCTCCCCACGGTCAGTGACACAGACACAGTGGGGTCAGTCTGCTCTCTCCCGGGGTCAGTGATACAGATACAGTGGGGTCAGTCTGCTCTCTCCCCGGCGTCAGTGACACAGAGACATTGCAGTCAGTCTGCAATCTCCCGGGGGTCAGTGACACAGACACAGTGCAGTCAGTCTGCTCTCACCCCATGGTCAGTGATACAGACACAGTGGGGTCAGTCTGCTCTGTACCCTGGGTCACTGATAAAGACACATTGGGGTCAGTCTGCTCTCTCCCTGGGGTCACTGATACAGACACAGTGGGGTCAGTCTGCTTTCTCCGCGGGGTCAATGATACAGACACAGTGGGGTCAGTCTGCTCTCTCCCTGGGGTCACTGATACAGACACAGTGGGGTCAGTCTGCTTTCTCCGCGGGGTCAATGATACAGACACAGTGGGGTCAGTCTGCTCTCTCCCCCAGAGTCAGTGATACTGACACAGTGGAGTCAGTCTGCTTTCGCCCCGGGGTCAGTGGTACAGACACAGTGGGGTCAGTCTGCTCCCTCCCCTGTTTCAGTAATACAGACACAGTGGGGTCAGTCTACTCGCTCCCTGGGGTCAGTGATACAGACACAGTGCGGTCAGTCTGCGCTCTCCCCACAGTCAGTGATACAGACACAGTGGGGTCAGTCTGCTCTCTCCCCACGGTCAGTGATACAGACACAGTGGGGTCAGTCTGCATTCTCCCCAGTGTCACTGATACATACATAGTGAGGTCAGTCTGCTCTCTGCCCGGGCTCAGTGATACTGACACAGTGGGGTCCGTCTGCTCTCTCCCTGGGGTCAAGATATTGACACAGTGGGATCAGTCTGCTCTCTACCCAGGTTCATTGATAAAGACAGAGTGCGGTCAGTCTGCTCTCTTCCCGGGGTCAGTGATACAGACACAGTGGGTTCAGTCTGCTCTCTCCCCGGGGTCAGTGATACAGAAACAATGGGGACAGTCTGCACTCTCCCTGGGGTCAGTAATACAGACACAGAGGGGTCAGTCAGCTCTCTCCCCAGGGTCAGTGATACAGACACAGTGGCGTCAGTCTGCTCTCTCCTTGGGATCAGTGATACAGACACAGTGGGGTCAGTCTGCTCTCTCCCCCAGGGTCAGTGACACAGATAAAGTGGGGTCAGTCTGTTCTCTCCCCGGGGCGAGTGACACAGACACAGTGCAGTCAGTCTGCTCTCTCCCGGGGTCAGTGATACAGATACAATGGGGTCAGTCTGCTCTCTCCCCCAGGGTTAGTGATACAGACACAGTGCAGTCAGTCTGCTCTCACCCCACGGTCCGTGACACAGACACAGTGGGGTCAGTCTGCTCTGTACCCTGGGTCACTGATACAGACACTTTGGAGTCAGTCTGCTCTCTCCCTGGGGTCAGTGATACAGACACAGTGGGGTGAGTCTGCTCTCTCCCACGGTCAGTGACACAGACACAGTGGGTTCAGACTGCTCTCGGGGTCAGTAACACAGACACAGTGGGATCAGTCTGCTCTCTCCCTGGGGTCAGTGATACAGACACAGTGGGGTCAGTCTGCACTGTCCCCTGGGTCAGTGATACAGACACAATGGGGTCAGTCTGCTCCTCCGCGGGGTCACTTAGACAGACACTGTGGGGTCAGTCTGCTCTCTCCCCTGTTTCAGTGATACAGACACAGTGGGGTCAGTCTGCTCTCTTCCTGCGGTCAGTGATACAGACACAGTGGGGTGAGTCTGCTCTCTCCCCACGGTCAGTGACACAGACACAGTGGGGTCAGTCTGCTCTCTCCCAGGGTCAGTGATACAGATACAGTGGGGTCAGTCTGCTCTCTCCCCGGCGTCAGTGACACAGAGACATTGCAGTCAGTCTGCAATCTCCCGGGGGTCAGTGACACAGACACAGTGCAGTCAGTCTGCTCTCACCCCATGGTCAGTGATACAGACACAGTGGGGTCAGTCTGCTCTGTACCCTGGGTCACTGATACAGACACATTGGGGTCAGTCTGCTCTCTCCCTGGGGTCAGTGATACAGACACAGTGGGGTCAGTCTGCTTTCTCCGCGGGGTCAATGATACAGACACAGTGTGGTCAGTCTGCTCTCTCCCTGTGGTCACTGATACAGACACAGTGGGGTCAGTCTGCTCTCTCCCCCAGAGTCAGTGATACTGACACAGTGGAGTCAGTCTGCTTTCGCCCCGGGGTCAGTGGTACAGACACAGTGGGGTCAGGCTGCTCCCTCCCCTGTTTCAGTAATACAGACACAGTGGGGTCAGTCTACTCGCTCCCTGGGGTCAGTGATACAGACACAGTGCAGTCAGTCTGCGCTCTCCCCACAGTCAGTGATACAGACACAGTGGGGTCAGTCTGCTCTCTCCCCACGGTCAGTGATACAGACACAGTGGGGTCAGTCTGCATTCTCCCCAGTGTCACTCATACATACATAGTGAGGTCAGTCTGCTCTCTCCCCGGGCTCAGTGATACTGACACAGTGGGGTCCGTCTGCTCTCTCCCTGGGGTCAAGATATTGACACAGTGGGGTCAGTCTGCTCTCTACCCAGGTTCATTGATAAAGACAGAGTGCGGTCAGTCTGCTCTCTTCCCGGGGTCAGTGATACAGACACAGTGGGTTCAGTCTGCTCTCTCCCCGGGGTCAGTGATACAGAAACAATGGGGTCAGTCTGCACTCTCCCTGGGGTCAGTGATACAGACACAGAGGGGTCAGTCAGCTCTCTCCCCAGGGTCAGTGATACAGACACAGTGGCTTCAGTCAGCTCTCTCCTTGGGATCAGTGATACAGACACAGTGGGGTCAGTCTGCTCACTCCCCCAGGGTCAGTGACACAGATAAAGTGGGGTCAGTCTGCTCTATCCCCGGGGCGAGTGACACAGACACAGTGCAGTCAGTCTGCTCTCTCCCGGGGTCAGTGATACAGATACAATGGGGTCAGTCTGCTCTCTCCCCCAGGGTTAGTGATACAGACACAGTGCAGTCAGGCAGTCAGTCTGCTCTCACCCCACGGTCCGTGACACAGACACAGTGGGGTCAGTCTGCTCTGTACCCTGGGTCACTGATACAGACACTTTGGAGTCAGTCTGCTCTCTCCCTGGGGTCAGTGATACAGACACAGTAGGGTGAGTCTGCTCTCTCCCATGGTCTGTGACACAGACACAGTGGGGTCAGACTGCTCTCGGGGTCAGTAATACAGACACAGTGGGATCAGTCTGCTCTCTCCCTGGGGTCAGTGATACAGACACAGTGGGGTCAATCTGCACTGTCCCCTGGGTCAGTGATACAGACACAGTGGGGTCAGTCTGCTCTCTCCGCGGGGTCACTTAGACAGACACTGTGGGGTCAGTCTGCTCTCTCCCCTGTTTCAGTGATACAGACACAGTGGGGTCAGTCTGCTCTCTCCCTGGGGTCAGTGATACAGAGACAGTGGGGACTTTCTGCTCTCGTCCCGGGGTCACCGATACAGACCCAGTGGGGTCAGTCTGCACTCTCGCCGGGGTCAGTGATAGAGACACAGTGGGGACTGTCTGCTCTCTCAGCGGGGTCACTGATACAGACACAGTGGGGTCAGTCTGCTCTCACCCCACTGTCAGTGATACAGACACAGTGGGGTCAGTCTGCTCACTCCCTGGGGTCAGTGATACAGACACAGTGGGGTCAGTCTGCTCTCTCCCTGGGGTCACTGATACAGACACAGTGGGGTCAGTCTGCTCTCTTCCTGCGGTCAGTGATACAGACACAGTGGGGTGAGTCAGCTCTCTCCCCACGGTCAGTGACACAGACACAGTGGGGTCAGTCTGCTCTCTCCCGGGGTCAGTGATACAGATACAGTGGGGTCAGTCTGCTCTCTCCCCGGGGTCAGTGACACAGAACATTGCAGTCAGTCTGCAATCTCCCGGGGGTCAGTGACACAGACACAGTGCAGTCAGTCTGCTCTCACCCCATGGTCAGTGATACAGACACAGTGGGGTCAGTCTGCTCTGTCCCCAGGGTCAGTGATAGACACAGTGGGGTCAGTCTGCTCACTCCCTGGGGTCAGTGATACAGACACAGTGGGGTCAGTCTGCTCTCTCCCTGGGGTCACTGATACAGACACAGTGGGGTCAGTCTGCTCTCTTCCTGCGGTCAGTGATACAGACACAGTGGGGTGAGTCTGCTCTCTCCCCACGGTCAGTGACACAGACACAGTGGGGTCAGTCTGCTCTCTCCCGGGGTCAGTGATACAGATACAGTGGGGTCAGTCTGCTCTCTCCCCGGGGACAGTGACACAGAGACATTGCAGTCAGTCTGCAATCTCCCGGGGGTCAGTGACACAGACACAGTGCAGTCAGTCTGCTCTCACCCCATGGTCAGTGATACAGACACAGTGGGGTCAGTCTGCTCTGTACCCTGGGTCACTGATACAGACACAGTGGGGTCAGTCTGCTCTCTCCCTGGGGTCAGTGATACAGACACAGTGGGGTCAGTCTGCTTTCTCCGCGGGTTCAATGATACAGACACAGTGGGGTCAGTCTGCTCTCTCCCTGGGGTCTCTGATACAGACACAGTGGGGTCAGTCTGCTCTCTCCCCCAGAGTCAGTGATACTGACACAGTGGAGTCAGTCTGCTTTCTCCCCGGGGTCAGTGGTATAGACACAATGGGGTCAGTCTGCTCCCTCCCCTGTTTCAGTAATACAGACACAGTGGGGTCAGTCTACTCGCTTCCTGGGGTCAGTGACACAGACACAGTGCGGTCAGTCTACGCTCTCCCCACAGTCAGTGATACAGACACAGTGGGGTCAGTCTGCATTCTCCCCAGTGTCACTGATACATACATAGTGAAGTCAGTCTGCTCTCGGCTCGGGCTCAGTGATACTGACACAGTGGGGTCCGTCTGCTCTCTCCCTGAGGTCAAGATATTGACACAGTGGGGTCAGTCTGCTCTCTACCCAGGGTCATTGATAAAGACAGAGTGGGTTCAGTCTGCTCTCTCCCGGGGTCAGTGATACAGATACAGTGGGGTCAGTCTGCTCTCTCCCCGGGGTCAGTGACACAGAGACATTGCAGTCAGTCTGCAATCTCCCGGGGGTCAGTGACACAGACACAGTGCAGTCAGTCTGCTCTCACCCCATGGTCAGTGATACAGACACAGTGGGGTCAGTCTGCTCTGAACCCTGGGTCACTGATACAGACACAGTGGGGTCAGTCTGCTCTCTCCCTGGGGTCAGTGATACAGACACAGTGGGGTCAGTCTGCTTTCTCCGCGGGTTCAATGATACAGACACAGTGGGGTCAGTCTGCTCTCTCCCTGGGGTCTCTGATACAGACACAGTGGGGTCAGTCTGCTCTCTCCCCCAGAGTCAGTGATACTGACACAGTGGAGTCAGTCTGCTTTCTCCCCGGGGTCAGTGGTATAGACACAGTGGGGTCAGTCTGCTCCCTCCCCTGTTTCAGTAATAAAGACACAGTGGGGTCAGTCTACTCGCTTCCTGGGGTCAGTGACACAGCCACAGTGCGGTCAGTCTGCGCTCTCCCCACAGTCAGTGATACAGACACAGTGGGGTCAGTCTGCATTCTCCCCAGTGTCACTGATACATACATAGTGAAGTCAGTCTGCTCTCTGCTCGGGCTCAGTGATACTGACACAGTGGGGTCCGTCTGCTCTCTCCCTGAGGTCAAGATATTGACACAGTGGGGTCAGTCTGCTCTCTACCCAGGGTCATTGATAAAGACAGAGTGGGGTCTGTCTGCTCTCTTCCCGGGGTCAGTGATACAGACAC
Organism: Isurus oxyrinchus; assembly: GCA_026770705.1. NCBI lineage: Eukaryota > Metazoa > Chordata > Chondrichthyes > Lamniformes > Lamnidae > Isurus > Isurus oxyrinchus. The sequence continues at coordinate 69,605,470 of JANJGN010000020.1, read as the reverse complement.
AGTGGGTTCAGTCTGCTCTCTCCCCGGGGTCAGTGATACAGAAACAATGGGGTCAGTCTGCACTCTCCCTGGGGTCAGTGATACAGACACAGAGGGGTCAGTCTGCACTCTCCCCAGGGTCAGTGATACAGACACAGTGCGGTCAGGCTGCTCACCCCCGGGGTCAGTGATACAGACACAGCGGGTTCAGTCAGCTCTCTCTCCACGGTCAGTGATACAGACACAGTGGGTTCAGTCAGCTCTCTCCCCACGGTCAGTGACACAGACACAGTGGGGTCAGTCTGCTCTCTCCCTGGGGTCAGTGATACAGACAAAGTGGGGTCAGTCTGCTCTCTCCCTGGGGTCAGTGATACAGACACAGTGGGGTCAGTCTGCTCTCTCCCTGGGGTCAGTGATACAGACACAGTGGGGTCAGTCTGCTCTCTCCCCGGGGTCAATGATACAGACACAGTGGGGTCAGTCGGCACTCTCCCCTGTTTCACTGATACAGACACAGTGGGGTCAGTCTGCTCTCTCCCTGGGATCAGTGATACAGACAAAGAGGGATCAGTCTGCTCTCGGGGTCACTGATACAGACACATTGGAGTCAGTCTGCTCTCTTCCCACGTTCCGTGATACTGACACAGTGGGGTCACTCTGCCCTCTCCCTGGGGTCAGTGATACAGACACAGTGGGGTCAGTCTGCTCTCTCCCTGGTGTCAGTGATACAGACACAGTGGGGTCATTCTGCTCTCCCCCGGGGCCAGAGATACAGACACAGTGGGTTCAGTCTGCTCTCTCCCCACGGTCAGTGACACAGACACAGTGGGGACAGGCTGCTCTCCCCCGGGGTCACTGATGCAGACACAGTGGGGTCAGTCTGCTCTCTCCCTGGGGTCAGTGACACAGACACAGTGGGGTCAGTCTGCTCTCTCCCTGGTGTCAGTGATACAGACACAGTGGGGTCAGTCTGCTCTCCCCCGGGGCCAGAGATACAGACACAGTGGGTTCAGTCTGCTCTCTCCCCACGGTCAGTGACACAGACACAGTGGGGACAGGCTGCTCTCCCCCGGGGTCACTGATGCAGACACAGTGGGGTCAGTCTGCTCTCTCCCTGGGGTCAGTGATACAGACACAGTGGGGTCAGTCTGCTCCCTCCCCAGGGTCAGTGAGACAGACACAGTGGGGTCAGTCTGCTCTCTGCCTGGGGTCAGTGAGACAGACACAGAGGGGTCAGACTGCTCTCTCCCCGAGGTCAATGATACAGACACAATGGCGTCAGTCTGCTCTCTCCCTGAGGTCACTGATACAGACACAGTGGGGTCAGTCTGCTCTCTCCCCACGGTCAGTGACACAGACACAGTGGGGTCAGTCTGCTCTCTCCCTGGGGTCAGTGATACAGACACAGTGGGGTCAGTCTGCTCCCTCCCCAGGGTCAGTGAGACAGACACAGTGGGGTCAGTCTGCTCTCTGCCTGGGGTCAGTGAGACAGACACAGAGGGGTCAGACTGCTCTCTCCCCGAGGTCAATGATACAGACACAATGGCGTCAGTCTGCTCTCTCCCTGAGGTCACTGATACAGACACAGTGGGGTCAGTCTGCTCTCTCCCCACGGTCAGTGACACAGACACAGTGGGGTCAGTCTGCTCTCAGCGTCAGTAATACAGACACATTGGGGTCAGTCTGCTCTCACCCCACATTCAGTGATACTGACACATTGGGGTTAGTCTGCTCTCTCCCTTGGGTCAGTGATAGAGACACAGTGGGGTCAGTCTGCTCTGTCCCCTGGGTCACTGATACAGACACAGTGGGGTCAGTCTGCTCTCTCCCTGGGGTCAGTGATACAGACACATTGGGGTCAGTCTGCTCTCCCCAGAGGCCTGTCATACAGACACAGTGGGTTCAATCTGCTGTCTCCCCAGGGTCAGTGATACAGACATAGTGGGTTCATTCTGCTTTCTCCCCGGTGTCAGTCATACAGACATATTGCGTTCCATCTGCTCTCTCCCCGGGATCAGTGATACAGGCACAGTGCGGTCAGTCTGCTCTCGGGGTCACTGATACAGACACAGTGGGGTCAGTCTGCTCTCTCCCCAGGGTCAGTGCTACAGACACAGTGGGTCCAGTATGCTCTCTCCCCTGGGTCACTGATATATACACAGTGGGGTCAGTCTGCTCTCTCCCCAGGGTCAGTGATACAGACACATTGTGTGCAGTCTGCTCTTTTCCCGGGGTCAGTGATACAGACACAGTGGGGTCAGTCTGCTCTGTCCCCTGGTTCACTGATACAGACACAGTGGGTTCAGTCTGCTCTCTCCCTGGGGTCAGTGATACAAAGTGGTATCAGTCTGCACTCAGGGTCAGTGATACAGACTCATTGGGGTCAGCCTGCTCTCTCCCCATGTTCAGTGATACAGACACAGTGGGGTCAGTCTGCTCTCTCCCTGGGGTCAGTGATACAGACACAGGGGGTTCAGTCTTCTCTCTCCCTGAGGTCAGTGATACAGACACAGTGGAGACAGTCTGCTCTCTTCCCGGGATCAGTGATACAGACACAATGGGATCAGTCCGAACTCTCCCCGGGGTCTCTGATAGAGACACAGTGGGGTCAGTCTGCTCTCTCCCCCAGGGTCAGCGACACAGATAAAGTGGGGTCAGTCTGCTCTCTCCCCGGGGTGAGTGACACAGACACAGTGCAGACAGTCTGCTCTCTCCCGGGTCAGTGATACAGATACAGTGGGGTCCGTCTGCTCTCTCCCCCAGGGTCAGTGATACAGAGACAGTGGGGTCAGTCTGCTCTCACCTCGGGGTCACTGATACAGATACAGTGGGGTCAGTCTGCTCTCTCCCCCAGGGTCAGTGATACAGACACAGTGCAGTCAGTCTGCTCTCACCCCACGGTCAGTGACACAGACACATTGGGCTGAGACTGCTCTCTCACACGGTCAGTGACACAGACACATTGGGGTGAGTCTGCTCTCTCACACGGTCAGTGACACAGACACAGTGGGGTCAGACTGCACTCGGGATCAGTAATACAGACACATTGGGGACAGTCTGCTGTCTCCCCACGGTCAGTGAGACAAACACAGAGGGTCAGTCTGCTCTCTACCCGGGGTCACTTAGACAGAAACAGTGGGGTCAGTCTGCTCTCTCCCCTGTTTCAGTGATACAGACACAGTGGGGTCAGTCTGCTCTCTCCCTGGGGTCAGTGATACAGACACAGTGGGGTCAGTGTGCTCTCTCCCCGGGGTCACTGATACAGACACAGTGGGGTCAGTCTGCTCTCTCCCCCAGGGTCAGTGACACAGATAAAGTGGGGTCAGTGTGCTCTCTCCCCGGGGTGAGTGACACAGACACAGTGCAGACAGTCTGCTCTCTCCCGGGGTCAGTGAAACAGATACAGTGGGGTCCGTCTGCTCTCTCCCCCAGAGTCAGTGATACAGACACAGTGGGGTCAGTCTGCTCTCACCTCGGGGTCACTGATACAGACACAGTGGGGTCAGTCTGCTCTCTCCCCCAGGGTCAGTGATACAGACACAGTGCAGTCAGTCTGCTCTCTCCCGGGGTCAGTGATACAGATACAATGGGGTCAGTCTGCTCTCTCCCCCAGGGTTAGTGATACAGACACAGTGCAGTCAGTCTGCTCTCACCCCACGGTCCGTGACACAGACACAGTGGGGTCAGTCTGCTCTGTACCCTGGGTCACTGATACAGACACTTTGGAGTCAGTCTGCTCTCTCCCTGGGGTCAGTGATACAGACACAGTGGGGTGAGTCTGCTCTCTCCCACGGTCTGTGACACAGACACAGTGGGGTCAGACTGCTCTCGGGGTCGGTAATACAGACACAGTGGGATCAGTCTGCTCTCTCCCTTGGGTCAGTGATACAGACACAGTGGGGTCAGTCTGCACTGTCCCCTGGGTCAGTGATACAGACACAGTGGGGTCAGTCTGCTCTCTCCGCGGGGTCACTTAGACAGACACTGTGGATTCAGTCTGCTCTCTCCCCTGTTTCAGTGATACAGACACAGTGGGGTCAGTCTGCTCTCTCCCTGGGGTCAGTGATACAGAGACAGTGGGGACTGTCTGCTCTCATCCCGGGGTCACCGATACAGACCCAGTGGGGTCAGTCTGCACTCTCGCCGGGGTCAGTGATAGAGACACAGTGGGGACTGTCTGCTCTCTCAGCGGGGTCACTGATACAGACACAGTGGGGTCAGTCTGCTCTCACCCCACTGTCAGTGATACAGACACAGTGGGGTCAGTCTGCTCTGTCCCCAGGGTCAGTGATAGACACAGTGGGGTCAGTCTGCTCACTCCCTGGGGTCAGTGATACAGACACAGTGGGGTCAGTCTGCTCTCTCCCTGGGGTCACTGATACAGACACAGTGGGGTCAGCCTGCTCTCTTCCTGCGGTCAGTGATACAGACACAGTGGGGTGAGTCTGCTCTCTCCCCACGGTCAGTGACACAGACACAGTGGGGTCAGTCTGCTCTCTCCCGGGGTCAGTGATACAGATACAGTGGGGTCAGTCTGCTCTCTCCCGGGGTCAGTGATACAGATACAGTGGGGTCAGTCTGCTCTCTCCCCGGGGTCAGTGACACAGAGACATTGCAGTCAGTCTGCAATCTCCCGGGGGTCAGTGACACAGACACAGTGCAGTCAGTCTGCTCTCACCCCATGGTCAGTGATACAGACACAGTGGGGTCAGTCTGCTCTGTACCCTGGGTCACTGATACAGACACTGTGGGGTCAGTCTGCTCTCTCCCTGGGGTCAGTGATACAGACACCGTGGGGTCAGTCTGCTCTCTCCCTGGGGTCAGTGATACAGACACAGTGGGGTCAGTCTGCTCTCCCCCGGGCCAGAGATACAGACACAGTGGGGTCAGTCTGCTCTCTCCCCACGGTCAGTGACACAGACACAGTGGGGACAGGCTGCTCTCCCCCGGGGTCACTGATGCAGACACAGTGGGGTCAGTCTGCTCTCTCCCTGGGGTCAGTGATACAGACACAGTGGGGTCAGTCTGCTCCCTCCCCAGGGTCAGTGAGACAGACACAGTGGGGTCAGTCTGCTCTCTGCCTGGGGTCAGTGAGACAGACACAGAGGGGTCAGACTGCTCTCTCCCCGAGGTCAATGATACAGACACAATGGCGTCAGTCTGCTCTCTCCCTGAGGTCACTGATACAGACACAGTGGGGTCAGTCTGCTCTCTCCCCACGGTCAGTGACACAGACACAGTGGGGTCAGTCTGCTCTCAGCGTCAGTAATACAGACACATTGGGGTCAGTCTGCTCTCACCCCACATTCAGTGATACTGACACATTGGGGTTAGTCTGCTCTCTCCCTTGGGTCAGTGATAGAGACACAGTGGGGTCAGTCTGCTCTGTCCCCTGGGTCACTGATACAGACACAGTGGGGTCAGTCTGCTCTCTCCCTGGGGTCAGTGATACAGACACATTGGGGTCAGTCTGCTCTCCCCAGAGGCCTGTCATACAGACACAGTGGGTTCAATCTGCTGTCTCCCCAGGGTCAGTGATACAGACATAGTGGGTTCATTCTGCTTTCTCCCCGGTGTCAGTCATACAGACATATTGCGTTCCATCTGCTCTCTCCCCGGGATCAGTGATACAGGCACAGTGCGGTCAGTCTGCTCTCGGGGTCACTGATACAGACACAGTGGGGTCAGTCTGCTCTCTCCCCAGGGTCAGTGCTACAGACACAGTGGGTCCAGTATGCTCTCTCCCCTGGGTCACTGATACATACACAGTGGGGTCAGTCTGCTCTCTCCCCAGGGTCAGTGATACAGACAAATTGTGTGCAGTCTGCTCTTTTCCCGGGGTCAGTGATACAGACACAGTGGGGTCAGTCTGCTCTCTCCCCAGGGTCAGTGATACAGACACAGTGGGGTCAGTCTGCTCTGTCCCCTGGTTCACTGATACAGACACAGTGGGTTCAGTCTGCTCTCTCCCTGGGGTCAGTGATACAAAGTGGGATCAGTCTGCACTCGGGGTCAGTGATACAGACTCATTGGGGTCAGCCTGCTCTCTCCCCATGTTCAGTGATACAGACACAGTGGGGTCAGTCTGCTCTCTCCCTGGGGTCAGTGATACAGACACAGGGGGGTCAGTCTGCTCTCTCCCTGAGGTCAGTGATACAGACACAGTGGAGACAGTCTGCTCTCTTCCCGGGATCAGTGATACAGACACAATGGGATCAGTCCGAACTCTCCCCGGGGTCTCTGATACAGACACAGTGGGGTAAGTGTGCTCTCTCCCCGGGGTCACTGATACAGACACAGTGGGGTCAGTCTGCTCTCTCCCCCAGGGTCAGCGACACAGATAAAGTGGGGTCAGTCTGCTCTCTCCCCGGGGTGAGTGACACAGACACAGTGCAGACAGTCTGCTCTCTCCCGGGTCAGTGATACAGATACAGTGGGGTCCGTCTGCTCTCTCCCCCAGGGTCAGTGATACAGACACAGTGCAGTCAGTCTGCTCTCACCCCACGGTCAGTGACACAGACACATTGGGCTGAGACTGCTCTCTCACACGGTCAGTGACACAGACACATTGGGGTGAGTCTGCTCTCTCACACGGTCAGTGACACAGACACAGTGGGGTCAGACTGCACTCGGGATCAGTAATACAGACACATTGGGGACAGTCTGCTGTCTCCCCACGGTCAGTGAGACAGACACAGAGGGTCAGTCTGCTCTCTACCCGGGGTCACTTAGACAGAAACAGTGGGGTCCTTCTGCTCTCTCCCCTGTTTCAGTGATACAGACACAGTGGGGTCAGTCTGCTCTCTCCCTGGGGTCAGTGATACAGACACAGTGGGGTCAGTGTGCTCTCTCCCCGGGGTCACTGATACAGACACAGTGGGGTCAGTCTGCTCTCTCCCCCAGGGTCAGTGACACAGATAAGGTGGGGTCAGTGTGCTCTCTCCCCGGGGTGAGTGACACAGACACAGTGCAGACAGTCTGCTCTCTCCCGGGGTCAGTGAAACAGATACAGTGGGGTCCGTCTGCTCTCTCCCCCAGAGTCAGTGATACAGACACAGTGGGGTCAGTCTGCTCTCACCTCGGGGTCACTGATACAGACACAGTGGGGTCAGTCTGCTCTCTCCCCCAGGGTCAGTGATACAGACACAGTGCAGTCAGTCTGCTCTCTCCCGGGGTCAGTGATACAGATACAATGGGGTCAGTCTGCTCTCTCCCTGGTGTCAGTGATACAGACACAGTGCAGTCAGTCTGCTCTCACCCCACGGTCCGTGACACAGACACAGTGGTGTCAGTCTGCTCTGTACCCTGGGTCACTGATACAGACACTTTGGAGTCAGTCTGCTCTCTCCCTGGGGTCAGTGATACAGACACAGTGGGGTGAGTCTGCTCTCTCCCACGGTCTGTGACACAGACACAGTGGGGTCAGACTGCTCTCGGGGTCAGTAATACAGACACAGTGGGATCAGTCTGCTCTCTCCCTGGGGTCAGTGATACAGACACAGTGGGGTCAGTCTGCACTGTCCCCTGGGTCAGTGATACAGACACAGTGGGGTCAGTCTGCTCTCTCCGCGGGGTCACTTAGACAGACACAGTGGGGTCAGTCTGCTCTCTTCCTGCGGTCAGTGATACAGACACAGTGGGGTGAGTCTGCTCTCTCCCCACGGTCAGTGACACAGACACAGTGGGGTCAGTCTGCTCTCTCCCGGGGTCAGTGATACAGATACAGTGGGGTCAGTCTGCTCTCTCCCCGGCGTCAGTGACACAGAGACATTGCAGTCAGTCTGCAATCTCCCGGGGGTCAGTGACACAGACACAGTGCAGTCAGTCTGCTCTCACCCCACTGTCAGTGATACAGACACAGTGGGGTCAGTCTGCTCTGTACCCTGGGTCACTCATACAGACACATTGGGGTCAGTCTGCTCTCTCCCTGGGGTCAGTGATACAGACACAGTGGGGTCAGTCTGCTTTCTCCGTGGGGTCAATGATACAGAAACAGTGGGGTCAGTCTGCTCTCTCCCCCAGAGTCAGTGATACTGACACAGTGGAGTCAGTCTGCTTTCGCCCCGGGGTCAGTGGTACAGACACAGTGGGGTCAGTCTGCTCCCTCCCCTGTTTCAGTAATACAGACACAGTGGGGTCAGTCTACTCGCTCCCTGGGGTCAGTGATACAGACACAGTGCGGTCAGTCTGCGCTCTCCCCACAGTCAGTGATACAGACACAGTGGGGTCAGTCTGCTCTCTCCCCACGGTCAGTGATACAGACACAGTGGGGTCAGTCTGCATTCTCCCCAGTGTCACTGATACATACATAGTGAGGTCAGTCTGCTCTCTGCACGGGCTCAGTGATACTGACACAGTGGGGTCCGTCTGCTCTCTCCCTGGGGTCAAAATATTGACACAGTGCGGTCAGTCTGCTCTCTTCCCGGGGTCAGTGATACAGACACAGTGGGTTCAGTCTGCTCTCTCCCCGGGGTTCAGTGATACAGAAACAATGGGGACAGTCTGCACTCTCCCTGGGGTCAGTGACACAGACACAGTGGGGTCAGTCTGCTCTGTACCCTGGGTCACTGATACAGACACTTTGGAGTCAGTCTGCTCTCTCCCTGGGGTCAGTGATACAGACACAGTTGGGTGAGTCTGCTCTCTCCCACGGTCTGTGACACAGACACAGTGGGGTCAGACTGCTCTCGGGGTCAGTAATACAGACACAGTGGGATCAGTCTGCTCTCTCCCTGGGGTCAGTGATACAGACACAGTGGGGTCAGTCTGCACTGTCCCCTGGGTCAGTGATACAGACACAGTGGGGTCAGTCTGCTCTCTCCGCGGGGTCACTTAGACAGACACAGTGGGGTCAGTCTGCTCTCTTCCTGCGGTCAGTGATACAGACACAATGGGGTGAGTCTGCTCTCTCCCCACGGTCAGTGACACAGACACAGTGGGGTCAGTCTGCTCTCTCCCGGGGTCAGTGATACAGATACAGTGGGGTCAGTCTGCTCTCTCCCCGGGGTCAGTGACACAGAGGAATTGCAGTCAGTCTGCAATCTCCCGGGGGTCAGTGACACAGACACAGTGCAGTCAGTCTGCTCTCACCCCACTGTCAGTGATACAGAAACAGTGGGGTCAGTCTGCTCTGTACCCTGGGTCACTGATACAGACACATTGGGGTCAGTCTGCTCTCTCCCTGGGGTCAGTGATACAGACACAGTGGGGTCAGTCTGCTTTCTCCGCGGGGTCCATGATACAGACACAGTGGGGTCAGTCTGCTCTCTCCCCCAGAGTCAGTGATACTGACACAGTGGAGTCAGTCTGCTTTCGCCCCGGGGTCAGTGGTACAGACACAGTGGGGTCAGTCTGCTCCCTCCCCTGTTTCAGTAATACAGACACAGTGGAGTCAGTCTACTCGCTCCCTGGGGTCAGTGATACAGACACAGTGCGGTCAGTCTGCGCTCTCCCCACAGTCAGTGATACAGACACAGTGGGGTCAGTCTGCTCTCTCCCCCAGGGTCAGTGACACAGATAAAGTGGGGTCAGTGTGCTTTCTCCCCGGGGTGAGTGACACAGACACAGTGCAGACAGTCTGCTCTCTCCCGGGGTCAGTGAAACAGATACAGTGGGGTCCGTCTGCTCTCTCCCCCAGAGTCAGTGATACAGACACAGTGGGGTCAGTCTGCTCTCACCTCGGGGTCACTGATACAGACACAGTGGGGTCAGTCTGCTCTCTCCCCCAGGGTCAGTGATACAGACACAGTGCAGTCAGTCTGCTCTCACCCCACGGTCCGTGACACAGACACAGTGGGGTCAGTCTGCTCTGTACCCTGGGTCACTGATACAGACACTTTGGAGTCAGTCTGCTCTCTCCCTGGGGTCAGTGATACAGACACAGTGGGGTGAGTCTGCTCTCTCCCACGGTCTGTGACACAGACACAGTGGGGTCAGACTGCTCTCGGGGTCAGTAATACAGACACAGTGGGATCAGTCTGCTCTCTCCCTTGGGTCAGTGATACAGACACAGTGGGGTCAGTCTGCACTGTCCCCTGGGTCAGTGATACAGACACAGTGGGGTCAGTCTGCTCTCTCCGCGGGGTCACTTAGACAGACACTGTGGAGTCAGTCTGCTCTCTCCCCTGTTTCAGTGATACAGACACAGTGGGGTCAGTCTGCTCTCTCCCTGGGGTCAGTGATACAGAGACAGTGGGGACTGTCTGCTCTCATCCCGGGGTCACCGATACAGACCCAGTGGGGTCAGTCTGCACTCTCGCCGGGGTCAGTGATAGAGACACAGTGGGGACTGTCTGCTCTCTCAGCGGGGTCACTGATACAGACACAGTGGGGTCAGTCTGCTCTCACCCCACTGTCAGTGATACAGACACAGTGGGGTCAGTCTGCTCTGTCCCCAGGGTCAGTGATAGAAACAGTGGGGTCAGTCTGCTCACTCCCTGGGGTCAGTGATACAGACACAGTGGGGTCAGTCTGCTCTCTCCCTGGGGTCACTGATACAGACACAGTGGGGTCAGTCTGCTCTCTTCCTGCGGTCAGTGATACAGACACAGTGGGGTGAGTCTGCTCTCTCCCCACGGTCAGTGACACAGACACAGTGGGGTCAGTCTGCTCTCTCCCGGGGTCAGTGATACAGATACAGTGGGGTCAGTCTGCTCTCTCCCGGGGTCAGTGATACAGATACAGTGGGGTCAGTCTGCTCTCTCCCCGGGGTCAGTGACACAGAGACATTGCAGTCAGTCTGCAATCTCCCGGGGGTCAGTGACACAGACACAGTGCAGTCAGTCTGCTCTCACCCCATGGTCAGTGATACAGACACAGTGGGGTCAGTCTGCTCTGTACCCTGGGTCACTGATACAGACACAGTGGGGTCAGTCTGCTCTCTCCCTGGTGTCAGTGATACAGACACAGTGGGGTCAGTCTGCTCTCTCCCTGGGGTCAGTGATACAGACACAGTGGGGTCAGTCTGCTCCCTCCCCAGGGTCAGTGAGACAGACACAGTGGGGTCAGTCTGCTCTCTGCCTGGGGTCAGTGAGACAGACACAGAGGGGTCAGACTGCTCTCTCCCCGAGGTCAATGATACAGACACAATGGCGTCAGTCTGCTCTCTCCCTGAGGTCACTGATACAGACACAGTGGGGTCAGTCTGCTCTCTCCCCACGGTCAGTGACACAGACACAGTGGGGTCAGTCTGCTCTCAGCGTCAGTAATACAGACACATTGGGGTCAGTCTGCTCTCACCCCACATTCAGTGATACTGACACATTGGGGTTAGTCTGCTCTCTCCCTTGGGTCAGTGATAGAGACACAGTGGGGTCAGTCTGCTCTGTCCCCTGGGTCACTGATACAGACACAGTGGGGTCAGTCTGCTCTCTCCCTGGGGTCAGTGATACAGACACATTGGGGTCAGTCTGCTCTCCCCAGAGGCCTGTCATACAGACACAGTGGGTTCAATCTGCTGTCTCCCCAGGGTCAGTGATACAGACATAGTGGGTTCATTCTGCTTTCTCCCCGGTGTCAGTCATACAGACATATTGCGTTCCATCTGCTCTCTCCCCGGGATCAGTGATACAGGCACAGTGCGGTCAGTCTGCTCTCGGGGTCACTGATACAGACACAGTGGGGTCAGTCTGCTCTCTCCCCAGGGTCAGTGCTACAGACACAGTGGGTCCAGTATGCTCTCTCCCCTGGGTCACTGATACATACACAGTGGGGTCAGTCTGCTCTCTCCCCAGGGTCAGTGATACAGACACATTGTGTGCAGTCTGCTCTTTTCCCGGGGTCAGTGATACAGACACAGTGGGGTCAGTCTGCTCTCTCCCCAGGGTCAGTGATACAGACACAGTGGGGTCAGTCTGCTCTGTCCCCTGGTTCACTGATACAGACACAGTGGGTTCAGTCTGCTCTCTCCCTGGGGTCAGTGATACAAAGTGGGATCAGTCTGCACTCGGGGTCAGTGATACAGACTCATTGGGGTCAGCCTGCTCTCTCCCCATGTTCAGTGATACAGACACAGTGGGGTCAGTCTGCTCTCTCCCTGGGGTCAGTGATACAGACACAGGGGGGTCAGTCTGCTCTCTCCCTGAGGTCAGTGATACAGACACAGTGGAGACAGTCTGCTCTCTTCCCGGGATCAGTGATACAGACACAATGGGATCAGTCCGAACTCTCCCCGGGGTCTCTGATACAGACACAGTGGGGTAAGTGTGCTCTCTCCCCGGGGTCACTGATACAGACACAGTGGGGTCAGTCTGCTCTCTCCCCCAGGGTCAGCGACACAGATAAAGTGGGGTCAGTCTGCTCTCTCCCCGGGGTGAGTGACACAGACACAGTGCAGACAGTCTGCTCTCTCCCGGGTCAGTGATACAGATACAGTGGGGTCCGTCTGCTCTCTCCCCCAGGGTCAGTGATACAGAGACAGTGGGGTCAGTCTGCTCTCACCTCGGGGTCACTGATACAGATACAGTGGGGTCAGTCTGCTCTCTCCCCCAGGGTCAGTGATACAGACACAGTGCAGTCAGTCTGCTCTCACCCCACGGTCAGTGACACAGACACATTGGGCTGAGACTGCTCTCTCACACGGTCAGTGACACAGACACATTGGGGTGAGTCTGCTCTCTCACACGGTCAGTGACACAGACACAGTGGGGTCAGACTGCACTCGGGATCAGTAATACAGACACATTGGGGACAGTCTGCTGTCTCCCCACGGTCAGTGAGACAGACACAGAGGGTCAGTCTGCTCTCTACCCGGGGTCACTTAGACAGAAACAGTGGGGTCAGTCTGCTCTCTCCCCTGTATCAGTTATACAGACACAGTGGGGTCAGTCTGCTCTCTCCCTGGGGTCAGTGATACAGACACAGTGGGGTCAGTGTGCTCTCTCCCCGGGGTCACTGATACAGACACAGTGGGGTCAGTCTGCTCTCTCCCCCAGGGTCAGTGACACAGATAAAGTGGGGTCAGTCTGCTCTCTCCCCCAGGGTCAGTGATACAGACACAGTGCAGTCAGTCTGCTCTCTCCCGGGGTCAGTGATACAGATACAATGGGGTCAGTCTGCTCTCTCCCCCAGGGTTAGTGATACAGACACAGTGCAGTCAGTCTGCTCTCACCCCACGGTCCGTGACACAGACACAGTGGGGTCAGTCTGCTCTGTACCCTGGGTCACTGATACAGACACTTTGGAGTCAGTCTGCTCACTCCCTGGGGTCAGTGATACAGACACAGTGGGGTGAGTCTGCTCTCTCCCACGGTCTGTGACACAGACACAGTGGGGTCAGACTGCTCTCGGGGTCAGTAATACAGACACAGTGGGATCAGTCTGCTCTCTCCCTGGGGTCAGTGATACAGACACAGTGGGGTCAGTCTGCACTGTCCCCTGGGTCAGTGATACAGACACAGTGGGGTCAGTCTGCTCTCTCCGCGGGGTCACTTAGACAGACACTGTGGGGTCAGTCTGCTCTCTCCCCTGTTTCAGTGATACAGACACAGTGGGGTCAGTCTGCTCTCTCCCTGGGGTCAGTGATACAGAGACAGTGGGGACTGTCTGCTCTCTTCCCGGGGTCACCGATACAGACACAGTGGGGTCAGTCTGCTCTCTCCCTGGGGTCAGTGATACAGAGACAGTGGGGACTGTCTGCTCTCTTCCCGGGGTCTCCGATACAGACACAGTGGGGTCAGTCTGCTCTCACCCCACTGTCAGTGATACAGACACAGTGGGGTCAGTCTGCTCTGTCACCAGGGTCAGTGATAGACACAGTGGGGTCAGTCTGCTCACTCCCTGGGGTCAGTGATACAGACACAGTGGGGTCAATCTGCTCTCTCCCTGGGGTCACTGATACAGACGCAGTGGGGTCAGTCTGCTCTCTTCCTGCGGTCAGTGATACAGACACAGTGGGGTGAGCCTGCACTCTCCCCACGGTCAGTGACACAGACACTGTGGGGTCAGTCTGCTCTCTCCCGGGGTCAGTGATACAGATACAGTGGGGTCAGTCTGCTCTCTCCCCGGGGTCAGTGACACAGAGACATTGCATTCAGTCTGCTCTCACCCCATGGTCCGTGATACAGACACAGTGGGGTCAGTCTGCTCTGTACCCTGGGTCACTGATACAGACACAGTGGGGTCAGTCTGCTCTCTCCCTGGGGTCAGTGATACAGACACAGTGGGGTCAGTCTGCTTTCTCCGCGGGTTCAATGATACAGACACAGTGGGGTCAGTCTGCTCTCTCCCTGGGGTCTCTGATACAGACACAGTGGGGTCAGTCTGCTCTCTCCCCCAGAGTCAGTGATACTGACACAGTGGAGTCAGTCTGCTTTCTCCCCGGGGTCAGTGGTATAGACACAGTGGGGTCAGTCTGCTCCCTCCCCTGTTTCAGTAATACAGACACAGTGGGGTCAGTCTACTCGCTCCCTGGGGTCAGTGACACAGACACAGTGCGGTCAGTCTGCGCTCTCCCCACAGTCAGTGATACAGACATAGTGGGGTCAGTCTGCATTCTCCCCAGTGTCACTGATACATACATAGTGAAGTCAGTCTGCTCTCTGCCCGGGCTCAGTGATACTGACACAGTGGGGTCCGTCTGCTCTCTCCCTGAGGTCAAGATATTGACACAATGGGGTCAGTCTGCTCTCTACCCAGGGTCATTGATAAAGACAGAGTGGGGTCTGTCTGCTCTCTTCCCGGGGTCAGTGATACAGACACAGTGGGTTCAGTCTGCTCTCTCCCCGGGGTCAGTGATACAGAAACAATGGGGTCAGTCTGCACTCTCCCTGGGGTCAGTGATACAGACACAGAGGGGTCAGTCTGCTCTCTCCCCAGGGTCAGTGATACAGACACAGTGCGGTCAGGCTGCTCACCCCCGGGGTCAGTGATACAGACACAGCGGGTTCAGTCAGCTCTCTCCCCACGGTCAGTGATACAGACACAGTGGGTTCAGTCAGCTCTCTCCCCACGGTCAGTGACACAGACACATTGGGGTCAGTCTGATCTCTCCCTGGGGTCACTGATAAAGACATAGTGGGGTCAGTCTGCACTCTCCCCTGTTTCACTGATACAGACACAGCGGGGTCAGTCTGCTCTCTCCCCTGTTTCACTGATACAGACACAGTGGGGTCAGTCCGCTCTCTCCTGGGGTCAGTGATACAGACAAACTGGGATCAGTCTGCTCTCGGGGTCACTGATACAGACACATTGGAGTCAGTCTGCTCTCTTCCCACGTTCCGTGATACTGACACAGTGGGGTCAGTCTGCTCTCTCCCTGGGGTCAGTGATACAGACACAGTGGGGTCAGTCTGCTCTCTCCCTGGGGTCAGTGATACAGACAAAGTGGGGTCAGTCTGCTCTCTCCCTGGGGTCAGTGATACAGACACAGTGGGGTCAGTCTGCTCTCTCCCTGGGGTCAGTGATACAGACACAGTGGGGTCAGTCTGCTCTCTCCCCGGGGTCAATGATACAGACACAGTGGGGTCAGTCGGCACTCTCCCCTGTTTCACTGATACAGACACAGTGGGGTCAGTCTGCTCTCTCCCTGGGATCAGTGATACAGACAAAGAGGGATCAGTCTGCTCTCGGGGTCACTGATACAGACACATTGGAGTCAGTCTGCTCTCTTCCCACGTTCCGTGATACTGACACAGTGGGGTCACTCTGCTCTCTCCCTGGGGTCAGTGATACAGACACAGTGGGGTCAGTCTGCTCTCTCCCTGGTGTCAGTGATACAGACACAGTGGGGTCATTCTGCTCTCCCCCGGGGCCAGAGATACAGACACAGTGGGTTCAGTCTGCTCTCTCCCCACGGTCAGTGACACAGACACAGTGGGGACAGGCTGCTCTCCCCCGGGGTCACTGATGCAGACACAGTGGGGTCAGTCTGCTCTCTCCCTGGGGTCAGTGACACAGACACAGTGGGGTCAGTCTGCTCTCTCCCTGGTGTCAGTGATACAGACACAGTGGGGTCAGTCTGCTCTCCCCCGGGGCCAGAGATACAGACACAGTGGGTTCAGTCTGCTCTCTCCCCACGGTCAGTGACACAGACACAGTGGGGACAGGCTGCTCTCCCCCGGGGTCACTGATGCAGACACAGTGGGGTCAGTCTGCTCTCTCCCTGGGGTCAGTGATACAGACACATTGGGGTCAGTCTGCTCCCTCCCCAGGGTCAGTGAGACAGACACAGTGGGGTCAGTCTGCTCTCTGCCTGGGGTCAGTGAGACAGACACAGAGGGGTCAGTCTGCTCTCTCCCCGAGGTCAATGATACAGACACAATAGCGTCAGTCTGCTCTCTCCCTGAGGTCACTGATACAGACACAGTGGGGTCAGTCTGCTCTCTCCCCACGGTCAGTGACACAGACACAGTGGGGTCAGTCTGCTCTCAGCGTCAGTAATACAGACACATTGGGGTCAGTCTGCTCTCACCCCACATTCAGTGATACTGACACATTGGGGTTAGTCTGCTCTCTCCCTTGGGTCAGTGATAGAGACACAGTGGGGTCAGTCTGCTCTGTCCCCTGGGTCACTGATACAGACACAGTGGGGTCAGACTGCTCTCTCCCTGGGGTCAGTGATAAGACACAGTGGGGTCAGTCTGCTCTCTCCCTGGGATCAGTGATACAGACAAAGAGGGATCAGTCTGCTCTCGGGGTCACTGATACAGACACATTGGAGTCAGTCTGCTCTCTTCCCACGTTCCGTGATACTGACACAGTGGGGTCACTCTGCTCTCTCCCTGGGGTCAGTGATACAGACACAGTGGGGTCAGTCTGCTCTCTCCCTGGTGTCAGTGATACAGACACAGTGGGGTCATTCTGCTCTCCCCCGGGGCCAGAGATACAGACACAGTGGGTTCAGTCTGCTCTCTCCCCACGGTCAGTGACACAGACACAGTGGGGACAGGCTGCTCTCCCCCGGGGTCACTGATGCAGACACAGTGGGGTCAGTCTGCTCTCTCCCTGGGGTCAGTGATACAGACACAGTGGGGTCAGTCTGCTCTCTCCCTGGTGTCAGTGATACAGACACAGTGGGGTCAGTCTGCTCTCCCCCGGGGCCAGAGATACAGACACAGTGGGTTCAGTCTGCTCTCTCCCCACGGTCAGTGACACAGACACAGTGGGGACAGGCTGCTCTCCCCCGGGGTCACTGATGCAGACACAGTGGGGTCAGTCTGCTCTCTCCCTGGGGTCAGTGATACAGACACAGTGGGGTCAGTCTGCTCCCTCCCCAGGGTCAGTGATACAGACACAGTGGGCTCAGTCTGCTCTCTGCCTGGGGTCAGTGAGACAGACACAGAGGGGTCAGTCTGCTCTCTCCCCGAGGTCAATGATACAGACACAATGGCGTCAGTCTGCTCTCTCCCTGAGATCACTGATACAGACACAGTGGGGTCAGTCTGCTCTCTCCCCACGGTCAGTGACACAGACACAGTGGGGTCAGTCTGCTCTCAGCGTCAGTAATACAGACACATTGGGGTCAGTCTGCTCTCACCCCACATTCAGTGATACTGACACATTGGGGTTAGTCTGCTCTCTCCCTTGGGTCAGTGATAGAGACACAGTGGGGTCAGTCTGCTCTGTCCCCTGGGTCACTGATACAGACACAGTGTGGTCAGTCTGCTCTCTCCCTGGGGTCAGTGATACAGACACATTGGGGTCAGTCTGCTCTCCCCAGAGGCCTGTCATACAGACACAGTGGGTTCAATCTGCTGTCTCCCCAGGGTCAGTGATACAGACATAGTGGGTTCATTCTGCTTTCTCCCCGGTGTCAGTCATACAGACATATTGCGTTCCATCTGCTCTCTCCCCGGGATCAGTGATACAGGCACAGTGCGGTCAGTCTGCTCTCGGGGTCACTGATACAGACACAGTGGGGTCAGTCTGCTCTCTCCCCAGGGTCAGTGCTACAGACACAGTGGGTCCAGTATGCTCTCTCCCCTGGGTCACTGATACATACACAGTGGGGTCAGTCTGCTCTCTCCCCAGGGTCAGTGATACAGACACATTGTGTGCAGTCTGCTCTTTTCCCGGGGTCAGTGATACAGACACAGTGGGGTCAGTCTGCTCCCTCCCCAGGGTCAGTGATACAGACACAGTGGGGTCAGTCTGCTCTGTCCCCTGGTTCACTGATACAGACACAGTGGGTTCAGTCTGCTCTCTCCCTGGGGTCAGTGATACAAAGTGGGATCAGTCTGCACTCGGGGTCAGTGATACAGACTCATTGGGGTCAGCCTGCTCTCTCCCCATGTTCAGTGATACAGACACAGTGGGGTCAGTCTGCTCTCTCCCTGGGGTCAGTGATACAGACACAGGGGGGTCAGTCTGCTCTCTCCCTGAGGTCAGTGATACAGACACAGTGGAGACAGTCTGCTCTCTTCCCGGGATCAGTGATACAGACACAGTGGGATCAGTCCAAACTCTCCCCGGGGTCTCTGATACAGACACAGTGGGGTAAGTGTGCTCTCTCCCCGGGGTCACTGATAGAGACACAGTGGGTTCAGTCTGCTCTCTCCCCCAGGGTCAGCGACACAGATAAATTGGGGTCAGTCTGCTCTCTCCCCGGGGTGAGTGACACAGACACAGTGCAGACAGTCTGCTCTCTCCCGGGTCAGTGATACAGATACAGTGGGGTCCGTCTGCTCTCTCCCCCAGGGTCAGTGATACAGAGACAGTGGGGTCAGTCTGCTCTCACCTCGGGGTCACTGATACAGATACAGTGGGGTCAGTCTGCTCTCTCCCCCAGGGTCAGTGATACAGACACAGTGCAGTCAGTCTGCTCTCACCCCACGGTCAGTGACACAGACACATTGGGCTGAGACTGCTCTCTCACACGGTCAGTGACACAGACACATTGGGGTGAGTCTGCTCTCTCACACGGTCAGTGACACAGACACAGTGGGGTCAGTTTTCTCTCTCCCCGGGGTGAGTGACACAGACTCAGTGCAGTCAGTCTGCTCTCTCCCGGGGTCAGTGATACAGATACAATGGGGTCAGTCTGCTCTCTCCCCCAGGGTTAGTGATACAGACACAGTGCAGTCAGTCTGCTCTCACCCCACGGTCCGTGACACAGACACAGTGGGGTCAGTCTGCTCTGTACCCTTGGTCACTGATACAGACACTTTGGAGTCAGTCTGCTCTCTCCCTGGGGTCAGTGATACAGACACAGTGGGGTGAGTCTGCTCTCTCCCACGGTCTGTGACACAGACACAGTGGGGTCAGACTGCTCTCGGGGTCAGTAATACAGACACAGTGGGATCAGTCTGCTCTCTCCCTGGGGTCAGTGATACAGACACAGTGGGGTCAGTCTGCACTGTCCCCTGGGTCAGTGATACAGACACAGAGGGGTCAGTCTGCTCTCTCCGCGGGGTCACTTAGACAGACACTGTGGAGTCAGTCTGCTCTCTCCCCTGTTTCAGTGATACAGACACAGTGGGGTCAGTCTGCACTCTCCCTGGGGTCAGTGATACAGAGACAGTGGGGACTGTCTGCTCTCTTCCCGGGTTCACCGATACAGACACAGTGGGGTCAGTCTGCTCTCACCCCACTGTCAGTGATACATACACAGTGGGGTCAGTCTTCTCTGTCCCCAGGGTCAGTGATAGACACAGTGGGGTCAGTCTGCTCACTCCCTGGGGTCAGTGATACAGACACAGTGGGGTCAGTCTGCTCTCTCCCTGGGGTCACTGATACAGACACAGTGGGGTCAGTCTGCTCTCTTCCTGCGGTCAGTGATACAGACACAGTGGGGTGAGTCTGCTCTCTCCCCACGGTCAGTGACACAGACACAGTGGGGTCAGTCTGCTCTCTCCCGGGGTCAGTGATACAGATACAGTGGGGTCAGTCTGCTCTCTCCCGGGGTCAGTGATACAGATACAGTGGGGTCAGTCTGCTCTCTCCCCGGGGTCAGTGACACAGAGACATTGCAGTCAGTCTGCAATCTCCCGGGGGTCAGTGACACAGACACAGTGCAGTCAGTCTGCTCTCACCCCATGGTCAGTGATACAGACACAGTGGGGTCAGTCTGCTCTGTACCCTGGGTCACTGATACAGACACAGTGGGGTCAGTCTGCTCTCTCCCTGGGGTCAGTGATACAGACACAGTGGGGTCAGTCTGCTCTCTCCCTGGTGTCAGTGATACAGACACAGTGGGGTCAGTCTGCTCTCCCTCGGGGCCAGAGATACAGACACAGTGGGGTCAGTCTGCTCTCTCCCCACGGTCAGTGACACAGACACAGTGGGGACAGGCTGCTCTCCCCCGGGGTCACTGATGCAGACACAGTGGGGTCAGTCTGCTCTCTCCCTGGGGTCAGTGATACAGACACAGTGGGGTCAGTCTGCTCCCTCCCCAGGGTCAGTGAGACAGACACAGTGGGGTCAGTCTGCTCTCTGCCTGGGGTCAGTGAGACAGACACAGAGGGGTCAGACTGCTCTCTCCCCGAGGTCAATGATACAGACACAATGGCGTCAGTCTGCTCTCTCCCTGAGGTCACTGATACAGACACAGTGGGGTCAGTCTGCTCTCTCCCCACGGTCAGTGACACAGACACAGTGGGGTCAGTCTGCTCTCAGCGTCAGTAATACAGACACATTGGGGTCAGTCTGCTCTCACCCCACATTCAGTGATACTGACACATTGGGGTTAGTCTGCTCTCTCCCTTGGGTCAGTGATAGAGACACAGTGGGGTCAGTCTGCTCTGTCCCCTGGGTCACTGATACAGACACAGTGGGGTCAGTCTGCTCTCTCCCTGGGGTCAGTGATACAGACACATTGGGGTCAGTCTGCTCTCCCCAGAGGCCTGTCATACAGACACAGTGGGTTCAATCTGCTGTCTCCCCAGGGTCAGTGATACAGACATAGTGGGTTCATTCTGCTTTCTCCCCGGTGTCAGTCATACAGACATATTGCGTTCCATCTGCTCTCTCCCCGGGATCAGTGATACAGGCACAGTGCGGTCAGTCTGCTCTCGGGGTCACTGATACAGACACAGTGGGGTCAGTCTGCTCTCTCCCCAGGGTCAGTGCTACAGACACAGTGGGTCCAGTCTGCTCTTTTCCCGGGGTCAGTGATACAGACACAGTGGGGTCAGTCTGCTCTCTCCCCAGGGTCAGTGATACAGACACAGTGGGGTCAGTCTGCTCTGTCCCCTGGTTCACTGATACAGACACAGTGGGTTCAGTCTGCTCTCTCCCTGGGGTCAGTGATGCAAAGTGGGATCAGTCTGCACTCGGGGTCAGTGATACAGACTCATTGGGGTCAGCCTGCTCTCTCCCCATGTTCAGTGATACAGACACAGTGGGGTCAGTCTGCTCTCTCCCTGGGGTCAGTGATACAGACACAGGGGGGTCAGTCTGCTCTCTCCCTGAGGTCAGTGATACAGACACAGTGGAGACAGACTGCTCTCTTCCCGGGATCAGTGATACAGACACAGTGGGATCAGTCCGAACTCTCCCCGGGGTCTCTGATACAGACACAGTGGGGTAAGTGTGCTCTCTCCCCGGGGTCACTGATACAGACACAGTGGGGTCAGTCTGCTCTCTCCCCCAGGGTCAGCGACACAGATAAAGTGGGGTCAGTCTGCTCTCTCCCCGGGGTGAGTGACACAGACACAGTGCAGACAGTCTGCTCTCTCCCGGGTCAGTGATACAGATACAGTGGGGTCCGTCTGCTCTCTCCCCCAGGGTCAGTGATACAGAGACAGTGGGGTCAGTCTGCTCTCACCTCGGGGTCGCTGATACAGATACAGTGGGGTCAGTCTGCTCTCTCCCCCAGGGTCAGTGATACAGACACAGTGCAGTCAGTCTGCTCTCACCCCACGGTCAGTGACACAGACACATTGGGCTGAGACTGCTCTCTCACACGGTCAGTGACACAGACACATTGGGGTGAGTCTGCTCTCTCACACGGTCAGTGACACAGACACAGTGGGGTCAGACTGCACTCGGGATCAGTAATACAGACACATTGGGGACAGTCTGCTGTCTCCCCACGGTCAGTGAGACAGACACAGAGGGTCAGTCTGCTCTCTACCCGGGGTCACTTAGACAGAAACAGTGGGGTCAGTTTGCTCTCTCCCCTGTTTCAGTGATACAGACACAGTGGGGTCAGTCTGCTCTCTCCCTGGGGTCAGTGATACAGACACAGTGGGGTCAGTGTGCTCTCTCCCCGGGGTCACTGATACAGACACAGTGGGGTCAGTCTGCTCTCTCCCCCAGGGTCAGTGACACAGATAAAGTGGGGTCAGTCTGCTCTCTCCCCCAGGGTCAGTGATACAGACACAGTGCAGTCAGTCTGCTCTCTCCCGGGGTCAGTGATACAGATACAATGGGGTCAGTCTGCTCTCTCCCCCAGGGTTAGTGATACAGACACAGTGCAGTCAGTCTGCTCTCACCCCACGGTCCGTGACACAGACACAGTGGGGTCAGTCTGCTCTGTACCCTGGGTCACTGATACAGACACAGTGGGGTCAGTCTGCTCTCTCCCTGGCCTCAGTGATACAGACACAGTGGGGTCAGTCTGCTCTCTCCCTGGTGTCAGTGATACAGACACAGTGGGGTCAGTCTGCTCTCCCTCGGGGCCAGAGATACAGACACAGTGGGGTCAGTCTGCTCTCTCCCCACGGTCAGTGATACAGACACAGTGGGGACAGGCTGCTCTCCCCCGGGGTCACTGTTGCAGGCACAGTGGGGTCAGTCTGCTCTCTCCCTGGGGTCAGTGATACAGACACAGTGGGGTCAGTCTGCTCCCTCCCCAGGGTCAGTGAGACAGACACAGTGGGGTCAGTCTGCTCTCTGCCTGGGGTCAGTGAGACAGACACAGAGGGGTCAGACTGCTCTCTCCCCGAGGTCAATGATACAGACACAATGGCGTCAGTCTGCTCTCTCCCTGAGGTCACTGATACAGACACAGTGGGGTCAGTCTGCTCTCTCCCCACGGTCAGTGACACAGACACAGTGGGGTCAGTCTGCTCTCAGCGTCAGTAATACAGACACATTGGGGTCAGTCTGCTCTCACCCCACATTCAGTGATACTGACACATTGGGGTTAGTCTGCTCTCTCCCTTGGGTCAGTGATAGAGACACAGTGGGGTCAGTCTGCTCTGTCCCCTGGGTCACTGATACAGACACAGTGGGGTCAGTCTGCTCTCTCCCTGGGGTCAGTGATACAGACACATTGGGGTCAGTCTGCTCTCCCCAGAGGCCTGTCATACAGACACAGTGGGTTCAATCTGCTGTCTCCCCAGGGTCAGTGATACAGACACAGTGGGTTCATTCTGCTTTCTCCCCGGTGTCAGTCATACAGACATATTGCGTTCCATCTGCTCTCTCCCCGGGATCAGTGATACAGGCACAGTGCGGTCAGTCTGCTCTCGGGGTCACTGATACAGACACAGTGGGGTCAGTCTGCTCTCTCCCCAGGGTCAGTGCTACAGACACAGTGGGTCCAGTATGCTCTCTCCCCTGGGTCACTGATACATACACAGTGGGGTCAGTCTGCTCTCTCCCCAGGGTCAGTGATACAGACACATTGTGTGCAGTCTGCTCTTTTCCCGGGGTCAGTGATACAGACACAGTGGGGTCAGTCTGCTCTCTCCCCAGGGTCAGTGATACAGACACAGTGGGGTCAGTCTGCTCTGTCCCCTGGTTCACTGATACAGACACAGTGGGTTCAGTCTGCTCTCTCCCTGGGGTCAGTGATACAAAGTGGGATCAGTCTGCACTCGGGGTCAGTGATACAGACTCATTGGGGTCAGCCTGCTCTCTCCCCATGTTCAGTGATACAGACACAGTGGGGTCAGTCTGCTCTCTCCCTGGGGTCAGTGATACAGACACAGGGGGGTCAGTCTGCTCTCTCCCTGAGGTCAGTGATACAGACACAGTGGAGACAGACTGCTCTCTTCCCGGGATCAGTGATACAGACACAGTGGGGTCAGTCAGCTCTCTCCCCTGTTTCAGTGATACAGACACAGTGGGGTCAGTCTGCTCTCTCCCTGGGGTCAGTGATACAGACACAGTGGGGTCAGTGTGCTCTCTCCCCGGGGTCACTGATACAGACACAGTGGGGTCAGTCTGCTCTCTCCCCCAGGGTCAGTGACACAGATAAAGTGGGGTCAGTCTGCTCTCTCCCCCAGGGTCAGTGATACAGACACAGTGCAGTCAGTCTGCTCTCTCCCGGGGTCAGTGATACAGATACAATGGGGTCAGTCTGCTCTCTCCCCCAGGGTTAGTGATACAGACACAGTGCAGTCAGTCTGCTCTCACCCCACGGTCCGTGACACAGACACAGTGGGGTCAGTCTGCTCTGTACCCTGGGTCACTGATACAGACACTTTGGAGTCATTCTGCTCACTCCCTGGGGTCAGTGATACAGACACAGTGGGGTGAGTCTGCTCTCTCCCACGGTCTGTGACACAGACACAGTGGGGTCAGACTGCTCTCGGGGTCAGTAATACAGACACAGTGGGATCAGTCTGCTCTCTCCCTGGGGTCAGTGATACAGACACAGTGGGGTCAGTCTGCACTGTCCCCTGGGTCAGTGATACAGACACAGTGGGGTCAGTCTGCTCTCTCCGCGGGGTCACTTAGACAGACACTGTGTGGTCAGTCTGCTCTCTCCCCTGTTTCAGTGATACAGAAACAGTGGGGTCAGTCTGCTCTCTCCCTGGGGTCAGTGATACAGAGACAGTGGGGACTGTCTGCTCTCTTCCCGGGGTCACCGATACAGACCCAGTGGGGTCAGTCTGCACTCTCGCCGGGGTCAGTGATAGAGACACAGTGGGGACTGTCTGCTCTCTCAGCGGGGTCACTGATACAGACACAGTGGGGTCAGTCTGCTCTCACTCCACTGTCAGTGATACAGACACAGTGGGGTCAGTCTGCTCTGTCCCCAGGGTCAGTGATAGACACAGTGGGGTCAGTCTGCTCACTCCCTGGGGTCAGTGATACAGACACAGTGGGGTCAGTCTGCTCTCTCCCTGGGGTCACTGATACAGACACAGTGGGGTCAGTCTGCTCTCTTCCTGCGGTCAGTGATACAGACACAGTGGGGTGAGTCTGCTCTCTCCCCACGGTCAGTGACACAGACACAGTGGGGTCAGTCTGCTCTCTCCCGGGGTCAGTGATACAGATACGGTGGGGTCAGTCTGCGCTCTCCCCGGGGTCAGTGACACAGAGACATTGCAGTCAGTCTGCAATCTCCCGGGGGTCAGTGACACAGACACAGTGCAGTCAGTCTGCTCTCACCCCATGGTCAGTGATACAGACACAGTGGGGTCAGTCTGCTCTGTACCCTGGGTCACTGATACAGACACAGTGGGGTCAGTCTGCTCTCTCCCTGGGGTCAGTGATACAGACACAGTGGGGTCAGTCTGCTTTCTCCGCGGGTTCAATGATACAGACACAGTGGGGTCAGTCTGCTCTCTCCCTGGGGTCTCTGATACAGACACAGTGGGGTCAGTCTGCTCTCTCCCCCAGAGTCAGTGATACTGACACAGTGGAGTCAGTCTGCTTTCTCCCCGGGGTCAGTGGTATAGACACAGTGGGGTCAGTCTGCTCCCTCCCCTGTTTCAGTATTACAGACACAGTGGGGTCAGTCTACTCGCTCCCTGGGGTCAGTGACACAGACACAGTGCGGTCAGTCTGCGCTCTCCCCACAGTCAGTGATACAGACACAGTGGGGTCAGTCTGCATTCTCCCCAGTGTCACTGATACATACATAGTGAAGTCAGTCTGCTCTCTGCCCGGGCTCAGTGATACTGACACAGTGGGGTCCGTCTGCTCTCTCCCTGAGGTCAAGATATTGACACAGTGGGGTCAGTCTGCTCTCTACCCAGGGTCATTGATAAAGACAGAGTGGGGTCTGTCTGCTCTCTTCCCGGGGTCAGTGATACAGACACAGTGGGTTCAGTCTGCTCTCTCCCTGGGGTCAGTGATACAGAAACAATGGGGTCAGTCTGCACTCTCCCTGGGGTCAGTGATACAGACACAGAGGGGTCAGTCTGCTCTCTCCCCAGGGTCAGTGATACAGACACAGTGCGGTCAGGCTGCTCACCCCCGGGGTCAGTGATACAGACACAGCGGGTTCAGTCAGCTCTCTCCCCACGGTCAGTGATACAGACACAGTGGGTTCAGTCAGCTCTCTCCCCACGGTCAGTGACACAGACACATTGGGGTCAGTCTGATCTCTCCCTGGGGTCACTGATACAGACACAGTGCGGTCAGTCTGCACTCTCCCCTGTTTCACTGATACAGACACAGCGGGGTCAGTCTGCTCTCTCCCCTGTTTCACTGATACAGACACAGTGGGGTCAGTCCGCTCTCTCCTGGGGTCAGTGATAAAGACAAACTGGGATCAGTCTGCTCTCGGGGTCACTGATACAGACACATTGGAGTCAATCTGCTCTCTTCCCACGTTCCGTGATACTGACACAGGTGGGTCAGTCTGCTCTCTCCCTGGGGTCAGTGATACAGACAAGGTGGGGTCAGTCTGCTCTCTCCCTGGGGTCAGTGATACAGACACAGTGGGGTCAGTCTGCTCTCTCCCTGGGGTCAGTGATACAGACACAGTGGGGTCAGTCTGCTCTCTCCCCGGGGTCAATGATACAGACACAGTGGGGTCAGTCGGCACTCTCCCCTGTTTCACTGATACAGACACAGTGGGGTCAGTCTGCTCTCTCCCTGGGATCAGTGATACAGACAAAGAGGGATCAGTCTGCTCTCGGGGTCACTGATACAGACACATTGGAGTCAGTCTGCTCTCTTCCCACGTTCCGTGATACTGACACAGTGGGGTCACTCTGCTCTCTCCCTGGGTTCAGTGATACAGACACAGTGGGGTCAGTCTGCTCTCTCCCTGGTGTCAGTGATACAGACACAGTGGGGTCATTCTGCTCTCCCCCGGGGCCAGAGATACAGACACAGTGGGTTCAGTCTGCTCTCTCCCCACGGTCAGTGACACAGACACAGTGGGGACAGGCTGCTCTCCCCCGGAGTCACTGATGCAGACACAGTGGGGTCAGTCTGCTCTCTCCCTGGGGTCAGTGACACAGACACAGTGGGGTCAGTCTGCTCTCTCCCTGGTGTCAGTGATACAGACACAGTGGGGTCAGTCTGCTCTCCCCCGGGGCCAGAGATACAGACACAGTGGGTTCAGTCTGCTCTCTCCCCACGGTCAGTGACACAGACACAGTGGGGACAGGCTGCTCTCCCCCGGGGTCACTGATGCAGACACAGTGGGGTCAGTCTGCTCTCTCCCTGGGGTCAGTGATACAGACACATTGGGGTCAGTCTGCT
This sequence comes from Isurus oxyrinchus, assembly GCA_026770705.1. Classification (NCBI taxonomy): domain Eukaryota; kingdom Metazoa; phylum Chordata; class Chondrichthyes; order Lamniformes; family Lamnidae; genus Isurus; species Isurus oxyrinchus. Next base: position 69,578,221 of record JANJGN010000020.1, on the reverse strand, counting down.
CCCTCCCCAGGGTCAGTGAGACAGACACAGTGGGGTCAGTCTGCTCTCTGCCTGGGGTCAGTGAGACAGACACAGAGGGGTCAGTCTGCTCTCTCCCCGAGGTCAATGATACAGACACAATGGCGTCAGTCTGCTCTCTCCCTGAGGTCACTGATACAGACACAGTGGGGTCAGTCTGCTCTCTCCCCACGGTCAGTGACACAGACACATTGGGGTCAGTCTGCTCTCAGCGTCAGTAATACAGACACATTGGGGTCAGTCTGCTCTCACCCCACATTCAGTGATACTGACACATTGGGGTTAGTCTGCTCTCTCCCTTGGGTCAGTGATAGAGACACAGTGGGGTCAGTCTGCTCTGTCCCCTGGGTCACTGATACAGACACAGTGGGGTCAGTCTGCTCTCTCCCTGGGGTCAGTGATACAGACACATTGGGGTCAGTCTGCTCTCCCCAGAGGCCTGTCATACAGACACAGTGGGTTCAATCTGCTGTCTCCCCAGGGTCAGTGATACAGACATAGTGGGTTCATTCTGCTTTCTCCCCGGTGTCAGTCATACAGACATATTGCGTTCCATCTGCTCTCTCCCCGGGATCAGTGATACAGGCACAGTGCGGTCAGTCTGCTCTCGGGGTCACTGATACAGACACAGTGGGGTCAGTCTGCTCTCTCCCCAGGGTCAGTGCTACAGACACAGTGGGTCCAGTATGCTCTCTCCCCTGGGTCACTGATACATACACAGTGGGGTCAGTCTGCTCTCTCCCCAGGGTCAGTGATACAGACACATTGTGTGCAGTCTGCTCTTTTCCCGGGGTCAGTGATACAGACACAGTGGGGTCAGTCTGCTCTCTCCCCAGGGTCAGTGATACAGACACAGTGGGGTCAGTCTGCTCTGTCCCCTGTTTCACTGATACAGACACAGTGGGTTCAGTCTGCTCTCTCCCTGGGGTCAGTGATACAAAGTGGGATCAGTCTGCACTCGGGGTCAGTGATACAGACTCATTGGGGTCAGCCTGCTCTCTCCCCATGTTCAGTGATACAGACACAGTGGGGTCAGTCTGCTCTCTCCCTGGGGTCAGTGATACAGACACAGGGGGGTCAGTCTGCTCTCTCCCTGAGGTCAGTGATACAGACACAGTGGAGACAGTCTGCTCTCTTCCCGGGATCAGTGATACAGACACAGTGGGATCAGTCCAAACTCTCCCCGGGGTCTCTGATACAGACACAGTGGGGTAAGTATGCTCTCTCCCCGGGGTCACTGATACAGACACAGTGGGGTCAGTCTGCTCTCTCCCCCAGGGTCAGCGACACAGATAAAGTGGGGTCAGTCTGCTCTCTCCCCGGGGTGAGTGACACAGACACAGTGCAGACAGTCTGCTCTCTCCCGGGTCAGTGATACAGATACAGTGGGGTCCGTCTGCTCTCTCCCCCAGGGTCAGTGTTACAGAGACAGTGGGGTCAGTCTGCTCTCACCTCGGGGTCACTGATACAGATACAGTGGGGTCAGTCTGCTCTCTCCCCCAGGGTCAGTGATACAGACACAGTGCAGTCAGTCTGCTCTCACCCCACGGTCAGTGACACAGACACATTGGGCTGAGACTGCTCTCTCACACGGTCAGTGACACAGACACATTGGGGTGAGTCTGCTCTCTCACACGGTCAGTGACACAGACACAGTGGGGTCAGTTTTCTCTCTCCCCGGGGTGAGTGACACAGACACAGTGCAGTCAGTCTGCTCTCTCCCGGGGTCAGTGATACAGACACAGTGGGGTCAGTCTGCATTCTCCGCGGGGTCAATGATACAGACACAGTGGGGTCAGTCTGCTCTCTCCCTGGGGTCACTGATACGTACACAGTGGGGTCAGTCTGCTCTCTCCCCCAGAGACAGTGATACAGACAAATTGGGTTCAGTCTGCTTTCTCCCCGGGGTCAGTGGTACAGACACAGTGGGGTCAGTCTGATCCCTCCCCTGTTTCAGTAATACAGACACAGTGGGGTCAGTCTGCTCTCTCCCTGGGGTCAGTGATACTGACACAGTGCGGTCAGTCTGCGGCCACCCCACAGTCAGTGATACAGACACAGTGAGGTCAGTCTGCTCTCTGCCCGGCCTCAGTGATACTGACACAGTGGGGTCCGTCTGCTCTCTCCCTGGGGTCAAGATATTAACACAGTGGGGTCAGTCTGCTCTCTTCCCGGGGTCAGTGACACAGGCACAGTGGGGTCAGTCTGCTCTCTCCCCGGGGTCAGTGACACAGACACAGTGCATTCAATCTGCTCTCTCCCGGGGTCAGTGACACAGACACAGTGGAGACAGTCAGCTCTCTCCCCGGGATCAGTGATACAGACACAGTGGGATCAGTCTGAACTCTCCCCTGGAGTCTCTGATACAGATACAGTGGGATCAGTCTGCTCTCTCCCCGGGGTCACCTAGACAGACACAGTGGGGTCAGTCTGCTCTCTCGCCGCGGTCAGTGATACAGACAGAATGGGGACTGTCTGCTCTCTCAGCGGGGTCACTGATACAGACACAGTGGGGTCAGTCTGCTCTCTCCCCACTGTCAGTGACACAGACACAGTGGGATCAGTCTGCTCTCTCCCTGGGGTCAGTGATACAGACACAGTGGGGTCAGTCTGCTCACTCCCCACGGTCAGTGATACAGACACAGTGGTGTCATTCTGCTCTCTCCCCACAGTCAGTGAACAGACACAGTGGGGTCAGTCTCCTCCCTCCCCGTGGTCAGTGATACAGACACAGTGGGATCAGTCTGAACTCTCCCCGGGGTCTCTGATACAGACACAGTGGGGTCAGTCTGCTCTCTCCCCCGGGGTCAATGACACAGACACAGTGGGGTCAGTCTTCTCTCTCCCCGGGGTGAGTGACACAGACACAGTGCAGTCAGTCTGCTCTCTCCCAGGGTCAGTGATACAGACACAGTGGGGTCAGTCTGCTATCTCCCTGGGGTCAGTGATACAGACACATTGGGGTCAGTCTGCTCTCCCCAAAGGCCTGTCATACAGACACAGTGGGTTCAGTCTGCTGTCTCCCCGGGGTCAGTGATACAGACATAGTGGGTTCATTCTGCTTTCTCCCCGGTGTCAGTCATACAGACATATTGCGTTCCATCTGCTCTCTCCCCGGGATCAGTGATACAGGCACAGTGCAGTCAGTCTGCTCTCGGGGTCACTGATACAGACACAGTGGGGTCAGTCTGCTCTCTCCCCAGGGTCAGTGCTAAAGGCACAGTGGTTCCAGTATGCTCTCTCCCCAGGTCACTGATACATACACAGTGGGGTCAGTCTGCTCTCTCCCCAGGGTCAGTGATACAGACACATTGTGTGCAGTCTGCTCTTTTCCCGGGGTCAGTGATACAGACACAGTGGGGTCAGTCTGCTCTCTCCCCAGGGTCAGTGATACAGACACAGTGGGTTCAGTCTGCTCTGTCCCCTGGTTCACTGATACAGACACAGTGGATTCAGTCAGCACTCTCCCTGGGGTCAGTGATACAAAGTGGGATCAGTCTGCACTCGGGGCCAGTGATACAGACACATTGGGGTCAGTCTGCTCTCTCCCCATGTTCAGTGATACAGACACAGTGGGGTCAGTCTGCTCTTTCCCTGGGGTCAGTGATACAGACACAGGGGGGTCAGTCTGCTCTCTCCCTGAGGTCAGTGATACAGACACAGTGGAGACAGTCTGCTCTCTTCCCGGGATCAGTGATACAGACACAGTGGGATCAGTCCGAACTCTCCCCGGGGTCTCTGATACAGACACAGTGGGGTCAGTGTGCTCTCTCCCCGGGGTCACTGATACAGACACAGGGGGGTCAGTCTGCTCTCTCCCCCAGGGTCAGCGACACAGATAAAGTGGGGTCAGTCTGCTCTCTTCCCGGGGTGAGTGACACAGACACAGTGCAGACAGTCTGCTCTCTCCCGGGGTCAGTGATACAGATACAGTGGGGTCCGTCTGCTCTCTCCCCCAGGGTCAGTGATACAGACACAGATGGGTCAGTCTGCTCTCGGTGTCAATGATACAGACACAGTGGGGTCAGTCTGCTCTCTCCCCAGGGTCAGTGCTACAGACACAGTGGGTACAGGCTGCTCTCTCCTCTGTGTCACTGATACAGACACAGTGGGGTCAGTCTGCTCTCTCCCCAGGGTCAGTGATACAGACACAGTCGGGTCAGTCTGCTTTCTCCCCAGGGTCAGTGACACAGACACAGTGGGATCAGTCTGCTCTCTCCCTACGCTCAGTGATACTGACACAGTGGGGTCAGTCTGCTCTCTCCCCGGGGTCACTGATACAGACACAGTGGGGTCATCTGCTCTCTCCCCAGGGTCAGTGATACAGACACAGTGGGGTCAGTCCGCTCTCTACCCTGGGTCAGTGATACAGACACAGTGGGGCCAGTCGGCTCTCTCCCCGCGGTCAGTGACACAGACACAGTGGGGTCATGCTGCTCTCTCCCTGGGGTCACTGATACAGACACAGTGGGTTCAGTCTGCTCTCTCCCTGGGGTCAGTGATACAGACAGAGTGGGGTGAGTCTGCTCTCTCCCCAGGGTCAGTGTCACAGACAGAGTGGGGTCATTCTGCTCTCTCCCCACGTTCAGTAATACAGACACAGTGGGGTCAGTCTGCTCTCTCCCCGGGGTCAGTGACACAGACACAGTGCATTCAATCTGCTCTCTCCCGCGGTCAGTGACACAGACACAGTGGAGACAGTCAGCTCTCTCCCCGGGATCAGTGATACAGACACAGTGGGATCAGTCTGAACTCTCCCCGGAGTCTCTGATACAGATACAGTGGGATCCGTCTGCTCTCTCCCCGGGGTCACCTAGACAGACACAGTGGGGTCAGTCTGCTCTCTCGCCGCGGTCAGTGATACAGACAGAATGGGGACTGTCTGCTCTCTCAGCGGGGTCACTGATACAGACACAGTGGGGTCAGTCTGCTCTCTCCCCACTGTCAGTGACACAGACACAGTGGGATCAGTCTGCTCTCTCCCTGGGGTCAGTGATACAGACACAGTGGGGTCAGTCAGCTCACTCCCCACGGTCAGTGATACAGACACAGTGGGGTCAGTCTGCTCTCTCCCCACTGTCAGTGACACAGACACAGTGGGATCAGTCTGCTCTCTCCCTGGGGTCAGTGATACAGACACAGTGGGGTCAGTCTGCTCACTCCCCACGGTCAGTGATACAGACACAGTGGTGTCAGTCTGCTCTCTCCCCACAGTCAGTGAGACAGACACAGTGGGGTCAGTCTCCTCCCTCCCCGTGGTCAGTGATACAGACACAGTGGGATCAGTCTGAACTCTCCCCGGGGTCTCTGATACAGACACAGTGGGGTCAGTTTGCTCTCTCCCCCGGGGTCAATGACAGAGACACAGTGGGGTCAGTCTTCTCTCACCCCGGGGTAAGTGACACAGACACAGTGCAGTCAGTCTGCTCTCTCCCGGGGTCAGTGATACAGACACAGTGGGGTCAGTCTGCTCTCTCCCTGGGGTCAGTGATACAGACACATTGGGGTCAGTCTGCTCTCCCCAGAGGCCTGTCATACAGACACAGTGGGTTCAGTCTGCTGTCCCCCCGGGGTCAGTGATACAGACATAGAGGGTTCATTCTGCTTTCTCCCCGGTGTCAGTCATACAGACATATTGCGTTCCATCTGCTCTCTCCCCGGGATCAGTGATACAGGCACAGTGCATTCAGTCTGCTCTCGGGGTCACTGATACAGACACAGTGGGGTCAGTCTGCTCTCTCCCCAGGGTCAGTGCTACAGGCACAGTGGGTCCAGTATGCTCTGTCCCCTGGTTCACTGATACAGACACAGTGGATTCAGTCAGCACTCTCCCTGGGGTCAGTGATACAAAGTGGGATCAGTCTGCACTCGGGGCCAGTGATACAGACACATTGGGGTCAGTCTGCTCTCTCCCCATGTTCAGTGATACAGACACAGTGGGGTCAGTCTGCTCTTTCCCTGGGGTCAGTGATACAGACACAGGGGGGTCAGTCTGCTCTCTCCCTGAGGTCAGTGATACAGACACAGTGGAGACAGTCTGCTCTCTTCCCGGGATCAGTGATACAGACACAGTGGGATCAGTCCGAACTCTCCCCGGGGTCTCTGATACAGACACAGTGGGGTCAGTGTGCTCTCTCCCCGGGGTCACTGATACAGACACAGGTGGGTCAGTCTGCTCTCTCCCCCAGGGTCAGCGACACAGATAAAGTGGGGTCAGTCTGCTCTCTTCCCGGGGTGAGTGACACAGACACAGTGCAGACAGTCTGCTCTCTCCCGGGGTCAGTGATACAGATACAGTGGGGTCCGTCTGCTCTCTCCCCCAGGGTCAGTGATACAGACACAGATGGGTCAGTCTGCTCTCGGTGTCAATGATACAGACACAGTGGGGTCAGTCTGCTCTCTCCCCAGGGTCAGTGCTACAGACACAGTGGGTTCAGGCTGCTCTCTCCTCTGTGTCACTGATACAGACACAGTGGGGTCAGTCTGCTCTCTCCCCAGGGTCAGTGATACAGACACAGTGGGGTCAGTCTGCTTTCTCCCCAGGGTCAGTGACACAGACACAGTGGGATCAGTCTGCTCTCTCCCTACGCTCAGTGATACTGACACAGTGGGGTCAGTCTGCTCTCTCCCCGGGGTCACTGATACAGACACAGTGGGGTCATCTGCTCTCTCCCCAGGGTCAGTGATACAGACACAGTGGGGTCAGTCTGCTCACTCCCCACGGTCAGTGATACAGACACAGTGGTGTCAGTCTGCTCTCTCCCCACAGTCAGTGAGACAGACACAGTGGGGTCAGTCTCCTCCCTCCCCGTGGTCAGTGATACAGACACAGTGGGATCAGTCTGCTCTCTCCCCGGGGTCTCTGATACAGACACAGTGGGGTCAGTCTGCTCACTCCCCACGGTCAGTGATACAGACACAGTGGGGTCAGTCTGCTCTCTCCCCACTGTCAGTGACACAGACACAGTGGGATCAGTCTGCTCTCTCCCTGGGGTCAGTGATACAGACACAGTGGGGTCAGTCTGCTCACTCCCCACGGTCAGTGATACAGACACAGTGGTGTCAGTCTGCTCTCTCCCCACAGTCAGTGAGACAGACACAGTGGGGTCAGTCTCCTCCCTCCCCGTGGTCAGTGATACAGACACAGTGGGGTCATGCTGCTCTCTCCCTGGGGTCACTGATACAGACACAGTGGGTTCAGTCTGCTCTCTCCCTGGGGTCAGTGATACAGACAGAGTGGGGTGAGTCTGCTCTCTCCCCAGGGTCAGTGTCACAGACAGAGTGGGGTCATTCTGCTCTCTCCCCACGTTCAGTAATACAGACACAGTGGGGTCAGTCTGCTCTCTCCCCGGGGTCAGTGACACAGACACAGTGCATTCAATCTGCTCTCTCCCGCGGTCAGTGACACAGACACAGTGGAGACAGTCAGCTCTCTCCCCGGGATCAGTGATACAGACACAGTGGGATCAGTCTGAACTCTCCCCGGAGTCTCTGATACAGATACAGTGGGATCCGTCTGCTCTCTCCCCGGGGTCACCTAGACAGACACAGTGGGGTCAGTCTGCTCTCTCGCCGCGGTCAGTGATACAGACAGAATGGGGACTGTCTGCTCTCTCAGCGGGGTCACTGATACAGACACAGTGGGGTCAGTCTGCTCTCTCCCCACTGTCAGTGACACAGACACAGTGGGATCAGTCTGCTCTCTCCCTGGGGTCAGTGATACAGACACAGTGGGGTCAGTCAGCTCACTCCCCACGGTCAGTGATACAGACACAGTGGGGTCAGTCTGCTCTCTCCCCACTGTCAGTGACACAGACACAGTGGGATCAGTCTGCTCTCTCCCTGGGGTCAGTGATACAGACACAGTGGGGTCAGTCTGCTCACTCCCCACGGTCAGTGATACAGACACAGTGGTGTCAGTCTGCTCTCTCCCCACAGTCAGTGAGACAGACACAGTGGGGTCAGTCTCCTCCCTCCCCGTGGTCAGTGATACAGACACAGTGGGATCAGTCTGAACTCTCCCCGGGGTCTCTGATACAGACACAGTGGGGTCAGTTTGCTCTCTCCCCCGGGGTCAATGACAGAGACACAGTGGGGTCAGTCTTCTCTCACCCCGGGGTAAGTGACACAGACACAGTGCAGTCAGTCTGCTCTCTCCCGGGGTCAGTGATACAGACACAGTGGGGTCAGTCTGCTCTCTCCCTGGGGTCAGTGATACAGACACATTGGGGTCAGTCTGCTCTCCCCAGAGGCCTGTCATACAGACACAGTGGGTTCAGTCTGCTGTCCCCCCGGGGTCAGTGATACAGACATAGAGGGTTCATTCTGCTTTCTCCCCGGTGTCAGTCATACAGACATATTGCGTTCCATCTGCTCTCTCCCCGGGATCAGTGATACAGGCACAGTGCATTCAGTCTGCTCTCGGGGTCACTGATACAGACACAGTGGGGTCAGTCTGCTCTCTCCCCAGGGTCAGTGCTACAGGCACAGTGGGTCCAGTATGCTCTGTCCCCTGGTTCACTGATACAGACACAGTGGATTCAGTCAGCACTCTCCCTGGGGTCAGTGATACAAAGTGGGATCAGTCTGCACTCGGGGCCAGTGATACAGACACATTGGGGTCAGTCTGCTCTCTCCCCATGTTCAGTGATACAGACACAGTGGGGTCAGTCTGCTCTTTCCCTGGGGTCAGTGATACAGACACAGGGGGGGTCAGTCTGCTCTCTCCCTGAGGTCAGTGATACAGACACAGTGGAGACAGTCTGCTCTCTTCCCGGGATCAGTGATACAGACACAGTGGGATCAGTCCGAACTCTCCCCGGGGTCTCTGATACAGACACAGTGGGGTCAGTGTGCTCTCTCCCCGGGGTCACTGATACAGACACAGGTGGGTCAGTCTGCTCTCTCCCCCAGGGTCAGCGACACAGATAAAGTGGGGTCAGTCTGCTCTCTTCCCGGGGTGAGTGACACAGACACAGTGCAGACAGTCTGCTCTCTCCCGGGGTCAGTGATACAGATACAGTGGGGTCCGTCTGCTCTCTCCCCCAGGGTCAGTGATACAGACACAGATGGGTCAGTCTGCTCTCGGTGTCAATGATACAGACACAGTGGGGTCAGTCTGCTCTCTCCCCAGGGTCAGTGCTACAGACACAGTGGGTTCAGGCTGCTCTCTCCTCTGTGTCACTGATACAGACACAGTGGGGTCAGTCTGCTCTCTCCCCAGGGTCAGTGATACAGACACAGTGGGGTCAGTCTGCTTTCTCCCCAGGGTCAGTGACACAGACACAGTGGGATCAGTCTGCTCTCTCCCTACGCTCAGTGATACTGACACAGTGGGGTCAGTCTGCTCTCTCCCCGGGGTCACTGATACAGACACAGTGGGGTCATCTGCTCTCTCCCCAGGGTCAGTGATACAGACACAGTGGGGTCAGTCCGCTCTCTACCCTGGGTCAGTGATACAGACACAGTGGGGCCAGTCTGCTCTCTCCCCGGGGTCAGTGACACAGACACAGTGCATTCAATCTGCTCTCTCCCGCGGTCAGTGACACAGACACAGTGGAGACAGTCAGCTCTCTCCCCGGGATCAGTGATACAGACACAGTGGGATCAGTCTGAACTCTCCCCGGAGTCTCTGATACAGATACAGTGGGATCAGTCTGCTCTCTCCCCGGGGTCACCTAGACAGACACAGTGGGGTCAGTCTGCTCTCTCGCCGCGGTCAGTGATACAGACAGAATGGGGACTGTCTGCTCTCTCAGCGGGGTCACTGATACAGACACAGTGGGGTCAGTCTGCTCTCTCCCCACTGTCAGTGACACAGACACAGTGGGATCAGTCTGCTCTCTCCCTGGGGTCAGTGATACAGACACAGTGGGGTCAGTCTGCTCACTCCCCACGGTCAGTGATACAGACACAGTGGTGTCAGTCTGCTCTCTCCCCACAGTCAGTGAGACAGACACAGTGGGGTCAGTCTCCTCCCTCCCCGTGGTCAGTGATACAGACACAGTGGGATCAGTCTGCTCTCTCCCCGGGGTCTCTGATACAGACACAGTGGGGTCAGTCTGCTCACTCCCCACGGTCAGTGATACAGACACAGTGGGGTCAGTCTGCTCTCTCCCCACTGTCAGTGACACAGACACAGTGGGATCAGTCTGCTCTCTCCCTGGGGTCAGTGATACAGACACAGTGGGGTCAGTCTGCTCACTCCCCACGGTCAGTGATACAGACACAGTGGTGTCAGTCTGCTCTCTCCCCACAGTCAGTGAGACAGACACAGTGGGGTCAGTCTCCTCCCTCCCCGTGGTCAGTGATACAGACACAGTGGGGTCATGCTGCTCTCTCCCTGGGGTCACTGATACAGACACAGTGGGTTCAGTCTGCTCTCTCCCTGGGGTCAGTGATACAGACAGAGTGGGGTGAGTCTGCTCTCTCCCCAGGGTCAGTGTCACAGACAGAGTGGGGTCATTCTGCTCTCTCCCCACGTTCAGTAATACAGACACAGTGGGGTCAGTCTGCTCTCTCCCCGGGGTCAGTGACACAGACACAGTGCATTCAATCTGCTCTCTCCCGCGGTCAGTGACACAGACACAGTGGAGACAGTCAGCTCTCTCCCCGGGATCAGTGATACAGACACAGTGGGATCAGTCTGAACTCTCCCCGGAGTCTCTGATACAGATACAGTGGGATCCGTCTGCTCTCTCCCCGGGGTCACCTAGACAGACACAGTGGGGTCAGTCTGCTCTCTCGCCGCGGTCAGTGATACAGACAGAATGGGGACTGTCTGCTCTCTCAGCGGGGTCACTGATACAGACACAGTGGGGTCAGTCTGCTCTCTCCCCACTGTCAGTGACACAGACACAGTGGGATCAGTCTGCTCTCTCCCTGGGGTCAGTGATACAGACACAGTGGGGTCAGTCAGCTCACTCCCCACGGTCAGTGATACAGACACAGTGGGGTCAGTCTGCTCTCTCCCCACTGTCAGTGACACAGACACAGTGGGATCAGTCTGCTCTCTCCCTGGGGTCAGTGATACAGACACAGTGGGGTCAGTCTGCTCACTCCCCACGGTCAGTGATACAGACACAGTGGTGTCAGTCTGCTCTCTCCCCACAGTCAGTGAGACAGACACAGTGGGGTCAGTCTCCTCCCTCCCCGTGGTCAGTGATACAGACACAGTGGGATCAGTCTGAACTCTCCCCGGGGTCTCTGATACAGACACAGTGGGGTCAGTTTGCTCTCTCCCCCGGGGTCAATGACAGAGACACAGTGGGGTCAGTCTTCTCTCACCCCGGGGTAAGTGACACAGACACAGTGCAGTCAGTCTGCTCTCTCCCGGGGTCAGTGATACAGACACAGTGGGGTCAGTCTGCTCTCTCCCTGGGGTCAGTGATACAGACACATTGGGGTCAGTCTGCTCTCCCCAGAGGCCTGTCATACAGACACAGTGGGTTCAGTCTGCTGTCCCCCCGGGGTCAGTGATACAGACATAGAGGGTTCATTCTGCTTTCTCCCCGGTGTCAGTCATACAGACATATTGCGTTCCATCTGCTCTCTCCCCGGGATCAGTGATACAGGCACAGTGCATTCAGTCTGCTCTCGGGGTCACTGATACAGACACAGTGGGGTCAGTCTGCTCTCTCCCCAGGGTCAGTGCTACAGGCACAGTGGGTCCAGTATGCTCTGTCCCCTGGTTCACTGATACAGACACAGTGGATTCAGTCAGCACTCTCCCTGGGGTCAGTGATACAAAGTGGGATCAGTCTGCACTCGGGGCCAGTGATACAGACACATTGGGGTCAGTCTGCTCTCTCCCCATGTTCAGTGATACAGACACAGTGGGGTCAGTCTGCTCTTTCCCTGGGGTCAGTGATACAGACACAGGGGGGTCAGTCTGCTCTCTCCCTGAGGTCAGTGATACAGACACAGTGGAGACAGTCTGCTCTCTTCCCGGGATCAGTGATACAGACACAGTGGGATCAGTCCGAACTCTCCCCGGGGTCTCTGATACAGACACAGTGGGGTCAGTGTGCTCTCTCCCCGGGGTCACTGATACAGACACAGGTGGGTCAGTCTGCTCTCTCCCCCAGGGTCAGCGACACAGATAAAGTGGGGTCAGTCTGCTCTCTTCCCGGGGTGAGTGACACAGACACAGTGCAGACAGTCTGCTCTCTCCCGGGGTCAGTGATACAGATACAGTGGGGTCCGTCTGCTCTCTCCCCCAGGGTCAGTGATACAGACACAGATGGGTCAGTCTGCTCTCGGTGTCAATGATACAGACACAGTGGGGTCAGTCTGCTCTCTCCCCAGGGTCAGTGCTACAGACACAGTGGGTTCAGGCTGCTCTCTCCTCTGTGTCACTGATACAGACACAGTGGGGTCAGTCTGCTCTCTCCCCAGGGTCAGTGATACAGACACAGTGGGGTCAGTCTGCTTTCTCCCCAGGGTCAGTGACACAGACACAGTGGGATCAGTCTGCTCTCTCCCTACGCTCAGTGATACTGACACAGTGGGGTCAGTCTGCTCTCTCCCCGGGGTCACTGATACAGACACAGTGGGGTCATCTGCTCTCTCCCCAGGGTCAGTGATACAGACACAGTGGGGTCAGTCCGCTCTCTACCCTGGGTCAGTGATACAGACACAGTGGGGCCAGTCTGCTCTCTCCCCGCGGTCAGTGACACAGACACAGTGGGGTCATGCTGCTCTCTCCCTGGGGTCACTGATACAGACACAGTGGGTTCAGTCTGCTCTCTCCCTGGGGTCAGTGATACAGACAGAGTGGGGTGAGTCTGCTCTCTCCCCAGGGTCAGTGTCACAGACAGAGTGGGGTCATTCTGCTCTCTCCCCACGTTCAGTAATACAGACACAGTGGGGTCAGTCTGCTCTCTCCCCGGGGTCAGTGACACAGACACAGTGCATTCAATCTGCTCTCTCCCGCGGTCAGTGACACAGACACAGTGGAGACAGTCAGCTCTCTCCCCGGGATCAGTGATACAGACACAGTGGGATCAGTCTGAACTCTCCCCGGAGTCTCTGATACAGATACAGTGGGATCCGTCTGCTCTCTCCCCGGGGTCACCTAGACAGACACAGTGGGGTCAGTCTGCTCTCTCGCCGCGGTCAGTGATACAGACAGAATGGGGACTGTCTGCTCTCTCAGCGGGGTCACTGATACAGACACAGTGGGGTCAGTCTGCTCTCTCCCCACTGTCAGTGACACAGACACAGTGGGATCAGTCTGCTCTCTCCCTGGGGTCAGTGATACAGACACAGTGGGGTCAGTCAGCTCACTCCCCACGGTCAGTGATACAGACACAGTGGGGTCAGTCTGCTCTCTCCCCACTGTCAGTGACACAGACACAGTGGGATCAGTCTGCTCTCTCCCTGGGGTCAGTGATACAGACACAGTGGGGTCAGTCTGCTCACTCCCCACGGTCAGTGATACAGACACAGTGGTGTCAGTCTGCTCTCTCCCCACAGTCAGTGAGACAGACACAGTGGGGTCAGTCTCCTCCCTCCCCGTGGTCAGTGATACAGACACAGTGGGATCAGTCTGAACTCTCCCCGGGGTCTCTGATACAGACACAGTGGGGTCAGTTTGCTCTCTCCCCCGGGGTCAATGACAGAGACACAGTGGGGTCAGTCTTCTCTCACCCCGGGGTAAGTGACACAGACACAGTGCAGTCAGTCTGCTCTCTCCCGGGGTCAGTGATACAGACACAGTGGGGTCAGTCTGCTCTCTCCCTGGGGTCAGTGATACAGACACATTGGGGTCAGTCTGCTCTCCCCAGAGGCCTGTCATACAGACACAGTGGGTTCAGTCTGCTGTCCCCCCGGGGTCAGTGATACAGACATAGAGGGTTCATTCTGCTTTCTCCCCGGTGTCAGTCATACAGACATATTGCGTTCCATCTGCTCTCTCCCCGGGATCAGTGATACAGGCACAGTGCATTCAGTCTGCTCTCGGGGTCACTGATACAGACACAGTGGGGTCAGTCTGCTCTCTCCCCAGGGTCAGTGCTACAGGCACAGTGGGTCCAGTATGCTCTGTCCCCTGGTTCACTGATACAGACACAGTGGATTCAGTCAGCACTCTCCCTGGGGTCAGTGATACAAAGTGGGATCAGTCTGCACTCGGGGCCAGTGATACAGACACATTGGGGTCAGTCTGCTCTCTCCCCATGTTCAGTGATACAGACACAGTGGGGTCAGTCTGCTCTTTCCCTGGGGTCAGTGATACAGACACAGGGGGGTCAGTCTGCTCTCTCCCTGAGGTCAGTGATACAGACACAGTGGAGACAGTCTGCTCTCTTCCCGGGATCAGTGATACAGACACAGTGGGATCAGTCCGAACTCTCCCCGGGGTCTCTGATACAGACACAGTGGGGTCAGTGTGCTCTCTCCCCGGGGTCACTGATACAGACACAGGTGGGTCAGTCTGCTCTCTCCCCCAGGGTCAGCGACACAGATAAAGTGGGGTCAGTCTGCTCTCTTCCCGGGGTGAGTGACACAGACACAGTGCAGACAGTCTGCTCTCTCCCGGGGTCAGTGATACAGATACAGTGGGGTCCGTCTGCTCTCTCCCCCAGGGTCAGTGATACAGACACAGATGGGTCAGTCTGCTCTCGGTGTCAATGATACAGACACAGTGGGGTCAGTCTGCTCTCTCCCCAGGGTCAGTGCTACAGACACAGTGGGTTCAGGCTGCTCTCTCCTCTGTGTCACTGATACAGACACAGTGGGGTCAGTCTGCTCTCTCCCCAGGGTCAGTGATACAGACACAGTGGGGTCAGTCTGCTTTCTCCCCAGGGTCAGTGACACAGACACAGTGGGATCAGTCTGCTCTCTCCCTACGCTCAGTGATACTGACACAGTGGGGTCAGTCTGCTCTCTCCCCGGGGTCACTGATACAGACACAGTGGGGTCATCTGCTCTCTCCCCAGGGTCAGTGATACAGACACAGTGGGGTCAGTCCGCTCTCTACCCTGGGTCAGTGATACAGACACAGTGGGGCCAGTCTGCTCTCTCCCCGGGGTCAGTGACACAGACACAGTGCATTCAATCTGCTCTCTCCCGCGGTCAGTGACACAGACACAGTGGAGACAGTCAGCTCTCTCCCCGGGATCAGTGATACAGACACAGTGGGATCAGTCTGAACTCTCCCCGGAGTCTCTGATACAGATACAGTGGGATCAGTCTGCTCTCTCCCCGGGGTCACCTAGACAGACACAGTGGGGTCAGTCTGCTCTCTCGCCGCGGTCAGTGATACAGACAGAATGGGGACTGTCTGCTCTCTCAGCGGGGTCACTGATACAGACACAGTGGGGTCAGTCTGCTCTCTCCCCACTGTCAGTGACACAGACACAGTGGGATCAGTCTGCTCTCTCCCTGGGGTCAGTGATACAGACACAGTGGGGTCAGTCTGCTCACTCCCCACGGTCAGTGATACAGACACAGTGGTGTCAGTCTGCTCTCTCCCCACAGTCAGTGAGACAGACACAGTGGGGTCAGTCTCCTCCCTCCCCGTGGTCAGTGATACAGACACAGTGGGATCAGTCTGCTCTCTCCCCGGGGTCTCTGATACAGACACAGTGGGGTCAGTCTGCTCACTCCCCACGGTCAGTGATACAGACACAGTGGGGTCAGTCTGCTCTCTCCCCACTGTCAGTGACACAGACACAGTGGGATCAGTCTGCTCTCTCCCTGGGGTCAGTGATACAGACACAGTGGGGTCAGTCTGCTCACTCCCCACGGTCAGTGATACAGACACAGTGGTGTCAGTCTGCTCTCTCCCCACAGTCAGTGAGACAGACACAGTGGGGTCAGTCTCCTCCCTCCCCGTGGTCAGTGATACAGACACAGTGGGATCAGTCTGAACTCTCCCCGGGGTCTCTGATACAGACACAGTGGGGTCAGTCTGCTCTCTCCCCCGGGGTCAATGACAGAGACACAGTGGGGTCAGTCTTCTCTCTCCCCGGGGTAAGTGACACAGACACAGTGCAGTCAGTCTGCTCTCTCCCGGGGTCAGTGATACGGACACAGCGGGGTCAGTCTGCTCTCTCTCTGGGGTCAGTGATACAGACACATTGGGGTCAGTCTGCTCTCCCCAGAGGCCTGTCATACAGACACAGTGGGTTCAGTCTGCTGTCTACCCGGGGTCAGTGATACAGACATAGTGGGTTCATTCTGCTTTCTCCCCGGTGTCAGTCATACAGACATATTGCGTTCCATCTGCTCTCTCCCCGGGATCAGTGATACAGGCACAGTGCGGTCAGTCTGCTCTCTCCCCAGGGTCAGTGCTACAGGCACAGTGGGTCCAGTATGCTCTCTCCCCTAGGTCACTGATACATACACAGTGGGGTCAGTCTGCTCTCTCCCCAGGGTCAGTGATACAGACACATTGTGTGCAGTCTGCTCTTTTCCCGGGGTCAGTGATACAGACACAGTGGGGTCAGTCTGCTCTCTCCTCAGAGTCAGTGATACAGACACAGTGGGTTCAGTCTGCTCTGTCCCCTGGTTCACTGATACAGACACAGTGGATTCAGTCAGCTCTCTCCCTGGGGTCAGTGATACAAAGTGGGATCAGTCTGCACACGGGGTCAGTGATACAGACACATTGGGGTCAGTCTGCTCTCTCCCCATGTTCAGTGATACAGACACAGTGGGGTCAGTCTGCTCTCTCCCTGGGGTCAGTGATACAGACACAGGGGGGTCAGTCTGCTCTCTCCCTGAGGTCAGTGATACAGACACAGTGGAGACAGTCTGCTCTCTTCCCGGGATCAGCGATACAGACACAGTGGGATCAGTCCGAACTCTCCCCGGGGTCTCTGATACAGACACAGTGGGGTCAGTGTGCTCTCTCCCCGGGGTCACTGATACAGACACAGTGGGGTCAGTCTGCTCTCTCCCCCAGGGTCAGCGACACAGATAAAGTGGGGTCAGTCTGCTCTCTTCCCGGGGTGAGTGACACAGACACAGTGCAGACAGTCTGCTCTCTCCCGGGGTCAGTGATACAGATACAGTGGGGTCCGTCTGCTCTCTCCCCCAGGGTCAGTGATACAGACACAGTGGGGTCAGTCTGCTCTCGGGGTCAATGATACAGACACAGTGGGGTCAGTCTGCTCTCTCCCCAGGGTCAGTGCTACAGACACAGTGAGTTCAGGCTGCTCTCTCCTCTGTGTCACTGATACAGACACAGTGGGGTCAGTCTGCTCTCTCCCCAGGGTCAGTGATACAGACACAGTGGGGTCAGTCTGCTTTCTCCCCAGGGTCAGTGACACAGACACAGTGGGGTCAGTCTGCTCTCTCCCCGGGGTCACTGATACAGACACAGTGGGGTCATCTGCTCTCTCCCCAGGGTCAGTGATACAGACACAGTGGGGTCAGTCTGCTCTCTACCCTGGGTCAGTGATACAGACACAGTGGGGCCAGTCTGCTCTCTCCCCACAGTCAGTGACACAGACACAGTGGGGTCATGCTGCTCTCTCCCTGGGGTCACTGATACAGACACAGTGGGTTCAGTCTGCTCTCTCCCTGGGGTCAGTGATACAGACAGAGTGGGGTGAGTCTGCTCTCTCCCCAGGGTCAGTGTCACAGACAGAGTGGGGTCATTCTGCTCTCTCCCCACGTTCAGTAATACAGACACAGTGGGGTCAGTCTGCTCTCTCCCTGGGGTCAGTGACAGAGACACAGTGGGGTCAGTCTGCTCTCTCCCCAGGGTCAGTGATACAGACACAGTGGGGTCAGTCTTCTCTCTCCCCGGGGTCAGTGATACAGACACAGTGGGGTCAGTCTTCTCTCTCCCCGGGGTCAGTGATACAAACACAGTGGGGTCTGTCTTCTCTCTCCCCGGGGTCAGTGATACAGACACAGTGGGGTCATTCTGCTCTCTTCCCGGGATCAGTGATACAGACACAGTGGGGTCAGTCTGCTCTATTCCCGCGGTCAGTGATAGAGACACAGTGGGGTCAGTCTGCTCTCTCCCCACGGTCAGTGACACAGACACAGTGGGGACAGTCCGTTCTCTTCCCACGGTCAGAGACACAGATACAGTGGGTTCAGTCTGCTCTCTCCCCAGGGTCAGTGATACAGACACAGTGGGGTCAGTCTGCTCTCTCCTCGGGGTCAGTGATACAGACACAGTGGGGTCATTCTGCTGTCGGGTTAGGTGATACAGACACAGTGGGTTCAGTCTGCTCTCTCTCCACGGTCAGTGATACAGACACAGTGGGGTCAGTCTGCTCTCTGCCCGGGGTCACTGATACTGACAAAGTGGGGTCACTCTGCTCTCTCCCCGAGGTCAATGATACAGACACAGTGGAGTCAGTCTGCTCTCTCCCTGGGGTCACTGATACAGACACAGTGGGGTCAGTCTGCTCTCTCCCCACGTTCAGTGACACAGACACAGTGGGGTCAGTCTGCTCTCAGGGTCAGTGATACAGACACATTGGGGTCAGTCTGCTCTCTCCCCATGTTCAGTGATACAGACACAGTGGGGTCAGTCTGCTCTCTCTCTGGGGTCAGTGATACAGACACAGTGGGTTCAGTCTGCTCTGTCCCCTTGTTAACTGATACAGAGCCAGTGTGTTCTGTCTGCTCTCTCCCTGGGGTCAGTGATACAGACACAGTGGGGTGACTCTGCTCTCCCCCGGGGCCAGTGATACAGACACAGTGGGTTCAGTCTGCTCTCTCCCCGGGTCAGTGATACAGACACAGTGGGGTGAGTCTGCTCTCCCCCGGGGACAGTGATACAGACTCAGTGGGGTCAGTCTGCTCCCTCCCCAGGGTCAGTGATATAGACAAATTGGGTTCAGTCTGCTCTCTCCCCAGGGTCAGTGATACAGACACAGTGGGGTCAGTCTGCTCTCTCCCCAGGGTCAGTGACACAGACACAAAGGTTCAGTCTGCTCTCACCTCGGGGTCAGTGATACAGGCATCGTGGGGTCAGTCTGCTCTCGGGGTCAGTCATACAGACACAGTGCGGTCATTCTGCTCTCTCCCCGCGGTCAGTGACACAGACACAGTGGGGTCAGTCTGCTCTCTCCCCGGGGTCAGTGATACAGACACAGTGGGGTCAGCCTGCTCTCTCCCCAGTGTCAGTGATACAGGCACAGTGGGGTCAGTCTGCTCTCTTCGCATGGTCACTGATACAGACCCAGTGAGGTCAGTCTGCTCTCTCCCTTTGGTCATTGATGCAGACACAGTGGCGTCAGTCTGCTCTCGGGCTCAGTGATACAGACACAGTGGGGTCAGTCTGCTCTCTCCCTGGGGTCAGTGATACAGACAAAGTGGGATCAGTCTGCTCTCGGGGTCAGTGATACAGACACATTGGGGTCAGTCTGCTCTCTTCCCACGTTCAGTGATACTGACACAGTGGGGTCAGTCTGCTCTCTCCCTGGTGTCAGTGATACAGACACAGTGCGGACAGTCTGCTCTCCCTCAGGTCAGTGATACAGACACAATGGGTTCAGTGTGCTGTCTGCCCAGGGTCAGTGATACACAGTGGGGTCAGTCTGCTCTCTCCCCGGGTCCAGCGATACAGACACAGTGGGGTCAGTCTCCTCTCGGGGTCAGTGATACAGACACAGTGGTGTCAGTCTGCTCTCTCGCCACAGTCACTGATGCAGAAACAGTGGGGTCAGTCTGCTCTCTCCCCGTGGTCAGTGATACAGACCCAGTGGGGTAAGTCTGCTCTCTCCCCGTGGTCAGTGATACAGACACATTGGTGTCAGACTACTCTCTTCCCGGGGTCAGTGATACAGACACAGTGGGGTCAGTCAGCTAACTCCCCGGGGTCACTGATACAGACAGAGTGGGGTCAGTCTGCTCTCTCCCTGGGGTCAGTGATACAGACACAGTGGGGTGAGTCTGCTCTCTCCCCACGGACAGTGACACAGATAAATTGGGGTCAGTCTGCTCTCTCCCCACGGTCAGTGATACAGAAACAGTGGGGTCAGTCTACTCTCTCCCTGGGGTCAGTGATACAGACACAGTAGAGTCAGTCTGCTCTGTCCCCTGGTTCACTGATACAGACACAGTGGGTTCAGTCTGCTCTCTCCCTGGGGTCAGTGATACAGACAAAGTGGGATCAGTCTGCTCTCGGGGTCAGTGATACAGACACATTGGGGTCAGTCTGCTCTCTCCCCACGTTCAGTGATACTGACACAGTGGGGTCAGTCTGCTCTCTCCCTGGGGTCAGTGATAAAGACACAGTGGGGTCAGTCTGCTCTCTCCCTGGGGTCAGTGATACAGACACAGTGGGGACAGTCTGCTCTCCTCCGGGGCCAGTGATACAGACACAGTGGGGTCACTCTGCTCTCTCCCCGGGGTGACTGATACAGACACAGTGGGGTCAGTCTGCTCTCTACCCAGGGTCAGTGATACAGACACTGTGGGGTCAGTCTGCTATCTCCCCAGGGTCAGTGACACTGAAACAGTGGGGTCAGTCTGCTCTCACCTCGGGGTCAGTGATACAGACAGAGTGCGGACAGTCTGCTCTCTCCCCGGGTTCAGTGATATAGACACAGTTGGGTCAGTATGCTCTCTCCCCGGGGTCAGAGATACAGACACATTGGGGTCAGTCTGCTCTCTCCCCACGTTCAGTGATACAGACACAGTGGGGTCAGTCTGCTCTCTCTCTGGGGTCAGTGATACAGACACATTGGGGTCAGTCTGCTCTGTCCCCTTGTTAACTGATACAGAGCCAGTGTGTTCAGTCTGCTCTCTCCCTGGGGTCAGTGATACAGACACAGTGGGGTGACTCTGCTCTCCCCCGGGGCCAGTGATACAGACACAGTGGGTTCAGTCTGCTCTCTCCCCATGGTCAGTGATACAGACACAGTGGGGTGAGTCTGCTCTCCACCGGGGCCAGTGATACAGACACAGTGGGGTCAGTCTGCTCTCTCCCCAGGGTCAGTGATACAGACAAATTGGGTTCAGTCTGCTCTCTCCCCAGGGTCAGTGACACAGACACAAAGGTTCAGTCTGCTCTCACCTCGGGGTCAGTGATACAGGCATCGTGGGGTCAGTCTGCTCTCGGGGTCAGTCATACAGACACAGTGCGGTCATTCTGCTCTCTCCCCGCGGTCAGTGACACAGACACAGTGGGGTCAGTCTGCTCTCTCCCCGGGGTCAGTGATACAGACACAGTGGGGACAGTCCGTTCTCTTCCCACGGTCAGAGACACAGATACAGTGGGTTCAGTCTGCTCTCTCCCCAGGGTCAGTGATACAGACACAGTGGGGTCAGTCTGCTCTCTCCTCGGGGTCAGTGATACAGACACAGTGGGGTCATTCTGCTGTCGGGTTAGGTGATACAGACACAGTGGGTTCAGTCTGCTCTCTCTCCACGGTCAGTGATACAGACACAGTGGGGTCAGTCTGCTCTCTGCCCGGGGTCACTGATACTGACAAAGTGGGGTCACTCTGCTCTCTCCCCGAGGTCAATGATACAGACACAGTGGAGTCAGTCTGCTCTCTCCCTGGGGTCACTGATACAGACACAGTGGGGTCAGTCTGCTCTCTCCCCACGTTCAGTGACACAGACACAGTGGGGTCAGTCTGCTCTCAGGGTCAGTGATACAGACACATTGGGGTCAGTCTGCTCTCTCCCCATGTTCAGTGATACAGACACAGTGGGGTCAGTCTGCTCTCTCTCTGGGGTCAGTGATACAGACACAGTGGGTTCAGTCTGCTCTGTCCCCTTGTTAACTGATACAGAGCCAGTGTGTTCTGTCTGCTCTCTCCCTGGGGTCAGTGATACAGACACAGTGGGGTGACTCTGCTCTCCCCCGGGGCCAGTGATACAGACACAGTGGGTTCAGTCTGCTCTCTCCCCGGGTCAGTGATACAGACACAGTGGGGTGAGTCTGCTCTCCCCCGGGGACAGTGATACAGACTCAGTGGGGTCAGTCTGCTCCCTCCCCAGGGTCAGTGATATAGACAAATTGGGTTCAGTCTGCTCTCTCCCCAGGGTCAGTGATACAGACACAGTGGGGTCAGTCTGCTCTCTCCCCAGGGTCAGTGACACAGACACAAAGGTTCAGTCTGCTCTCACCTCGGGGTCAGTGATACAGGCATCGTGGGGTCAGTCTGCTCTCGGGGTCAGTCATACAGACACAGTGCGGTCATTCTGCTCTCTCCCCGCGGTCAGTGACACAGACACAGTGGGGTCAGTCTGCTCTCTCCCCGGGGTCAGTGATACAGACACAGTGGGGTCAGCCTGCTCTCTCCCCAGTGTCAGTGATACAGGCACAGTGGGGTCAGTCTGCTCTCTTCGCATGGTCACTGATACAGACCCAGTGAGGTCAGTCTGCTCTCTCCCTTTGGTCATTGATGCAGACACAGTGGCGTCAGTCTGCTCTCGGGCTCAGTGATACAGACACAGTGGGGTCAGTCTGCTCTCTCCCTGGGGTCAGTGATACAGACAAAGTGGGATCAGTCTGCTCTCGGGGTCAGTGATACAGACACATTGGGGTCAGTCTGCTCTCTTCCCACGTTCAGTGATACTGACACAGTGGGGTCAGTCTGCTCTCTCCCTGGTGTCAGTGATACAGACACAGTGCGGACAGTCTGCTCTCCCTCAGGTCAGTGATACAGACACAATGGGTTCAGTGTGCTGTCTGCCCAGGGTCAGTGATACACAGTGGGGTCAGTCTGCTCTCTCCCCGGGTCCAGCGATACAGACACAGTGGGGTCAGTCTCCTCTCGGGGTCAGTGATACAGACACAGTGGTGTCAGTCTGCTCTCTCGCCACAGTCACTGATGCAGAAACAGTGGGGTCAGTCTGCTCTCTCCCCGTGGTCAGTGATACAGACCCAGTGGGGTAAGTCTGCTCTCTCCCCGTGGTCAGTGATACAGACACATTGGTGTCAGACTACTCTCTTCCCGGGGTCAGTGATACAGACACAGTGGGGTCAGTCAGCTAACTCCCCGGGGTCACTGATACAGACAGAGTGGGGTCAGTCTGCTCTCTCCCTGGGGTCAGTGATACAGACACAGTGGGGTGAGTCTGCTCTCTCCCCACGGACAGTGACACAGATAAATTGGGGTCAGTCTGCTCTCTCCCCACGGTCAGTGATACAGAAACAGTGGGGTCAGTCTACTCTCTCCCTGGGGTCAGTGATACAGACACAGTAGAGTCAGTCTGCTCTGTCCCCTGGTTCACTGATACAGACACAGTGGGTTCAGTCTGCTCTCTCCCTGGGGTCAGTGATACAGACAAAGTGGGATCAGTCTGCTCTCGGGGTCAGTGATACAGACACATTGGGGTCAGTCTGCTCTCTCCCCACGTTCAGTGATACTGACACAGTGGGGTCAGTCTGCTCTCTCCCTGGGGTCAGTGATAAAGACACAGTGGGGTCAGTCTGCTCTCTCCCTGGGGTCAGTGATACAGACACAGTGGGGACAGTCTGCTCTCCTCCGGGGCCAGTGATACAGACACAGTGGGGTCACTCTGCTCTCTCCCCGGGGTGACTGATACAGACACAGTGGGGTCAGTCTGCTCTCTACCCAGGGTCAGTGATACAGACACTGTGGGGTCAGTCTGCTATCTCCCCAGGGTCAGTGACACTGAAACAGTGGGGTCAGTCTGCTCTCACCTCGGGGTCAGTGATACAGACAGAGTGCGGACAGTCTGCTCTCTCCCCGGGTTCAGTGATATAGACACAGTTGGGTCAGTATGCTCTCTCCCCGGGGTCAGAGATACAGACACATTGGGGTCAGTCTGCTCTCTCCCCACGTTCAGTGATACAGACACAGTGGGGTCAGTCTGCTCTCTCTCTGGGGTCAGTGATACAGACACATTGGGGTCAGTCTGCTCTGTCCCCTTGTTAACTGATACAGAGCCAGTGTGTTCAGTCTGCTCTCTCCCTGGGGTCAGTGATACAGACACAGTGGGGTGACTCTGCTCTCCCCCGGGGCCAGTGATACAGACACAGTGGGTTCAGTCTGCTCTCTCCCCATGGTCAGTGATACAGACACAGTGGGGTGAGTCTGCTCTCCACCGGGGCCAGTGATACAGACACAGTGGGGTCAGTCTGCTCTCTCCCCAGGGTCAGTGATACAGACAAATTGGGTTCAGTCTGCTCTCTCCCCAGGGTCAGTGACACAGACACAAAGGTTCAGTCTGCTCTCACCTCGGGGTCAGTGATACAGGCATCGTGGGGTCAGTCTGCTCTCGGGGTCAGTCATACAGACACAGTGCGGTCATTCTGCTCTCTCCCCGCGGTCAGTGACACAGACACAGTGGGGTCAGTCTGCTCTCTCCCCGGGGTCAGTGATACAGACACAGTGGGGTCAGCCTGCTCTCTCCCCAGTGTCAGTGATACAGGCACAGTGGGGTCAGTCTGCTCTCTTCGCATGTTCACAGATACAGACCCAGTGAGGTCAGTCTGCTCTCTCCCTTTGGTCATTGATGCAGACACAATGGCGTCAGTCTGCTCTCGGGCTCAGTGATACAGACACAGTGGGGTCAGTCTGCTCTCTTCCCACGTTCAGTGATACTGACACAGTGGGGTCAGTCTACTCTCTCCCTGGTGTCAGTGATACAGACACAGTGCGGACAGTCTGCTCTCCCCCAGGGTCAGTGATACAGACACAATGGGTTCAGTGTGCTGTCTGCCCAGGGTCAGTGATACACAGTGGGGTCAGTCTGCTCTCTCCCCGGGTCCAGCGATACAGACACAGTGGGGTCAGTCTCCTCTCGGGGTCAGTGATACAGACACAGAGGTGTCAGTCTGCTCTCTCGCCACAGTCACTGATGCAGAAACAATGGGGTCAGTCTGCTCTCTCCCCACAGTCACTGATACAGACACATTGGTGTCAGAATATTCTCTTCCCGGGGTCAGTGATACAGACACAGTGGGGTCATTCAGCTATCTCCCCGGGGTCACTGATACAGACAGAGTGGGTTCAGTCTGCTATCTCCCTGGGGTCAGTGATACAGACACAGTGGGGTGTGTCTGCTCTCTCCCCACGGTCAGTGACACAGACACAGTGGGGTCAGTCTGCTCTCTTCCCACGGTCAGTGATACAGACACAGTGGGGTCAGTCTACTCTCTCCCTGGGGTCAGTGATACAGACACAGTGGGTCAGTCTGCTCTGTCCCCTGGTTCACTGATACAGACACAGTGGGTTCAGTCTGCTCTCTCCCCACTGTCAGTGATATAGACAAAGTGGGATCAGTCTGCTCTCGGGGTCAGTGATACAGACACATTGGGGTCAGTCTGCTCTCTCCCCATGTTCAGTGATACTGACACAGTGGGGTCAGTCTGCTCTCTCCCTGGGGTCAGTGATAAAGACACAGTGGGGTCAGTCTGCTCTCTCCCTGGGGTCAGTGATACAGACACAGTGGGGACAGTCTGCTCCCCTCCGGGGCCCGTGATACAGACACAGTGGGTTCAGTCTGCTCTCTCCCCAGGGTCAATGATACAGACACAGTGGGGACAGTCTGCTCTCTCCCCGGGGTCAGTGATACAGACACAGTGGGGTCACTCTGCTCTCTCCCCGGGGTCACTGATACAGACACAGTGGGGTCAGTCTGCTCTCTCCCTGGGGTCAGTGATACAGACACAGTGGGGTCAGTCTGCTCTCTCCCCAGGGTCAGTGACACTGACACAGTGGGGTCAGTCTGCTCTCACCTCGGGGTCAGTGATACAGACAGAGTGCGGTCAGTCTGCTCTCTCCCCGGGTTCAGTGATATAGACACAGTTGGGTCAGTATGCTCTCTCCCCGGGGTCAGTGATACAGACACATTGGGGTCAGTCTGCTCTCTCCCCACGTTCAGTGATACTGACACAGTGGGGTCAGTCTGCTCTCTCCCTGGGGTCAGTGATAAAGACACAGTGGGGTCAGTCTGCTCTCTCCCTGGGGTCAGTGATACAGACACAGTGGGGACAGTCTGCTCTCCTCCGGGGCCAGTGATACAGACACAGTGGGGTCACTCTGCTCTCTCCCCGGGGTGACTGATACAGACACAGTGGGGTCAGTCTGCTCTCTACCCAGGGTCAGTGATACAGACACTGTGGGGTCAGTCTGCTATCTCCCCAGGGTCAGTGACACTGAAACAGTGGGGTCAGTCTGCTCTCACCTCGGGGTCAGTGATACAGACAGAGTGCGGACAGTCTGCTCTCTCCCCGGGTTCAGTGATATAGACACAGTTGGGTCAGTATGCTCTCTCCCCGGGGTCAGAGATACAGACACATTGGGGTCAGTCTGCTCTCTCCCCACGTTCAGTGATACAGACACAGTGGGGTCAGTCTGCTCTCTCTCTGGGGTCAGTGATACAGACACATTGGGGTCAGTCTGCTCTGTCCCCTTGTTAACTGATACAGAGCCAGTGTGTTCAGTCTGCTCTCTCCCTGGGGTCAGTGATACAGACACAGTGGGGTGACTCTGCTCTCCCCCGGGGCCAGTGATACAGACACAGTGGGTTCAGTCTGCTCTCTCCCCATGGTCAGTGATACAGACACAGTGGGGTGAGTCTGCTCTCCACCGGGGCCAGTGATACAGACACAGTGGGGTCAGTCTGCTCTCTCCCCAGGGTCAGTGATACAGACAAATTGGGTTCAGTCTGCTCTCTCCCCAGGGTCAGTGACACAGACACAAAGGTTCAGTCTGCTCTCACCTCGGGGTCAGTGATACAGGCATCGTGGGGTCAGTCTGCTCTCGGGGTCAGTCATACAGACACAGTGCGGTCATTCTGCTCTCTCCCCGCGGTCAGTGACACAGACACAGTGGGGTCAGTCTGCTCTCTCCCCGGGGTCAGTGATACAGACACAGTGGGGACAGTCCGTTCTCTTCCCACGGTCAGAGACACAGATACAGTGGGTTCAGTCTGCTCTCTCCCCAGGGTCAGTGATACAGACACAGTGGGGTCAGTCTGCTCTCTCCTCGGGGTCAGTGATACAGACACAGTGGGGTCATTCTGCTGTCGGGTTAGGTGATACAGACACAGTGGGTTCAGTCTGCTCTCTCTCCACGGTCAGTGATACAGACACAGTGGGGTCAGTCTGCTCTCTGCCCGGGGTCACTGATACTGACAAAGTGGGGTCACTCTGCTCTCTCCCCGAGGTCAATGATACAGACACAGTGGAGTCAGTCTGCTCTCTCCCTGGGGTCACTGATACAGACACAGTGGGGTCAGTCTGCTCTCTCCCCACGTTCAGTGACACAGACACAGTGGGGTCAGTCTGCTCTCAGGGTCAGTGATACAGACACATTGGGGTCAGTCTGCTCTCTCCCCATGTTCAGTGATACAGACACAGTGGGGTCAGTCTGCTCTCTCTCTGGGGTCAGTGATACAGACACAGTGGGTTCAGTCTGCTCTGTCCCCTTGTTAACTGATACAGAGCCAGTGTGTTCTGTCTGCTCTCTCCCTGGGGTCAGTGATACAGACACAGTGGGGTGACTCTGCTCTCCCCCGGGGCCAGTGATACAGACACAGTGGGTTCAGTCTGCTCTCTCCCCGGGTCAGTGATACAGACACAGTGGGGTGAGTCTGCTCTCCCCCGGGGACAGTGATACAGACTCAGTGGGGTCAGTCTGCTCCCTCCCCAGGGTCAGTGATATAGACAAATTGGGTTCAGTCTGCTCTCTCCCCAGGGTCAGTGATACAGACACAGTGGGGTCAGTCTGCTCTCTCCCCAGGGTCAGTGACACAGACACAAAGGTTCAGTCTGCTCTCACCTCGGGGTCAGTGATACAGGCATCGTGGGGTCAGTCTGCTCTCGGGGTCAGTCATACAGACACAGTGCGGTCATTCTGCTCTCTCCCCGCGGTCAGTGACACAGACACAGTGGGGTCAGTCTGCTCTCTCCCCGGGGTCAGTGATACAGACACAGTGGGGTCAGCCTGCTCTCTCCCCAGTGTCAGTGATACAGGCACAGTGGGGTCAGTCTGCTCTCTTCGCATGGTCACTGATACAGACCCAGTGAGGTCAGTCTGCTCTCTCCCTTTGGTCATTGATGCAGACACAGTGGCGTCAGTCTGCTCTCGGGCTCAGTGATACAGACACAGTGGGGTCAGTCTGCTCTCTCCCTGGGGTCAGTGATACAGACAAAGTGGGATCAGTCTGCTCTCGGGGTCAGTGATACAGACACATTGGGGTCAGTCTGCTCTCTTCCCACGTTCAGTGATACTGACACAGTGGGGTCAGTCTGCTCTCTCCCTGGTGTCAGTGATACAGACACAGTGCGGACAGTCTGCTCTCCCTCAGGTCAGTGATACAGACACAATGGGTTCAGTGTGCTGTCTGCCCAGGGTCAGTGATACACAGTGGGGTCAGTCTGCTCTCTCCCCGGGTCCAGCGATACAGACACAGTGGGGTCAGTCTCCTCTCGGGGTCAGTGATACAGACACAGTGGTGTCAGTCTGCTCTCTCGCCACAGTCACTGATGCAGAAACAGTGGGGTCAGTCTGCTCTCTCCCCGTGGTCAGTGATACAGACCCAGTGGGGTAAGTCTGCTCTCTCCCCGTGGTCAGTGATACAGACACATTGGTGTCAGACTACTCTCTTCCCGGGGTCAGTGATACAGACACAGTGGGGTCAGTCAGCTAACTCCCCGGGGTCACTGATACAGACAGAGTGGGGTCAGTCTGCTCTCTCCCTGGGGTCAGTGATACAGACACAGTGGGGTGAGTCTGCTCTCTCCCCACGGACAGTGACACAGATAAATTGGGGTCAGTCTGCTCTCTCCCCACGGTCAGTGATACAGAAACAGTGGGGTCAGTCTACTCTCTCCCTGGGGTCAGTGATACAGACACAGTAGAGTCAGTCTGCTCTGTCCCCTGGTTCACTGATACAGACACAGTGGGTTCAGTCTGCTCTCTCCCTGGGGTCAGTGATACAGACAAAGTGGGATCAGTCTGCTCTCGGGGTCAGTGATACAGACACATTGGGGTCAGTCTGCTCTCTCCCCACGTTCAGTGATACTGACACAGTGGGGTCAGTCTGCTCTCTCCCTGGGGTCAGTGATAAAGACACAGTGGGGTCAGTCTGCTCTCTCCCTGGGGTCAGTGATACAGACACAGTGGGGACAGTCTGCTCTCCTCCGGGGCCAGTGATACAGACACAGTGGGGTCACTCTGCTCTCTCCCCGGGGTGACTGATACAGACACAGTGGGGTCAGTCTGCTCTCTACCCAGGGTCAGTGATACAGACACTGTGGGGTCAGTCTGCTATCTCCCCAGGGTCAGTGACACTGAAACAGTGGGGTCAGTCTGCTCTCACCTCGGGGTCAGTGATACAGACAGAGTGCGGACAGTCTGCTCTCTCCCCGGGTTCAGTGATATAGACACAGTTGGGTCAGTATGCTCTCTCCCCGGGGTCAGAGATACAGACACATTGGGGTCAGTCTGCTCTCTCCCCACGTTCAGTGATACAGACACAGTGGGGTCAGTCTGCTCTCTCTCTGGGGTCAGTGATACAGACACATTGGGGTCAGTCTGCTCTGTCCCCTTGTTAACTGATACAGAGCCAGTGTGTTCAGTCTGCTCTCTCCCTGGGGTCAGTGATACAGACACAGTGGGGTGACTCTGCTCTCCCCCGGGGCCAGTGATACAGACACAGTGGGTTCAGTCTGCTCTCTCCCCATGGTCAGTGATACAGACACAGTGGGGTGAGTCTGCTCTCCACCGGGGCCAGTGATACAGACACAGTGGGGTCAGTCTGCTCTCTCCCCAGGGTCAGTGATACAGACAAATTGGGTTCAGTCTGCTCTCTCCCCAGGGTCAGTGACACAGACACAAAGGTTCAGTCTGCTCTCACCTCGGGGTCAGTGATACAGGCATCGTGGGGTCAGTCTGCTCTCGGGGTCAGTCATACAGACACAGTGCGGTCATTCTGCTCTCTCCCCGCGGTCAGTGACACAGACACAGTGGGGTCAGTCTGCTCTCTCCCCGGGGTCAGTGATACAGACACAGTGGGGTCAGCCTGCTCTCTCCCCAGTGTCAGTGATACAGGCACAGTGGGGTCAGTCTGCTCTCTTCGCATGTTCACAGATACAGACCCAGTGAGGTCAGTCTGCTCTCTCCCTTTGGTCATTGATGCAGACACAATGGCGTCAGTCTGCTCTCGGGCTCAGTGATACAGACACAGTGGGGTCAGTCTGCTCTCTTCCCACGTTCAGTGATACTGACACAGTGGGGTCAGTCTACTCTCTCCCTGGTGTCAGTGATACAGACACAGTGCGGACAGTCTGCTCTCCCCCAGGGTCAGTGATACAGACACAATGGGTTCAGTGTGCTGTCTGCCCAGGGTCAGTGATACACAGTGGGGTCAGTCTGCTCTCTCCCCGGGTCCAGCGATACAGACACAGTGGGGTCAGTCTCCTCTCGGGGTCAGTGATACAGACACAGAGGTGTCAGTCTGCTCTCTCGCCACAGTCACTGATGCAGAAACAATGGGGTCAGTCTGCTCTCTCCCCACAGTCACTGATACAGACACAGTGGGGTCAGTCTGCTCTCTCCCCGTGGTCAGTGATACAGACACATTGGTGTCAGACTATTCTCTTCCCGGGGTCAGTGATACAGACACAGTGGGGTCATTCAGCTATCTCCCCGGGGTCACTGATACAGACAGAGTGGGTTCAGTCTGCTATCTCCCTGGGGTCAGTGATACAGACACAGTGGGGTGAGTCTGCTCTCTCCCCACGGTCAGTGACACAGACACAGTGGGGTCAGTCTGCTCTCTTCCCACGGTCAGTGATACAGACACAGTGGGGTCAGTCTACTCTCTCCCTGGGGTCAGTGATACAGACACAGTGGGTCAGTCTGCTCTGTCCCCTGGTTCACTGATACAGACACAGTGGGTTCAGTCTGCTCTCTCCCCACTGTCAGTGATATAGACAAAGTGGGATCAGTCTGCTCTCGGGGTCAGTGATACAGACACATTGGGGTCAGTCTGCTCTCTCCCCATGTTCAGTGATACTGACACAGTGGGGTCAGTCTGCTCTCTCCCTGGGGTCAGTGATAAAGACACAGTGGGGTCAGTCTGCTCTCTCCCTGGGGTCAGTGATACAGACACAGTGGGGACAGTCTGCTCCCCTCCGGGGCCCGTGATACAGACACAGTGGGTTCAGTCTGCTCTCTCCCCAGGGTCAATGATACAGACACAGTGGGGACAGTCTGCTCTCTCCCCGGGGTCAGTGATACAGACACA
Source organism: Isurus oxyrinchus (assembly GCA_026770705.1). Taxonomy (NCBI): domain Eukaryota; kingdom Metazoa; phylum Chordata; class Chondrichthyes; order Lamniformes; family Lamnidae; genus Isurus; species Isurus oxyrinchus. The sequence goes on along the minus strand of JANJGN010000020.1, from coordinate 69,547,051 downwards.
GTGGGGTCACTCTGCTCTCTCCCCGGGGTCACTGATACAGACACAGTGGGGTCAGTCTGCTCTCTCCCTGGGGTCAGTGATACAGACACAGTGGGGTCAGTCTGCTCTCTCCCCAGGGTCAGTGACACTGACACAGTGGGGTCAGTCTGCTCTCACCTCGGGGTCAGTGATACAGACAGAGTGCGGTCAGTCTGCTCTCTCCCCGGGTTCAGTGATATAGACACAGTTGGGTCAGTATGCTCTCTCCCCGGGGTCAGTGATACAGACACATTGGGGTCAGTCTGCTCTCTCCCCACGTTCAGTGATACAGACACAGTGGGGTCAGTCTGCTCTCTCTTTGGGGTCAGTGATACAGACACAGTGGGGTCAGTCTGCTCTGTCCCCTTGTTAACTGATACAGAGCCAGTGTGTTCAGTCTGCTCTCTCCCTGGGGTCAGTGATACAGACACAGTGGGGTGACTCTGCTCTCCCCCGGGGCCAGTCATACAGACACAGTGGGTTCAGTCTGCTCTCTCCCCATGGTCAGTGATACAGACACAGTGGGGTGAGTCTGCTCTCCACCGGGGCCAGTGATACAGACACAGTGGGGTCAGTCTGCTCTCTCCCCAGGGTCAGTGATACAGACAAATTGGGTTCAGTCTGCTCTCTCCCCAGGGTCAGTGATACAGACACAGTGGGGTCAGTCTGCTCTCTCCCCAGGGTCAGTGTCACAGACACAAAGGTTCAGTCTGCTCTCACCTCGGGGTCAGTGATACAGGCATCGTGGGGTCAGTCTGCACTCGGGGTCAGTCATACAGACACAGTGCGGTCATTCTGCTCTCTCCCCGCGGTCAGTGACACAGACACAGTGGGGTCAGTCTGCTCTCTCCCCGGGGTCAGTGATACAGACACAGTGGGGTCAGCCTGCTCTCTCCCCAGTGTCAGTGATACAGGCACAGTGGGGTCAGTCTGCTCTCTTCGCATGGTCACTGATACAGACCCAGTGAGGTCAGTCTGCTCTCTCCCTTTGGTCATTGATGCAGACACAATGGCGTCAGTCTGCTCTCGGGCTCAGTGATACAGACACAGTGGGGTCAGTCTGCTCTCTCCCTGGGGTCAGTGATACAGACAAAGTGGGATCAGTCTGCTCTCGGGGTCAGTGATACAGACACATTGAGGTCAATCTGCTCTCTTCCCACGTTCAGTGATACTGACACAGTGGGGTCAGTCTGCTCTCTCCCTGGTGTCAGTGATACAGACACAGTGCGGACAGTCTGCTCTCCCCCAGAGTCAGTGATACAGACACAATGGGTTCAGTGTGCTGTCCGCCCAGGGTCAGTGATACACAGTGGGGTCAGTCTGCTCTCTCCCCGGGTCCAGCGATACAGACACAGTGGGGTCAGTCTCCTCTCGGGGTCAGTGATACAGACACAGAGGTGTCAGTCTGCTCTCTCGCCACAGTCACTGATGCAGAAACAGTGGGGTCAGTCTGCTCTCTCCCCACAGTCACTGATACAGACACAGTGGGGTCAGTCTGCTCTCTCCCCGTGGTCAGTGATACAGACACATTGGTGTCAGACTACTCTCTTCCCGGGGTCAGTGATACAGACACAGTGGGGTCATTCAGCTATCTCCCCGGGGTCACTGATACAGACAGAGTGGGTTCAGTCTGCTACCTCCCTGGGGTCAGTGATACAGACACAGTGGGGTGAGTCTGCTCTCTCCCACGGTCAGTGACACAGACACAGTGGGGTCAGTCTGCTCTCTTCCCACGGTCAGTGATACAGACACAGTGGGGTCAGTCGACTCTCTCCCTGGGGTCAGTGATACAGACACAGTGGGTCAGTCTGCTCTGTCCCCTGGTTCACTGATACAGACACAGTGGGTTCAGTCTGCTCTCTCCCCATGTTCAGTGATACTGACACAGTGGGGTCAGTCTGCTCTCTCCCTGGGGTCAGTGATAAAGACACAGTGGGGTCAGTCTGCTCTCTCCCTGGGGTCAGTGATACAGACACAGTGGGGACAGTCTGCTCTCCTCCGGGGCCAGTGATACAGACACAGTGGGTTCAGTCTGCTCTCTCCCCAGGGTCAGTGATACAGACACAGTGGGGACAGTCTGCTCTCTCCCCGGGGTCAGTGATACAGACACAGTGGGGTCACTCTGCTCTCTCCCCGGGGTCACTGATACAGACACAGTGGGGTCAGTCTGCTCTCTCCCCAGGGTCAGTGATACAGACACAATGGGGTCAGTCTGCTCTCTCCCCAGGGTCAGTGACACTGACACAGTGGGGTCAGTCTGCTCTCACCTCAGGGTCAGTGATACAGAAAGAGTGCGATCAGTCTGCTCTCTCCTCGGGTTCAGTGATATAGACACAGTTGGGTCAGTCTGCTCTCTCCCCGGGGTCAGTGATACAGACAGAGCGGGGTCAGCCTGCTCTCTCCCCAGGGTCAGTGATAAAGGTACAGTGGGGTCAGTCTGCTCTCTTCGCATGGTCACTGATCAGACTCAGTGGGGTCAGTCTGCTCTCTCCCTGGGGTCATTGATGCAGTAACAGTGACATCAGTCTGCTCTCGGTGTCAGTGATACAGACACATTGGGGTCAGTCTGCTCTCTCCCTGGGGTCAGTGATACTGACACAGTGGGGTCAGTCTGCTCTCTCCCTGGGGTCAGTGATACAGACACAATGGCTTCAGTCTGCTTCATCCCCGGGGCCAGCAATACAGACACAGTGGGGTCAGTCTTTTCTCGGGGTCAGTGATACAGACACAGTGGGGTCAGTCTGCTCTCTCCCCAGGGTCAGTGATACAGACACAGTGGGGTCAGTCTGCTCTCTCCCCAGAATCAGTGATACAGACACAGTGGGGTCAGACTGCTCTCTCCCCAGGGTCAGTGATACAGACACAGTGGGGTCAGTCTGCTCTCTCCCCACGGTCAGTGACACAGACACAGTGGGGTCAGTCTGCTCTCTTCCCACGGTCAGTGATACAGACACAGTGGGGTCAGTCTACTCTCTCCCTGGGGTCAGTGATACAGACACAGTGGGTCAGTCTGCTCTGTCCCCTGGTTCACTGATACAGACACAGTGGGTTCAGTCTGCTCTCTCCCCACTGTCAGTGATATAGACAAAGTGGGATCAGTCTGCTCTCGGGGTCAGTGATACAGACACATTGGGGTCAGTCTGCTCTCTCCCCATGTTCAGTGATACTGACACAGTGGGGTCAGTCTGCTCTCTCCCTGGGGTCAGTGATAAAGACACAGTGGGGTCCGTCTGCTCTCTCCCTGGGGTCAGTGATACAGACACAGTGGGGACAGTCTGCTCCCCTCCGGGGCCCGTGATACAGACACAGTGGGTTCAGTCTGCTCTCTCCCCAGGGTCAATGATACAGACACAGTGGGGACAGTCTGCTCTCTCCCCGGGGTCAGTGATACAGACACAGTGGGGTCACTCTGCTCTCTCCCCGGGGTCACTGATACAGACACAGTGGGGTCAGTCTGCTCTCTCCCTGGGGTCAGTGATACAGACACAGTGGGGTCAGTCTGCTCTCTCCCCAGGGTCAGTGACACTGACACAGTGGGGTCAGTCTGCTCTCACCTCGGGGTCAGTGATACAGACAGAGTGCGGTCAGTCTGCTCTCTCCCCGGGTTCAGTGATATAGACACAGTTGGGTCAGTATGCTCTCTCCCCGGGGTCAGTGATACAGACACATTGGGGTCAGTCTGCTCTCTCCCCATGTTCAGTGATACAGACACAGTGGGGTCAGTCTGCTCTCTCTTTGGGGTCAGTGATACAGACACAGTGGGGTCAGTCTGCTCTGTCCCCTTGTTAACTGATACAGAGCCAGTGTGTTCAGTCTGCTCTCTCCCTGGGGTCAGTGATACAGACACAGTGGGGTGACTCTGCTCTCCCCCGGGGCCAGTCATACAGACACAGTGGGTTCAGTCTGCTCTCTCCCCATGGTCAGTGATACAGACACAGTGGGGTGAGTCTGCTCTCCACCGGGGCCAGTGATACAGACACAGTGGGGTCAGTCTGCTCTCTCCCCAGGGTCAGTGATACAGACAAATTGGGTTCAGTCTGCTCTCTCCCCAGGGTCAGTGATACAGACACAGTGGGGTCAGTCTGCTCTCTCCCCAGGGTCAGTGTCACAGACACAAAGGTTCAGTCTGCTCTCACCTCGGGGTCAGTGATACAGGCATCGTGGGGTCAGTCTGCACTCGGGGTCAGTCATACAGACACAGTGCGGTCATTCTGCTCTCTCCCCGCGGTCAGTGACACAGACACAGTGGGGTCAGTCTGCTCTCTCCCCGGGGTCAGTGATACAGACACAGTGGGGTCAGCCTGCTCTCTCCCCAGTGTCAGTGATACAGGCACAGTGGGGTCAGTCTGCTCTCTTCGCATGGTCACTGATACAGACCCAGTGAGGTCAGTCTGCTCTCTCCCTTTGGTCATTGATGCAGACACAATGGCGTCAGTCTGCTCTCGGGCTCAGTGATACAGACACAGTGGGGTCAGTCTGCTCTCTCCCTGGGGTCAGTGATACAGACAAAGTGGGATCAGTCTGCTCTCGGGGTCAGTGATACAGACACATTGAGGTCAATCTGCTCTCTTCCCACGTTCAGTGATACTGACACAGTGGGGTCAGTCTGCTCTCTCCCTGGTGTCAGTGATACAGACACAGTGCGGACAGTCTGCTCTCCCCCAGAGTCAGTGATACAGACACAATGGGTTCAGTGTGCTGTCCGCCCAGGGTCAGTGATACACAGTGGGGTCAGTCTGCTCTCTCCCCGGGTCCAGCGATACAGACACAGTGGGGTCAGTCTCCTCTCGGGGTCAGTGATACAGACACAGAGGTGTCAGTCTGCTCTCTCGCCACAGTCACTGATGCAGAAACAGTGGGGTCAGTCTGCTCTCTCCCCACAGTCACTGATACAGACACAGTGGGGTCAGTCTGCTCTCTCCCCGTGGTCAGTGATACAGACACATTGGTGTCAGACTACTCTCTTCCCGGGGTCAGTGATACAGACACAGTGGGGTCATTCAGCTATCTCCCCGGGGTCACTGATACAGACAGAGTGGGTTCAGTCTGCTACCTCCCTGGGGTCAGTGATACAGACACAGTGGGGTGAGTCTGCTCTCTCCCACGGTCAGTGACACAGACACAGTGGGGTCAGTCTGCTCTCTTCCCACGGTCAGTGATACAGACACAGTGGGGTCAGTCGACTCTCTCCCTGGGGTCAGTGATACAGACACAGTGGGTCAGTCTGCTCTGTCCCCTGGTTCACTGATACAGACACAGTGGGTTCAGTCTGCTCTCTCCCCATGTTCAGTGATACTGACACAGTGGGGTCAGTCTGCTCTCTCCCTGGGGTCAGTGATAAAGACACAGTGGGGTCAGTCTGCTCTCTCCCTGGGGTCAGTGATACAGACACAGTGGGGACAGTCTGCTCTCCTCCGGGGCCAGTGATACAGACACAGTGGGTTCAGTCTGCTCTCTCCCCAGGGTCAGTGATACAGACACAGTGGGGACAGTCTGCTCTCTCCCCGGGGTCAGTGATACAGACACAGTGGGGTCACTCTGCTCTCTCCCCGGGGTCACTGATACAGACACAGTGGGGTCAGTCTGCTCTCTCCCCAGGGTCAGTGATACAGACACAATGGGGTCAGTCTGCTCTCTCCCCAGGGTCAGTGACACTGACACAGTGGGGTCAGTCTGCTCTCACCTCAGGGTCAGTGATACAGAAAGAGTGCGATCAGTCTGCTCTCTCCTCGGGTTCAGTGATATAGACACAGTTGGGTCAGTCTGCTCTCTCCCCGGGGTCAGTGATACAGACAGAGCGGGGTCAGCCTGCTCTCTCCCCAGGGTCAGTGATAAAGGTACAGTGGGGTCAGTCTGCTCTCTTCGCATGGTCACTGATCAGACTCAGTGGGGTCAGTCTGCTCTCTCCCTGGGGTCATTGATGCAGTAACAGTGACATCAGTCTGCTCTCGGTGTCAGTGATACAGACACATTGGGGTCAGTCTGCTCTCTCCCTGGGGTCAGTGATACTGACACAGTGGGGTCAGTCTGCTCTCTCCCTGGGGTCAGTGATACAGACACAATGGCTTCAGTCTGCTTCATCCCCGGGGCCAGCAATACAGACACAGTGGGGTCAGTCTTTTCTCGGGGTCAGTGATACAGACACAGTGGGGTCAGTCTGCTCTCTCCCCAGGGTCAGTGATACAGACACAGTGGGGTCAGTCTGCTCTCTCCCCAGAATCAGTGATACAGACACAGTGGGGTCAGACTGCTCTCTCCCCAGGGTCAGTGATACAGACACAGTGGGGTCAGTCTGCTCTCTCCCTGGGGTCAGTGATACAGACACAGTGGGGTCAGACTGCTCTCTCCCCAAGGTCAGTGATACAGACACAGTGGGGTCAGTCTGCTCTCTCCCTGGGGTCAGTGATACAACACAGTGGGGTCAGTCTGCGCTCTTCCCATGGTCACTGATGCAGCCCCAGTGGTGTCAGTCTGCTCTCTCGCCACAGTCACTGATACAGAAACAGTGGTTCAATCTGCTGTCGGGGTTAGTGACACGGACACAGTGTGGTCAGTCTGCTCTCTCCCCACGGTCAGTGTTACAGACAGAGTGGGGTCAGTATGCTCTCTCCCTGGGGTCACTGATACAGACACAGTGGGGTCAGTCTGCTCTCTCCCTGGGGTCACTGATACAGACACAGTGGGGTCAGTCTGCTCTCTACCCACGGTCAGTGTTACAGACACAGTTGGTCAGTCTGCTCTCTCCCCACGGTCAGTGTTACAGACATAGTGAGGTCAGTCTGCTCTCTCCCTGGGATCAGTGATACAGACACAGTGGGGTCAGTCTGCTTTCTCCCTGGAGTCACTGATACAGTCACAGTGATGTCAGTCTGCTCTCTCCCCACGGTCAGTGATGCAGACACAGTGGGGTCAGTCTGTTCTCTCCCCACGGTCAGTGACACAGACACAGTGGGGAGAGGCTACTCTCCCCCCGGGGTCACTGATACAGACAAAGTGGGGTCAGTCACATTTCTCCCCGGGGTCAATGATACAGACACAGTGGGGTCAGTCTGCTCTCTCCCTGGGGTCAGTGACACAGACACAGTGGGGTCATTCTGCTCTCTCCCCAGGCTCAGTGATACAGACACAGTGGGGTCAGTCTGCTCTCTCCCTGGGGTCAGTGATACAGACACAGTGGGGTTAGTCTGCTCAGTCCCCTGTGTCACTGATACAGACACATTGGGGTCAGTCTGCTCTCTCCCCACGTTCAGTGATACTGACACAGTGGGGTCAGTCTGCTCTCTCCCTGGGGTCAGTGATACAGACACAGTGGGGTCTGTCTGCTCTCCCCCTGGGCCAGTGATACAGACACATTGGGTTCAGTCTGCTCTCTCCCCACGGTCAGTGACACAGACACAGTGGTATTAGTCTGCTCTCACCTCGGGGTCAGTGTTACAGACACAGTGGGGTCAGTCTGCTCTCTCCCTGGGGCCAGTGATACAGACACATTGGGTTCAGTCTGCTCTCTCCCCACGGTCAGTGACACAGACACAGTGCGGGCAGTCTGCTCTCTCCCCACGGTCAGTGACACAGACACAGTGGTATTAGTCTGCTCTCACCTCGGGGTCAGTGTTACAGACACAGTGGGGTCAGTCTGCTCAGTCCCCTGTGTCACTGATACAGACACATTGGGGTCAGTCTGCTCTCTCCCCACGTTCAGTGATACTGACACAGTGGGGTCAGTCTGCTCTCTCCCTGGGGTCAGTGATACAGACACAGTGGGGTCTGTCTGCTCTCCCCCTGGGCCAGTGATACAGACACATTGGTTTCAGTCCGCTCTCTCCCCACGGTCAGTGACACAGACACAGTGCTATTAGTCTGCTCTCACCTCGGGGTCAGTGTTACAGACACAGTGGGATCAGTCTGCTCTCTCCCTGGGGCCAGTGATACAGACACATTGGGTTCAGTCTGCTCTCTCCCCACGGTCAGTGACACAGACACAGTGCGGGCAGTCTGCTCTCTCCCCAGGTTCAGTGACACAGACACAGTGGTATCAGTCTGCTCACACCTCGGGGTCAGTGTTACAGACACAGTGGGGTCAGTCTGCTCTTGGGGTCAGTGATACAGACACAGTGCTGTCAGTCTGCTCTCTCCCTGGGGTCAGTGATACTGACAAAGTGGGGTCAGTCTGCTCTCTCCCTGGGGTCAGTGATACAGACACAGTGGGGTCAGTCTACTCTCCCCCAGGGTCAGTGATACAGACACAATGGCTTCAGTCTGCTCTCTTCCCGGGGCCAGCGATACAGACACAGTGGGGTCAGTCTGCTCTCTCCCCAGGGTCAGTGATACAGACACAGTGGGGTCAGTCTGCTCTCACCTCACGGTCAGTGTTACAGAAACAGTGGGTTCAGTCTGCTCTCGGGGTCAGTGATACAGGCACAGTGCTGTCAGTCTGCTCTCTCCCCGGTTTCAGTGCTACAGACACAGTGGCGTCAGTCTGCTCTCTCCCCGGGGTCAGAGATACAGACAGAGTGGGGTCAGCCTGCTCTCTCCCCAGGGTCAGTGATAGAGGCACAGTGGGTTCAGTCTGCTCTCTTCGCATGGTCACTGATACAGACCCAGTGGGGTGAGTCTGCTCTCTCCCTGGGGTCAGTGATGTAGACACATTGGGGTCAGTCTGCTCTCGGGTCAGTGATACAGACGCAGTGGAGTCAGTCTGCTCTCTCCCTGGGGTCAGTGATACAGACACAGTGGGGTCTGTCTGCTCTCCCCCTGGGCCAGTGATACAGACACATTGGGTTCAGTCTGCTCTCTCCCCACGGTCAGTGACACAGACACAGTGCGGGCAGTCTGCTCTCTCCCCAGGTTCAGTGACACAGACACAGTGGTATCAGTCTGCTCACACCTCGGGGTCAGTGTTACAGACACAGTGGGGTCAGTCTGCTCTCGGGGTCAGTGATACAGACACAGTGCTGTCAGTCTGCTCTCTCCCTGGGGTCAGTGATACTGACAAAGTGGGGTCAGTCTGCTCTCTCCCTGGGGTCAGTGATACAGACACAGTGGGGTCAGTCTACTCTCCCCCAGGGTCAGTGATACAGACACAATGGTTTCAGTCTGCTCTCTCCCCGGGGCCAGCGATACAGACACAGTGGGATCAGTCTGCTCTCTCCCCAGGGTCAGTGATACAGACACAGTGGGGTCAGTCTGCTCTCACCTCGGGGTCAGTGTTACAGACACAGTGGGGTCAGTCTGCTCTCGGGGTCAGTGATACAGGCACAGTGCTGACAGTCTGCTCTCTCCCCGGTTTCAGTGCTACAGACACAGTGGAGTCTGTCTGCTCTCTCCCCGGGGTCAGAGATACAGACAGAGTGGGGTCAGCCTGCTCTCTCCCCAGGGATTGTGATAGAGGCACAGTGGGTTCAGTCTGCTCTCTTCGCATGGTCACTGATACAGACCCAGTGGGGTCAGTCTGCTCTCTCCCTGGGGTCAGTGATGTAGACACAGTGGGGTCAGTCTGCTCTCGGGTCAGTGATACAGACGCAGTGGAGTCAGTCTGCTCTCTCCCTGGGGTCACTGATTCTGACACAGTGGGGTCAGTCTGCTCTCTCCCTGGGGTCAGTGATACAGACACAGTGGACTCAGACTACTCACCCCCAGGGTCAGTGATACAGACACAGTGGGGTCATTCTGCTCTCTCCCCAGGGTCAGTGATACAGACAGAGTGGGGTCAGTCTGCTCTCCCTCTGGGTCACTGATACAGACACAGTGGGGCAGTCTGCTCTGTCCCCTGGGTCACTGATACAGACACATGGGGGTCAGTCTGCTCTCTTCCCACGTTCAGTGATACTGACACAGTGGGGTCAGTCTGCTCTCTCCCCGGGGTCACTGATACAGACACAGTGGAGTCAGTCTGCTCTCCCCCTGGGCCAGTGATACAGAGACATTGGTTTCAGTCTGCTCTCTCCCCAGGGTCAGTGATACAGACACAGTGGGATCAGTCTGCTCTCTGCCCGGGGTCACTGATAAAGACAGAGTGGGGTCTCGCTGCTCTCTCCCTGGGGTCACTGATACAGAAACAGTGGGGTCAGTCTGCTCTCTGCCTGGGGTCAGTGATACAGACACAGAGGGGTCAGTCTGCTCTCTCCCCGAGGTCAATGATACAGACACATTGGAGTCAGTCTGCTCTCTCCCTGGGATCACTGATAGAGACATAGTGGGGTCAGTCTGCTCTCTCCCCACGTTCAGTGACACAGACACAGTGGGGTCAGTGTGCTCTCTCCCCACGGTCAGTGATACACACACAGTGGGGTCAGTCTGCTCTCAGGGTCAGTGATACAGTCACATTGGGGTCAGTCTGCTCTCTCCCCACGTTCAGTGATACAGACACAGTGGGGTCAGTCTGCCCTCCCCCGGGACCAGTGATACAGACACGGTGGGTTCAGTCTGCTGTCTCCCCGTGGTCAGTGATACAGACACACTGGGTTTAGTCTGCTCTCTGCCCGGGGTCAGTGATATAGACACAGTGGGTTCCATCTGCTCTCTCCCCGGGATCAGTGATACAGGCACAATGGGGTCTCGCTGCTCTCGGGGTCAATGATACAGACACAGTGGGGTCAGTCTTCTCTCTCCCCAGGGTCAGTGCTACAGACACAGTGGGTTCAGTCTGCTCTCTCCCCAGGGTCAGTTAAACAGACAAATTGGGTTCAGTCTGCTCTCTCCCCAGGGACAGTGACACAGACACAGTGGGATCAGTCTGCTCTCTCCCTAGGCTCAGTGATACAGACCCAGTGGGGTCAGTCTGCTCTCTCCCTGGGGTCAGTGATACTGACACAGTGGGGTCAGTCTGCTCTCTCCCTGGGGTCAGTGATACAGACACAATGGCTTCAGTCTGCTTCATCCCCGGGGCCAGCAATACAGACACAATGGGGTCAGTCTTTTCTCGGGGTCAGTGATACAGACACAGTGGAGTCAGTCTGCTCTCTCCCCAGGGTCAGTGATACAGACACAGTGGGGTCAGTCTGCTCTCTCCCCAGAATCAGTGATACAGACACAGTGGGGTCAGACTGCTCTCTCCCCAGGGTCAGTGATACAGACACAGTGGGGTCATTCTGCTCTCTCCCTGGGGTCAGTGATACAGACACAGTGGGGTCAGTCTGCTCTCTCCCGAAGGTCAGTGATACAGACACAGTGGGGTCAGTCTGCTCTCTCCCTGGGGTCAGTGATACAACACAGTGGGGTCAGTCTGCGCTCTTCCCATGGTCACTGATGCAGCCCCAGTGGTGTCAGTCTGCTCTCTCGCCACAGTCACTGATACAGAAACAGTGGTTCAGTCTGCTGTCGGGGTTAGTGACAAGGACACAGTGTGGTCAGTCTGCTCTCTCCCCACGGTCAGTGTTACAGACAGAGTGGGGTCAGTATGCTCTCTCCCTGGGGTCACTGATACAGACACAGTGGGGTCAGTCTGCTCTCTCCCTGGGGTCACTGATACAGACACAGTGGGGTCAGTCTGCTCTCTACCCACGGTCAGTGTTAAAGACACAGTTGGTCAGTCTGCTCTCTCCCCACGGTCAGTGTTACAGACATAGTGAGGTCAGTCTGCTCTCTCCCTGAGATCAGTGATACAGACACAGTGGGGTCAGTCTGCTTTCTCCCTGGAGTCACTGATACAGTCACAGTGATGTCAGTCTGCTCTCTCCCCACGGTCAGTGATGCAGACACAGTGGGGTCAGTCTGTTCTCTCCCCACGGTCAGTGACACAGACACAGTGGGGAGAGGCTACTCTCCCCCCGGGGTCACTGATACAGACAAAGTGGGGTCAGTCACATTTCTCCCCGGGGTCAATGATACAGACACAGTGGGGTCAGTCTGCTCTCTCCCTGGGGTCAGTGACACAGACACAGTGGGGTCATTCTGCTCTCTCCCCAGGCTCAGTGATACAGACACAGTGGGGTCAGTCTGCTCTCTCCCTGGGGTCAGTGATACAGACACAGTGGGGTTAGTCTGCTCAGTCCCCTGTGTCACTGATACAGACACATTGGGGTCAGTCTGCTCTCTCCCCACGTTCAGTGATACTGACACAGTGGGGTCAGTCTGCTCTCTCCCTGGGGTCAGTGATACAGACACAGTGGGGTCAGTCTGCTCTCTCCCCAGAATCAGTGATACAGACACAGTGGGGTCAGACTGCTCTCTCCCCAGGGTCAGTGATACAGACACAGTGGGGTCAGTCTGCTCTCTCCCTGGGGTCAGTGATACAGACACAGTGGGGTCAGTCTGCTCTCTCCCGAAGGTCAGTGATACAGACACAGTGGGGTCAGTCTGCTTTCTCCCTGGAGTCACTGATACAGTCACAGTGATGTCAGTCTGCTCTCTCCCCACGGTCAGTGATGCAGACACAGTGGGGTCAGTCTGTTCTCTCCCCACGGTCAGTGACACAGACACAGTGGGGAGAGGCTACTCTCCCCCCGGGGTCACTGATACAGACAAAGTGGGGTCAGTCACATTTCTCCCCGGGGTCAATGATACAGACACAGTGGGGTCAGTCTGCTCTCTCCCTGGGGTCAGTGACACAGACACAGTGGGGTCATTCTGCTCTCTCCCCAGGCTCAGTGATACAGACACAGTGGGGTCAGTCTGCTCTCTCCCTGGGGTCAGTGATACAGACACAGTGGGGTTAGTCTGCTCAGTCCCCTGTGTCACTGATACAGACACATTGGGGTCAGTCTGCTCTCTCCCCACGTTCAGTGATACTGACACAGTGGGGTCAGTCTGCTCTCTCCCTGGGGTCAGTGATACAGACACAGTGGGGTCTGTCTGCTCTCCCCCTGGGCCAGTGATACAGACACATTGGGTTCAGTCTGCTCTCTCCCCACGGTCAGTGACACAGACACAGTGGTATTAGTCTGCTCTCACCTCGGGGTCAGTGTTACAGACACAGTGGGGTCAGTCTGCTCTCTCCCTGGGGCCAGTGATACAGACACATTGGGTTCAGTCTGCTCTCTCCCCACGGTCAGTGACACAGACACAGTGCGGGCAGTCTGCTCTCTCCCCACGGTCAGTGACACAGACACAGTGGTATTAGTCTGCTCTCACCTCGGGGTCAGTGTTACAGACACAGTGGGGTCAGTCTGCTCAGTCCCCTGTGTCACTGATACAGACACATTGGGGTCAGTCTGCTCTCTCCCCACGTTCAGTGATACTGACACAGTGGGGTCAGTCTGCTCTCTCCCTGGGGTCAGTGATACAGACACAGTGGGGTCTGTCTGCTCTCCCCCTGGGCCAGTGATACAGACACATTGGTTTCAGTCCGCTCTCTCCCCACGGTCAGTGACACAGACACAGTGGTATTAGTCTGCTCTCACCTCGGGGTCAGTGTTACAGACACAGTGGGGTCAGTCTGCTCTCTCCCTGGGGCCAGTGATACAGACACATTGGGTTCAGTCTGCTCTCTCCCCACGGTCAGTGACACAGACACAGTGCGGGCAGTCTGCTCTCTCCCCAGGTTCAGTGACACAGACACAGTGGTATCAGTCTGCTCACACCTCGGGGTCAGTGTTACAGACACAGTGGGGTCAGTCTGCTCTTGGGGTCAGTGATACAGACACAGTGCTGTCAGTCTGCTCTCTCCCTGGGGTCAGTGATACTGACAAAGTGGGGTCAGTCTGCTCTCTCCCTGGGGTCAGTGATACAGACACAGTGGGGTCAGTCTACTCTCCCCCAGGGTCAGTGATACAGACACAATGGCTTCAGTCTGCTCTCTTCCCGGGGCCAGCGATACAGACACAGTGGGGTCAGTCTGCTCTCTCCCCAGGGTCAGTGATACAGACACAGTGGGGTCAGTCTGCTCTCACCTCACGGTCAGTGTTACAGAAACAGTGGGTTCAGTCTGCTCTCGGGGTCAGTGATACAGGCACAGTGCTGTCAGTCTGCTCTCTCCCCGGTTTCAGTGCTACAGACACAGTGGCGTCAGTCTGCTCTCTCCCCGGGGTCAGAGATACAGACAGAGTGGGGTCAGCCTGCTCTCTCCCCAGGGTCAGTGATAGAGGCACAGTGGGTTCAGTCTGCTCTCTTCGCATGGTCACTGATACAGACCCAGTGGGGTGAGTCTGCTCTCTCCCTGGGGTCAGTGATGTAGACACATTGGGGTCAGTCTGCTCTCGGGTCAGTGATACAGACGCAGTGGAGTCAGTCTGCTCTCTCCCTGGGGTCAGTGATACAGACACAGTGGGGTCTGTCTGCTCTCCCCCTGGGCCAGTGATACAGACACATTGGGTTCAGTCTGCTCTCTCCCCACGGTCAGTGACACAGACACAGTGCGGGCAGTCTGCTCTCTCCCCAGGTTCAGTGACACAGACACAGTGGTATCAGTCTGCTCACACCTCGGGGTCAGTGTTACAGACACAGTGGGGTCAGTCTGCTCTCGGGGTCAGTGATACAGACACAGTGCTGTCAGTCTGCTCTCTCCCTGGGGTCAGTGATACTGACAAAGTGGGGTCAGTCTGCTCTCTCCCTGGGGTCAGTGATACAGACACAGTGGGGTCAGTCTACTCTCCCCCAGGGTCAGTGATACAGACACAATGGTTTCAGTCTGCTCTCTCCCCGGGGCCAGCGATACAGACACAGTGGGATCAGTCTGCTCTCTCCCCAGGGTCAGTGATACAGACACAGTGGGGTCAGTCTGCTCTCACCTCGGGGTCAGTGTTACAGACACAGTGGGGTCAGTCTGCTCTCGGGGTCAGTGATACAGGCACAGTGCTGACAGTCTGCTCTCTCCCCGGTTTCAGTGCTACAGACACAGTGGAGTCTGTCTGCTCTCTCCCCGGGGTCAGAGATACAGACAGAGTGGGGTCAGCCTGCTCTCTCCCCAGGGATTGTGATAGAGGCACAGTGGGTTCAGTCTGCTCTCTTCGCATGGTCACTGATACAGACCCAGTGGGGTCAGTCTGCTCTCTCCCTGGGGTCAGTGATGTAGACACAGTGGGGTCAGTCTGCTCTCGGGTCAGTGATACAGACGCAGTGGAGTCAGTCTGCTCTCTCCCTGGGGTCACTGATTCTGACACAGTGGGGTCAGTCTGCTCTCTCCCTGGGGTCAGTGATACAGACACAGTGGACTCAGACTACTCACCCCCAGGGTCAGTGATACAGACACAGTGGGGTCATTCTGCTCTCTCCCCAGGGTCAGTGATACAGACAGAGTGGGGTCAGTCTGCTCTCCCTCTGGGTCACTGATACAGACACAGTGGGGCAGTCTGCTCTGTCCCCTGGGTCACTGATACAGACACATGGGGGTCAGTCTGCTCTCTTCCCACGTTCAGTGATACTGACACAGTGGGGTCAGTCTGCTCTCTCCCCGGGGTCACTGATACAGACACAGTGGAGTCAGTCTGCTCTCCCCCTGGGCCAGTGATACAGAGACATTGGTTTCAGTCTGCTCTCTCCCCAGGGTCAGTGATACAGACACAGTGGGATCAGTCTGCTCTCTGCCCGGGGTCACTGATAAAGACAGAGTGGGGTCTCGCTGCTCTCTCCCTGGGGTCACTGATACAGAAACAGTGGGGTCAGTCTGCTCTCTGCCTGGGGTCAGTGATACAGACACAGAGGGGTCAGTCTGCTCTCTCCCCGAGGTCAATGATACAGACACATTGGAGTCAGTCTGCTCTCTCCCTGGGATCACTGATAGAGACATAGTGGGGTCAGTCTGCTCTCTCCCCACGTTCAGTGACACAGACACAGTGGGGTCAGTGTGCTCTCTCCCCACGGTCAGTGATACACACACAGTGGGGTCAGTCTGCTCTCAGGGTCAGTGATACAGTCACATTGGGGTCAGTCTGCTCTCTCCCCACGTTCAGTGATACAGACACAGTGGGGTCAGTCTGCCCTCCCCCGGGACCAGTGATACAGACACGGTGGGTTCAGTCTGCTGTCTCCCCGTGGTGAGTGATACAGACACACTGGGTTTAGTCTGCTCTCTGCCCGGGGTCAGTGATATAGACACAGTGGGTTCCATCTGCTCTCTCCCCGGGATCAGTGATACAGGCACAATGGGGTCTCGCTGCTCTCGGGGTCAATGATACAGACACAGTGGGGTCAGTCTTCTCTCTCCCCAGGGTCAGTGCTACAGACACAGTGGGTTCAGTCTGCTCTCTCCCCAGGGTCAGTTAAACAGACAAATTGGGTTCAGTCTGCTCTCTCCCCAGGGACAGTGACACAGACACAGTGGGATCAGTCTGCTCTCTCCCTAGGCTCAGTGATACAGACCCAGTGGGGTCAGTCTGCTCTCTCCCTGGGGTCAGTGATACTGACACAGTGGGGTCAGTCTGCTCTCTCCCTGGGGTCAGTGATACAGACACAATGGCTTCAGTCTGCTTCATCCCCGGGGCCAGCAATACAGACACAATGGGGTCAGTCTTTTCTCGGGGTCAGTGATACAGACACAGTGGGGTCAGTCTGCTCTCTCCCCAGGGTCAGTGATACAGACACAGTGGGGTCAGTCTGCTCTCTCCCCAGAATCAGTGATACAGACACAGTGGGGTCAGACTGCTCTCTCCCCAGGGTCAGTGATACAGACACAGTGGGGTCAGTCTGCTCTCTCCCTGGGGTCAGTGATACAGACACAGTGGGGTCAGTCTGCTCTCTCCCGAAGGTCAGTGATACAGACACAGTGGGGTCAGTCTGCTCTCTCCCTGGGGTCAGTGATACAACACAGTGGGGTCAGTCTGCGCTCTTCCCATGGTCACTGATGCAGCCCCAGTGGTGTCAGTCTGCTCTCTCGCCACAGTCACTGATACAGAAACAGTGGTTCAGTCTGCTGTCGGGGTTAGTGACACGGACACAGTGTGGTCAGTCTGCTCTCTCCCCACGGTCAGTGTTACAGACAGAGTGGGGTCAGTATGCTCTCTCCCTGGGGTCACTGATACAGACACAGTGGGGTCAGTCTGCTCTCTCCCTGGGGTCACTGATACAGACACAGTGGGGTCAGTCTGCTCTCTACCCACGGTCAGTGTTAAAGACACAGTTGGTCAGTCTGCTCTCTCCCCACGGTCAGTGTTACAGACATAGTGAGGTCAGTCTGCTCTCTCCCTGAGATCAGTGATACAGACACAGTGGGGTCAGTCTGCTTTCTCCCTGGAGTCACTGATACAGTCACAGTGATGTCAGTCTGCTCTCTCCCCACGGTCAGTGATGCAGACACAGTGGGGTCAGTCTGTTCTCTCCCCACGGTCAGTGACACAGACACAGTGGGGAGAGGCTACTCTCCCCCCGGGGTCACTGATACAGACAAAGTGGGGTCAGTCACATTTCTCCCCGGGGTCAATGATACAGACACAGTGGGGTCAGTCTGCTCTCTCCCTGGGGTCAGTGACACAGACACAGTGGGGTCATTCTGCTCTCTCCCCAGGCTCAGTGATACAGACACAGTGGGGTCAGTCTGCTCTCTCCCTGGGGTCAGTGATACAGACACAGTGGGGTTAGTCTGCTCAGTCCCCTGTGTCACTGATACAGACACATTGGGGTCAGTCTGCTCTCTCCCCACGTTCAGTGATACTGACACAGTGGGGTCAGTCTGCTCTCTCCCTGGTGTCAGTGATACAGACACAGTGGGGTCTGTCTGCTCTCCCCCTGGGCCAGTGATACAGACACATTGGGTTCAGTCTGCTCTCTCCCCACGGTCAGTGACACAGACACAGTGGTATTAGTCTGCTCTCACCTCGGGGTCAGTGTTACAGACACAGTGGGGTCAGTCTGCTCTCTCCCTGGGGCCAGTGATACAGACACATTGGGTTCAGTCTGCTCTCTCCCCACGGTCAGTGACACAGACACAGTGCGGGCAGTCTGCTCTCTCCCCACGGTCAGTGACACAGACACAGTGGTATTAGTCTGCTCTCACCTCGGGGTCAGTGTTACAGACACAGTGGGGTCAGTCTGCTCAGTCCCCTGTGTCACTGATACAGACACATTGGGGTCAGTCTGCTCTCTCCCCACGTTCAGTGATACTGACACAGTGGGGTCAGTCTGCTCTCTCCCTGGGGTCAGTGATACAGACACAGTGGGGTCTGTCTGCTCTCCCCCTGGGCCAGTGATACAGACACATTGGTTTCAGTCCGCTCTCTCCCCACGGTCAGTGACACAGACACAGTGGTATTAGTCTGCTCTCACCTCGGGGTCAGTGTTACAGACACAGTGGGGTCAGTCTGCTCTCTCCCTGGGGCCAGTGATACAGACACATTGGGTTCAGTCTGCTCTCTCCCCACGGTCAGTGACACAGACACAGTGCGGGCAGTCTGCTCTCTCCCCAGGTTCAGTGACACAGACACAGTGGTATCAGTCTGCTCACACCTCGGGGTCAGTGTTACAGACACAGTGGGGTCAGTCTGCTCTTGGGGTCAGTGATACAGACACAGTGCTGTCAGTCTGCTCTCTCCCTGGGGTCAGTGATACTGACAAAGTGGGGTCAGTCTGCTCTCTCCCTGGGGTCAGTGATACAGACACAGTGGGGTCAGTCTACTCTCCCCCAGGGTCAGTGATACAGACACAATGGCTTCAGTCTGCTCTCTTCCCGGGGCCAGCGATACAGACACAGTGGGGTCAGTCTGCTCTCTCCCCAGGGTCAGTGATACAGACACAGTGGGGTCAGTCTGCTCTCACCTCACGGTCAGTGTTACAGAAACAGTGGGTTCAGTCTGCTCTCGGGGTCAGTGATACAGGCACAGTGCTGTCAGTCTGCTCTCTCCCCGGTTTCAGTGCTACAGACACAGTGGCGTCAGTCTGCTCTCTCCCCGGGGTCAGAGATACAGACAGAGTGGGGTCAGCCTGCTCTCTCCCCAGGGTCAGTGATAGAGGCACAGTGGGTTCAGTCTGCTCTCTTCGCATGGTCACTGATACAGACCCAGTGGGGTGAGTCTGCTCTCTCCCTGGGGTCAGTGATGTAGACACATTGGGGTCAGTCTGCTCTCGGGTCAGTGATACAGACGCAGTGGAGTCAGTCTGCTCTCTCCCTGGGGTCAGTGATACAGACACAGTGGGGTCTGTCTGCTCTCCCCCTGGGCCAGTGATACAGACACATTGGGTTCAGTCTGCTCTCTCCCCACGGTCAGTGACACAGACACATTGCGGGCAGTCTGCTCTCTCCCCAGGTTCAGTGACACAGACACAGTGGTATCAGTCTGCTCACACCTCGGGGTCAGTGTTACAGACACAGTGGGGTCAGTCTGCTCTCGGGGTCAGTGATACAGACACAGTGCTGTCAGTCTGCTCTCTCCCTGGGGTCAGTGATACTGACAAAGTGGGGTCAGTCTGCTCTCTCCCTGGGGTCAGTGATACAGACACAGTGGGGTCAGTCTACTCTCCCCCAGGGTCAGTGATACAGACACAATGGTTTCAGTCTGCTCTCTCCCCGGGGCCAGCGATACAGACACAGTGGGATCAGTCTGCTCTCTCCCCAGGGTCAGTGATACAGACACAGTGGGGTCAGTCTGCTCTCACCTCGGGGTCAGTGTTACAGACACAGTGGGGTCAGTCTGCTCTCGGGGTCAGTGATACAGGCACAGTGCTGACAGTCTGCTCTCTCCCCGGTTTCAGTGCTACAGACACAGTGGAGTCTGTCTGCTCTCTCCCCGGGGTCAGAGATACAGACAGAGTGGGGTCAGCCTGCTCTCTCCCCAGGGATTGTGATAGAGGCACAGTGGGTTCAGTCTGCTCTCTTCGCATGGTCACTGATACAGACCCAGTGGGGTCAGTCTGCTCTCTCCCTGGGGTCAGTGATGTAGACACAGTGGGGTCAGTCTGCTCTCGGGTCAGTGATACAGACGCAGTGGAGTCAGTCTGCTCTCTCCCTGGGGTCACTGATTCTGACACAGTGGGGTCAGTCTGCTCTCTCCCTGGGGTCAGTGATACAGACACAGTGGACTCAGACTACTCACCCCCAGGGTCAGTGATACAGACACAGTGGGGTCATTCTGCTCTCTCCCCAGGGTCAGTGATACAGACAGAGTGGGGTCAGTCTGCTCTCCCTCTGGGTCACTGATACAGACACAGTGGGGCAGTCTGCTCTGTCCCCTGGGTCACTGATACAGACACATGGGGGTCAGTCTGCTCTCTTCCCACGTTCAGTGATACTGACACAGTGGGGTCAGTCTGCTCTCTCCCCGGGGTCACTGATACAGACACAGTGGAGTCAGTCTGCTCTCCCCCTGGGCCAGTGATACAGAGACATTGGTTTCAGTCTGCTCTCTCCCCAGGGTCAGTGATACAGACACAGTGGGATCAGTCTGCTCTCTGCCCGGGGTCACTGATAAAGACAGAGTGGGGTCTCGCTGCTCTCTCCCTGGGGTCACTGATACAGAAACAGTGGGGTCAGTCTGCTCTCTGCCTGGGGTCAGTGATACAGACACAGAGGGGTCAGTCTGCTCTCTCCCCGAGGTCAATGATACAGACACATTGGAGTCAGTCTGCTCTCTCCCTGGGATCACTGATAGAGACATAGTGGGGTCAGTCTGCTCTCTCCCCACGTTCAGTGACACAGACACAGTGGGGTCAGTGTGCTCTCTCCCCACGGTCAGTGATACACACACAGTGGGGTCAGTCTGCTCTCAGGGTCAGTGATACAGTCACATTGGGGTCAGTCTGCTCTCTCCCCACGTTCAGTGATACAGACACAGTGGGGTCAGTCTGCCCTCCCCCGGGACCAGTGATACAGACACGGTGGGTTCAGTCTGCTGTCTCCCCGTGGTCAGTGATACAGACACACTGGGTTTAGTCTGCTCTCTGCCCGGGGTCAGTGATATAGACACAGTGGGTTCCATCTGCTCTCTCCCCGGGATCAGTGATACAGGCACAATGGGGTCTCGCTGCTCTCGGGGTCAATGATACAGACACAGTGGGGTCAGTCTTCTCTCTCCCCAGGGTCAGTGCTACAGACACAGTGGGTTCAGTCTGCTCTCTCCCCAGGGTCAGTTAAACAGACAAATTGGGTTCAGTCTGCTCTCTCCCCAGGGACAGTGACACAGACACAGTGGGATCAGTCTGCTCTCTCCCTAGGCTCAGTGATACAGACCCAGTGGGGTCAGTCTGCTCTCTCCCTGGGGTCAGTGATACTGACACAGTGGGGTCAGTCTGCTCTCTCCCTGGGGTCAGTGATACAGACACAATGGCTTCAGTCTGCTTCATCCCCGGGGCCAGCAATACAGACACAGTGGGGTCAGTCTTTTCTCGGGGTCAGTGATACAGACACAGTGGGGTCAGTCTGCTCTCTCCCCAGGGTCAGTGATACAGACACAGTGGGGTCAGTCTGCTCTCTCCCCAGAATCAGTGATACAGACACAGTGGGGTCAGACTGCTCTCTCCCCAGGGTCAGTGATACAGACACAGTGGGGTCAGTCTGCTCTCTCCCTGGGGTCAGTGATACAGACACAGTGGGGTCAGTCTGCTCTCTCCCGAAGGTCAGTGATACAGACACAGTGGGGTCAGTCTGCTCTCTCCCTGGGGTCAGTGATACAACACAGTGGGGTCAGTCTGCGCTCTTCCCATGGTCACTGATGCAGCCCCAGTGGTGTCAGTCTGCTCTCTCGCCACAGTCACTGATACAGAAACAGTGGTTCAGTCTGCTGTCGGGGTTAGTGACACGGACACAGTGTGGTCAGTCTGCTCTCTCCCCACGGTCAGTGTTACAGACAGAGTGGGGTCAGTATGCTCTCTCCCTGGGGTCACTGATACAGACACAGTGGGGTCAGTCTGCTCTCTCCCTGGGGTCACTGATACAGACACAGTGGGGTCAGTCTGCTCTCTACCCACGGTCAGTGTTAAAGACACAGTTGGTCAGTCTGCTCTCTCCCCACGGTCAGTGTTACAGACATAGTGAGGTCAGTCTGCTCTCTCCCTGAGATCAGTGATACAGACACAGTGGGGTCAGTCTGCTTTCTCCCTGGAGTCACTGATACAGTCACAGTGATGTCAGTCTGCTCTCTCCCCACGGTCAGTGATGCAGACACAGTGGGGTCAGTCTGTTCTCTCCCCACGGTCAGTGACACAGACACAGTGGGGAGAGGCTACTCTCCCCCCGGGGTCACTGATACAGACAAAGTGGGGTCAGTCACATTTCTCCCCGGGGTCAATGATACAGACACAGTGGGGTCAGTCTGCTCTCTCCCTGGGGTCAGTGACACAGACACAGTGGGGTCATTCTGCTCTCTCCCCAGGCTCAGTGATACAGAAACAGTGGGGTCAGTCTGCTCTCTCCCTGGGGTCAGTGATACAGACACAGTGGGGTTAGTCTGCTCAGTCCCCTGTGTCACTGATACAGACACATTGGGGTCAGTCTGCTCTCTCCCCACGTTCAGTGATACTGACACAGTGGGGTCAGTCTGCTCTCTCCCTGGGGTCAGTGATACAGACACAGTGGGGTCTGTCTGCTCTCCCCCTGGGCCAGTGATACAGACACATTGGTTTCAGTCCGCTCTCTCCCCACGGTCAGTGACACAGACACAGTGCTATTAGTCTGCTCTCACCTCGGGGTCAGTGTTACAGACACAGTGGGGTCAGTCTGCTCTCTCCCTGGGGCCAGTGATACAGACACATTGGGTTCAGTCTGCTCTCTCCCCACGGTCAGTGACACAGACACAGTGCGGGCAGTCTGCTCTCTCCCCAGGTTCAGTGACACAGACACAGTGGTATCAGTCTGCTCACACCTCGGGGTCAGTGTTACAGACACAGTGGGGTCAGTCTGCTCTTGGGGTCAGTGATACAGACACAGTGCTGTCAGTCTGCTCTCTCCCTGGGGTCAGTGATACTGACAAAGTGGGGTCAGTCTGCTCTCTCCCTGGGGTCAGTGATACAGACACAGTGGGGTCAGTCTACTCTCCCCCAGGGTCAGTGATACAGACACAATGGCTTCAGTCTGCTCTCTTCCCGGGGCCAGCGATACAGACACAGTGGGGTCAGTCTGCTCTCTCCCCAGGGTCAGTGATACAGACACAGTGGGGTCAGTCTGCTCTCACCTCACGGTCAGTGTTACAGAAACAGTGGGTTCAGTCTGCTCTCGGGGTCAGTGATACAGGCACAGTGCTGTCAGTCTGCTCTCTCCCCGGTTTCAATGCTACAGACACAGTGGCGTCAGTCTGCTCTCTCCCCGGGGTCAGAGATACAGACAGAGTGGGGTCAGCCTGCTCTCTCCCCAGGGTCAGTGATAGAGGCACAGTGGGTTCAGTCTGCTCTCTTCGCATGGTCACTGATACAGACCCAGTGGGGTGAGTCTGCTCTCTCCCTGGGGTCAGTGATGTAGACACATTGGGGTCAGTCTGCTCTCGGGTCAGTGATACAGACGCAGTGGAGTCAGTCTGCTCTCTCCCTGGGGTCAGTGATACAGACACAGTGGGGTCTGTCTGCTCTCCCCCTGGGCCAGTGATACAGACACATTGGGTTCAGTCTGCTCTCTCCCCACGGTCAGTGACACAGACACAGTGCGGGCAGTCTGCTCTCTCCCCAGGTTCAGTGACACAGACACAGTGGTATCAGTCTGCTCACACCTCGGGGTCAGTGTTACAGACACAGTGGGGTCAGTCTGCTCTCGGGGTCAGTGATACAGACACAGTGCTGTCAGTCTGCTCTCTCCCTGGGGTCAGTGATACTGACAAAGTGGGGTCAGTCTGCTCTCTCCCTGGGGTCAGTGATACAGACACAGTGGGGTCAGTCTACTCTCCCCCAGGGTCAGTGATACAGACACAATGGTTTCAGTCTGCTCTCTCCCCGGGGCCAGCGATACAGACACAGTGGGATCAGTCTGCTCTCTCCCCAGGGTCAGTGATACAGACACAGTGGGGTCAGTCTGCTCTCACCTCGGGGTCAGTGTTACAGACACAGTGGGGTCAGTCTGCTCTCGGGGTCAGTGATACAGGCACAGTGCTGACAGTCTGCTCTCTCCCCGGTTTCAGTGCTACAGACACAGTGGAGTCTGTCTGCTCTCTCCCCGGGGTCAGAGATACAGACAGAGTGGGGTCAGCCTGCTCTCTCCCCAGGGATTGTGATAGAGGCACAGTGGGTTCAGTCTGCTCTCTTCGCATGGTCACTGATACAGACCCAGTGGGGTCAGTCTGCTCTCTCCCTGGGGTCAGTGATGTAGACACAGTGGGGTCAGTCTGCTCTCGGGTCAGTGATACAGACGCAGTGGAGTCAGTCTGCTCTCTCCCTGGGGTCACTGATTCTGACACAGTGGGGTCAGTCTGCTCTCTCCCTGGGGTCAGTGATACAGACACAGTGGACTCAGACTACTCACCCCCAGGGTCAGTGATACAGACACAGTGGGGTCATTCTGCTCTCTCCCCAGGGTCAGTGATACAGACAGAGTGGGGTCAGTCTGCTCTCCCTCTGGGTCACTGATACAGACACAGTGGGGCAGTCTGCTCTGTCCCCTGGGTCACTGATACAGACACATGGGGGTCAGTCTGCTCTCTTCCCACGTTCAGTGATACTGACACAGTGGGGTCAGTCTGCTCTCTCCCCGGGGTCACTGATACAGACACAGTGGAGTCAGTCTGCTCTCCCCCTGGGCCAGTGATACAGAGACATTGGTTTCAGTCTGCTCTCTCCCCAGGGTCAGTGATACAGACACAGTGGGATCAGTCTGCTCTCTGCCCGGGGTCACTGATAAAGACAGAGTGGGGTCTCGCTGCTCTCTCCCTGGGGTCACTGATACAGAAACAGTGGGGTCAGTCTGCTCTCTGCCTGGGGTCAGTGATACAGACACAGAGGGGTCAGTCTGCTCTCTCCCCGAGGTCAATGATACAGACACATTGGAGTCAGTCTGCTCTCTCCCTGGGATCACTGATAGAGACATAGTGGGGTCAGTCTGCTCTCTCCCCACGTTCAGTGACACAGACACAGTGGGGTCAGTGTGCTCTCTCCCCACGGTCAGTGATACACACACAGTGGGGTCAGTCTGCTCTCAGGGTCAGTGATACAGTCACATTGGGGTCAGTCTGCTCTCTCCCCACGTTCAGTGATACAGACACAGTGGGGTCAGTCTGCCCTCCCCCGGGACCAGTGATACAGACACGGTGGGTTCAGTCTGCTGTCTCCCCGTGGTCAGTGATACAGACACACTGGGTTTAGTCTGCTCTCTGCCCGGGGTCAGTGATATAGACACAGTGGGTTCCATCTGCTCTCTCCCCGGGATCAGTGATACAGGCACAATGGGGTCTCGCTGCTCTCGGGGTCAATGATACAGACACAGTGGGGTCAGTCTTCTCTCTCCCCAGGGTCAGTGCTACAGACACAGTGGGTTCAGTCTGCTCTCTCCCCAGGGTCAGTTAAACAGACAAATTGGGTTCAGTCTGCTCTCTCCCCAGGGACAGTGACACAGACACAGTGGGATCAGTCTGCTCTCTCCCTAGGCTCAGTGATACAGACCCAGTGGGGTCAGTCTGCTCTCTCCCTGGGGTCAGTGATACTGACACAGTGGGGTCAGTCTGCTCTCTCCCTGGGGTCAGTGATACAGACACAATGGCTTCAGTCTGCTTCATCCCCGGGGCCAGCAATACAGACACAGTGGGGTCAGTCTTTTCTCGGGGTCAGTGATACAGACACAGTGGGGTCAGTCTGCTCTCTCCCCAGGGTCAGTGATACAGACACAGTGGGGTCAGTCTGCTCTCTCCCCAGAATCAGTGATACAGACACAGTGGGGTCAGACTGCTCTCTCCCCAGGGTCAGTGATACAGACACAGTGGGGTCAGTCTGCTCTCTCCCTGGGGTCAGTGATACAGACACAGTGGGGTCAGTCTGCTCTCTCCCGAAGGTCAGTGATACAGACACAGTGGGGTCAGTCTGCTCTCTCCCTGGGGTCAGTGATACAACACAGTGGGGTCAGTCTGCGCTCTTCCCATGGTCACTGATGCAGCCCCAGTGGTGTCAGTCTGCTCTCTCGCCACAGTCACTGATACAGAAACAGTGGTTCAGTCTGCTGTCGGGGTTAGTGACACGGACACAGTGTGGTCAGTCTGCTCTCTCCCCACGGTCAGTGTTACAGACAGAGTGGGGTCAGTATGCTCTCTCCCTGGGGTCACTGATACAGACACAGTGGGGTCAGTCTGCTCTCTCCCTGGGGTCACTGATACAGACACAGTGGGGTCAGTCTGCTCTCTACCCACGGTCAGTGTTAAAGACACAGTTGGTCAGTCTGCTCTCTCCCCACGGTCAGTGTTACAGACATAGTGAGGTCAGTCTGCTCTCTCCCTGAGATCAGTGATACAGACACAGTGGGGTCAGTCTGCTTTCTCCCTGGAGTCACTGATACAGTCACAGTGATGTCAGTCTGCTCTCTCCCCACGGTCAGTGATGCAGACACAGTGGGGTCAGTCTGTTCTCTCCCCACGGTCAGTGACACAGACACAGTGGGGAGAGGCTACTCTCCCCCCGGGGTCACTGATACAGACAAAGTGGGGTCAGTCACATTTCTCCCCGGGGTCAATGATACAGACACAGTGGGGTCAGTCTGCTCTCTCCCTGGGGTCAGTGACACAGACACAGTGGGGTCATTCTGCTCTCTCCCCAGGCTCAGTGATACAGAAACAGTGGGGTCAGTCTGCTCTCTCCCTGGGGTCAGTGATACAGACACAGTGGGGTTAGTCTGCTCAGTCCCCTGTGTCACTGATACAGACACATTGGGGTCAGTCTGCTCTCTCCCCACGTTCAGTGATACTGACACAGTGGGGTCAGTCTGCTCTCTCCCTGGGGTCAGTGATACAGACACAGTGGGGTCTGTCTGCTCTCCCCCTGGGCCAGTGATACAGACACATTGGTTTCAGTCCGCTCTCTCCCCACGGTCAGTGACACAGACACAGTGCTATTAGTCTGCTCTCACCTCGGGGTCAGTGTTACAGACACAGTGGGGTCAGTCTGCTCTCTCCCTGGGGCCAGTGATACAGACACATTGGGTTCAGTCTGCTCTCTCCCCACGGTCAGTGACACAGACACAGTGCGGGCAGTCTGCTCTCTCCCCAGGTTCAGTGACACAGACACAGTGGTATCAGTCTGCTCACACCTCGGGGTCAGTGTTACAGACACAGTGGGGTCAGTCTGCTCTTGGGGTCAGTGATACAGACACAGTGCTGTCAGTCTGCTCTCTCCCTGGGGTCAGTGATACTGACAAAGTGGGGTCAGTCTGCTCTCTCCCTGGGGTCAGTGATACAGACACAGTGGGGTCAGTCTACTCTCCCCCAGGGTCAGTGATACAGACACAATGGCTTCAGTCTGCTCTCTTCCCGGGGCCAGCGATACAGACACAGTGGGGTCAGTCTGCTCTCTCCCCGAGGTCAATGATACAGACACATTGGAGTTAGTCTGCTCTCTCCCTGGGATCACTGATACAGACACAGTGGGGTCAGTCTGCTCTCTCCCCACGTTCAGTGACACAGACACAGTGGGGTCAGTGTGCTCTCTCCCCACAGTCAGTGATACACACACAGTGGGGTCAGTCTGCTCTCAGGGTCAGTGATACAGTCACATTGGGGTCAGTCTGCTCTCTCCCCACGTTCAGTGATACAGACACAGTGGGGTCAGTCTGCCCTCCCCCGGGGCCAGTGATACAGACACGGTGGGTTCAGTCTGCTGTCTCCCCGTGGTCAGTGATACAGACACACTGGGTTTAGTCTGCTCTCTGCCCGGGGTCAGTGATATAGACACAGTGGGTTCCATCTGCTCTCTCCCCGGGATCAGTGATACAGGCACAATGGGGTCTCGCTGCTCTTGGGGTCAATGATACAGACACAGTGGCGTCAGTCTTCTCTCTCCCCAGGGTCAGTGCTACAGACACAGTGGGTTCAGTCTGCTCTCTCCCCAGGGTCAGTTAAACAGACAAATTGGGTTCAGTCTGCTCTCTCCCCAGGGACAGTGACACAGACACAGTGGGATCAGTCTGCTCTCTCCCTAGGCTCAGTGATACAGACCCAGTGGGGTCAGTCTGCTCTCTCCCCGGGGTCACTGATGCAGACACAGTGGGGTCACTCTGCTCGCTCCCTGGGGTCAGTGATACAGACACAGTGGGGTGAGTCTGCTCACTCCCCAGGGTCAGTGATAAAGACACAGTGGGGTCAGTCTGCTCTCTCCCTGGGGTCAGTGATACAGACACAGTGGAGTCAGTCTGCTCTCTCCCTGGGGTCAGTGATACAGACACAGTGGGGTCAGTCTGCTCACTCCTTTGGGGTCAGTGATACAGACACAGTGGAGTCAGTCTGCTCTCTTCCCGGGGTCAGTGATACAGACACAGTCGAGTCAGTCTGCTCTCTTCCCGGGGTCAGTGATACAGACACAGTGGAGTCAGTCTGCTCTCTCTCCCCGGGGTCAGTGATAGAGACACAGTGGGGTCAGTCTGCTCTCTCCCCACGGTCAGTGACACAGACACAGTGGGGTCAGTCTGCTCTGTCCCCGGGGTCAGTGATACAGACACAGTGGGGTCAGTCTGCTCTCTCCCCAGGGTCAGTGATACAGACAAAGTGGGGTCAGTCTGCTCTCTCCCTGGGGTCCGTGATACAGACACAGTGGGGCAGTCTGCTCTGTCCCCTGGGTCAGTGATGCAGACACAGTGGGGTCAGTCTGCTCTCTCCCCGGGGTCACTGATTCTGACACAGTGGGGTCAGTCTGCTCTCTCCTTGGGGTCAGTGATACAGACACAATGGGTTCAGTCTGCTGTCTCCCCAGGGTCAGTGACACAGACACAGTGGGGTCATTCTGCTCTCTCCCCAGGGTCAGTGATACAGACACAGTGGGGTCAGTCTGCTCTCTCCCTGGGTCACTGATACAGACACAGTGGGGCAGTCTGCTCTGTCCCCTGGGTCACTGATACAGACACATTGGGGTCAGTCTGCTCTCTCCCCACGTTCAGTGATACTGACACAGTGGGGTCAGTCTGCTCTCTCCCTGGGGTCAGTGATACAGACACAGTGGGGTCAGTCTGCTCTCCCCCTGGGCCAGTGATACAGACACATTGGTTTCAGACTGCTCTGTCCCCAGGGTCAGTGATACAGACACAGTGGGGTCAGTCTGCTCTCTCACGGGGTCAGTGATACAGACACATTGGAGTCAGTCTGCTCTCTTCCCGGGGTCAGTGATACAGACACAGTGGGGTCAGTCTGCTCTCTCCCCACGGTCAGTGACACAGACACAGTGGGGACAGTCTGCTCTCAACCCACGGTCAGTGACACAGAAACAGTGGGGTCAGTCTGCTCTCTCCCCAGGGTCACAGATACAGACAAATTGGGTTCAGTCTGCTCTCTCCCCTGGGTCAGTGATACAGACACAGTGGGTTCAGTCTGCTCTCTCCCCAGGGTCAGTGATACAGACACAGTGGGGTCAGTCTGCTCTCGGGGTCTGTGATACAGACACAGTGAGTTCATACTGCTCTCTCTCCACGGCCAGTGACACAGAAACAGTGGGGTGAGTCTGCTCTCTGCCCGGGGTCACTGATAAAGACAAAGTGGGGTCTCGCTGCTCTCTCCCTGAGGTCACTGATACAGACACAGTGGGGTCAGTCTGCTCTCTGCCTGGGGTCAGTGATACAGACACAGAGGGATCAGTCTGCTCTCTCCCCGAGGTCAATGATACAGACACATTGGAGTCAGTCTGCTCTCTCCCTGGGATCACTCATACAGAAACAGTGGGGTCAGTCTGCTCTCTCCCCACGTTCAGTGACACAGACACAGTGGGGTCAGTCTGCCCTCCCCCGGGGCCAGTGATACAGACACACTGGGTTCAGTCTGCTGTCTCCCCGTGGTCAGTGATACAGACACACTGGGTTTAGTCTGCTCTCTCCCCGGGGTTAGTGATATAGACACAGTGGGTTCCATCTGCTCTCTCCCCGGGATCAGTGATACAGACACAGTGGGGTCAGTCTTCTCTCTCCCCAGGGTCAGTGCTACAGACACAGTGGGTTCAGTCTGCTCTCTCCCCAGGGTCAGTGATACAGACAAATTGGGTTCAGTCTGCTCACTCCCCAGGGTCAGTGATACAGACCCAGTGGGGTCAGTCTGCTCTCTCCCCGGGGTCACTGATACAGACACAGTGGGGTCAGTCTGCTCTCTCCCTGGGGTCAGTGATACAGACACAGTGGGGTGAGTCTGCTCACTCCCCAGGGTCAGTGAGACAGACACAGTGGGGTCAGTCTGCTCTCTCCCTGGGGTCAGTGATACAGACACAGTGGAGTCAGTCTGCTCTCTCCCTGGGGTCAGTGATACAGACACAGTGGGGTCAGTCTGCTCACTCCTTGGGGTCAGTGATACAGACACAGTGGAGTCAGTCTGCTCTCTCCCTGGGGTCAGTGATACAGACACAGTGGAGTCAGTCTGCTCTCTCCCCACGGTCACTGATACAGACACAGTGGGGTCAGTCTGCTCTCTCCCCGGGGTCAGTGATACAGATACAGTGGGGTCAGTCTGCTCTCTCCCCGGGGTCAGTGATACAGACTCAGTGGGTTCAGTCTGCTCTCTCCCCAGGGTCAGTGATACAGACACAGTGGGGTCAGTCTTCTCTCTTCCTGGGGTCAGTGATAGAGACACAGTGGAGTCAGTCTGCTCTCTCCCCACGGTCAGTGACACAGACACAGTGGGGTCAGTCTGCTCTCGGCCCCGGGATCAGTGATACAGACACAGTGGGGTCAGTCTGCTCTCTCCCCGAGGTCACAGATACAGACGCAGTGGGGTCAGTCTGCTCTCTCCCTGGGGTCCGTGATACAGACACAGTGCGGCAGTCTGCTCTGTCCCTTGGGTCACTGATACAGACACAGTGGGGTCAGTCTGTTCTCTCCCTGGGGTCAGTGATACAGACACAGTGGGGTCAGTCTGCTCTCCCCCTGGGCCAGTGATACAGACACATTGGTTTCAGTCAGCTCTGTCCCCGGGGTCAGTGATACAGACACAGTGTGGTCTGTCTGCTCTCTCCCCAGCGTCAGTGATACAGACACAGTGGAGTCAGTCTGCTCTCTTCCTGGGATCAGTGATACAGACACAGTGGGGTCAGTCTGCTCTCTCCCCACGGTCAGTGACACAGAGACAGTGGGGACAGTCTGCTCTCTACCCACGGTCAGTGACGCAGACACAGTGGGGTCAGTCTGCTCTCTCCCCGGGGTCACAGAAACAGACAAATTGGGTTCAGTCTGCTCTCTCCCCAGGGTCAGTGATACAGACACAGTGGGTTCAGTCTGCTCTCTCCCCAGGGTCAGTGATACAGACACAGTGGGGTCAGTCTGCTCTCGGGGTCAGTGATACAGACACAGTGGGTTCAGTCTGCTCATTCTCCACGGTCAGTGACACAGAAACAGTGGGGTGAGTCTGCTCTCTGCCCGGGGTCAATGATAAAGACAAAGTGGGGTCTCGCTGCTCTCTCCCCGGGGTCAGTGATACTGACACAGTGGGCTCAGTCTGCTCTCTCCCTGGGGTCAGTGATACAGAAACAGTGGGGTCAGTCTGCTCTCTGCCTGGGGTCACCGATAAGACACAGTGGGGTCAGTCTGCTCTCTCCCCAAGGTCAATGATACAGACACATTGGAGTCAGTCTGCTCTCTCGCTTTGGTCACTGATACAGACACAGTGGGGTCAGTCTGCTCTCTCCACACGTTCAGTGACACAGACACAGTGAGGTCAGTGTGCTCTCTCCCCACGGTCAGTGATACGCACACAGTGGGGTCAGTCTGCTCTCAGGGTCAGTGATACAGTCACATTGGGGTCAGTCTGCTCTCTCCCCACGTTCTGTGATACAGACACAGTGGGGTCTGTCTGGTCTCTCCCTGGTGTCAGTGATACAGACACAATGGGGTCAGTCTACTCTGTCCCCTTGTTCACTGATACAGACCCAGTGTGTTCAGTCTGCTCTCTCCCTGGGGTCAGTGATACAGACACAGTGGGGTCAGTCTGCCCTCCCCCGGGGTCAGTGATACAGACACAGTGGGTTCAGTCTGCTCTTTCCCCGGGGACAGTGATACAGACACACTGGGTTTAGTCTGCTCTCTGCACGGGGTCAGTGTTATAGACACAGTGGGTTCCATCTGCTCTCTCCCTGGGATCAGTGATACAGGCACAGTGGGGTCAGTCTTCTCTCTCTCCAGGGTCAGTGCGACAGACACAGTGGGGTCAGTCTGCTCTCTCCCCAGGGTCAGTGATACAGACAAATTGGGTTCAGTCTGCTCTCTCCCCAGGGTCAGTGACACAGACACAGTGGGATCAGTCTGCTCTCTCCCTAGGCTCAGTGATACAGACCCAGTGGGGTCAGTCTGCTCTCTCCCCGGGGTCACTGATACAGACACATTGGGGGCATCTGCTCTGTCCCCAGGGTCAGTGACACAGACACAGTTGGGTCAGTCTGCTCTGTCCCCAGGGTCACTGATACAGACACAGTGGGGTCAGTCTGCTCTCTCCCCGGGGTCACTGATACAGACAAAGTGGGGCCAGTCAGTTCTCTCCCCACAGTCAGTGACACAGACACAGTGGGGTCAGTCTGCTCTGTCCCCATGGTCACTGATACAGACACATCGGGGTCAGTCTGTTCTCTCCCCACGTTCAGTGATACTGACACAGTGGGGTCAGTCTGCTCTCTCCCCAGGGTCAGTGATACAGACACAGTGGGGTCAGTCTGCTCTCTCCCTGGGGTCCGTGATACAGACACAGTGGGGCAGTCTGCTCTGTCCCCTGGGTCAGTGATACAGACACAGTGGAGTCAGTCTGCTCTATTCCTGGGTTCAGTGATACAGACACAGTGGGGTCAGTCTGCTCTCTCCCCACGGTCAGTGACACAGACACAGTGGGGATAGTCTGCTCTGTACCCACGGTCAGTGACACAGACACAGTGGGGTCAGTCTGCTTTCTCCCCAGGGTCACAGATACAGACAAATTAGGTTCAGTCTGCTCTCTTCCCGGGGTCAGTGATACAGACACAGTGGGTTCAGTCTGCTCTCTCCCCTGGGTCAGTGCTGCAGACACAGTGGGTTCAGTCTGCTCTCTCCCTGGGGTCAGTGATACAGACACATTGGGGTCAGTCTGCTCTATCCTCGGGGTCAGTGATACAGACACAGTGGGGTCACTCTGCTCTCTCCCTGGGGTCTGTGATACAGACAAAGTGGGATCAGTCTGCTCTCGGGGTCAGTGATACAGACACATTGGGGTCAGTCTGCTCTCTCCCTGGTGTCAGTGATACAGACACAGTGCGGACCGTCTGCTCTCTCCCGGGGTCAGTGATACAGACACAATGGGTTCAGTGTGCTGTCTCCCCAGGGTCAGCGATACAGACACAGTGGGGTCAGTCTGCTCTCTCCCCGGGGTCAGTGATACAGACACAGTGGGGTCACTCTTCTCTCTCCCCGGGGTCACTGATACAGACACAGTGGGGTCACTCTGCTCTCTCCCCAGGGTCAGTGATACAGACACAGTGGGGTCAGTCTGCTCTCTCCCCAGGGTCAGTGCCACTGACACAGTGGGGTCAGTCTGTTCTCACCTCGGGGTCAGTGATACAGGCACCGTGGAGTCAGTCTGCTCTCGGGGTCAGTGATACAGACAGAGTGGGGTCAGTCTGCTCTCTCCCCGTGTTCAGTGATACAGACACAGTGGGTTCAGTCTGCTCTCACCCCAGGGTCAGTGATACAGACACAGTGGGGGCAGTCTGCTCTCGGGGTCTGTGATTCAGACACAGTGAGTTCATACTGCTCTCTCTCCACGGTCAGTGACACAGAAACAGTGGGGTGAGTCTGCTCTCTGCCCGGGGTCACTGATAAAGACAAAGTGGGGTCTCGCTGCTCTCTCCCTGAGGTCACTGATACAGACACAGTGGGGTCAGTCTGCTCTCTGCCTGGGGTCAGTGATACAGACACAGAGGGATCAGTCTGCTCTCTCCCCGAGGGCAATGATACAGACACATTGGAGTCAGTCTGCTCTCTCCCTGGGATCACTGATACAGAAACAGTGGGGTCAGTCTGCTCTCTCCCCACGTTCAGTGACACAGACACAGTGGGTTCAGTCTGCTGTCTCCCCGTGGTCAGTGATACAGACACACTGGGTTCAGTCTGCTCTCTCCCCAGGGTCAGTGACACAGAAACAGTGGGGTCAGTCTGCTCTCTCCCCGGGGTCACTGATACAGACACAGTGGGGTCACTCTGCTCTCTCCCTGGGGTCAGTGATACAGACACAGTGGGGTGAGTCTGCTCACTCCCCAGGGTCAGTGATACAGACACAGTGGGGTCAGTCTGCTCTCTCCCGGGGGTCAGTGATACAGACATAGTGGAGTCAGTCTGCTCTCTCACTGGGGTCAGTGATACAGACACAGTGGGGTCAGTCTGCTCACTCCTTGGGGTGAGTGATACAGACACAGTGGAGTCAGTCTGCTCTCTTCCCGGGGTCAGTGATACAGACACAGTGGGGTCAGTCTGCTCTCTCCCCACAGTCAGTGACACAGACACAGTGGGTTCAGTCTGCTCTCTCCCCGGGGTCAGTGATACAGACACAGTGGGGTCAGTCTACTCTCTCCCTGGGGTCCGTGATACAGACACAGTGGGGCAGTCTTCTCTGTCCCCTGGGTCAGTGTTGCAGACACAGTGGGGTCAGGGTGCTCTCTCCCCGGCGTCAGTGATACAGACACCGTGGAGTCAGTCTGCTCTCTTCCCGGGATCAGTGATACAGACACAGTGGGGTCAGTCTGCTCTCTCCCCACGGTCAGTGACACAGACACAGTGGGGATAGTCTGCTCTCTACCCACGGTCAGTGACACAGACACAGTGGGGTCAGTCTGCTTTCTTCCCGGGGTCACAGATACAGACAAATTAGATAAAAACAAAGAGAACTGCGGATGCTGGAAATGCAAAACAAAAACAGAATGACCTGGAAAAACTCAGCAGGTCCGGCAGCATCGGCGGAGAAGAAAAGAGTTGACGTTTCGAGTCTTCATGACCCTTCGACAGAACTTGATTTCGAGTCCAGGAAAGAGTTGAAATATAAGCTGGTTTAAGGTGTGTGGGGGGGGGGGGGGGCGGAGAGAGAGCGAGAGACAGAGGTGCTTGTGTAGACAAACAAGCAGTGATAGAAGCAGATCATCAAAAGATGTCAGTGACAATGGGACAGAAGAACACATAGGTGTTAAAGTTAAAGTTGGTGATATTATCTAAACGAATGTGCTAATTAAGAATGGATGGTAGGGCACTCAAGGTACAGCTCTAGTGGGGGTGGGGGGAGCATAAAAGATTTTAAAATATTTAAAAATAAGTGGGAAAAGAAAAATCTGTAAAATTTATAGGGAAAAAAAAAAGGGGGGGGAAAAAAGGGGGGGGAAACAGAAAGGGGGTGGGGATGGGGGAGGGAGCTCACGACCTAAAGTTATTGAATTCAATATTCAGACCGGAAGGCTGTAAGGTGCCTAGTCGGAAGATGAGGTGTTGTTCCTCCAGTTTGCGTTGGGCTTCACTGGAACAATGCAGTAAGCCAAGGACAGACATGTGGGCAAGAGAGCAGGGTGGAGTGTTAAAATGGCAAGCGACAGGGAGGTTTGGGTCATTCTTGCGGACAGACCGCAGGTGTTCTGCAAAGCGGTCGCTCAGTTTACGTTTGGTCTCTCCAATGTAGAGCAGACAAATTAGGTTCAGTCTGCCCACTTCCCGGGGTCAGTGATACAGACACAGTGGGTTCAGTCTGCTCTCTCCCCAGGGTCAGTGATACAGACACAGTGGGGTCAGTCTTCTCTCTTCCCGGGGTCAGGGATAGAGACACAGTGGGGTCAGTCTGCTCTCTCCCCACGGTCAGTGACACAGACACAGTGGGGTCACTCTGCTCTCTCCCCGGGGTCAGTGATACAGACACAGTGGGGTCAGTCTGCTCTCTCCCCGAGGTCACAGATACAGACGCAGTGGGGTCAGTCTGCTCTCTCCCTGGGGTCCGTGATACAGACACAGTGGGGCAGTCTGCTCTGCCCCTTGGGTCACTGATACAGACACAGTGGGGTCAGTCTGCTCTCTCCCTGGGGTCAGTGATACAGACACAGTGGGGTCAGTCTGCTCTCCCCCTGCGCCAGTGATACAGACACATTGGTTTCAGTCAGCTCTGTCCCCGGGGTCAGTGATACAGACACAGTAGGGTCAGTCTGCTCTCTCCCCGGCGTCAGTGATACAGACACAGTGGAGTCAGTCTGCTCTCTTCCTGGGATCAGTGATACAGACACAGTGGGGTCAGTCTGCTCTCTCCCCACGGTCAGTGACACAGAGACAGTGGGGACAGTCTGCTCTCTACCCACGGTCAGTGACGCAGACACAGTGGGGTCAGTCTGCTCTCTCCCCGGGGTCACAGATACAGACAAATTGGGTTCAGTCTGCTCTCTCCCCAGGGTCAGTGATACAGACACAGTGGGTTCAGTCTGCTCTCTCCCCAGGGTCAGTGATACAGACACAGTGGGGTCAGTCTGCTCTCGGGGTCAGTGATACAGACACAGTGGGTTCAGTCTGCTCTCTCTCCACGGTTAGTGACACAGAAACAGTGGGGTGAGTCCGCTCTCTGCCCGGGGTCACTGATAAAGACAAAGTGGGGTCTCGCTGCTCTCTCCCCGGGGTCAGTGATACTGACACAGTGGGCTCAGTCTGCTCTCTCCCTGGGGTCAGTGATACAGACACAATGGGTTCAGTCTGCTCTCTCCCCTGGGTCACTGATACAGACACAGTGGGGTCAGTCTGCTCTCTCCCCAGGGTCAGTGATACAGTCAAATTGGGTTCAGTCTGCTCTCTCCCCAGGGTCAGTGATACAGACACAGTGGGGTCAGTCTGCTCTCTCCCCGGGGTCAGTGATACAGACACAGTGGCGTCAGCCTGCTCTCTCCCCAGTGTCAGTGATACAGGCACAGTGGGGTCAATCTGCTCTCTTCGCATGGTCACTGATACAGACCCAGTGAGGTCAGCCTGCTCTCTCTCTTTGGTCATTGATGCAGACACTGTGGCGTCAGTCTGCTCTCGGGCTCAGTGATACAGACACAGTGGGGTCACTCTGCTCTCTCCCTGGGGTCTGTGATACAGACAAAGTGGGATCAGTCTGCTCTCGGGGTCAGTGATACAGACACATTGGGGTCAGTCTGCTCTCTCCCTGGTGTCAGTGATACAGACACAGTGCGGACCGTCTGCTCTCTCCCGGGGTCAGTGATACAGACACAATGGGTTCAGTGTGCTGTCTCCCCAGGGTCAGCGATACAGACACAGTGGGGTCAGTCTGCTCTCTCCCCGGGGTCAGTGATACAGACACAGTGGGGTCACTCTTCTCTCTCCCCGGGGTCACTGATACAGACACAGTGGGGTCACTCTGCTCTCTCCCCAGGGTCAGTGATACAGACACAGTGGGGTCAGTCTGCTCTCTCCCCAGGGTCAGTGCCACTGACACAGTGGGGTCAGTCTGTTCTCACCTCGGGGTCAGTGATACAGGCACCGTGGAGTCAGTCTGCTCTCGGGGTCAGTGATACAGACAGAGTGGGGTCAGTCTGCTCTCTCCCCGTGTTCAGTGATACAGACACAGTGGGTTCAGTCTGCTCTCACCCCAGGGTCAGTGATACAGACACAGTGGGGGCAGTCTGCTCTCGGGGTCTGTGATACAGACACAGTGAGTTCATACTGCTCTCTCTCCACGGTCAGTGACACAGAAACAGTGGGGTGAGTCTGCTCTCTGCCCGGGGTCACTGATACAGACACAGTGGGGTCAGTCTGCTCTCTGCCTGGGGTCAGTGATACAGACACAGTGGGGTCAGTCTGCCCTCCCCCGGGGCCAGTGATACAGACACACTGGGTTCAGTCTGCTGTCTCCCCGTGGTCAGTGATACAGACACACTGGGTTTAGTCTGCTCTCTCCCCGGGGTCAGTGATATAGACACAGTGGGTTCCATCTGCTCTCTCCCCGGGATCAGTGATACAGGCACAATGGGGTCAGTCTGCTCTCGGAGTCAATGATACAGACACAGTGGGGTCAATCTTCTCTCTCCCCAGGGTCAGTGCTACAGACACAGTGGGTTCAGTCTGCTCTCTCCCCAGGGTCAGTGATACAGACAAATTGGGTTCAGTCTGCTCACTCCCCAGGGTCAGTGATACAGACCCAGTGGGGTCAGTCTGCTCTCTCCCCGGGGTCACTGATACAGACACAGTGGGGTCAGTCTGCTCTCTCCCTGGGGTCAGTGATACAGACACAGTGGGGTGAGTCTGCTCACTCCCCAGGGTCAGTGATACAGACACAGTGGGGATAGTCTGCTCTCTACCCACGGTCAGTGACACAGACACAGTGGGGTCAGTCTGCTTTCTTCCCGGGGTCACAGATACAGACAAATTAGGTTCAGTCTGCCCGCTTCCCGGGGTCAGTGATACAGACACAGTGGGTTCAGTCTGCTCTCTCCCCAGGGTCAGTGATACAGACACAGTGGGGTCAGTCTGCTCTCTCCCCGAGGTCACAGATACAGACGCAGTGGGGTCAGTCTGCTCTCTCCCTGGGGTCCGTGATACAGACACAGTGGGGCAG
Organism: Isurus oxyrinchus; assembly: GCA_026770705.1. Classification (NCBI taxonomy): domain Eukaryota; kingdom Metazoa; phylum Chordata; class Chondrichthyes; order Lamniformes; family Lamnidae; genus Isurus; species Isurus oxyrinchus. Next base: position 69,508,571 of record JANJGN010000020.1, on the reverse strand, counting down.
TCTGCTCTGCCCCTTGGGTCACTGATACAGACACAGTGGGGTCAGTCTGCTCTCTCCCTGGGGTCAGTGATACAGACACAGTGGGGTCAGTCTGCTCTCCCCCTGGGCCAGTGATACAGACACATTGGTTTCAGTCAGCTCTGTCCCCGGGGTCAGTGATACAGACACAGTAGGGTCAGTCTGCTCTCTCCCCGGCGTCAGTGATACAGACACAGTGGAGTCAGTCTGCTCTCTTCCTGGGATCAGTGATACAGACACAGTGGGGTCAGTCTGCTCTTTCCCCACGGTCAGTGACACAGAGACAGTGGGGACAGTCTGCTCTCTACCCACGGTCAGTGACGCAGACACAGTGGGGTCAGTCTGCTCTCTCCCCGGGGTCACAGATACAGACAAATTGGGTTCAGTCTGCTCTCTCCCCAGGGTCAGTGATACAGACACAGTGGGTTCAGTCTGCTCTCTCCCCAGGGTCAGTGATACAGACACAGTGGGGTCAGTCTGCTCTCGGGGTCAGTGATACAGACACAGTGGGTTCAGTCTGCTCTCTCTCCACGGTTAGTGACACAGAAACAGTGGGGTGAGTCCGCTCTCTGCCCGGGGTCACTGATAAAGACAAAGTGGGGTCTCGCTGCTCTCTCCCCGGGGTCAGTGATACTGACACAGTGGGCTCAGTCTGCTCTCTCCCTGGGGTCAGTGATACAGAAACAGTGGGGTCAGTCTGCTCTCTGCCTGGGGTCACCGATACAGACACAGTGGGGTCAGTCTGCTCTGTCCCCGAGGTCAATAATACAGACACATTGGAGTCAGTCTGCTCTCTCCCTGGGATCACTGATAAAGACACAGTGGGGTCAGTCTGCTCTCTCCCCACGTTCAGTGACACAGACACAGTGGAGTCAGTGTGCTCTCTCCCCACGGTCAGTGATACACACACATTGGGGTCAGTCTGCTCTCAGGGTCAGTGATACAGTCACATTGGGGTCAGTCAGCTCTCTCCCCACGTTCAGTGATACAGACACAGTGGGGTCAGTCTGCCCTCCCCCGGGGCCAGTGATACAGACACAGTGGGTTCAGTCTTCTGTCTCCCCGTGGACAGTGATACAGACACACTGGGTTTAATCTGCTCTCTGACCGGGGTCAGTGATATAGACACAGTGGGTTCCATCTGCTCTCTCCCCGGGATCAGTGATACAGGTACAATGGGGTCAGTCTGCTCTCGGGGTCAATGATACAGACACAGTGGGGACAGTCTTCTCTCTCCCCAGGGTCAGTGCTACAGACCCAGTGGGTTCAGTCTGCTCTCTCCCCAGGGTCAGTGATACTGACAAATTGGGTTCAGTCTTCTCACTCCCCAGGGTCAGTGACACAGACACAGTGGGATCAGTCTGCTCTCTCCCTAGACTCAGTGATACAGACACAGTGGGGTGAGTCTGCTCTCTCCCTAGACTCAGTGATACAGACCCAGTGGGGTCAGTCTGCTCTCTCCCCGGGGTCACTGATACAGACACAGTGGGGTCACTCTGCTCTCTCCCTGGGGTCAGTGATACAGACACAGTGGGGTGAGTCTGCTCACTCCCTGGGGTCAGTGATACAGACACAGTGGGGTCAGTCTGCTCTCTCCCTGGGGTCAGTGATACAGACACAGTGGGGTCAGTCTGCTCTCTCCTTGGGGTCAGTGATACAGACACAGTGGGGTCAGTCTGCTCACTCCTTGGGGTCAGTGATACAGACACAGTGGAGTCAGTCTGCTCTCTTCCCGGGGTCAGTGATACAGACACAATGGAGTCAGTCTGCTCTCTCCCCACAGTCAGTGATACAGACACAGTGGGGTCAGTCTTCTCTCTACCTGGGGTCAGTGATAGAGACACAGTGGGGTCAGTCTGCTCTCTCCCCACGGTCAGTGACACAGACACAGTGGGGTCAGTCTGCTCTCTCCCCGGGGTCAGTGATACAGACACAGTGGGGTCATCTGCTCTCTCCCCAGGGTCAGTGATACAGACACAGTGGGGTCAGTCTGCTCTCTCCCTGGGGTCAGTGATACAGACACAGTGGGGTCAGTCTGCTCTCCCCCTGGGCCAGTGATACAGACACATTGGTTTCAGTCAACTCTGTCCCCAGGGTCAGTGATGCAGACACAGTGGAGTCAGTCTGCTCTCTCCCCGGCGTCAGTGATACAGACACAGTGGAGTCAGTCTGCTCTCTTCCTGGGATCAGTGATACAGACACAGTGGGGACAGTCTGCTCTCTACCCACGGTCAGTGACACAGACACAGTGGGGTCAGTCTGCCCTCTCCCCGGCGTCAGTGATACAGACACAGTGGAGTCAGTCTGCTCTCTTCCTGGGATCAGTGATACAGACACAGTGGGTTCAGTCTGCTCTCTCCCCAGGGTCAGTGATACAGACACAGTGGGGTCAGTCTTCTCTCTTCCCGGGGTCAGTGATAGAGACACAGTGGGGTCAGTCTGCTCTCTCCCCACGGTCAGTGACACAGACACAGTGGGGTCAGTCTGCTCTCTCCCCGGGGTCAGTGATACAGACACAGTGGGGTCAGTCTGCTCTCTCCCCGAGGTCACAGATACAGACGCAGTGGGGTCAGTCTGCTCTCTCCCTGCGGTCCGTGATACAGACACAGTGGGGCAGTCTGCTCTGCCCCTTGGGTCACTGATACAGACACAGTGGGGTCAGTCTGCTCTCTCCCTGGGGTCAGTGATACAGACACAGTGGGGTCAGTCTGCTCTCCCCCTGGGCCAGTGATACAGACACATTGGTTTCAGTCAGCTCTGTCCCCGGGGTCAGTGATACAGACACAGTAGGGTCAGTCTGCTCTCTCCCAGGCGTCAGTGATACAGACACAGTGGAGTCAGTCTGCTCTCTTCCTGGGATCAGTGATACAGACACAGTGGGGTCAGTCTGCTCTCTCCCCACGGTCAGTGACACAGAGACAGTGGGGACAGTCTGCTCTCTACCCACGGTCAGTGACGCAGACACAGTGGGGTCAGTCTGCTCTCTCCCCGGGGTCACAGATACAGACAAATTGGGTTCAGTCTGCTCTCTCCCCAGGGTCAGTGATACAGACACAGTGGGTTCAGTCTGCTCTCTCCCCAGGGTCAGTGATACAGACACAGTGGGGTCAGTCTGCTCTCGGGGTCAGTGATACAGACACAGTGGGTTCAGTCTGCTCTCTCTCCACAGTCAGTGACACAGAAACAGTGGGGTGAGTCTGCTCTCTGCCCGGGTTCACAGATAAACACAAAGTGGGGTCTCGCTGCTCTCTCCCCGGGGTCAATGATACAGACACATTGGAGTCAGTCTGCTCTCTCCCTGGGATCACTGATACAGACACAGTGGGGTCAGTCTGCTCTCTCCCCACGTTCAGTGACACAGACACAGTGGGGTCAGTGTGCTCTCTCCCCACGGTCAGTGATACACACACAGTTGGGTCAGTCTGCTCTCAGGGTCAGTGATACAGTCACATTGGGGTCAGTCAGCTCTCTCCCCACGTTCAGTGATACAGACACAGTGGGGTCAGTCTGCCCTCCCCCGGGGCCAGTGATACAGACACAGTGGGTTCAGTCTGCTGTCTCCCCGTGGTCAGTGATACAGACACACTGGGTTTAGTCTGCTCTCTGCCCGGGGTCAGTGATATAGACACAGTGGGTTCCATCTGCTCTCTCCCCGGGATCAGTGATACAGGTACAATGGGGTCAGTCTGCTCTCGGGGTCAATGATACAGACACAGTGGCGTCAGTCTTGTCTCTCCCCAGGGTCAGTGCTACAGACACAGTGGGTTCAGTCTGCTCTCTCCCCAGGGTCAGTGATACAGACAAATTGGGTTCAGTCTTCTCTCTCCCCAGGGTCAGTGACACAGACACAGTGGGATCAGTCTGCTCTCTCCCTAGACTCAGTGATACAGACCCAGTGGGGTCAGTCTGCTCTCTCCCCGGGGTCACTGATACTGACACAGTGGGGTCACTCTGCTCTCTCCCTGGGGTCAGTGATACAGACACAGTGGGGTGAGTCTGCTCACTCCCCAGGGTCAGTGATACAGACACAGTGGGGTCAGTCTGATCTCTCCCTGCGGTCAGTGATACAGACACAGTGGAGTCAGTCTGCTCTCTCCCTGGGGTCAGTGATACAGACACAGTGGGGTCAGTCTGCTCACTCCTTGGGGTCAGTGATACAGACACAGTGGAGTCAGTCTGCTCTCTTCCCGGGGTCAGTGATACAGACACAGTGGAGTCAGTCTGCTCTCTCCCCATGGTCAGTGATACAGACACAGTGGGGTCAGTCTTTTCTCTTCCCGGGGTCAGTGATAGAGACACAGTGGGGTCAGTCTGCTCTCTCCCCACGGTCAGTGACACAGACACAGTGGGGTCAGTCTGCTCTCCCCCCGGGGTCAGTGATACAGACACAGTGGGGTCAGTCTGCTCTCTCCCTGGGGTCCGTGATACAGACACAGTGGGGCAGTCTGCTCTGTCCCCTGGGTCACTGATACAGACACAGTGGGGTCAGTCTGCTCTCCCCCTGGGCCAGTGATACAGACACATTGGTTTCAGTCAGCTCTATCCCCAGGGTCAGTGATGCAGAAACAGTGGGGTCAGTCTGCTCTCTCCCCAGCGTCAGTGATACAGACACAGTGGAGTCAGTCTGCACTCTTCCTGGGATCAGTGATACAGACACAGTGGGGACAGTCTGCTCTCTACCCACGGTCAGTGACACAGACACATTGGGGTCAGTCTGCTCTCTCCCCGGCGTCAGTGATACAGACACAGTGGAGTCAGTCTGCTCTCTTCCTGGGATCAGTGATACAGACACAGTGGGTTCAGCCTGCTCTCTCCCCAGGGTCAGTGATACAGGTAATGTGGGGTCTGTCTGCTCTCTTCGCATGGTCACTGATCAGACCCAGTGGGGTCAGTCTGCTCTCTCCCTGGGGTCATTGATGCAGACACAGTGGCGTCGGTTTGCTCTCGGGGTCAGTGATACAGACACAGAGGGGTCAGTCTGCTCTCTCCCCGGGGCCAGCGATACAGACACAGTGGGGTCAGTCTGCACTCTCCACAGGGTCAGTGATACAGACACAGTGGGGTCAGTCTGCTCTCTCCCCAGAATCAGTGATACAGACACAGTGGGTTCAGACTGCTCTCTCCCCAGGGTCAGTGATACAGACACAGTGGGAACAGTCTGCTCTCTTCCCACGGTCACTGATGCAACCCCAGTGGTGTCAGTCTGCTCTCTCACCACAGTCACTGATACACAAACAGTGGTTCAGTCTGCTGTCGGGGTTAGTGACACAGACAAAGTGGGGTCAGTCTGCTCTCTCTCTGGGGTCAGTGATACAGACACAGTGGGGGCATTCTTATCTCTCCCCGGGGTCAGTGATACAGACACAGTGGGGTCAGTCTGCTCTCTCCCTGGGGTCAGTGTTACAGACAAAGTGGGGACAGTCTGCTCTCCCCCGGGGCCAGCGATACAGACACAGTGGGTTCAGTCTGCTCTATCCTCGGGGTCAGTGATACAGACACAGTGGGGTCAGTCTGCTCTCTCCCCAGGGTCAGTGATACAGACACAGTGGGTTCAGTCTGCTCTCTCCTCGGGGTCAGTGATAGAGACACAGTGGGGTCATTCTGCTATCGGGGTAGGTGATACAGATACATTGGGGTCAGTCTGCTCTATCCTCGGGGTCAGTGATACAGACACAGTGGGGTCAGTCTGCTCTCTCCCCAGGGTCAGTGATACAGACACAGTGGGGTCAGTCTGCTCTCTCCTCGGGGTCAGTGATACAGACACAGTGGGGTCAGTCAGCTCTCTCCCTGGGGTCAGTGATACAGACACAGTGGGGACAGTCTTCTCTCCCCCGGGGCCTGTGATACAGACACAGTGGGTTCAGTCTTCTCTCTCCCCAGAGTCAGTGATACAGACACAGTGGGGTCCGTCTGCACTCTCTCTGGTGTCAGTGATACAGACACAGTGGGGTCAGTCTGCTCACTCCCCAGGGTCAGTGATACAGACACAGTGGGGTGAGTCTGCTCTCGGGGACACTGATACAGAGACAGTGGGGTCAGTCTGCTCTCTCCCCTGGGTCAGTGCTGCAGACACGGTGGGTTCAGTCTGCTCTCTCCCCAGGGTCAGTGATACAGACACAGTGGGGTCAGTCTGCTCTCTCTTCGGGGTCAGTGATAGAGACACAGTGGGGTCATTCTGCTGTCGGGGTAGGTGATACAGACACAGTGGGGTCAGTCTGCTCTCTCTCCACGGTCAGTGATAGAGACACAGTGGGGTCAGTCTGCTCTCTGCCCGGGGTCACTGATACAGACAAAGTGGGGTCACTCTGCTCTCTCCCCGGGGTCAGTGATACAGACAGAGCGGGGTCAGCCTGCTCTCTCCCCAGGGTCAGTGATACAGGTAATGTGGCGTCTGTCTGCTCTCTTCGCATGGTCACTGATCAGACCCAGTGGGGTCAGTCTGCTCTCGGGGTCAGTGATACAGACACAGAGGGGTCAGTCTGCTCTCTCCCCGGGGCCAGCGATACAGACACAGTGGGGTCAGTCTGCTCTCTCCCCGGGGTCACTGATACAGACACAGTGGGGTCAGTGTGCTCTCTCCCTGGGGTCATTGATGCAGACACAGTGGCGTCATCCTGCTCTCGGGGTCAGTGATACAGACACAGTGGGGTCAGTCTGCTCTCTCCCCAGGGTCAGTGATACAGACACAGTGGGGTCAGTCTGCACTCTCCCCAGGGTCAGTGATACAGACACAGTGGGGTCAGTCTGCTCTCTCCCCAGAATCAGTGATACAGACACAGTGGGTTCAGACTGCTCTCTCCCCAGGGTCAGTGATACAGACACAGTGGGATCAGTCTGCTCTCTTCCCACGGTCACTGATGCAACCCCAGTGGTGTCAGTCTGCTCTATCACCACAGTCACTGATACAGAAACAGTGGTTCAGTCTGCTGTCGGGGTTACTGACACAGACAAAGTGGGGTCAGTCTGCTCTCTCTCTGGGGTCAGTGATACAGACACAGTGGGGGCATTCTTATCTCTCCCCGGGGTCAGTGATACAGACACAGTGGGGTCAGTCTGCTCTCTCCCTGGGGTCAGTGTTACAGACACAGAGGGGACAGTCTGCTCTCCCCCGGGGCCAGTGATACAGACACAGTGGGTTCAGTCTTCTCTCTCCCCAGAGTCAGTGATACAGACACAGTGGGGTCCGTCTGCACTCTCTCTGGGGCCAGTGATACAGACACAGTGGGGTCAGTCTGCTCACTCCCCAGCGTCAGTGATACAGACACAGTGGGGTGAGTCTGCTCTCGGGGACACTGATACAGAGACAGTGGGGTCAGTCTGCTCTCTCCCCTGGGTCAGTGCTGCAGTCACAGTGGGTTCAGTCTGCTCTCTCCCCAGGGTCAGTGATACAGACACAATGGGGTCAGTCTGCTCTATCCTCGGGGTCAGTGATACAGACACAGTGGGGTCAGTCTGCTCTCTCCCCAGGGTCAGTGATACAGACACAGTGGGGTCAGTCTGCTCTCTCCTCGGGGTCAGTGATAGAGACACAGTGGGGTCATTCTGCTGTCGGGGTAGGTGATACAGACACATTGGGGTCAGTCTGCTCTAACCTCGGGGTCAGTGATACAGACACAGTGGGGTCAGTCTGCTCTCTCCCCAGGGTCAGTGATACAGACAAAGTGGGGTCAGTCTGCTCTCTCCTCGGGGTCAGTGAAACAGACACAGTGGGGTCAGTCTGCTCTCTCCCTGGGGTCAGTGATACAGACACAGTGGGGCAGTCTGATCTCCCCCGGGGCCAGTGATACAGACACAGTGGGTTCAGTCTTCTCTCTACCCAGGGTCAGTGATACAGACACAGTGGGGTCCGTCTGCACTCTCATTGGGGTCAGTGATACAGACACAGTGGGGTCAGTCTGCTCACTCCCCAGGGTCAGTGATACAGACAAAGTGGGATGAGTCTGCTCTCGGGGACACTGATACAGAGACAGTGGGGTCAGTCTGCTCTCTCCCCTGGGTCAGTGCTGCAGACACAGTGGGTTCAGTCTGCTCTCTCCCCAGGGTCAGTGATACAGACACAGTGGGGTCAGTCTGCTCTCTCCTCGGGGTCAGTGATAGAGACACAGTGGGGTCATTCTGCTTTCGGGGTAGGTGATACAGACACAGTGGGGTCAGTCTGCTCTCTCTCCACGGTCCGTGATACAGACACAGTGGGGTCAGTCTGCTCTCTGCCCGGGGTCACTGATACAGACAAAGTGGGGTCACCCTGCTCTCTCCCCGTGGTCAGTGATACAGACACAGTGGGGTCAGTCTGCTCTCTCCCCAGGGTCAGTGATACAGACACAGAGGGGTCAGTCTGCTCTCTCCCCGAGGTCAATGATACAGACACAGTGGGATCAGTCTGCTCTCTCCCTGGACTCAGTGATACTGACACAGTGGGGTCAGTCTGCTCTCTCCCCGGGGTCACTGATACAGACACAGTGGGGTCAGTCTGCTCTCGGGGTCAGTGATACAGACACAGTGGGTTCAGTCTGCTCTGTCCCCTTGTTCACTGATACAGTGCCAGTGTGTTCAGTCTGCTCTCTCCCTGGGGTCAATGATACAGACACAGTGGGGTCAGTCTGCTCTCTCCCCAGGGTCAGTGATACAGACACAATTGGTTCAGTCTGCTCTCTCCCCTGGGTCACTGACACAGACACAGTGGGGTCAGTCTGCTCTCTCCCCAGGGTCAGTGATACAGTCAAATTGGGTTCAGTCTGCTCTCTCCCCAGGGTCAGTGATACAGACACAGTGGGGTCAGTCTGCTCTCTCCCCAGGGTCAGTGATACAGACACAGTGGGTTCAGTCTGCTTTCACCTTGGGGTCAGTGATACAGGCACCGTGGGGTCAGTCTGCTCTCGGGGTCAGTCATACAGACACAGTGCGGTCATTCTGCTCTCTCCCCGGGTTCATTGATACAGACACAGTGGGGTCAGTCTGCTCTCTCCCCGGGGTCAGGGATACAGACACAGTGGCGTCAGCCTGCTCTCTCCCCAGTGTCAGTGATACAGGCACAGTGGGGTCAGTCTGCTCTCTTCGCATGGTCACTGATACAGACCAAGTGAGGTCAGCCTGCTCTCTCCCTTTGGTCATTGATGCAGACACAGTGGCGTCAGTCTGCTCTCGGACTCAGTGATACAGACACAGTGGGGTCAGTCTGCTCTCTCCCTGGGGTCAGTGATACAGACAAAGTGGGATCAGTCTGCTCTCGGGGTCAGTGATACAGACACATTGGGGTCAGTCTGCTCTCTCCCTGGGGTCAGTGATACAGACACAGTGGGGTCAGTCTGTTCTCACCTCGGGGTCAGTGATACAGGCACCGTGGTGTCAGTCTGCTCTCGGGGTCAGTGATACAGACAGAGTGGGGTCAGTCTGCTCTCTCCCCGTGTTCAGTGATACACAGTGGGGTCAGTCTGCTCAATCCCCGAGGTCAGTGATACAGACAGAGCGGGGTCAGTCTGCTCCCTCCCCAGGGTCAGTGATACAGGTAATGTGGGGTCTGTCTGCTCTCTTCGCATGGTCACTGATCAGACACAGTGGGGTCAGTCTGCTCTCTCCCTGGGGTCATTGATGCAGACACAGTGGGGTCGGTCTGCTCTCGGGGTCAGTGATACAGACACAGAGGGGTCAGTCTGCTCTCTCCCCGGGGCCAGCGATACAGAGACAGTGGGGTCAGTCTGCTCTCTCCCCAGGGTCAGTGATACAGACACAGTGGGATCAGTCTGCTCTCTTCCCACGGTCACTGATGCAACCCCAGTGGTGTCAGTCTGCTCTCTCACCACAGTCACTGATACACAAACAGTGGTTCAGTCTGCTGTCGGGGTTAGTGACACAGACAAAGTGGGGTCAGTCTGCTCTCTCTCTGGGGTCAGTGATACAGACACAGTGGGGGCATTCTTATCTCTCCCCAGGGTCAGTGATACAGACACAGTGGGGTCAGTCTGCTCTCTCCCTGGGGTCAGTGATACAGACACAGTGGGGACAGTCTGCTCTCCCCCGGGGCCAGTGATACAGACACAGTGGGTTCAGTCTTCTCTCTCCCCAGAGTCAGTGATACAGACACAGTGGAGTCCGTCTGCACTCTCTCTGGGGCCAGTGATACAGACACAGTGGGGTCAGTCTGCTCACTCCCCAGGGTCAGTGATACAGACACAGTGGGGTGAGTCTGCTCTCGGGGACACTGATACAGAGTCAGTGGGGTCAGTCTGCTCTCTCCCCTGCGTCAGTGCTGCAGACACAGTGGGTTCAGTCTGCTCTCTCCCCAGGGTCAGTGATACAGACACATTGGGGTCAGTCTGCTCTATCCTCGGGGTCAGTGATACAGACACAGTGGTGTCAGTCTGCTCTCTCGCCACAGTCACTGATACAGACACAGTGGGGTCAGTCTGCTCTCTCCCCACAGTCACTGATACAGACACAGTGGGGTCAGTCTGCTCTCTCCCCACAGTCACTGATACAGACACAGTGGGGTCACTCTTCTCTCTCCCCGGGGTCACTGATACAGACACAGTGGGGTCAGTCTGCTCTCTCCCCAGGGTCAGTGCCACTGACACAGTGGGGTCAGTCTGTTCTCACCTCGGGGTCAGTGATACAGGCACCGTGGAGTCAGTCTGCTCTCGGGGTCAGTGATACAGACAGAGTGGGGTCAGTCTGCTCTCTCCCCGTGTTCAGTGATACAGACACAGTGGGGTCAGTCTGCTCTCTCCCCGGGGTCAGTGATACAGACAGAGCGGGGTCAGTCTGCTCTCTCCCCAGGGTCAGTGATACAGGTAATGTGGGGTCTGTCTGCTCTCTTCGCATGGTCACTGATCAGACCCAGTGGGGTCAGTCTGCTCTCTCCCTGGGGTCATTGATGCAGACACAGTGGCGTCGGTCGGCTCTCGGGGTCAGTGATACAGACACAGAGGGGTCAGTCTGCTCTCTCCCCAGGGCAAGCGATACAGACACAGTGGGGTCAGTCTGCTCTCTCCCCGGGGTCAGTGATACAGACACACTGGGGTCAGTCTGCTCTCTCCCTGGGGTCATTGATGCCGACACAGTGGCGTCAGTCTGCTCTCGGGGTCAGTGATACAGGCACCGTGGGGTCAGTCTGCTCTCTCCCCAGGGTCAGTGATACAGACACAGTGGGGTCAGTCTGCTCTCTCCCCAGAATCAGTGATACAGACACAGTGGGTTCAGACTGCTCTCTCCCCAGGGTCAGTGATACAGACACAGTGGGATCAGTCTGCTCTCTTCCCACGGTCACTGATGCAACCCCAGTGGTGTCAGTCTGCTCTCTCACCACAGTCACTGATACACAAACAGTGGTTCAGTCTGCTGTCGGGGTTAGTGACACAGACAAAGTGGGGTCAGTCTGCTCTCTCTCTGGGGTCAGTGATACAGACACAGTGGGGGCATTCTTATCTCTCCCCGGGGTCAGTGATACAGACACAGTGGGGTCAGTCTGCTCTCTCCCTGGGGTCAGTGATACAGACACAGTGGGGACAGTCTGCTCTCCCCCGGGGCCAGTGATACAGACACAGTGGGTTCAGTCTTCTCTCTCCCCAGAGTCAGTGATACAGACACAGTGGAATCCGTCTGCACTCTCTCTGGGGCCAGTGATACAGACACAGTGGGGTCAGTCTGCTCACTCCCCAGGGTCAGTGATACAGACACAGTGGGGTGAGTGTGCTCTCGGGGACACTGATACAGAGTCAGTGGGGTCAGTCTGCTCTCTCCCCTGCGTCAGTGCTGCAGACACAGTGGGTTCAGTCTGCTCTCTCCCCAGGGTCAGTGATACAGACACATTGGGGTCAGTCTGCTCTCTCCCCTGCGTCAGTGCTGCAGACACAGTGGGTTCAGTCTGCTCTCTCCCCAGGGTCAGTGATACAGACACATTGGGATCAGTCTGCTCTATCCTCGGGGTCAGTGATACAGACACAGTGGTGTCAGTCTGCTCTCTCGCCACAGTCACTGATACAGACACAGTGGGGTCAGTCTGCTCTCTCCCCACAGTCACTGATACAGACACAGTGGGGTCACTCTTCTCTCTCCCCGGGGTCACTGATACAGACACAATGGGGTCAGTCTGCTCTCTCCCCAGGGTCAGTGCCACTGACACAGTGGGGTCAGTCTGTTCTCACCTCGGGGTCAGTGATACAGGCACCGTGGAGTCAGTCTGCTCTCGGGGTCAGTGATACAGACAGAGTGGGGTCAGTCTGCTCTCTCCCCGTGTTCAGTGATACAGACACAGTGGGGTCAGTCTGCTCCCTCCCCGGGGTCAGTGATACAGACAGAGCGGGGTCAGTCTGCTCTCTCCCCAGGGTCAGTGATACAGGTAATGTGGGGTCTGTCTGCTCTCTTCGCATGGTCACTGATCAGACCCAGTGGGGTCAGTCTGCTCTCTCCCTGGGGTCATTGATGCGGACACAGTGGCGTCGGTCGGCTCTCGGGGTCAGTGATACAGACACAGAGGGGTCAGTCTGCTCTCTCCCCGGGGCCAGCGATACAGACACAGAGGGGTCAGTCTGCTCTCTCCCCGGGGTCAGTGATACAGACACACTGGGGTCAGTCTGCTCTCTCCCTGGGGTCATTGATGCAGACACAGTGGCGTCAGCCTGCTCTCTCCCCAGTGTCAGTGATACAGGCACCGTGGGGTCAGTCTGCTCTCTTCGCATGGTCACTGATACAGACCCAGTGAGGTCAGCCTGCTCTCTCCCTTTGGTCATTGATGCAGACACAGTGGCGTCAGTCTGCTCTCGGGCTCAGTGATACAGACACAGTGGGGTCAGTCTGCTCTCTCCCTGGGGTCAGTGATACAGACAAAGTGGGATCAGTCTGCTCTCGGGGTCAGTGATACAGACATATTGGGGTCAGTCTGCTCTCTCCCTGGTGTCAGTGATACAGACACAGTGCGGACCGTCTGCTCTCCCCCGGGGTCAGTGATACAGACACAATGGGTTCAGTGTGCTGTCTCCCCAGGGTCAGTGATACAGACACAGTGGGGTCAGTCTGCTCTCTCCCCGGGGCCAGCGATACAGACACAGTGGGGACAGTCTCCTCTTGGGGTCAGTGATACAGACACAGTGATGTCAGTCTGCTCTCTCGCCACAGTCACTGATACAGAAACAGTGGGGTCAGTCTGCTCTCTCCCCACAGTCACTGATACAGACATAATGGGGTCACTCTTCTCTCTCCCCGGGGTCACTGATACAGACACAGTGGGGTCAGTCTGCTCTCTCCCTGGGGTCATTGATGCAGACACAGTGGCGTCAGTCTGCTCTCGGGGTCAGTGATACAGACACAGTGGGGTCAGTCTGCTCTCTCCCCAGGGTCAGTGATACAGACACAGTGGGGTCAGTCTGCTCTCTCCCCAGGGTCAGTGCCACTGACACAGTGGGGTCAGTCTGTTCTCACCTCGGGGTCAGTGATACAGGCACCGTGGAGTCAGTCTGCTCTCGGGGTCAGTGATACAGACAGAGTGGTGTCAGTCTGCTCTCTCCCCGTGTTCAGTGATACAGACACAGTGGGGTCAGTCTGCTCTCTCCCCGGGGTCAGTGATACAGACAGAGCGGGGTCAGTCTGCTCTCTCCCCAGGGTCAGTGATACAGGTAATGTGGGGTCTGTCTGCTCTCTTCGCATGGTCACTGATCAGACCGAGTGGGGTCAGTCTGCTCTCTCCCTGGGGTCATTGATGCAGACACAGTGGCGTCGGTCGGCTCTCGGGGTCAGTGATACAGACACAGAGGGGTCAGTCTGCTCTCTCCCCGGGGCCAGCGATACAGACACAGTGGGGTCAGACTGCTCTCTCCCCGGGGTCAGTGATACAGACACACTGGGGTCAGTCTGCTCTCTCCCTGGGGTCATTGATGCAGACACAGTGGCGTCAGTCTGCTCTCGGGGTCAGTGATACAGACACAGTGGGGTCAGTCTGCTCTCTCCCCAGGGTCAGTGATACAGACACAGTGGGGTCAGTCTGCTCTCTCCCCAGAATCAGTGATACAGACACAGTGGGTTCAGACTGCTCTCTCCCCAGGGTCAGTGATACAGACACAGTGGGATCAGTCTGCTCTCTTCCCACGGTCACTGATGCAACCCCAGTGGTGTCAGTCTGCTCTCTCACCACAGTCACTGATACACAAACAGTGGTTCAGTCTGCTGTCGGGGTTAGTGACACAGACAAAGTGGGGTCAGTCTGCTCTCTCTCTGGGGTCAGTGATACAGACACAGTGGGGGCATTCTTATATCTCCCCGGGGTCAGTGATACAGACACAGTGGGGTCAGTCTGCTCTCTCCCTGGGGTCAGTGATACAGACACAGTGGGGACAGTCTGCTCTCCCCCGGGGCCAGTGATACAGACACAGTGGGTTCAGTCTTCTCTCTCCCCAGAGTCAGTGATACAGACACAGTGGAGTCCGTCTGCACTCTCTCTGGGGCCAGTGATACAGACACAGTGGGGTCAGTCTGCTCACTCCCCAGGGTCAGTGATACAGACACAGTGGGGTGAGTCTGCTCTCGGGGACACTGATACAGAGTCAGTGGGGTCAGTCTGCTCTCTCCCCTGCGTCAGTGCTGCAGACACAGTGGGGTCAGTCTGCTCTCTCCCCAGTGTCAGTGATACAGACACATTGGGGTCAGTCTGCTCTATCCTCGGGGTCAGTGATACAGACACAGTGGGGTCAGTCTGCTCTCTCCCCACAGTCACTGATACAGACACAGTGGGGTCAGTCTGCTCTCTCCCCAGGGTCAGTGCCACTGACACAGTGGGGTCAGTCTGTTCTCACCTCGGGGTCAGTGATACAGGCACCGTGGAGTCAGTCTGCTCTCGGGGTCAGTGATACAGACAGAGTGGGGTCAGTCTGCTCTCTCCCCGTGTTCAGTGATACAGACACAGTGGGGTCAGTCTGCTCTCACCCCGGGGTCAGTGATACAGACAGAGCGGGGTCAGTCTGCTCTCTCCCCAGGGTCAGTGATACAGGTAATGTGGGGTCTGTCTGCTCTCTTCGCATGGTCACTGATCAGACCCAGTGGGGTCAGCCTGCTCTCTCCCTGGGGTCATTGATGCAGACAGAGTGGCGTCGGTCGGCTCTCGGGGTCAGTGATACAGACACAGAGGGGTCAGTCTGCTCTCTCCCCAGGGCCAGCGATACAGACACAGTGGGGTCAGTCTGCTCTCTCCCCGGGGTCAGTGATACAGACACACTGGGGTCAGTCTGCTCTCTCCCTGGGGTCATTGATGCAGACACAGTGGCGTCAGTCTGCTCTCGGGGTCAGTGATACAGGCACCGTGGGGTCAGTCTGCTCTCTCCCCAGGGTCAGTGATACAGACACAGTGGGGTCAGTCTGCTCTCTCCCCAGAATCAGTGATACAGACACAGTGGGTTCAGACTGCTCTCTCCCCAGGGTCAGTGATACAGACACAGTGGGATCAGTCTGCTCTCTTCCCAAGGTCACTGATGCAATCCCAGTGGTGTCAGTCTGCTCTCTCACCACAGTCACTGATACACAAACAGTGGTTCAGTCTGCTGTCGGGGTTAGTGACACAGACAAAGTGGGGTCAGACTGCTCTCTCTCTGGGGTCAGTGATACAGACACAGTGGGGGCATTCTTATCTCTCCCCGGGGTCAGTGATACAGACACAGTGGGGTCAGTCTGCTCTCTCCCTGGGGTCAGTGATACAGACACAGTGGGGACAGTCTGCTCTCCCCCGGGGCCAGTGATACAGACACAGTGGGTTCAGTCTTCTCTCTCCCCACAGTCAGTGATACAGACACAGTGGAGTCCGTCTGCACTCTCTCTGGGGCCAGTGATACAGACACAGTGGGGTCAGTCTGCTCACTCCCCAGGGTCAGTGATACAGACACAGTGGGGTGAGTCTGCTCTCGGGGACACTGATACAGAGTCAGTGGGGTCAGTCTGCTCTCTCCTCTGCGTCAGTGCTGCAGACACAGTGGGTTCAGTCTGCTCTCTCCCCAGGGTCAGTGATACAGACACATTGGGGTCAGTCTGCTCTATCCTCGGGGTCAGTGATACAGACACAGTGGTGTCAGTCTGCTCTCTCGCCACAGTCACTGACACAGACACAGTGGGGTCAGTCTGCTCTCTCCCCACAGTCACTGATACAGACACAGTGGGGTCACTCTTCTCTCTCCCCGGGGTCACTGATACAGACACAGTGGGGTCAGTCTGCTCTCTCCCCAGGGTCAGTGCCACTGACACAGTGGGATCAGTCTGTTCTCACCTCGGGGTCAGTGATACAGGCACCGTGGAGTCAGTCTGCTCTCGGGGTCAGTGATACAGACAGAGTGGGGTCAGTCTGCTCTCTCCCCGTGTTCAGTGATACAGACACAGTGGGGTCAGTCTGCTCTCTCCCCAGAATCAGTGATACAGACACAGTGGGTTCAGACTGCTCTCTCCCCAGGGTCAGTGATACAGACACAGTAGGATCAGTCTGCTCTCTTCCCACGGTCACTGATGCAACCCCAGTGGTGTCAGTCTGCTCTCTCACCACAGTCACTGATACACAAACAGTGGTTCAGTCTGCTGTCGGGGTTAGTGACACAGACAAAGTGGGGTCAGTCTGCTCTCTCTCTGGGGTCAGTGTTACAGACACAGTGGGGGCATTCTTATATCTCCCCGGGGTCAGTGATACAGACACAGTGGGGTCAGTCTGCTCTCTCCCTGGGGTCAGTGATACAGACACAGTGGGGACAGTCTGCTCTCCCCCGGGGCCAGTGATACAGACACAGTGGGTTCAGTCTTCTCTCTCCCCAGAGTCAGTGATACAGACACAGTGGAGTCCGTCTGCACTCTCTCTGGGGCCAGTGATACAGACACAGTGGGGTCAGTCTGCTCACTCCCCAGGGTCAGTGATACAGACACAGTGGGGTGAGTCTGCTCTCGGGGACACTGATACAGAGTCAGTGGGGTCAGTCTGCTCTCTCCCCTGCGTCAGTGCTGCAGACACAGTGGGGTCAGTCTGCTCTCTCCCCAGTGTCAGTGATACAGACACATTGGGGTCAGTCTGCTCTCCCCCGGGGCCAGTGATACAGACACAGTGGGTTCAGTCTTCTCTCTCCCCAGAGTCAGTGATACAGACACAGTGGAGTCCGTCTGCACTCTCTCTGGGGCCAGTGATACAGACACAGTGGGGTCAGTCTGCTCACTCCCCAGGGTCAGTGATACAGACACAGTGGGGTGAGTCTGCTCTCGGGGACACTGATACAGAGTCAGTGGGGTCAGTCTGCTCTCTCCCCTGCGTCAGTGCTGCAGACACAGTGGGGTCAGTCTGCTCTCTCCCCAGTGTCAGTGATACAGACACATTGGGGTCAGTCTGCTCTATCCTCGGGGTCAGTGATACAGACACAGTGGGGTCAGTCTGCTCTCTCCCCACAGTCACTGATACAGACACAGTGGGGTCAGTCTGCTCTCTCCCCAGGGTCAGTGCCACTGACACAGTGGGGTCAGTCTGTTCTCACCTCGGGGTCAGTGATACAGGCACCGTGGAGTCAGTCTGCTCTCGGGGTCAGTGATACAGACAGAGTGGGGTCAGTCTGCTCTCTCCCCGTGTTCAGTGATACAGACACAGTGGGGTCAGTCTGCTCTCACCCCGGGGTCAGTGATACAGACAGAGCGGGGTCAGTCTGCTCTCTCCCCAGGGTCAGTGATACAGGTAATGTGGGGTCTGTCTGCTCTCTTCGCATGGTCACTGATCAGACCCAGTGGGGTCAGCCTGCTCTCTCCCTGGGGTCATTGATGCAGACAGAGTGGCGTCGGTCGGCTCTCGGGGTCAGTGATACAGACACAGAGGGGTCAGTCTGCTCTCTCCCCAGGGCCAGCGATACAGACACAGTGGGGTCAGTCTGCTCTCTCCCCGGGGTCAGTGATACAGACACACTGGGGTCAGTCTGCTCTCTCCCTGGGGTCATTGATGCAGACACAGTGGCGTCAGTCTGCTCTCGGGGTCAGTGATACAGGCACCGTGGGGTCAGTCTGCTCTCTCCCCAGGGTCAGTGATACAGACACAGTGGGGTCAGTCTGCTCTCTCCCCAGAATCAGTGATACAGACACAGTGGGTTCAGACTGCTCTCTCCCCAGGGTCAGTGATACAGACACAGTGGGATCAGTCTGCTCTCTTCCCAAGGTCACTGATGCAATCCCAGTGGTGTCAGTCTGCTCTCTCACCACAGTCACTGATACACAAACAGTGGTTCAGTCTGCTGTCGGGGTTAGTGACACAGACAAAGTGGGGTCAGACTGCTCTCTCTCTGGGGTCAGTGATACAGACACAGTGGGGGCATTCTTATCTCTCCCCGGGGTCAGTGATACAGACACAGTGGGGTCAGTCTGCTCTCTCCCTGGGGTCAGTGATACAGACACAGTGGGGACAGTCTGCTCTCCCCCGGGGCCAGTGATACAGACACAGTGGGTTCAGTCTTCTCTCTCCCCAGAGTCAGTGATACAGACACAGTGGAGTCCGTCTGCACTCTCTCTGGGGCCAGTGATACAGACACAGTGGGGTCAGTCTGCTCACTCCCCAGGGTCAGTGATACAGACACAGTGGGGTGAGTCTGCTCTCGGGGACACTGATACAGAGTCAGTGGGGTCAGTCTGCTCTCTCCTCTGCGTCAGTGCTGCAGACACAGTGGGTTCAGTCTGCTCTCTCCCCAGGGTCAGTGATACAGACACATTGGGGTCAGTCTGCTCTATCCTCGGGGTCAGTGATACAGACACAGTGGTGTCAGTCTGCTCTCTCGCCACAGTCACTGACACAGACACAGTGGGGTCAGTCTGCTCTCTCCCCACAGTCACTGATACAGACACAGTGGGGTCACTGTTCTCTCTCCCCGGGGTCACTGATACAGACACAGTGGGGTCAGTCTGCTCTCTCCCCAGGGTCAGTGCCACTGACACAGTGGGATCAGTCTGTTCTCACCTCGGGGTCAGTGATACAGGCACCGTGGAGTCAGTCTGCTCTCGGGGTCAGTGATACAGACAGAGTGGGGTCAGTCTGCTCTCTCCCCGTGTTCAGTGATACAGACACAGTGGGGTCAGTCTGCTCTCTCCCCAGAATCAGTGATACAGACACAGTGGGTTCAGACTGCTCTCTCCCCAGGGTCAGTGATA
This sequence comes from Isurus oxyrinchus, assembly GCA_026770705.1. NCBI lineage: Eukaryota > Metazoa > Chordata > Chondrichthyes > Lamniformes > Lamnidae > Isurus > Isurus oxyrinchus. Next base: position 69,489,431 of record JANJGN010000020.1, on the reverse strand, counting down.
CAGACACAGTAGGATCAGTCTGCTCTCTTCCCACGGTCACTGATGCAACCCCAGTGGTGTCAGTCTGCTCTCTCACCACAGTCACTGATACACAAACAGTGGTTCAGTCTGCTGTCGGGGTTAGTGACACAGACAAAGTGGGGTCAGTCTGCTCTCTCTCTGGGGTCAGTGTTACAGACACAGTGGGGGCATTCTTATATCTCCCCGGGGTCAGTGATACAGACACAGTGGGGTCAGTCTGCTCTCTCCCTGGGGTCAGTGATACAGACACAGTGGGGACAGTCTGCTCTCCCCCGGGGCCAGTGATACAGACACAGTGGGTTCAGTCTTCTCTCTCCCCAGAGTCAGTGATACAGACACAGTGGAGTCCGTCTGCACTCTCTCTGGGGCCAGTGATACAGACACAGTGGGGTCAGTCTGCTCACTCCCCAGGGTCAGTGATACAGACACAGTGGGGTGAGTCTGCTCTCGGGGACACTGATACAGAGTCAGTGGGGTCAGTCTGCTCTCTCCCCTGCGTCAGTGCTGCAGACACAGTGGGGTCAGTCTGCTCTCTCCCCAGTGTCAGTGATACAGACACATTGGGGTCAGTCTGCTCTATCCTCGGGGTCAGTGATACAGACACAGTGGGGTCAGTCTGCTCTCTCCCCACAGTCACTGATACAGACACAGTGGGGTCAGTCTGCTCTCTCCCCAGGGTCAGTGCCACTGACACAGTGGGGTCAGTCTGTTCTCACCTCGGGGTCAGTGATACAGGCACCGTGGAGTCAGTCTGCTCTCGGGGTCAGTGATACAGACAGAGTGGGGTCAGTCTGCTCTCTCCCCGTGTTCAGTGATACAGACACAGTGGGGTCAGTCTGCTCTCTCCCCGGGGTCAGTGATACAGACAGAGCGGGGTCAGTCTGCTCTCTCCCCAGGGTCAGTGATACAGGTAATGTGGGGTCTGTCTGCTCTCTTCGCATGGTCACTGATCAGACCCAGTGGGGTCAGCCTGCTCTCTCCCTGGGGTCATTGATGCAGACAGAGTGGCGTCGGTCGGCTCTCGGGGTCAGTGATACAGACACAGAGGGGTCAGTCTGCTCTCTCCCCAGGGCCAGCGATACAGACACAGTGGGGTCAGTCTGCTCTCTCCCCGGGGTCAGTGATACAGACACACTGGGGTCAGTCTGCTCTCTCCCTGGGGTCATTGATGCAGACACAGTGGCGTCAGTCTGCTCTCGGGGTCAGTGATACAGGCACCGTGGGGTCAGTCTGCTCTCTCCCCAGGGTCAGTGATACAGACACAGTGGGGTCAGTCTGCTCTCTCCCCAGAATCAGTGATACAGACACAGTGGGTTCAGACTGCTCTCTCCCCAGGGTCAGTGATACAGACACAGTGGGATCAGTCTGCTCTCTTCCCAAGGTCACTGATGCAATCCCAGTGGTGTCAGTCTGCTCTCTCACCACAGTCACTGATACACAAACAGTGGTTCAGTCTGCTGTCGGGGTTAGTGACACAGACAAAGTGGGGTCAGACTGCTCTCTCTCTGGGGTCAGTGATACAGACACAGTGGGGGCATTCTTATCTCTCCCCGGGGTCAGTGATACAGACACAGTGGGGTCAGTCTGCTCTCTCCCTGGGGTCAGTGATACAGACACAGTGGGGACAGTCTGCTCTCCCCCGGGGCCAGTGATACAGACACAGTGGGTTCAGTCTTCTCTCTCCCCACAGTCAGTGATACAGACACAGTGGAGTCCGTCTGCACTCTCTCTGGGGCCAGTGATACAGACACAGTGGGGTCAGTCTGCTCACTCCCCAGGGTCAGTGATACAGACACAGTGGGGTGAGTCTGCTCTCGGGGACACTGATACAGAGTCAGTGGGGTCAGTCTGCTCTCTCCTCTGCGTCAGTGCTGCAGACACAGTGGGTTCAGTCTGCTCTCTCCCCAGGGTCAGTGATACAGACACATTGGGGTCAGTCTGCTCTATCCTCGGGGTCAGTGATACAGACACAGTGGTGTCAGTCTGCTCTCTCGCCACAGTCACTGACACAGACACAGTGGGGTCAGTCTGCTCTCTCCCCACAGTCACTGATACAGACACAGTGGGGTCACTCTTCTCTCTCCCCGGGGTCACTGATACAGACACAGTGGGGTCAGTCTGCTCTCTCCCCAGGGTCAGTGCCACTGACACAGTGGGATCAGTCTGTTCTCACCTCGGGGTCAGTGATACAGGCACCGTGGAGTCAGTCTGCTCTCGGGGTCAGTGATACAGACAGAGTGGGGTCAGTCTGCTCTCTCCCCGTGTTCAGTGATACAGACACAGTGGGGTCAGTCTGCTCTCTCCCCAGAATCAGTGATACAGACACAGTGGGTTCAGACTGCTCTCTCCCCAGGGTCAGTGATACAGACACAGTAGGATCAGTCTGCTCTCTTCCCACGGTCACTGATGCAACCCCAGTGGTGTCAGTCTGCTCTCTCACCACAGTCACTGATACACAAACAGTGGTTCAGTCTGCTGTCGGGGTTAGTGACACAGACAAAGTGGGGTCAGTCTGCTCTCTCTCTGGGGTCAGTGTTACAGACACAGTGGGGGCATTCTTATATCTCCCCGGGGTCAGTGATACAGACACAGTGGGGTCAGTCTGCTCTCTCCCTGGGGTCAGTGATACAGACACAGTGGGGACAGTCTGCTCTCCCCCGGGGCCAGTGATACAGACACAGTGGGTTCAGTCTTCTCTCTCCCCAGAGTCAGTGATACAGACACAGTGGAGTCCGTCTGCACTCTCTCTGGGGCCAGTGATACAGACACAGTGGGGTCAGTCTGCTCACTCCCCAGGGTCAGTGATACAGACACAGTGGGGTGAGTCTGCTCTCGGGGACACTGATACAGAGTCAGTGGGGTCAGTCTGCTCTCTCCCCTGCGTCAGTGCTGCAGACACAGTGGGGTCAGTCTGCTCTCTCCCCAGTGTCAGTGATACAGACACATTGGGGTCAGTCTGCTCTATCCTCGGGGTCAGTGATACAGACACAGTGGGGTCAGTCTGCTCTCTCCCCACAGTCACTGATACAGACACAGTGGGGTCAGTCTGCTCTCTCCCCAGGGTCAGTGCCACTGACACAGTGGGGTCAGTCTGTTCTCACCTCGGGGTCAGTGATACAGGCACCGTGGAGTCAGTCTGCTCTCGGGGTCAGTGATACAGACAGAGTGGGGTCAGTCTGCTCTCTCCCCGTGTTCAGTGATACAGACACAGTGGGGTCAGTCTGCTCTCTCCCCGGGGTCAGTGATACAGACAGAGCGGGGTCAGTCTGCTCTCTCCCCAGGGTCAGTGATACAGGTAATGTGGGGTCTGTCTGCTCTCTTCGCATGGTCACTGATCAGACCCAGTGGGGTCAGCCTGCTCTCTCCCTGGGGTCATTGATGCAGACAGAGTGGCGTCGGTCGGCTCTCGGGGTCAGTGATACAGACACAGAGGGGTCAGTCTGCTCTCTCCCTGGGGTCATTGATGCAGACACAGTGGCGTCAGTCTGCTCTCGGGGTCAGTGATACAGGCACCGTGGGGTCAGTCTGCTCTCTCCCCAGGGTCAGTGATACAGACACAGTGGGGTCAGTCTGCTCTCTCCCCAGAATCAGTGATACAGACACAGTGGGTTCAGACTGCTCTCTCCCCAGGGTCAGTGATACAGACACAGTGGGATCAGTCTGCTCTCTTTCCAAGGTCACTGATGCAATCCCAGTGGTGTCAGTCTGCTCTCTCACCACAGTCACTGATACACAAACAGTGGTTCAGTCTGCTGTCGGGGTTAGTGACACAGACAAAGTGGGGTCAGTCTGCTCTCTCTCTGGGGTCAGTGATACAGACACAGTGGGGGCATTCTTATCTCTCCCTGGGGTCAGTGATACAGACACAGTGGGGTCAGTCTGCTCTCTCCCTGGGGTCAGTGATACAGACACAGTGGGGACAGTCTGCTCTCCCCCGGGGCCAGTGATACAGACACAGTGGGTTCAGTCTTCTCTCTCCCCAGAGTCAGTGATACAGACACAGTGGAGTCCGTCTGCACTCTCTCTGGGGCCAGTGATACAGACACAGTGGGGTCAGTCTGCTCACTCCCCAGGGTCAGTGATACAGACACAGTGGGGTGAGTCTGCTCTCGGGGACACTGATACAGAGTCAGTGGGGTCAGTCTGCTCTCTCCTCTGCGTCAGTGCTGCAGACACAGTGGGTTCAGTCTGCTCTCTCCCCAGGGTCAGTGATACAGACACATTGGGGTCAGTCTGCTCTATCCTCGGGGTCAGTGATACAGACACAGTGGTGTCAGTCTGCTCTCTCGCCACAGTCACTGACACAGACACAGTGGGGTCAGTCTGCTCTCTCCCCACAGTCACTGATACAGACACAGTGGGGTCACTCTTCTCTCTCCCCGGGGTCACTGATACAGACACAGTGGGGTCAGTCTGCTCTCTCCCCAGGGTCAGTGCCACTGACACAGTGGGATCAGTCTGTTCTCACCTCGGGGTCAGTGATACAGGCACCGTGGAGTCAGTCTGCTCTCGGGGTCAGTGATACAGACACAGTGGGTTCAGACTGCTCTCTCCCCAGGGTCAGTGATACAGACACAGTAGGATCAGTCTGCTCTCTTCCCACGGTCACTGATGCAACCCCAGTGGTGTCAGTCTGCTTTCTCACCACAGTCACTGATACACAAACAGTGGTTCAGTCTGCTGTCGGGGTTAGTGACACAGACAAAGTGGGGTCAGTCTGCTCTCTCTCTGGGGTCAGTGTTACAGACACAGTGGGGGCATTCTTATATCTCCCCGGGGTCAGTGATACAGACACAGTGGGGTCAGTCTGCTCTCTCCCTGGGGTCAGTGATACAGACACAGTGGGGACAGTCTGCTCTCCCCCGGGGCCAGTGATACAGACACAGTGGGTTCAGTCTTCTCTCTCCCCAGAGTCAGTGATACAGACACAGTGGAGTCCGTCTGCACTCTCTCTGGGGCCAGTGATACAGACACAGTGGGGTCAGTCTGCTCACTCCCCAGGGTCAGTGATACAGACACAGTGGGGTGAGTCTGCTCTCGGGGACACTGATACAGAGTCAGTGGGGTCAGTCTGCTCTCTCCCCTGCGTCAGTGCTGCAGACACAGTGGGGTCAGTCTGCTCTCTCCCCAGTGTCAGTGATACAGACACATTGGGGTCAGTCTGCTCTATCCTCGGGGTCAGTGATACAGACACAGTGGGGTCAGTCTGCTCTCTCCCCACAGTCACTGATACAGACACAGTGGGGTCAGTCTGCTCTCTCCCCAGGGTCAGTGCCACTGACACAGTGGGGTCAGTCTGTTCTCACCTCGGGGTCAGTGATACAGGCACCGTGGAGTCAGTCTGCTCTCGGGGTCAGTGATACAGACAGAGTGGGGTCAGTCTGCTCTCTCCCCGTGTTCAGTGATACAGACACAGTGGGGTCAGTCTGCTCTCTCCCCGGGGTCAGTGATACAGACAGAGCGGGGTCAGTCTGCTCTCTCCCCAGGGTCAGTGATACAGGTAATGTGGGGTCTGTCTGCTCTCTTCGCATGGTCACTGATCAGACCCAGTGGGGTCAGCCTGCTCTCTCCCTGGGGTCATTGATGCAGACAGAGTGGCGTCGGTCGGCTCTCGGGGTCAGTGATACAGACACAGAGGGGTCAGTCTGCTCTCTCCCCAGGGCCAGCGATACAGACACAGTGGGGTCAGTCTGCTCTCTCCCCGGGGTCAGTGATACAGACACACTGGGGTCAGTCTGCTCTCTCCCTGGGGTCATTGATGCAGACACAGTGGCGTCAGTCTGCTCTCGGGGTCAGTGATACAGGCACCGTGGGGTCAGTCTGCTCTCTCCCCAGGGTCAGTGATACAGACACAGTGGGGTCAGTCTGCTCTCTCCCCAGAATCAGTGATACAGACACAGTGGGTTCAGACTGCTCTCTCCCCAGGGTCAGTGATACAGACACAGTGGGATCAGTCTGCTCTCTTCCCAAGGTCACTGATGCAATCCCAGTGGTGTCAGTCTGCTCTCTCACCACAGTCACTGATACACAAACAGTGGTTCAGTCTGCTGTCGGGGTTAGTGACACAGACAAAGTGGGGTCAGACTGCTCTCTCTCTGGGGTCAGTGATACAGACACAGTGGGGGCATTCTTATCTCTCCCCGGGGTCAGTGATACAGACACAGTGGGGTCAGTCTGCTCTCTCCCTGGGGTCAGTGATACAGACACAGTGGGGACAGTCTGCTCTCCCCCGGGGCCAGTGATACAGACACAGTGGGTTCAGTCTTCTCTCTCCCCACAGTCAGTGATACAGACACAGTGGAGTCCGTCTGCACTCTCTCTGGGGCCAGTGATACAGACACAGTGGGGTCAGTCTGCTCACTCCCCAGGGTCAGTGATACAGACACAGTGGGGTGAGTCTGCTCTCGGGGACACTGATACAGAGTCAGTGGGGTCAGTCTGCTCTCTCCCCTGCGTCAGTGCTGCAGACACAGTGGGGTCAGTCTGCTCTCTCCCCAGTGTCAGTGATACAGACACATTGGGGTCAGTCTGCTCTATCCTCGGGGTCAGTGATACAGACACAGTGGGGTCAGTCTGCTCTCTCCCCACAGTCACTGATACAGACACAGTGGGGTCAGTCTGCTCTCTCCCCAGGGTCAGTGCCACTGACACAGTGGGGTCAGTCTGTTCTCACCTCGGGGTCAGTGATACAGGCACCGTGGAGTCAGTCTGCTCTCGGGGTCAGTGATACAGACAGAGTGGGGTCAGTCTGCTCTCTCCCCGTGTTCAGTGATACAGACACAGTGGGGTCAGTCTGCTCTCACCCCGGGGTCAGTGATACAGACAGAGCGGGGTCAGTCTGCTCTCTCCCCAGGGTCAGTGATACAGGTAATGTGGGGTCTGTCTGCTCTCTTCGCATGGTCACTGATCAGACCCAGTGGGGTCAGCCTGCTCTCTCCCTGGGGTCATTGATGCAGACAGAGTGGCGTCGGTCGGCTCTCGGGGTCAGTGATACAGACACAGAGGGGTCAGTCTGCTCTCTCCCCAGGGCCAGCGATACAGACACAGTGGGGTCAGTCTGCTCTCTCCCCGGGGTCAGTGATACAGACACACTGGGGTCAGTCTGCTCTCTCCCTGGGGTCATTGATGCAGACACAGTGGCGTCAGTCTGCTCTCGGGGTCAGTGATACAGGCACCGTGGGGTCAGTCTGCTCTCTCCCCAGGGTCAGTGATACAGACACAGTGGGGTCAGTCTGCTCTCTCCCCAGAATCAGTGATACAGACACAGTGGGTTCAGACTGCTCTCTCCCCAGGGTCAGTGATACAGACACAGTGGGATCAGTCTGCTCTCTTCCCAAGGTCACTGATGCAATCCCAGTGGTGTCAGTCTGCTCTCTCACCACAGTCACTGATACACAAACAGTGGTTCAGTCTGCTGTCGGGGTTAGTGACACAGACAAAGTGGGGTCAGACTGCTCTCTCTCTGGGGTCAGTGATACAGACACAGTGGGGGCATTCTTATCTCTCCCCGGGGTCAGTGATACAGACACAGTGGGGTCAGTCTGCTCTCTCCCTGGGGTCAGTGATACAGACACAGTGGGGACAGTCTGCTCTCCCCCGGGGCCAGTGATACAGACACAGTGGGTTCAGTCTTCTCTCTCCCCAGAGTCAGTGATACAGACACAGTGGAGTCCGTCTGCACTCTCTCTGGGGCCAGTGATACAGACACAGTGGGGTCAGTCTGCTCACTCCCCAGGGTCAGTGATACAGACACAGTGGGGTGAGTCTGCTCTCGGGGACACTGATACAGAGTCAGTGGGGTCAGTCTGCTCTCTCCTCTGCGTCAGTGCTGCAGACACAGTGGGTTCAGTCTGCTCTCTCCCCAGGGTCAGTGATACAGACACATTGGGGTCAGTCTGCTCTATCCTCGGGGTCAGTGATACAGACACAGTGGTGTCAGTCTGCTCTCTCGCCACAGTCACTGACACAGACACAGTGGGGTCAGTCTGCTCTCTCCCCACAGTCACTGATACAGACACAGTGGGGTCACTGTTCTCTCTCCCCGGGGTCACTGATACAGACACAGTGGGGTCAGTCTGCTCTCTCCCCAGGGTCAGTGCCACTGACACAGTGGGATCAGTCTGTTCTCACCTCGGGGTCAGTGATACAGGCACCGTGGAGTCAGTCTGCTCTCGGGGTCAGTGATACAGACAGAGTGGGGTCAGTCTGCTCTCTCCCCGTGTTCAGTGATACAGACACAGTGGGGTCAGTCTGCTCTCTCCCCAGAATCAGTGATACAGACACAGTGGGTTCAGACTGCTCTCTCCCCAGGGTCAGTGATACAGACACAGTAGGATCAGTCTGCTCTCTTCCCACGGTCACTGATGCAACCCCAGTGGTGTCAGTCTGCTCTCTCACCACAGTCACTGATACACAAACAGTGGTTCAGTCTGCTGTCGGGGTTAGTGACACAGACAAAGTGGGGTCAGTCTGCTCTCTCTCTGGGGTCAGTGTTACAGACACAGTGGGGGCATTCTTATATCTCCCCGGGGTCAGTGATACAGACACAGTGGGGTCAGTCTGCTCTCTCCCTGGGGTCAGTGATACAGACACAGTGGGGACAGTCTGCTCTCCCCCGGGGCCAGTGATACAGACACAGTGGGTTCAGTCTTCTCTCTCCCCAGAGTCAGTGATACAGACACAGTGGAGTCCGTCTGCACTCTCTCTGGGGCCAGTGATACAGACACAGTGGGGTCAGTCTGCTCACTCCCCAGGGTCAGTGATACAGACACAGTGGGGTGAGTCTGCTCTCGGGGACACTGATACAGAGTCAGTGGGGTCAGTCTGCTCTCTCCCCTGCGTCAGTGCTGCAGACACAGTGGGGTCAGTCTGCTCTCTCCCCAGTGTCAGTGATACAGACACATTGGGGTCAGTCTGCTCTATCCTCGGGGTCAGTGATACAGACACAGTGGGGTCAGTCTGCTCTCTCCCCACAGTCACTGATACAGACACAGTGGGGTCAGTCTGCTCTCTCCCCAGGGTCAGTGCCACTGACACAGTGGGGTCAGTCTGTTCTCACCTCGGGGTCAGTGATACAGGCACCGTGGAGTCAGTCTGCTCTCGGGGTCAGTGATACAGACAGAGTGGGGTCAGTCTGCTCTCTCCCCGTGTTCAGTGATACAGACACAGTGGGGTCAGTCTGCTCTCTCCCCGGGGTCAGTGATACAGACAGAGCGGGGTCAGTCTGCTCTCTCCCCAGGGTCAGTGATACAGGTAATGTGGGGTCTGTCTGCTCTCTTCGCATGGTCACTGATCAGACCCAGTGGGGTCAGCCTGCTCTCTCCCTGGGGTCATTGATGCAGACAGAGTGGCGTCGGTCGGCTCTCGGGGTCAGTGATACAGACACAGAGGGGTCAGTCTGCTCTCTCCCCAGGGCCAGCGATACAGACACAGTGGGGTCAGTCTGCTCTCTCCCCGGGGTCAGTGATACAGACACACTGGGGTCAGTCTGCTCTCTCCCTGGGGTCATTGATGCAGACACAGTGGCGTCAGTCTGCTCTCGGGGTCAGTGATACAGGCACCGTGGGGTCAGTCTGCTCTCTCCCCAGGGTCAGTGATACAGACACAGTGGGGTCAGTCTGCTCTCTCCCCAGAATCAGTGATACAGACACAGTGGGTTCAGACTGCTCTCTCCCCAGGGTCAGTGATACAGACACAGTGGGATCAGTCTGCTCTCTTCCCAAGGTCACTGATGCAATCCCAGTGGTGTCAGTCTGCTCTCTCACCACAGTCACTGATACACAAACAGTGGTTCAGTCTGCTGTCGGGGTTAGTGACACAGACAAAGTGGGGTCAGACTGCTCTCTCTCTGGGGTCAGTGATACAGACACAGTGGGGGCATTCTTATCTCTCCCCGGGGTCAGTGATACAGACACAGTGGGGTCAGTCTGCTCTCTCCCTGGGGTCAGTGATACAGACACAGTGGGGACAGTCTGCTCTCCCCCGGGGCCAGTGATACAGACACAGTGGGTTCAGTCTTCTCTCTCCCCACAGTCAGTGATACAGACACAGTGGAGTCCGTCTGCACTCTCTCTGGGGCCAGTGATACAGACACAGTGGGGTCAGTCTGCTCACTCCCCAGGGTCAGTGATACAGACACAGTGGGGTGAGTCTGCTCTCGGGGACACTGATACAGAGTCAGTGGGGTCAGTCTGCTCTCTCCTCTGCGTCAGTGCTGCAGACACAGTGGGTTCAGTCTGCTCTCTCCCCAGGGTCAGTGATACAGACACATTGGGGTCAGTCTGCTCTATCCTCGGGGTCAGTGATACAGACACAGTGGTGTCAGTCTGCTCTCTCGCCACAGTCACTGACACAGACACAGTGGGGTCAGTCTGCTCTCTCCCCACAGTCACTGATACAGACACAGTGGGGTCACTCTTCTCTCTCCCCGGGGTCACTGATACAGACACAGTGGGGTCAGTCTGCTCTCTCCCCAGGGTCAGTGCCACTGACACAGTGGGATCAGTCTGTTCTCACCTCGGGGTCAGTGATACAGGCACCGTGGAGTCAGTCTGCTCTCGGGGTCAGTGATACAGACAGAGTGGGGTCAGTCTGCTCTCTCCCCGTGTTCAGTGATACAGACACAGTGGGGTCAGTCTGCTCTCTCCCCAGAATCAGTGATACAGACACAGTGGGTTCAGACTGCTCTCTCCCCAGGGTCAGTGATACAGACACAGTAGGATCAGTCTGCTCTCTTCCCACGGTCACTGATGCAACCCCAGTGGTGTCAGTCTGCTCTCTCACCACAGTCACTGATACACAAACAGTGGTTCAGTCTGCTGTCGGGGTTAGTGACACAGACAAAGTGGGGTCAGTCTGCTCTCTCTCTGGGGTCAGTGTTACAGACACAGTGGGGGCATTCTTATATCTCCCCGGGGTCAGTGATACAGACACAGTGGGGTCAGTCTGCTCTCTCCCTGGGGTCAGTGATACAGACACAGTGGGGACAGTCTGCTCTCCCCCGGGGCCAGTGATACAGACACAGTGGGTTCAGTCTTCTCTCTCCCCAGAGTCAGTGATACAGACACAGTGGAGTCCGTCTGCACTCTCTCTGGGGCCAGTGATACAGACACAGTGGGGTCAGTCTGCTCACTCCCCAGGGTCAGTGATACAGACACAGTGGGGTGAGTCTGCTCTCGGGGACACTGATACAGAGTCAGTGGGGTCAGTCTGCTCTCTCCCCTGCGTCAGTGCTGCAGACACAGTGGGGTCAGTCTGCTCTCTCCCCAGTGTCAGTGATACAGACACATTGGGGTCAGTCTGCTCTATCCTCGGGGTCAGTGATACAGACACAGTGGGGTCAGTCTGCTCTCTCCCCACAGTCACTGATACAGACACAGTGGGGTCAGTCTGCTCTCTCCCCAGGGTCAGTGCCACTGACACAGTGGGGTCAGTCTGTTCTCACCTCGGGGTCAGTGATACAGGCACCGTGGAGTCAGTCTGCTCTCGGGGTCAGTGATACAGACAGAGTGGGGTCAGTCTGCTCTCTCCCCGTGTTCAGTGATACAGACACAGTGGGGTCAGTCTGCTCTCTCCCCGGGGTCAGTGATACAGACAGAGCGGGGTCAGTCTGCTCTCTCCCCAGGGTCAGTGATACAGGTAATGTGGGGTCTGTCTGCTCTCTTCGCATGGTCACTGATCAGACCCAGTGGGGTCAGCCTGCTCTCTCCCTGGGGTCATTGATGCAGACAGAGTGGCGTCGGTCGGCTCTCGGGGTCAGTGATACAGACACAGAGGGGTCAGTCTGCTCTCTCCCTGGGGTCATTGATGCAGACACAGTGGCGTCAGTCTGCTCTCGGGGTCAGTGATACAGGCACCGTGGGGTCAGTCTGCTCTCTCCCCAGGGTCAGTGATACAGACACAGTGGGGTCAGTCTGCTCTCTCCCCAGAATCAGTGATACAGACACAGTGGGTTCAGACTGCTCTCTCCCCAGGGTCAGTGATACAGACACAGTGGGATCAGTCTGCTCTCTTTCCAAGGTCACTGATGCAATCCCAGTGGTGTCAGTCTGCTCTCTCACCACAGTCACTGATACACAAACAGTGGTTCAGTCTGCTGTCGGGGTTAGTGACACAGACAAAGTGGGGTCAGTCTGCTCTCTCTCTGGGGTCAGTGATACAGACACAGTGGGGGCATTCTTATCTCTCCCTGGGGTCAGTGATACAGACACAGTGGGGTCAGTCTGCTCTCTCCCTGGGGTCAGTGATACAGACACAGTGGGGACAGTCTGCTCTCCCCCGGGGCCAGTGATACAGACACAGTGGGTTCAGTCTTCTCTCTCCCCAGAGTCAGTGATACAGACACAGTGGAGTCCGTCTGCACTCTCTCTGGGGCCAGTGATACAGACACAGTGGGGTCAGTCTGCTCACTCCCCAGGGTCAGTGATACAGACACAGTGGGGTGAGTCTGCTCTCGGGGACACTGATACAGAGTCAGTGGGGTCAGTCTGCTCTCTCCTCTGCGTCAGTGCTGCAGACACAGTGGGTTCAGTCTGCTCTCTCCCCAGGGTCAGTGATACAGACACATTGGGGTCAGTCTGCTCTATCCTCGGGGTCAGTGATACAGACACAGTGGTGTCAGTCTGCTCTCTCGCCACAGTCACTGACACAGACACAGTGGGGTCAGTCTGCTCTCTCCCCACAGTCACTGATACAGACACAGTGGGGTCACTCTTCTCTCTCCCCGGGGTCACTGATACAGACACAGTGGGGTCAGTCTGCTCTCTCCCCAGGGTCAGTGCCACTGACACAGTGGGATCAGTCTGTTCTCACCTCGGGGTCAGTGATACAGGCACCGTGGAGTCAGTCTGCTCTCGGGGTCAGTGATACAGACACAGTGGGTTCAGACTGCTCTCTCCCCAGGGTCAGTGATACAGACACAGTAGGATCAGTCTGCTCTCTTCCCACGGTCACTGATGCAACCCCAGTGGTGTCAGTCTGCTTTCTCACCACAGTCACTGATACACAAACAGTGGTTCAGTCTGCTGTCGGGGTTAGTGACACAGACAAAGTGGGGTCAGTCTGCTCTCTCTCTGGGGTCAGTGTTACAGACACAGTGGGGGCATTCTTATATCTCCCCGGGGTCAGTGATACAGACACAGTGGGGTCAGTCTGCTCTCTCCCTGGGGTCAGTGATACAGACACAGTGGGGACAGTCTGCTCTCCCCCGGGGCCAGTGATACAGACACAGTGGGTTCAGTCTTCTCTCTCCCCAGAGTCAGTGATACAGACACAGTGGAGTCCGTCTGCACTCTCTCTGGGGCCAGTGATACAGACACAGTGGGGTCAGTCTGCTCACTCCCCAGGGTCAGTGATACAGACACAGTGGGGTGAGTCTGCTCTCGGGGACACTGATACAGAGTCAGTGGGGTCAGTCTGCTCTCTCCCCTGCGTCAGTGCTGCAGACACAGTGGGGTCAGTCTGCTCTCTCCCCAGTGTCAGTGATACAGACACATTGGGGTCAGTCTGCTCTATCCTCGGGGTCAGTGATACAGACACAGTGGGGTCAGTCTGCTCTCTCCCCACAGTCACTGATACAGACACAGTGGGGTCAGTCTGCTCTCTCCCCAGGGTCAGTGCCACTGACACAGTGGGGTCAGTCTGTTCTCACCTCGGGGTCAGTGATACAGGCACCGTGGAGTCAGTCTGCTCTCGGGGTCAGTGATACAGACAGAGTGGGGTCAGTCTGCTCTCTCCCCGTGTTCAGTGATACAGACACAGTGGGGTCAGTCTGCTCTCTCCCCGGGGTCAGTGATACAGACAGAGCGGGGTCAGTCTGCTCTCTCCCCAGGGTCAGTGATACAGGTAATGTGGGGTCTGTCTGCTCTCTTCGCATGGTCACTGATCAGACCCAGTGGGGTCAGCCTGCTCTCTCCCTGGGGTCATTGATGCAGACAGAGTGGCGTCGGTCGGCTCTCGGGGTCAGTGATACAGACACAGAGGGGTCAGTCTGCTCTCTCCCCAGGGCCAGCGATACAGACACAGTGGGGTCAGTCTGCTCTCTCCCCGGGGTCAGTGATACAGACACACTGGGGTCAGTCTGCTCTCTCCCTGGGGTCATTGATGCAGACACAGTGGCGTCAGTCTGCTCTCGGGGTCAGTGATACAGGCACCGTGGGGTCAGTCTGCTCTCTCCCCAGGGTCAGTGATACAGACACAGTGGGGTCAGTCTGCTCTCTCCCCAGAATCAGTGATACAGACACAGTGGGTTCAGACTGCTCTCTCCCCAGGGTCAGTGATACAGACACAGTGGGATCAGTCTGCTCTCTTCCCAAGGTCACTGATGCAATCCCAGTGGTGTCAGTCTGCTCTCTCACCACAGTCACTGATACACAAACAGTGGTTCAGTCTGCTGTCGGGGTTAGTGACACAGACAAAGTGGGGTCAGACTGCTCTCTCTCTGGGGTCAGTGATACAGACACAGTGGGGGCATTCTTATCTCTCCCCGGGGTCAGTGATACAGACACAGTGGGGTCAGTCTGCTCTCTCCCTGGGGTCAGTGATACAGACACAGTGGGGACAGTCTGCTCTCCCCCGGGGCCAGTGATACAGACACAGTGGGTTCAGTCTTCTCTCTCCCCACAGTCAGTGATACAGACACAGTGGAGTCCGTCTGCACTCTCTCTGGGGCCAGTGATACAGACACAGTGGGGTCAGTCTGCTCACTCCCCAGGGTCAGTGATACAGACACAGTGGGGTGAGTCTGCTCTCGGGGACACTGATACAGAGTCAGTGGGGTCAGTCTGCTCTCTCCTCTGCGTCAGTGCTGCAGACACAGTGGGTTCAGTCTGCTCTCTCCCCAGGGTCAGTGATACAGACACATTGGGGTCAGTCTGCTCTATCCTCGGGGTCAGTGATACAGACACAGTGGTGTCAGTCTGCTCTCTCGCCACAGTCACTGACACAGACACAGTGGGGTCAGTCTGCTCTCTCCCCACAGTCACTGATACAGACACAGTGGGGTCACTCTTCTCTCTCCCCGGGGTCACTGATACAGACACAGTGGGGTCAGTCTGCTCTCTCCCCAGGGTCAGTGCCACTGACACAGTGGGATCAGTCTGTTCTCACCTCGGGGTCAGTGATACAGGCACCGTGGAGTCAGTCTGCTCTCGGGGTCAGTGATACAGACAGAGTGGGGTCAGTCTGCTCTCTCCCCGTGTTCAGTGATACAGACACAGTGGGGTCAGTCTGCTCTCTCCCCAGAATCAGTGATACAGACACAGTGGGTTCAGACTGCTCTCTCCCCAGGGTCAGTGATACAGACACAGTAGGATCAGTCTGCTCTCTTCCCACGGTCACTGATGCAACCCCAGTGGTGTCAGTCTGCTCTCTCACCACAGTCACTGATACACAAACAGTGGTTCAGTCTGCTGTCGGGGTTAGTGACACAGACAAAGTGGGGTCAGTCTGCTCTCTCTCTGGGGTCAGTGTTACAGACACAGTGGGGGCATTCTTATATCTCCCCGGGGTCAGTGATACAGACACAGTGGGGTCAGTCTGCTCTCTCCCTGGGGTCAGTGATACAGACACAGTGGGGACAGTCTGCTCTCCCCCGGGGCCAGTGATACAGACACAGTGGGTTCAGTCTTCTCTCTCCCCAGAGTCAGTGATACAGACACAGTGGAGTCCGTCTGCACTCTCTCTGGGGCCAGTGATACAGACACAGTGGGGTCAGTCTGCTCACTCCCCAGGGTCAGTGATACAGACACAGTGGGGTGAGTCTGCTCTCGGGGACACTGATACAGAGTCAGTGGGGTCAGTCTGCTCTCTCCCCTGCGTCAGTGCTGCAGACACAGTGGGGTCAGTCTGCTCTCTCCCCAGTGTCAGTGATACAGACACATTGGGGTCAGTCTGCTCTATCCTCGGGGTCAGTGATACAGACACAGTGGGGTCAGTCTGCTCTCTCCCCACAGTCACTGATACAGACACAGTGGGGTCAGTCTGCTCTCTCCCCAGGGTCAGTGCCACTGACACAGTGGGGTCAGTCTGTTCTCACCTCGGGGTCAGTGATACAGGCACCGTGGAGTCAGTCTGCTCTCGGGGTCAGTGATACAGACAGAGTGGGGTCAGTCTGCTCTCTCCCCGTGTTCAGTGATACAGACACAGTGGGGTCAGTCTGCTCTCTCCCCTGGGTCAGTGATACAGACAGAGCGGGGTCAGTCTGCTCTCTCCCCAGGGTCAGTGATACAGGTAATGTGGGGTCTGTCTGCTCTCTTCGCATGGTCACTGATCAGACCCAGTGGGGTCAGCCTGCTCTCTCCCTGGGGTCATTGATGCAGACAGAGTGGCGTCGGTCGGCTCTCGGGGTCAGTGATACAGACACAGAGGGGTCAGTCTGCTCTCTCCCTGGGGTCATTGATGCAGACACAGTGGCGTCAGTCTGCTCTCGGGGTCAGTGATACAGGCACCGTGGGGTCAGTCTGCTCTCTCCCCAGGGTCAGTGATACAGACACAGTGGGGTCAGTCTGCTCTCTCCCCAGAATCAGTGATACAGACACAGTGGGTTCAGACTGCTCTCTCCCCAGGGTCAGTGATACAGACACAGTGGGATCAGTCTGCTCTCTTTCCAAGGTCACTGATGCAATCCCAGTGGTGTCAGTCTGCTCTCTCACCACAGTCACTGATACACAAACAGTGGTTCAGTCTGCTGTCGGGGTTAGTGACACAGACAAAGTGGGGTCAGTCTGCTCTCTCTCTGGGGTCAGTGATACAGACACAGTGGGGGCATTCTTATCTCTCCCTGGGGTCAGTGATACAGACACAGTGGGGTCAGTCTGCTCTCTCCCTGGGGTCAGTGATACAGACACAGTGGGGACAGTCTGCTCTCCCCCGGGGCCAGTGATACAGACACAGTGGGTTCAGTCTTCTCTCTCCCCAGAGTCAGTGATACAGACACAGTGGAGTCCGTCTGCACTCTCTCTGGGGCCAGTGATACAGACACAGTGGGGTCAGTCTGCTCACTCCCCAGGGTCAGTGATACAGACACAGTGGGGTGAGTCTGCTCTCGGGGACACTGATACAGAGTCAGTGGGGTCAGTCTGCTCTCTCCTCTGCGTCAGTGCTGCAGACACAGTGGGTTCAGTCTGCTCTCTCCCCAGGGTCAGTGATACAGACACATTGGGGTCAGTCTGCTCTATCCTCGGGGTCAGTGATACAGACACAGTGGTGTCAGTCTGCTCTCTCGCCACAGTCACTGACACAGACACAGTGGGGTCAGTCTGCTCTCTCCCCACAGTCACTGATACAGACACAGTGGGGTCACTCTTCTCTCTCCCCGGGGTCACTGATACAGACACAGTGGGGTCAGTCTGCTCTCTCCCCAGGGTCAGTGCCACTGACACAGTGGGATCAGTCTGTTCTCACCTCGGGGTCAGTGATACAGGCACCGTGGAGTCAGTCTGCTCTCGGGGTCAGTGATACAGACAGAGTGGGGTCAGTCTGCTCTCTCCCCGTGTTCAGTGATACAGACACAGTGGGGTCAGTCTGCTCTCTCCCCAGAATCAGTGATACAGACACAGTGGGTTCAGACTGCTCTCTCCCCAGGGTCAGTGATACAGACACAGTGGGATCAGTCTGCTCTCTTCCCACGGTCACTGATGCAACCCCAGTGGTGTCAGTCTGCTCTCTCACCACAGTCACTGATACACAAACAGTGGTTCAGTCTGCTGTCGGGGTTAGTGACACAGACAAAGTGGGGTCAGTCTGCTCTCTCTCTCTGGGGTCAGTGTTACAGACACAGTGGGGGCATTCTTATATCTCCCCGGGGTCAGTGATACAGACACAGTGGGGTCAGTCTGCTCTCTCCCTGGGGTCAGTGATACAGACACAGTGGGGACAGTCTGCTCTCCCCCGGGGCCAGTGATACAGACACAGTGGGTTCAGTCTTCTCTCTCCCCAGAGTCAGTGATACAGACACAGTGGAGTCCGTCTGCACTCTCTCTGGGGCCAGTGATACAGACACAGTGGGGTCAGTCTGCTCACTCCCCAGGGTCAGTGATACAGACACAGTGGGGTGAGTCTGCTCTCGGGGACACTGATACAGAGTCAGTGGGGTCAGTCTGCTCTCTCCCCTGCGTCAGTGCTGCAGACACAGTGGGGTCAGTCTGCTCTCTCCCCAGTGTCAGTGATACAGACACATTGGGGTCAGTCTGCTCTATCCTCGGGGTCAGTGATACAGACACAGTGGGGTCAGTCTGCTCTCTCCCCACAGTCACTGATATAGACACAGTGGGGTCAGTCTGCTCTCTCCCCAGGGTCAGTGCCACTGACACAGTGGGGTCAGTCTGTTCTCACCTCGGGGTCAGTGATACAGGCACCGTGGAGTCAGTCTGCTCTCGGGGTCAGTGATACAGACAGAGTGGGGTCAGTCTGCTCTCTCCCCGTGTTCAGTGATACAGACACAGTGGGGTCAGTCTGCTCTCTCCCCGGGGTCAGTGATACAGACAGAGCGGGGTCAGTCTGCTCTCTCCCCAGGGTCAGTGATACAGGTAATGTGGGGTCTGTCTGCTCTCTTCGCATGGTCACTGATCAGACCCAGTGGGGTCAGCCTGCTCTCTCCCTGGGGTCATTGATGCAGACAGAGTGGCGTCGGTCGGCTCTCGGGGTCAGTGATACAGACACAGAGGGGTCAGTCTGCTCTCTCCCCAGGGCCAGCGATACAGACACAGTGGGGTCAGTCTGCTCTCTCCCCGGGGTCAGTGATACAGACACACTGGGGTCAGTCTGCTCTCTCCCTGGGGTCATTGATGCAGACACAGTGGCGTCAGTCTGCTCTCGGGGTCAGTGATACAGGCACCGTGGGGTCAGTCTGCTCTCTCCCCAGGGTCAGTGATACAGACACAGTGGGGTCAGTCTGCTCTCTCCCCAGAATCAGTGATACAGACACAGTGGGTTCAGACTGCTCTCTCCCCAGGGTCAGTGATACAGACACAGTGGGATCAGTCTGCTCTCTTCCCAAGGTCACTGATGCAATCCCAGTGGTGTCAGTCTGCTCTCTCACCACAGTCACTGATACACAAACAGTGGTTCAGTCTGCTGTCGGGGTTAGTGACACAGACAAAGTGGGGTCAGTCTGCTCTCTCTCTGGGGTCAGTGATACAGACACAGTGGGGGCATTCTTATCTCTCCCCGGGGTCAGTGATACAGACACAGTGGGGTCAGTCTGCTCTCTCCCTGGGGTCAGTGATACAGACACAGTGGGGACAGTCTGCTCTCCCCCGGGGCCAGTGATACAGACACAGTGGGTTCAGTCTTCTCTCTCCCCACAGTCAGTGATACAGACACAGTGGAGTCCGTCTGCACTCTCTCTGGGGCCAGTGATACAGACACAGTGGGGTCAGTCTGCTCACTCCCCAGGGTCAGTGATACAGACACAGTGGGGTGAGTCTGCTCTCGGGGACACTGATACAGAGTCAGTGGGGTCAGTCTGCTCTCTCCTCTGCGTCAGTGCTGCAGACACAGTGGGTTCAGTCTGCTCTCTCCCCAGGGTCAGTGATACAGACACATTGGGGTCAGTCTGCTCTATCCTCGGGGTCAGTGATACAGACACAGTGGTGTCAGTCTGCTCTCTCGCCACAGTCACTGACACAGACACAGTGGGGTCAGTCTGCTCTCTCCCCACAGTCACTGATACAGACACAGTGGGGTCACTCTTCTCTCTCCCCGGGGTCACTGATACAGACACAGTGGGGTCAGTCTGCTCTCTCCCCAGGGTCAGTGCCACTGACACAGTGGGATCAGTCTGTTCTCACCTCGGGGTCAGTGATACAGGCACCGTGGAGTCAGTCTGCTCTCGGGGTCAGTGATACAGACAGAGTGGGGTCAGTCTGCTCTCTCCCCGTGTTCAGTGATACAGACACAGTGGGGTCAGTCTGCTCTCTCCCCAGAATCAGTGATACAGACACAGTGGGTTCAGACTGCTCTCTCCCCAGGGTCAGTGATACAGACACAGTGGGATCAGTCTGCTCTCTCCCCGTGTTCAGTGATACAGACACAGTGGTGTCAGTCTGCTCTCTCCCCGGGGTCAGTGATACAGACAGAGCGGGGTCAGTCTGCTCTCTCCCCAGGGTCAGTGATACAGGTAATGTGGGGTCTGTCGGCTCTCTTCGCATGGTCACTGATCAGACCCAGTGGGGTCAGTCTGCTCTCTCCCTGGGGTCATTGATGCAGACACAGTGGCGTCGGTCGGCTCTCGGGGTCAGTGATACAGACACAGAGGGGTCAGTCTGCTCTCTCCCCGGGGCCAGCGATACAGACACAGTGGGGTCAGTCTGCTCTCTTCCTGGGGTCATTGATGCAGACACAGTGGCGTCAGCCTGCTCTCTCCCCAGTGTCAGTGATACAGGCACAGTGGGGTCAGTCTGCTCTCTTCGCATGGTCACTGATAAAGACCCAGTGAGTTCAGCCTGCTCTCTCCCTTTGGTCATTGATGCAGACACAGTGGCGTCAGTCTGCTCTCGGGCTCAGTGATACAGACACAGTGGGGTCAGTCTGCTCTCTCCCTGGGGTCAGTGATACAGACAAAGTGGGATCAGTCTGCTCTCGGGGTCAGTGATACAGACACATTGGGGTCAGTCTGCTCTCTCCCTGGTGTCAGTGATACAGACACAGTGCGGACCGTCTGCTCTCCCCCGGGGTCAGTGATACAGACACAATGGGTTCAGTGTGCTGTCTCCCCAGGGTCAGTGATACAGACACAGTGGGGTCAGTCTGCTCTCTCCCCGGGGCCAGCGATACAGACACAGTGGGGACAGTCTCCTCTTGGGGTCAGTGATACAGAAACAGTGGTGTCAGTCTGCTCTCTCGCCACAGTCACTGATACAGAAACAGTGGGGTCAGTCTGCTCTCTCCCCACAGTCACTGATACAGACACAGTGGGGTCACTCTTCTCTCTCCCCGGGGTCACTGATACAGACACAGTGGGGTCAGTCTGCTCTCTCCCCAGGGTCAGTGCCACTGACACAGTGGGGTCAGTCTGTTCTCACCTCGGGGTCAGTGATACAGGTACCGTGGAGTCAGTCTGCTCTCGGGGTCAGTGATACAGACAGAGTGGAGTCAGTCTGCTCTCTGCCCGTGTTCAGTGATACAGACACAGTGGGGTCAGTCTGCTCTCTCCCCGAGGTCAGTGATACAGACAGAGCGGGGTCAGTCTGCTCTCTCCCCAGGGTCAGTGATACAGGTAATGTGGGGTCTGTCTCCTCTCTTCGCATGGTCACTGATCAGACCCAGTGGGGTCAGTCTGCTCTCTCCCTGGGGTCATTGATGCATACACAGTGGCGTCGGTCTGCTCTCGGGGTCAGTGATACAAACACAGAGGGGCCAGTCTGCTCTCTCCCCGGGGCCAGCGATACAGACACAGTGGGGTCAGTCTGCTCGCTCCCCGGGGTCAGTGATACAGACACACTGGGGTCAGTCTGCTCTCTCCCTGGGGTCATTGATGCAGACACAGTGGCGTCAGTCTGCTCTCGGGGTCAGTGATACAGACACAGTGGGGTCAGTCTGCTCATCCCCAGGGTCAGTGATACAGACACAGTGGGGTCAGTCTGCTCTCTCCCCAGAATCAGTGATACAGACACAGTGGGTTCAGACTGCTGTCTCCCCAGGGTCAGTGATACAGACACAGTGGGATCAGTCTGCTCTCTTCCCACGGTCACTGATGCAACCCCAGTGGTGTCAGTCTGCTCTCTCACCACAGTCACTGATACACAAACAGTGGTTCAGTCTGCTGTCGGGGTTAGTGACACAGACAAAGTGGGGTCAGTCTGCTCTCTCTCTGGGGTCAGTGATACAGACACAGTGGGGGCATTCTTATCTCTCCCCGGGGTCAGTGATACAGACACAGTGGGGTCAGTCTGCTCTCTCCCTGGGGTCAGTGATACAGACACAGTGGGGACAGTCTGCTCTCCCCCGGGGCCAGTGATACAGACACAGTGGGTTCAGTCTTCTCTCTCCCCACAGTCAGTGATACAGACACAGTGGAGTCCGTCTGCACTCTCTCTGGGCTCAGTGATACAGACACAGTGGGGTCAGTCTGCTCACTCCCCAGGGTCAGTGATACAGACACAGTGGGGTGAGTCTGCTCTCGGGGACACTGATACAGAGTCAGTGGGGTCAGTCTGCTCTCTCCCCTGCGTCAGTGCTGCAGACACAGTGGGTTCAGTCTGCTCTCTCCCCAGGGTCAGTGATACAGACACAGTGGTGTCAGTCTGCTCTCTCGCCACAGTCACTGATACAGACACAGTGGGGTCACTCTTCTCTCTCCCCGGGGTCACTGATACAGACACAGTGGGGTTAGTCTGCTCTCTCCCCAGGGTCAGTGCCACTGACACAGTGGGGTCAGTCTGTTCTCACCTCGGGGTCAGTGATACAGGCACCGTGGAGTCAGTCTGCTCTCGGGGTCAGTGATACAGACAGAGTGGGGTCAGTCTGCTCTCTGCCGTGTTCAGTGATACAGACACAGTGGGGTCAGTCTGCTCTCTCCCCGGGGTCAGTGAAACAGACAGAGCGGGGTCAGTCTGCTCTCTCCCCAGGGTCAGTGATACAGGTAATGTGGGGTCTGTCTGCTCTCTTCGCATGGTCACTGATCAGACCCAGTGGGGTCAGTCTGCTCTCTCCCTGGGGTCATTGATGCAGACACAGTGGGGTCATTCTGCTGTCGGGGTA
Source organism: Isurus oxyrinchus (assembly GCA_026770705.1). NCBI lineage: Eukaryota > Metazoa > Chordata > Chondrichthyes > Lamniformes > Lamnidae > Isurus > Isurus oxyrinchus. The sequence continues at coordinate 69,466,712 of JANJGN010000020.1, read as the reverse complement.
GGTGATACAGAAACATTGGGGTCAGTCTGCTCTATCCTCGGGGTCAGTGATACAGACACAGTGGGGTCAGTCTGCTCTCTCCCCAGGGTCAGTGATACAGACACAGTGGGGTCAGTCTGCTCTCTCCTCGGGGTCAGTGATACAGACACAGTGGGGTCAGTCTGCTCGCTCCCCGGGGTCAGTGATACAGACACACTGGGGTCAGTCTGCTCTCTCCCTGGGGTCATTGATGCAGACACAGTGGCGTCAGTCTGCTCTCGGGGTCAGTGATACAGACACAGTGGGGGCAGTCTGCTCTCTCCCCAGGGTCAGTGATACAGACACAGTGGGGTCAGTCTGCTCTCTCCCCAGGGTCAGTGATACAGACACAGTGGGGTCAGTCTGCTCTCTCCCCAGAATCAGTGATACAGACACAGTGGGTTCAGACTGCTCTCTCCCCAGGGTCAGTGATACAGACACAGTGGGATCAGTCTGCTCTCTTCCCAGGGTCACTGATGCAACCCCAGTGGTGTCAGTCTGCTCTCTCACCACAGTCACTGATACACAAACAGTGGTTCAGCTTGCTGTCGGGGTTAGTGACACAGACAAAGTGGGGTCAGTCTGCTCTCTCTCTGGGGTCAGTGATACAGACACAGTGGGGGCATTCTTATCTCTCCCCGGGGTCAGTGATACAGACACAGTGGGGTCAGTCTGCTCTCTCCCTGGGGTCAGTGATATAGACACAGTGGGGACAGTCTGCTCTCTCCCGGGGCCAGTGATACAGACACAGTGGGTTCAGTCTTCTCTCTCCCCAGAGTCAGTGATACAGACACAGTGGGGTCCGTCTGCACTCTCTCTGGGGTCAGTGATACAGACACAGTGGGGTCAGTCTGCTCACTCCCCAGGGTCAGTGATACAGACACAGTGGGGTGAGTCTGCTCTCGGGGACACTGATACAGAGACAGTGGGGTCAGTCTGCTCTCTCCCCTGGGTCAGTGCTGCAGACACAGTGGGTTCAGTCTGCTCTCTCCCCAGGGTCAGTGATACAGACACATTGGGGTCAGTCTGCTCTATCCTCGGAATCAGTGATGCAGACACAGTGGTGTCAGTCTGCTCTCTCCCCAGGGTCAGTGATACAGACACAGTGAGGTCAGTCTGCTCTCTCCTCGGGGTCAGTGATAGAGACACAGTGGGGTCATTCTGCTGTCGGGGTAGGTGATACAGACACAGTGGGGTCAGTCTGCTCTCTCCCCAGGGTCAGTGATACAGACACAGTGGGGTCAGTCTGCTCACTCCTCGGGGTCAGTGATACAGACACAGTGGGGTCAGTCTGCTCTCTCCCTGGGGTCAGTGATACAGACACAGTGGGGACAGTCTGCTCTCCCCCGGGGCCAGTGATACAGACACAGTGGGTTCAGTCTTCTCTCTCCCCAGAGTCAGTGATACAGACACAGTGGGGTCAGTCTGCTCTCTCCCCTGGGTCAGTGCTGCAGACACAGTGGGTTAAGTGTGCTCTCTCCCCAGGGTCAGTGATACAGACACATTGGGGTCAGTCTGCTCTATCCTCGGGGTCAGTGATACAGACACAGTGGGGTCAGTCTGCTCTCTCCCCAGGGTCAGTGATACAGACACAGGGGGGTCAGTCTGCTCTCTCCTCGGGGTCAGTGATAGAGACACAGTGGGGTCATTCTGCTGTCGGGGTAGGTGATACAGACACAGTGGGGTCAGTCTGCTCTCTCTCCACGGTCAGTGATACAGACACAGTGGGGTCAGTCTGCTCTCTGCCCGGGGTCACTGATACAGACAAAGTGGGGTCACACTGCTCTCTCCCCGGGGTCACTGATACAGACACAGTGGGGTCAGTCTGCTCTCTCCCCAGGGTCAGTGATACAGACACAGAGGGGTCAGTCTGCTCTCTCCCCGTGGTCAATGATACAGACACTCTGGGGTCAGTCTGCTCTCTCCCTGGGGTCATTAATGCAGACACAGTGGCGTCAGTCTGCTCTCGGGGTCAGTGATACAGACACAGTGGGGTCAGTCTGCTCTCTCCCCAGTGTCAGTGATACAGACACAGTGGGGTCAGTCTGCTCTCTCCCCAGGGTCAGTGATACAGACACAGTGGGTTCAGTCTGCTCTCTCCTCGGTGTCAGTGATAGAGACACAGTGGGGTCATTCTGCTGTCGGGGTAGGTGATACAGACACACTGGGGTCAGTCTGCTCTATCCTCGGGGTCAGTGATACAGACACAGTGGCGTCAGTCTGCTCTTGGGGTCAGTGATACAGACACGGTGGGGGCAGTCTGCTCTCTCCCCAGGGTCAGTGATACAGACACAGTGGGTTTAGTCTGCTCTCTCCCCAGGGTCAGTGATACAGACACAGTGGGGTCAGTCTGCTCTCTCCCCAGAATCAGTGATACAGACACAGTGGGTTCAGACTGCTCTCTCCCCAGGGTCAGTGATACAGACACAGTGGGATCAGTCTGCTCTCTTCCCACGGTCACTGATGCAACCCCAGTGGTGTCAGTCTGCTCTCTCACCACAGTCACTGACACACTGGGATCAGTCTGCTCTCTTCCTGGACTCAGTGATACTGATACAGTGGGGTCAGTCTGCTCTCTCCCCGGGGTCACTGATACAGACACAGTGGGGTCAGTCTGCTCTCGGGGTCAGTGATACAGACACAGTGGGTTCAGTCTGCTCTGTCCCCTTGTTCACTGATACAGTGCCAGTGTGTTCAGTCTGCTCTCTCCCTGGGGTCAATGATACAGACACAGTGGGTTCAGTCTTCTCTCTCCCCAGGGTCAGTGATACAGACACAATGGGTTCAGTCTGCTGTCTCCCCTGGGTCACTGATACAGACACAGTGGGGTCAGTCTGCTCTCTCCCCAGGGTCAGTGATACAGTCAAATTGGGTTCAGTCTGCTCTCTCCCCAGGGTCAGTGATACAGACACAGTGGGGTCAGTCTGCTCTCTCCCCAGGGTCAGTGATACAAACACAGTGGGTTCAGTCTGCTTTCACCTCGGGGTCAGTGATACAGGCACCGTGGGGTCAGTCTGCTCTCGGGGTCAGTCATACAGACACAGTGCAGTCATTCTGCTCTCTCCCCGGGTTCAGTGATACAGACACAGTGGGGTCAGTCTGCTCTCTCCCCGGGGTCAGTGATACAGACACAGTGGCGTCAGCCTGCTCTCTCCCCAGTGTCAGTGATACAGGCACAGTGGAGTCAGTCTGCTCTCTTCGCATGGTCACTGATACAGACCCAGTGAGGTCAGCCTGCTCTCTCCCTTTGGTCATTGATGCAGACACAGTGGCGTCAGTCTGCTCTCGGGCTCAGTGATACAGACACAGTGGGGTCAGTCTGCTCTCTCCCTGGGGTCAGTGATACAGACAAAGTGGGATCAGTCTGCTCTCGGGGTCAGTGATACAGACACATTGGGGTCAGTCTGCTCTCTCCCTGGTGTCAGTGATACAGACACAGTGCGGACTGTCTGCTCTCCCCCGGGGTCAGTGATACAGACACAATGGGTTCAGTGTGCTGTCTCCCCAGTGTCAGTGATACAGACACAGTGGGGTCAGTCTGCTCTCTCCCCGGGGCCAGCGATACAGACACAGTGGGGTCAGTCTCCTCTTGGGGTCAGTGATACAGACACAGTGGTGTCAGTCTGCTCTCTCGCCACAGTCACTGATACAGAAACAGTGGGGTCAGTCTGCTCTCTCCCCACAGTCACTAATACAGACACAGTGGGGTCACTCTTCTCTCTCCCCGGGGTCACTGATACAGACACAGTGGGATCAGTCTGCTCTCTCCCCAGGGTCAGTGATACAGACACAGTGGGGTCAGTCTGCTCTCTCCCCAGGGTCAGTGCCACTGACACAGTGGGGTCAGTCTGTTCTCACCTCGGGGTCAGTGATACAGGCACCGTGGTGTCAGTCTGCTCTCGGGGTCAGTGATACAGACAGAGTGGGGTCAGTCTGCTCTCTCCCCGTGTTCAGTGATACAGACACAGTGGGGTCAGTCTGCTCTCTCCCCTGGGTCAGTGATACAGACAGAGCGGGGTCAGCCTGCTCTCTCCCCAGGGTCAGTGATACAGGTAATGTGGGGTCTGTCTGCTCTCTTCGCATGGTCACTGATCAGACCCAGTCGGGTCAGTCTGCTCTCTCCCTGGGGTCATTGATGCAGACACAGTGGCGTCGGTCTGCTCTCGGGGTCAGTGATACAGACACAGAGGTGTCAGTCTGCTCTCTCCCCGGGGCCAGCGATACAGACACAGTGGGGTCAGTCTGCTCTCTCCCCGGGGTCAGTGATACAGACACACTGGGGTCAGTCTGCTCTCTCCCCGGGGTCATTGATGCAGACACAGTGGCGTCAGTCTGCTCTCGGGGTCAGTGATACAGACACAGTGGGGTCAGTCTGCTCTCTCCCCAGTGTCAGTGATACAGACACAGTGGGGTCAGTCTGCTCTCTCCCCAGGATCAGTGATACAGACACAGTGGGGTCAGTCTGCTCTCTCCCCAGAATCAGTGATACAGACACAGTGGGTTCAGACTGCTCTCTCCCCAGGGTCAGTGATACAGACACAGTGGGATCAGTCTGCTCTCTTCCCACGGTCACTGATGCAACCCCAGTTGTGTCAGTCTGCTCTCTCTCCACAGTCACTGATACACAAACAGTGGTTCAGTCTGCTGTCGGGGTTAGTGACACAGACAAAGTGGGGTCAGTCTGCTCTCTCTCTGGGGTCAGTGATACAGACACAGTGGGGGCATTCTTATCTCTCTCCGGGGTCAGTGATACAGACACAGTGTGGTCAGTCTGCTCTCTCCCCACGGTCAGTGACACGGACACAGTGTGGTCCGACTGCTTTCTCCCTGGGGTCACTGACACAGACACAGTGGTGTCAGTCTGCTCTCTCCCCCGGGTCACTGATACAGACACAGTGGGGTCAGTCTGCTCTCTCCCTGGGGTCATTGATACAGACACAGTTAGGTCAGTCTTCTCTCTCCCCACGTTCAGTGTTACAGACATAGTGAGGTCAGTATGCTCTCTCCCTGTGGTCAGTGACACGGACACAGTGGGGTCAGTCTGCTCTCTCCCTGGGATCACTGACACAAACACCGTGGTGTCAATCTGCTCTCTCCCCGGGTTCAGTGATACTGACACAGTGGGGTCAGTCTGCTCTCTCCCTGGGGTCACTGATACAGACATAGTGATGTCAGTCTGCTCTCTCCCCACGGTCAGTGATACAGAATAGTGGGGTCAGTCTGCTCTCTCCCCACGTTCAGTGATACTGACACAGTGGGGTCAGTCTGCTCTCTCCCTGGGGTCACTGATACAGACACAGTGAGGTCAGTCTGCTCTCTCCCCACGGTCACTGATACAGACACAGTGGGGTCAGTCTGCTCTCTCCCCATGTTCAGTGATACATACAGGGTGGGTCAGTCTTCTCTCCCCCGGGGTCAGTGAAACTGACACTGTGGTGTCAGTCTGCTTTCTCCCTGGTGTCAGTGATCCAGACATTGAATTGCAGAATTTTTACAGCTCAGAAGGAGGCTACTCAGATATTGGCGTATGCACCACCTCTCCTAAAGAGCACTTCACTGAGTGCCATTCCTGCACCTCCTTCCCATATGCCTGCACATTCTTTCTTTTCCGATAACAGTCTGATTACCTTTTGAATGCTTCAATTGAAGCTGCCTCCACCACACTCTCAGGCAGTTCATTCCGGATCCAAACCACTCCCTGTGTGTATAAGATTTTCCTTGAATCACTTTTGCTTCCTTTTCGAATTACTTTAAATCTTTATCCTTTCATGAGCGGGAACGGTTTCTCCCCATCGACTCTATCCAGATCCCTCATGATATTGGCCACCTCTCCAAGACTTCCACTCAGTCCTCTCTTCTCCAAGGAAAAACTTTCTCACTTCTCCAATTTCATAACCTAAGTTCCTCATCCCAGGAACCTTTCTCTTGAATCCTTTCTGCACTTTCTCTAACACCGCCTTTGCTAAATTGCAGTGCCTAGAACTGGATGCAATACTCCAGCGGAGACCAAAGTAGTGTCTTATACAAGTTCAACATAATCTCCTTGGCTCTTCTACTCTATGCCCCTATTACTAAAGTCAAGGATACTGTATGTTTTATTAACTGCACTCTCAACCTGACCTGTCTCCTTCAATGATTTGTGAACATGGACACCCAGGTCCTATTACTCCTGCACCCCTTTTACAATTGTATCCTTTATTTTATATCGTATCTTCATGTTCTTCCTACCAAAATGGATAATCTCACTTTTTCATGCATTGAACTTCATCCGTCACCTGTCCACCCATTGGACCAACATGTCTATGTCCCTTTCAAGTTCTACACTACTCCTCGCAGATCCTCACATTTCACAATGCCTCCAAGTTTTATATCACCTGAAAGTTTTGAAATCATGCCTTGTGCACCATGGGTTTGGTCATTAATAAAAATCAGGAGGAGCAAGGGTCCCAACACTGACCCCTGGGGAACTCCACTCCAAACCTTCCTCCAGCCCGAAAAACATCATTAATCACCACTCTGTTTCCTGTCACTAAGACAATTGCATATCCATGTTGTTGCTGTCCTTTTAACCAATGAGCTATAACTTTGCTCACAATTCTGTTGTGTGGCACTGTGCCAAATGCCTTTTGAAAGTCCATGTACACCACATCAACAGCATTACCCTCATCGACCTTCTCTATTACCTCTTCAAAGAACTCCAGCAAGTTAATTGAACATGATGTTCCCCTGAAGAAGTCCATGCTGGGCTTTCCATAATTAACCTGCATTTGTCCATGTGACTATTCATTTTGTCTTGAATTTTTGTTTCTGAAAGGTTCCCCACCACTGAAGTTAAACTGACTGGCCTGTAGTTACTGGGATTGTCTTTACAACCTGTTTGAACAAGGGTGTACCATTTGTACCAAAAAGGCAACAACATAAATGTAAATAACAAAAACATCTTTGAGAAAGACAGTCCAAATACATGCATAAGAAAGGCAACAAATGGTGCGCAAACTGACCACACAAACATACTCTACAGGGGTGAACTAACCTGTAGCTGCTGAGGTTTATTCAACACCTGAAAACCAGCATCAATTCAGAAGTATAAAACCTGCTAGATGGTCTGGAGCTCTTTCTGACAAGTAGAGCATCTTAAAACAGGCATCAAGGGAACAGACACTACCCCTATTCCCTTGATGCCTGTTTTAAGGCATCCTACAAGCTGTGGCTATAGGATCAGGAGCCTGAGCTGGGGGCTGCAAGACTGAAGGAGGAGACAAGGACCATGGTCCTGGATCAGGATGCCAAAGTCTCTACATCGGGAGACATCTCAGGATGGAGACAGGATCTTCAGATCCAGGGTAGAAGTTCATGTGGTGGACCCAGTAGCTGACACTTCTGACACAATGATGAAAGCAAAATACTGAAGATGCTGGAAATCTGAAATAAAAAAAAATGCAAGAAAAGCTCAGCAGGTCTGGCAGCATCTGTGTAGAGAGAAACAGAGTAAACGTTCCGAGTCCGTATGACATTTCTTCAAAGCTTCTGATTTCTGACACCACTGGAGATGTGGACAGTGTAGATAGCTCAGCCAGTACGTGAGGGTTTTGGGAATGTGCTATATATGGGAAGCATCCACCATGGATTCAGGACCATGGCTGGAAATGGAGCAGATTACAGAGCCAATGCAGCAAGAAGTGACCTTGTCACATTCAGATCTCGAGACTCGATAATTTTGTGCTATGGAGCTGGGAACTGATGAATTTTGCACCAGCTGTCACTGCTGGAGGTGATCAAGCAGCGTTGGTGAGCCTGTGACTTGCTGCGATGGGTATGAATGTAGGCCAGGTCACCAACATCAGCTAAGATGAGTCTTGGCTGCAGCCCAAGGGGAACCATGAATGTCTGATATTCAGCTGATTGACCTGATGGAGCAGAGGAATCTGAAATTTGGTGAACTGGTCTCTCTGTGTCCATAATTCTAAAGCAGAAAGCACTGAGAATGAAGATGTGATTTGAGTGGTGCAGTGGTGATGGACAGGACCTAAGATGTGATAGGGCCTCGTGGGTCATGGTGGAGGAACTCATCCTTCAATTGCTGTAACTGCCTTCTCTGCTACCGGGTTCTTGATGGGATTCTTCAACCTCCCCAAGCACAATAACAATGTGGTCTGCCTGAACCAGCTTGTTACCTGACAGGGTGGAAAGCCCAGGGGCAGGACCAGCCAGTGCGACAGACAGGGGACCATCCAGTGGACAAAACCCAATGCACAGAGCCAAACATGAACATCTCTTAAGTTGTTGTTCATTGGCAATGACGCAAGCAGCTGTGGAAGAAGTGACACGCTCTCGTACAAACCAAAACAATTTGTTGCTCATGCACGATAGTGTCCGCAGTAAATAGGATGCCAGCCACCTCTGGAGGGTCTCTCGAAGACTAGGGACGACAGTTTCCACAGTGATCTGAAGGGCAGTGCCAGAATGGCAGCTAGCTGTGACCCCATTCAATGGAGGCATCCAGGTCCAGTGCATAGATATATCAGTGCATGACCAGTTTGAACTAATGATATAATGGATGACCAAGACATAGTGGAGAGCGGTGATAAAGTCTTCTAGAACATTATGTGGAATGATAATGTATTCCCTGGAGGAAGCAAAGAGTTTATCATGCCAAACAGTGAGCAAATGCCAAACAGTCATGCAATGTTAGCAACCTGGAGATAGTGTTTGACATTGCGAAAGGCGGCAAGATTCTTTGAAGGGCAGGCGCCTTGTAACAGGTGGCTATGCAACAAAGGAGGGGACATTAAGACTAGAAAGCTACCTATACTGAGCTGCTGCTGAAAGGGAGCTGAGCCTGACATAATGTCATCAACGGATAACCAGTGGACAGTGGAATGTGAGGTCTGTTGAAGAAGGAAACAGACTTGGCACGTGGTGTCCTCACAGTCAGGTGCATTTTGGCTTGAAAAATATTAAGGGATGTTCAGAGATCCAGTGAGGTGTTTGACAGAGGTGTTGTAGTGACTAACTGTGGAGAGGATGTTAGAGGATGACAGATGTTATAGGATGACAGATGTTAGAGGATGACAGAGGATGTTAGAGGATGACAGAGGTGTGGGAGTGACTAACTGGGGAGAGGATGTTAGAAGATGTTAGAGGATGACAGAGGTGTGGTAGTGACTAACTGTGGAGAGGATGTTAGAGGATGACAGAGGATGACAGAGGATGTTAGAGGATGACAGATGTTAGAGGATGACAGATGTTAGAGGATGTTAGAGGATGACAGAGGTGTTGTAGTGACTAACTGTGGAGAGGATGTTAGAGGAAGACAGATGTTAGAGGATGACAGATGTTAGAGGATGACAGAGGATGTTAGAGGATGACAGAGGTGTGGGAGTGACTAACTGTGGAGAGGATGTTAGAGGATGACAGAGGTGTGGGAGTGACTAACTGGGGAGAGGATGTTAGAGGATGTTAGAGGATGACAGATGTTAGAGGATAACAGATGTTAGAGGATGTTAGAGGATGTTAGAGGATGACAGAGGTGTGGTAGTGACTAACTGTGGAGAGGACATTAGAGGATGTTAGAGGATGACAGAGGATGTTAGAGGATGACAGAGGTGTGGTAGTGACTAACTGTGGAGAGGACGTTAGAGGATGTTAGAGGATGACAGAGGATGTTAGAGGATGACAGAGGTGTGGTAGTGACTAACTGTGGAGAAGAAGTTAGAGGAAGACAGATGTTAGAGGATGTTAGAGGATGACAGATGTTAGAGAATGACAGATGTTAGAGGATGACAGATGTTAGAGGATGTTAGAGGATGACAGAGGTGTGGTAGTGACTAACTGTGGAGAGGATGTTAGAGGATGACAGAGGATGTTAGAGGAAGACAGATGTTAGAGGAAGACAGATGTTAGAGAATGACAGATGTTAGAGGATGTTAGAGGAAGACAGATGTTAGAGGAAGACAGATGTTAGAGGATGTTAGAGGATGTTAGAGGAAGACAGATGTTAGAGGAAGACAGATGTTAGAGGATGACAGAGGATGTTAGAGGATGACAGAGGATGTTAGAGGATGTTAGAGGATGTTAGAGGTGTGGGAGTGACTAACTGTGGAGAGGATGTTAGAGGATGTTAGAGGATGTTAGAGGAAGACAGATGTTAGAGGAAGACAGATGTTAGAGGATGTTAGAGGATGTTAGAGGAAGACAGATGTTAGAGGATGTTAGAGGATGTTAGAGGAAGACAGATGTTAGAGGAAGACAGATGTTAGAGGATGTTAGAGGAAGACAGATGTTAGAGGAAGACAGATGTTAGAGGAAGACAGATGTTAGAGGATGTTAGAGGATGTTAGAGGAAGACAGATGTTAGAGGAAGACAGATGTTAGAGGAAGACAGATGTTAGAGGATGACAGATGTTAGAGGATGTTAGAGGTGTGGGAGTGACTAACTGTGGAGAGGATGTTAGAGGATGACAGATGTTAGAGGATGTTAGAGGTGTGGGAGTGACTAACTGGGGAGAGGATGTTAGAGGATGTTAGAGGATGACAGATGTTAGAGGATGACAGATATAAGAGGATGACAGATGTTAGAGGATGTTAGAGGATGACAGAGGATGTTAGAGGATGACAGAGGTGTGGTAGTGACTAACTGTGGAGAAGATGTTAGAGGAAGACAGATGTTAGAGGATTTTAGGGGATGTTAGAGGATGACAGAGGTGTGGGAGTGACTAACTGTGGAGAGTTAGTGACACAGGGACTGGAAGGAAATTCTGTCCTGCACAGTTTCTCAGAGGCCTGTACACAAAGTTAACAGCCAGTGAGGACACAAGGACAGTGTTTGGACTGCAGGATATATGGAAGCAGCGATGGAGAAAGCTTCAATTTCACAAGGGAACCAGGTGATTTGACGAACAGCAAAACTGGCACCTTGTGTCTGTTGCCATGGGTCACATACAGGGTGGATTCACCCTGCTTCTTAACAACAGTCAGTGACAACCCAGAGTTAATCATCTGGATGGGGAAAGGTAATAGTTTTAGAGGATGAGAGAGCAGATTGTGCCATTTGGAAGCTTGTGTGGAGATTATCTGTCCATTCAATTCTTTCATTGGACTGACATTTGCAGGAACAGCATCCAAGGGGGTGGTGTATGAGGCAAACTGAGAGGGGACTTCTGAAAACATCCTGGGCTCTGATGAAAGATCTTATGCCAGAAACATTCTCTGGTGGAGAGCAGGTAGAGAGGGTGGCTACACAGTGTGGGCTAGCTTGCAAAGTGACCTGGGACCAAATCCATCCCAGAAGACTTGTGTTCTTGGGGCAGGTGACAGTTTTAGGATCAGCTAGGCACTGGTCACATTGTGACAGAGGTTGTAATGCACATTGCCAGTTGTGAAGAAGCTCTTCAGGCCACAGTGGAGATCATCTTCAAGCTAGCTGATTACTCCCTCCCTTAAAAGATTACCAGGACACGGCATGTCAATTCCTCAAGGGCAGTTTTAGATCCAGGCATACTCATGGTGGAATGAGTGTATACACAAACACCTTTGGAAGTGTGACCACTTCACATTACTTCATGAAGATGGCGCTAATGAAACCTGGTAAAAAGTGTAGGTCTGATCTGTTGCAATGATGTGTGCATAACTGGGCATAAGGTTGGCATGAGTGAAGGTTGCAGTTTGCTGTAGCGCCCAACTTCAGCAAATGCTGTGACAAGTCAAAAACCCCCATCACAGACTGTTGTTAAGAAGCAGGGTGAATCCACCCTTTATGTGACCCATGGCAACAGACTCAAGGTGCCAGTTTTGCTGTTCGTCAAATCACCTGGTACTCCATAATCAATCCCTACATCTGCAGGCTAAGCAAAGACCTCCAAGGCTTTCAAGGTCATCAAATTTTCATTGCAACTCAACAAGTTTGTCTCTGGTATACTGGGGAAAGTGACCCTTGTGTTGTGGAGGTTGTACAAGTCCCATGTTGACAGTAGCCTTGAAGGGTTCAGCTTTGCCATTGTAACTTGGAATGCTGAATCAACAACATCATCATATTTCTGAAGGAGCATGTGGGATCTGAGAACGTATGTGCTGAGGCAGGAGGTGATCCAGATCCACAAGAACAGATTGTAAAAACAGCTAAGGGTGTTTATGTTTGCATTGCTTGGTGAGTGGCTGTGTCATGTTGCCCTGAGAAGGCTGAGGTTCTTGGTTGCTGGGGATGAAGACAGGTCATACCTGAGCAAAATGTTCATTGTGAGACTGGATGTGTGGTTCAAGGAGAGATTCACAATGTAAATCTTGTCAGCAACACCTGTCAAAATATGTGGGGTAGGCCAAGTGTTGAGTGGCTTGATACAATTTGGTTCTCAAGGAAGAGGGAGCAGTTCAACTGCAAATGTCATGAGGTCTCCAAGATTATCAGGTAGGGTCATTTCAATGAAATCCCTTGGCCAGATTGTTGTGGATCTTGAGGGAGCGTGAAGTACATGGGCTCATCTCACTGTGCACGAGCTAGAGAAAGGGTGAGATCCAAAAACATAGGTGGTGGAGTTGCTACCAGCACTAGGCATTTGGCTGAGCAAATTGGTTTCCATGAATGGAGTGCCTGCAAGTACTTCAACATGCAGGTACTCCATGACCAGGCCTTTGAAGGCAAGGTTATGATGATCTCTGGATAGAGAGAAGTATATTTCACCAACAATATGTATAGGTGATGAACATCAGTCTGGTGAGCAGATTGGAATGACTCTGGGACACCAAGTCTCATAGCTGTGGAAGCACATGTCACATTGCCAGTGGCTCTCCTTTTGATGGGCCCTCGAATATTATGCTCGAAGAATGTGCCTAAGTGGGCGGAACTGAAAGATCTGCACATACAGTGCCGCTGATTCCAACATCAGTATGTTCCTCATTCCCTTCGTCTACAAGAACATTGCCAATGCTCTCATCAGTGCTTCCACAGCTGAGACTCGATGATCCAGTCAAGAGTTCATTCCAATCTGTTCACCAGGCTGATGGTTCATCACTGTTACATGTCATTTGCGAAACACATTTCTTATCATCATCCAAGATGGCAGCTATCATGTGAGCTTTAACCATGTTTTGCTGTCTTGATCTGGCAGGAAAATGCATTTACTGAAAAAGAGCTTATCAGGTCGGCCTGCCTTGGTTTAAATAATGGGCAAGACACCTGACATGTGCATGAAGGAAGGGAGTTACAGAGTCTGGTTCATTAGGTGAGGGTAAAATGGTCCAGTGCTTCTGGAAGAAGGTGGCAGTGTGGAGAGCCTTGGCATCAGCAGATGTGTGAACCATTATGTTCTCCAGTGAATGTGACATCTCCTCATCCTCATCAAGATGTAGACCATGATGGCTGAGCCCACATTTCAGCAAGAGGTTATCCTCAAAGAAAGCCATCAGACATAGATACAGGTCCTCATGCCTCTTGTCTGATTGCAATCTGAAATCAGCCAGGTCTAAGAGGTGGGCACCCATGGCCTAGAAATTATAATGTAGGCAGATGGTCTGCCATACTGAAGCAAATGATGTGGATGTTGTAATTATGGAGTTGTGTGACATAATGGGGCAGTAATTTGCTATCTGATGCAGTATCAGGTCCAGTGAGTTCACTTTTTGTTGTATGGTGTATCCTGGAGATGTCCCTTCACTCTGTGCCGCTGCGAATCCAGGGAGAGGGTTATTCTTGGTTTTCTTCTCCCATGTGAAACTGTCACCGAGGAAAGGGGCAAAGTTTGGATCAAGTGTCAAAGTGCAAATTAGGTTCTTATGCCAAAGCTCAAATGAATTGACTGTCGATCTTTCCTCAGCATCACTACTTCAGTGCCTGATGTGTGACTGCCAGAGTTTCCTCAGTTACAGTGCTGTAATATTATGGAATAAAGGTCAATATCCAAGTATAAGTGCTAAATATACTCACAACAACCTACTTTGGAGAGGGGTGTGAAAATATCCCACCGCTGCCACCATGCCAGGAGGATGTGTTTACTTTCAAATTGGTACATACACAGGATCACAATACAAACAGCCTTTAGGTGAAAACATCAAACTTTTAATGCAGCCACTAAAACAAGTGAAAGAGAGGAAAGGGAAGAAGAGAGAGCATTTCAAAGGGAGCAAGCAGAAAGACAGGAGAGGGAACAGGTGAGAGTGAAAGAGAAAGAAGAAGAAGAAAGAGACAAAGAAAGGGAATATCAGCTTCGATGCTGGAACTAAAACAGCAGGCTGGCCTTGACTCCAGGGGGAGTTTTGATGGGGAAGACCTGACTCTAACCTAAGACCCAGTGGGAAGGTATTTAAATTTGTGCAAGTCCTCCCAAAGTTTGAGGAAAGGGACGTAGAGGCATTTTTCATTTCTTTTGAAAAGATAGCTAACATACAAGATTCTGAGGGGGCTTGACAGGCTAGATGTTGAGAAGATGTTTCCACTAGTTGGGGGGAATCTCGAACTAAGGGGCATAGTTACAGAATAAGGGGACATTCATTTAAAACTGAGATGCAAAGGAATTTTTTCTCTCAGGGGGTGATGAATGTCTGGAATTCTCGGCCCCAGAGAGTTGTGGAGGTTTGATTACAAAGTATTTAAAGAGGAGGTAGATAGATTTTTGAAATATCGGGGAGTTGGGGGCTATGAGGAGCTGGCACGAAAGAGGAGATGAGGCCTGCGACAGGTCAGCCATGATCTTATTGAATGGTGGGGCAGGCTTGAGGGGCCGAATGGCCTACTCCTGCTCCTATTTCTTATGTTCTTAAGCAGTTGGGGTGGGTGGCAGAAAGAAAACTGGACATTGCTTATGCAAAGCAGATTAACTGGCAGATCACATGGAGCTTATGCCTTGCTTTTTGAAGACGCTTCTACAGATTATGAGATTGCAGAAAAAGCTATTCTCGCTGTTTTTGAGTTTGTCCCTGAAGGTTACAGGCAGAAATCTTGGAATCTCCAGAAACAGCCTGGGCAGACATATATATAATTTGAGAAGGTAAATCAAACTAACTTTGATCAGTGGATACAAGCACTAAAGGTAGAGGCCAAGTATGAGACCCTTAGGGAAATGATTCTCCTGGAGGAATTTAAAAATTCACTCCCTCCAGTAGTAAGAACTCATGTAGAGAACCAGAAGGTTTCAACAGCTAGACAGGCAGTGGAGATGCTGATGATAATGAGTTTGTCCGCAAGCACAAAACTTTTTTTCTGTCATCTCCACAAATCCAAGAAGGATAGAAGGTGGAAGAGTGACAGGAAAGCAAGTAGTCAGGGATGAGAAGGGACATCTGGGAATGTGCTGGAATCTCCTCCTCAGACTCGAAAGGAAAGTTCTGAGAGTGGGAGTGGTGTCGTGAGGCCTACGTGTTCCCATTGCCACAAGGTAGAACACTTTCTTGCGAATTACTGGAAGTTTTGGGGTAAGTCTATAGGACTTATTGAGGTACACAAGCCACTCATAAGCCACCCAGTTCAAGGTCAGTTAGGGATGGGCAACAAATCTGGCCTTACCAGAGACAACCAAAACCCATGGAAGAAATAAAAAAAACTCTGCTGCCCGTGTGCTTATTCGCACCAAGTCTTGTTCACCCAGCACCCCTGTGCTCACTGACCTGCCCTGGGTTAAGAAGCACCTACATTTTTAAATTCTCATCCTAGTTGGATGAAGGGACAGATGGGATGGTTGCTAAATTTGCTAACAACACTAAGTTGTGAAGGAGACATAAAAAGGCTACAAAGGGACATAGATAGGTTAAGTGAGTGGGCAAATATCTGGCAAATGGAGTATAATGTGGGCAAATGTGAAATTGTTCATTTTGGCAGGAAGAATAAACAAGAAGCTTAATATCTAAATGCTGAGAGGTTGCAGAGCTCTGAGATTCAGAGGGACCTGGGTGTCCTAGTGCATGAATCACAGAAGGTTAATATGCAGTTGCAGCAAGTAATTAGGAAAACTAATAAAATGTTATTGCTTATTGTAAGGGGAATTGAATATAAAAGTAGGGAGGTTATACTTCAGTTATACACGGCATTGGTGAGACCACATCTGGAGTACTGTGTACAGCATTGGTCTCCTTATTTAAGTAAAGATGTCAATGCATTAGAAACAGTTCAGAGAAGGTTTAGCAGGCTCATACCAGGAATGGGCGAGTTGTCTTATGAGGAAAGGTTGGACAGGGTAGTCTTGTATCCGCTGGAGTTTAGAAGAGTAAGAGGTGAATTGATTGAATCCTTTAAGATCCTGAGGGGTCTTGACAGGGTGGATGTGGAGAGGATGTTTCCTCTTGTGAGGGAACCTAGAACTAGGGGTCACTGTTTAAAAATAAGGGGTTTCTCATTTCAGACAGACAGGAGGAGACATTTTTTCTCTCAGAGAAATTTGAGTCTCTGGAGCTCTCTTCCTCAAAAGACGGTGGAAGCAGGGTTTTTGAATATTTTTATGGCAGAGCTGGATGGATTCTTGGTAAGCAAGGAGGGGAAAGGTTATTGGGGGTAGGTAGGAGGTTACAATCAGATCAGCCATGATCTTCTTAAATGACAGAGCAGGCTCGAAGGGCTGAGTGGCCTACTCCTGCTCCTAATTTGTATGTTGGTATGAACGTAGAAAGGAGTACAACAGAGGAAGCTGTAGCTCTGATTGCAGCTGTAAAGCCAAGTACAAATACTGCTGTGAGTGCGAGGGAGATGAAGAAGATACCTGAAAGCTATAGGGATTCTTGTCAAAAGGGCTTCCTTAACCCTCAAGGGAAGAAGGAGGATCTATAGTTAAACTTGGGGTTACAGAGACTACCCAAACTCCTTTGTTTAGGAAAGACCTGACATTTCCACCAGAGAATTTGCTAAATGCCAAAGTTTTAGTGAATAATATTGGTGGGGAGCATTGTATTGGGTGCACCTGGAGTGTGACCTAGTGTCTGGAATGGTAAAGGTAGGATTGTTCATAGTTTACCTGTAGACAGACTTGACTTACTCCTCGGAAGTTATTTGGCTGGAGTGAAAGTAGCAGTTTCACTTCAGAAAGACCAAGTGAAGTCAAGGATACAGAGCAGTTGCAGGAAAAGGTTCCTGGAATTTTTCCTTCTTGTGTAGTGACCTGAGCAATAGTAAACAAGTTCTATCGTCAGAGGCAAAATTGGCACCACAAAAAGATATCTGTCTATCCGAAACTTTCTTTAGGGATTTGGATAATCCGAAGGAAATGTTCAGTAAGTCTTCTCTGATCAAGGCTCAGCAGGCTGCTCCAGAGTTAAGTAAAGTGGCACAATCAGCTCAAACCGAGGCTAAAGCAGAAGGAGTTCTGCAAAGCTACTTCATTAAAAGTGGGATTCTGTTGAGGAAGTGGAGACCTCCTCATAGGCCTGTGGACAAAGACTGAATGGTGGTTCATCAGGTAGTAGTACCACCCAAATATGGTCAGGAAATATTAAGGATAGTTCATGAAATTCCTATGACAGTACATGTAGGGATCCGAAAGACTCAAGCATGTATAAGTTGGCATTTTTGCTCACCAGTTCTTCACAAGGATGTGGTACAGTTTTGTAAATCATGTCATACATGTCAGGCTGTGGGAAACTCACAACCTGTGATCAACCAGCCGCCTCTAATTTCCATGCCAATTTTTGGAGAACTTTTTAATAGGGTGTTGGTAGACTTTGTGGAACCTTTACCAAAAACAAATGAGGGACACTAATATATACTCACTATTTTGGATATGGCTACTTGGTTCCTAGAAGCCATTGCCTTGAGAGTAATTTCTGCCAAGGTAGAAGTGGAGAAATTAATCTAGTTCTTTACTTGATATGGATTACCGATTGAGGTCCAGTCGGTTCAAGGTTCCAATGTCATATCTAACATTTTTCAGAAAGTTATGAGCAATCTGGGGATGAAACAGTTCTCAACATACCACCAACAAACTCAAGGTGCTTCAGAACGATATCACCAGGCCCTCAAAACGATAATTAGGACATACTGTCAGGACTCTCCCCATAATTGGAACAAATGGTTCGAATTGCTTTTGTTTGCCATTAGGTCTGCACCTGATGAGTCTACAGGTTTTAGTCCTTTTGAGTTAGTTTATGGACATGAGATGAGAGATCCTCTGAAACTAATCGAAGGAAAGTTTTCAGAATAGAACATTCCATGGTAGATTATGTATCTGGGTTCAAGGAGCAGCTCACAAGTGCCTGCAATGTGGCTCAGGAACGTCTTAAACTCCACAAACAACCATGAAGAAATGGACAGACAAGCATGCCAAGACCCAAACCTTTCAACCAGGGGATGATGTGCCTTTACAGAATGAACCACTAAAAGCACAGTTCAGTGGTCTATATAAAGTACTCAAAGGAATTGGTACAGTTAATTGTTTGATTGACAACCCAGATCGCAGGAAAAAGAATCGGCTGTGTCACATCAATATCACCATCAGGAGGAGGATAAGCAAGTACAGGTATGTCAGGTAGTGAGGACAGTGGAGGACAAAGGAGATAGTGAGGATGAGGCAGAAGGAAGCCTAGACAATTCTCAAATTGAGCCTCCTACTATCCGATTAGTTAACAGTAAGCTGTTAGGGAGGTTAGACACCATGCTTTTGTAGATGCAGGACAACAAGAAGGACCTAACGGGGTTCCTCACAACATTTAAAAGAGTCTGTAGGGACAAACAAGGGTGTACAACCCTAGCTATACATGATGTGGATGTAGGAGAATCCTCTCTTATAAAACAATTTCCTTACTGCTTAGGGCCAGAGAAACAGGCTCAGGTGAAAGCAGAGATCCAATACATGTTGGAAAATCTAACTGAGCCCAGCCAAAGCAGCTGGATTTCCCAGTCGTGTTAGTGACTAAACTGGATGGTTCAACCAGATTCTGCATCGACAGCAGTCACCAAAACAGATTCTTACTGAGTTCCTCACTTGGATGACTGTATTGATAGGGTTGGCTGTGCTGTGTTACTTAGCAAAATAGGCTTGTGAAAGAGCAAGTAACATACCTTGGGTAAATCATAGGGGAAGGACAAGTGCTGTCAAGAACAGCAAAAATATATGTTTTGGTGGATTCTCTGCACCCAAAACTAAATGAGAGATCATGAGGTTTTTGGGGATATGTGGACTTTACTACAAATTTGCACCAAATTTTGGTACCAAAGCTGCTCCACTAACAAACTTTCTACAAAAGAAAGCCAGGGTAGTGTGGACAGGAGAGTGTCAAGCATCTTTTGAAAGGCTGAAAACAATTTTGATCAATGAACCAGTGATGGGGGCTCCAAATTTCACTAAACTCTTCAAAGTAGCAACTGATGCTAGTGACCTGGGAGTAGGCACAGTCCCGATACAAGAAAGTGAACCAGGCAAAGAAAGGCCAGTGGGACACTCTTCCAAAAAGCTGAGTCGACAGCAAAAAAAGATACTCTGCAGCGGAGAAGGAAACTCTGGCTTGTTATTGGCTCTTAAACATTTTGACATGTACGTCTGCCACGGATACAGGGAGACACTGGTATACACTGATCACAACCCCCAAACCTTTGTGGGAAACTTAAAAACAAGAATGCCAGACTATTTCGATGGAGTTTATTATTACAGCTTTATCACTTAAAGACTGTCCACATTGCAGGGGAAAGCAATGCAATTGCCAATGTTTTGTCTAGAACTTAATTTTGTTTCAAATTGTTTAATGAAACCAAGAATAACTGTATTAGTTTTGTATAAAGAATGAATGAAAGAGTGTGTGGATGGTGTTTTAGTATTTTTGTTTTTTTTACGCTTTGTAATGAAACACATATAAATATGGCGTTTCATTTCTCCAAGGCAAGAAGTGTCATAAACAATTTAATCACAGAAAATGATTTGGCTTCAAGGACTAAGAACATTCTGGAAGAATTTGTGCTTTTTAAAAAAGCGCTGTCCTTTAAAGGGTTAATGCAAGGACTCTGGTTGCTGCTATTCCTGGAAAAGGCAGCATTTTACAAGAAAAGGTAGTTATGCAGTTTTAAAGAAGCTGGAAACCTCTTGTGTGGGTGAAGGTGGCACAGTGACCTATCAGTGGCTGGGGTAGCAAGCATAGAGTGGCTTGTCAATGGACAATGGTGAGTTCCTCTTGGGAGTTCCTCTTGCAGAGAGTCCCATGAGTGTAGCATCTAAAGCATAGGGTTTTC
This sequence comes from Isurus oxyrinchus, assembly GCA_026770705.1. Classification (NCBI taxonomy): domain Eukaryota; kingdom Metazoa; phylum Chordata; class Chondrichthyes; order Lamniformes; family Lamnidae; genus Isurus; species Isurus oxyrinchus. The sequence continues at coordinate 69,446,563 of JANJGN010000020.1, read as the reverse complement.
CAAAGGAACTATAGCTGCTGGAATCTGGTGTGAATGAGGGACTCACAAGCCTCCATTGCATATCTTTCCATCACCCTCACAGCTCATGCAGGAGCCTCCATCTGCTGATCAGCTGATACCGGAGCCTCTGGAATGGTAGAGGGCACATCGGATCTCAAATAGTCACACTGGCCAAGTGAGACTCCCTTTGTTTTAAAAGGATTTACAGGTACAAACAGCTTGGGTCAGGTAGGACCCTTAGAAACTGCCAACAATGCAAAAATCTCATGAACAAATCTGGGTTATGCACCACCCACACTAGACCCGTGTCTAAAGGCAGCGCTGGTCATTCCTGCAGATGACCAAGAACCTGTGTCGCCGAAGACTGCGAATGTCTAGGGAACTGGCCACCTGCTGCAGGATTTGGTACCACGGGAACATGGAGGGCAGCCACTACCAGTGGCCATGTAAGTAACCAAGACACTCAATTTTTACACCAAAGGCTCCTTCCAAGGCCCCACAGATGACCTGTGCAGGATCTCCCAAGCTTCCACCCACAAGTGTATCCAGGAGGTCATATCCGCCATCTTCACAAAGGCACAGAACTTTGTGCCTTTCGCCAAGGATCAGGACAGCCAGGAAGCAAGAGCGCTGGGACTTGCGCCGATCTCAGGTTTCCCACAGGTGCAGGCTACCATCGACTGCACTCACATGGTGCTTAGATCTCTATGGCAACAAGTCAACTATGTCAGCCTCAAGGGCTTCCACTTGCTGAATGTTTATCGCTGCACACTACACAGCTTGGCGCTGCAGCAGGGGAGGACCTTGCTGAGGAGGAGATGGAAGAGCTGCACCTGTCCAATAAGGGGGATGTTGAAGGGGATGATGGTGATGAGGTCCTCAAAGGTGAAGATGCCAACAATGAGCTCATCACACTAGCCAGATGAGGCAGACATGCTCGGAAGGCCCTTATAGCTGCAAGATTCATAGAGGAGGATGACATGGTGCAACGAGGTCAGTTCTGACATCCTCATCTTGCATCTGTGAATGTTTCACTCCTGTGTGGCTAAGGGCAGCTCACATATCCTCAATGCTCAGGCTTATGTCATGGAAATGCAGTGGAGACCCTAATAGTCCCTAGATTCCCAGAGGATGATGGCGACATGCGGTTAGGGCACTCCATAGATCTTCACATAGCCTCTGAGGACATCTGACTCCTGTCTGGCCGAGGGCAGCATACTTGTGCTCTGTGATCAGGGTCATATCATGGAGATGCATTCGTGAAACTTTAAATTTTCCTGATCCTTTGCCCGCCTTCAGCATCTGACCCCTTTAGGACCACACCCTCACTGTACACAGATACTGAAGAGATGGGGGCAGCCTCACTTCAAAGATGCTGAGAGCACACACAGAGAGAATGAGAGAACTCTGTGCCACCGGCCCACTACAGTCTGGCAGCAATGACCAGCCCCATCAAGGCACAGGAATGACTGATGTGTCCACTGAGTGTGAGGCTGGACCATCACTTTGGTCTGAAGGTTACGCACTGCTCAGGGAAGAGGCCCTTGACTGAGACACCTGCCTTTATCTTGTGCAGGAACCAAGGTTTCACATCTGAGTGACACAAACACTGCTCATCAGAACAAGGAGCCATAGACAGGGAGACATTGTTGGGAGTTTATGTACAATGGTGAACAGAATGTACAAGTGATTAACACCCATGCCCAGGCTGTGCAACTACATCTTCTTAACGGGGCTTGGCCTAAATAGCCAAGTGGTTACGGTACTGGGTTTGTAACCCCAAGATCAAGAGTTCAAATCTCACAATGGCAAACTATGAAACAATGTAACTGCATCTGAATAGGAACAGATGGAAATGTGTTTGTACTCAAAAAAAGAATTACATCTTCTTAACTGTCCTAACCCTGCCGCTACGTCTTGATGCTCTCCTGACATCCACAATGGATGTGGAGGCTGACTGCTGTGCAATGTCTGTGATGTCTTTAGCAGGATTCCTCTGGGGGGCTGAGACTTGGAGGGCCCTGGCCTGCTTTTGTGGTCTTGCTGTGGACCAGATGCACCCTCCTCGGCCTGTGGAGCTGGAGCTGCTGAGGTCACAGGAAGAGGGGATTCGAATTGGCTGGATACTCCCCGGAGTCACCTGGGTAGATGGCCCCGGGCTGTGCACCTGCTGATCCTCCCTCCCAATGGGTGCCGGAGGGCCCCTGGCTGATTCTTTAAGGAGAAGGGGAAACTGGAGTGAGAGCGAGCTGCCCCACACCCCTCTCACATACACACTGTTGGAGGCCAACTATGGCATCAGCGATGGAGTTCAGCCCATGCAGCAGTGCAGGAACAAAGTCCTGGACCAAGGTCTCCATGGCAGCCGCCATCCTACCAGTGTTGACCTTGGTGCGTTGACATGGTGACACAAAAACCTCAGGCTGAAGGAGGACGGACTCCTCCATCGTGCCTTGCAATCTGAGGAGTGCAGCGGACATCCCTTCCTGATGTTCCCGAGCTTGTCTTTGCAGCTCCATCAACTGGTTGAGGACCGAGCCCAGAGGCTCATCATCTGACCTGGGCTCAGCCAGATTCCTCCGAGCGCTAGCAACCCCGGCATGTCCCTGCCTCCGCCTGCTATTTAACAGGTTGTGCGCTGTGCTCGCCAGGTTGTGATCCTGAGGCTGCTCTACATCTAGATCCCAGTGAGGTGGGTGTCACGGCGCTGGTGGAGCGTGTGGCTGAGCATCCTGATGGGGCTTCAAGGGTGCTGCCCTCAGGGTCTTCACCCAAGTTGCCCTCGTTTCTGGGGTCAGGGTCAGAGTTGCTTGAGGGCAACATGACAGATGTGCCTAACAGAGAGAGTGCAGATTATTCATGCTTGACAGGATGAAGTGGTGCAGGATCCTCACATGGATGCTTGCTGCTGACCTCACTGTCACCGCAGGAACTGTCTGCATCCTCTCTCCCAGCTCCAATGCGTGACTCAAGAGCAGAGTGAGGACCTTGAATTCCGACACTCCATCCCCGCCAATCTGGGACCTCTCCCAGTGATTGTGCACAATCTTGTCTTGTCTAAAGACAGATGGAGAGAGTATGAACAAGGAGAATATCAGGCCAAATGAGAAGGATGCCAGGTGTGTGTGTGTGTGCTGAGTGGAGCCATGGACAGGATGAGGAGGCAGTCTCTAAAGGAAATGAGACCAGAGAGAGATGTGAGGGTGTGTGTGAGACAGTGAGTGGTGATGCCCTTTGAGCTGGCAGTGAGTGAGATGCCAGTGAATGTGTGATGGGCTTGTGAGTGTGTGAGTTTAGAGTGATGAGATGGTTGCCTTACCCTGGCAGCACAGATGGGATCATTCATCCTCTTTCTGCACTGAATTGCTAACCTCTTGTGTGCAACGTTGGCACTGACCACTTCTGCCTCCCAAGCCAGAGTGGTGAGACTGATGGGCATCCTTTGGCCGGAGTGGGGTAGAGGACTTCACAGCGGGCCTCCACAGTGTCCAGAAGGCATCCCAGGGATATGTCACTGAATCGGGGGGATGGCTGCACTCTTCTTGGCTTTTGGGGCCATGTCTTCACCAGAGCAGTCCTGGGCTGCAAGCGTTGAGAAATGTGTGTGCGACTGAGAGTTAAATACGGTGCCCAGAGGAGGAAGCAGCGAGGTAACGGCGTGGTGGGCTAATTAGAGGCCGCCCACCAACGACTCGGCGTATTTCCTGTGGTTGCATAATTTATGAAGTGGGAAAGGGGTGATAAAGCATTAAAACCCACCATTGTGGCTGGAGGGTAAAACATCATTTTTCATGCCTACTACCACATTTAGTATAAATCTGGGATGATTCCATCCTCTGTTGTGGGAGGTAACCAAAGTCCAAATGTCAAAATCCTGTGGGAAATCTTGAGGATGTAACTGGCTGCTGCAAGGAAAATTGGGAAACAACATGCAGGAAACAAGATGCTCTTGGAACCCCAGAAACCCCAGGAATAGGACATTGAGGACCAGGTCATAGTGAGGAACTGCATCCAAGTAGGAGCTTTTGAACCCTTGTACAGGGACCATGACCTATTGTAGATAGAGTCCCTTTGACACATATTTTCTGCTCTCTTCCTGGAGCACTCCTGTCTGGGAAGAGTGTCCACTGCAGTCACCGTCACTGGGTAGCAGTCTGAGAAGAGTGTCCTCTGCAGTCAGCGTCACCGTGAAGCAATCTGGGAAGAGTATCCTCTGCAGTCACTGTCGCCGTGAAGCAGTCTGGGAAGAGTGTCCTCTGCAGTCACTGTCACTGTGAAGCAGTCTGGGAAAAGTATCCTCTGCAGTCACCATTGCTGTGAAGCAGCCTGGGAAGAGTATCCTCTGCAGTCACCGTCGCTGTGAAGCAGCCTGGGAAGAGTGTCCTCTGCAGTCACCGTCGCTGTGAAGCAGCCTGGGAAGAGTGTCCTCTGCAGTCACCATTGCTGTGAAGCAGCCTGGGAAGAGTGTCCTCTGCAGTCACCGTCACCGAGTTAAAAAAAACAAAGAGTGACATCACAGGAAAACCATAAATTCATTGGTTGGTAAGTAACTGCTAGTTTGAACTACCTATTCTAAATTGATTTCAGATTAAGGGTGACGACTGGGGCCCAGGATCAGAGGCCTAACACTTCAGCTTCAACTCAGCAGAGACAGCGAGTCCCAACTGATTTTAAAAAATGTATTTTGAATCTCAATTCTAACTTGCTTTCAGATTAAAGGTAAATAGGAGAAATATTTTACAGATTGATAAACTAAAGACCAGTAGGAAATTTAAAAACAAATTGAAAAGCTAATTAAATGAAATAGAGATGCAGGGCCAGGCGATGTGATGTAGCTGCGTGATGTGGGAGCTGGTGGACCCCATTGTGGTTCCTAGTGACCACATCTGTAGCAAATGTTGGTTGCTCGAGGAACCCAGCTCAGATTTCATGAGCTGGAGCCTGAGTTTTGGACACTGCAACACATCAGGGAGGGGGAGAGTTACCTGGATGCTGTGTTTCAGGAGGCAGTCACACGCCTTAGATTAACTATCTTAAATTTGGCCAGTGGTCAGGGACAGGAGGGTGTGACTATGAGTGAGGCAGGTAGAGGGCTCCAAGAAGTTGCACTGAAGGAAGGTCAGCCCTTGCCCTTATCCAACAGGTTCGAGATTCTTGCTCCATGTGGATGAGAGCGAGGACTGTAGGGAAGATGAGCAAACTGACCAGAGCACCGTGGTACAGGGAGCCATTGAAGTCGGAGGAGAAAACAGAAATGTAGTTGTAATCGGGGATATTATAGTTCGGGGAATAGATACTGTTGTCTGTAGCCAGGATCGAGAGTCCCAAAGGCTGTGTTGCCTACCTGGTGCCAGGGTAAAGGATATCTCATCTGGGCTGCAGAGGAACTTGGAGTTGGAGGGGAAAGATCCAGTTGTTGTGGTCCATGTAGGTACCAATGATATAGGTAGAAGAAGGAAAGAGGTTCTTCTGAGGGAATACGAGCAGCTAGGGGCTAAATTAAAAAACAGAACCAAAAAGGTAATAATCTCTGGATTACTACCTGAGCCACGAGCTAATTGGCACAGGGTCAATAAGATTAAAGAGGTAAATGCGTGGCTCAAAGATTGGTGTGGGAGAAGTGGGTTTGAATTCATGGGACATTGGCACCAGTACTGGGGAACGAGGGAGATATTCTATTCGGACGGACTCCACTTGAATCAAGCTGGGACCAGCAGCCTGGCGAATCACATAACTAGGGTTGTAGATAGGGCTTTAAACTAAATAGCTGGGAGGGGGAGGGTTCAGTTGCGTGGAAATATAAAAAATCAAAGTTTAAGGAGAGGGTAAGAGTGCAGGTTAGTGACGAGGCTGATTGTTACCAAAAAGTGAAAGGAAGGGCTGACATTGAGAAGAGTTCCAATGAACCAAGCAGGAAGATCTTGGTCAAAGATTATTCCTAAGTGACTGACAGACATCTCAGATTGACCACCTGTGTGATAACTGTATGATTTACTTGAAACTGTTTTGTTTAAAATTCTCAGCAAAAGATTTTGTGTGAGATTGTGTCAATTGTAACTCTTGATCTCTGAACTTGAGCAAGATAAGATCACCTACAACTGGTGTGTATGAAAGCGATGATCTGTAATTGAAAGTGAGTGTGGATCATGAAATACAACATTGAGTCTCAGTTGTTCATGTCAGGGTAGTTTAGGGGACAATTACATCAATATTGGGCACAATACCAAGCAGCAATTCCATATGAAAGGCTCTTGGTTCAACAACAACAAATTATATTTGTCTTTATGTGCCTTTAACATAATGAAATGTGCCAAGGCACTTCAGAGGAGCTTTATAAAACAACGTATAACACCAAGTCACATGGGGCATATTGTCCTGGGTTATCACTCCCAAGGTGGGTGCACAGAGTCGGGAAATTTTCTGGCTCACTGAACCCACCTCAGGAGAAACAGCCCCGAACAGCCGGGTTTTCACTCCCATGGGTCAGGGGGGAGGGGAGGGAGGTGGCGGAGTGGGGACGGTTGGGGGGTTGGTGTGGCACTGAGTGCAGGATGGAGCTGGGCCCCCCCAGAAGCTGTAATGATGTGGAGATGGGCCTTGTGTGGGGAACACGTCTCGGGTAGGATAAAGAAGAAGAAAATGTTAGGAGTTCCTGCAGTGAGGAAGGAAGTGGATGAAAGCTGCCGGGCCCTGGGAGGAGGAGTTCATCAGGAGTTAGGGGAGCCCTAACTGTAATAGTTGGCCAACTGGTTGCTGACATTGGAAGGGACAGCCCATTATGGGCTTTCCAAAGAAAAACATGGAGATGACTGCTGCCCATTCACATTGTAACAGAGGAGTACATGTTAAGGCTGGAAAAGCTTCACAAGGCACGGCCATGGAGATGGCTGTCTAAGACACAGAATCTATCCAGGAATGGGTCTTAGATACAAGAATGGGACACGGACACAGTCTAGAATGGGACATGGGCACAGGAATAGGACATGGACACAGTCTTTATTGGGGACAGGCACGGGAACAGGACGTGGACACTGTCTGGAATGGGGCACATACAGGAATGGGACATGGACACTGTCTGGAATGGGGCACATATGGAAAGGGACAGGGACACTGTTCAGATTGAGGCACGGACACAGTGTGGGAATGGATTAGGGGAACACAGTGGATTTATCCAGAGTAACACAGGAAACTGAGCGAGAGGCACAGATGCAACAAAGATGAGGCTATTTCAGGGACCATCTTCAGAGAGAGACATTATACAATTTAAATGCAGTATAATCTTGATATTTTGTGTGGAGTGAAATAAATTTGATATTCATAATCCCTTTTTACCCAATTGTCCTTCAATATATATATAAGGGACAATGTAGAAATGGAATGTGAAGGAGTCGGGAGGTGTTTAAATGGATTCACAACAGAAAAGGCATCATCTAGATTGAATGATGCCTCAGTGGAATTTTTTATTTTATTATTTCACTGAATATGGGCACCACTGGCTGGGCCAACATTTATTGCGCACCCCTAATTGCCCTTGAGAAGGCGGTGATGAGCTGCCTACTTGAGCCGCTGCAGCCCATGCGGTGTATCACTCCAAGTGATATCAAGAAACAGCTGAAGGCACTGCATACTGCAAAGGCCATGGGTCCTGCCAATATTCCAGCAATAGTACTGAAGAGTTGTGCTCCAGAACTTGCTGCACCCCTAGCTAAGCTATTCCAGTACAGCTATAACACTGGCAACCACCTGTCAATGTGGAAAATTGCCCAGGTATGTCCTGTACACAAAAAGCAGGACAAATCCAACCCGGCCAATTACTGCCCCAGCAGTCTGCTCTCAATCATCAGTAAAGTGATGGAAGGAGTCATCAACAGTGCTATCAAGCAGCACTTGCTTAGCAATAACCTGCTCACTGATGCTCAGTTTGGGTTCTGCCAGGGCAACTCAGCTTCTGACCTCATTACAGCCTTGGTTCAAACATGGACAAAATAACTGAACTTCCAAGGTGAGGTGAGAGTGACTGCCCTTAACATCAAGGCAGCATTTGACGGAGTGTGGTATCAAGGAGTCCTAGCAAAACTGGAGTCAATGGAAATCAGGGGGAAAACTCTCTGCTTGTTGGAGTCAAACCTAGCACAAAGGAAGATGGTTGTGGTTGTTGGAATCAGTCATCTCAGTTCCAGGACATCACTGCAGGAGTTCCTCAGGGTAGTGTCCTCGGCCCAACCATCTTCAGCTGCTTCATCAGCGATCTTCCTTCCATCATAAGGTCAGAAGTTGGGATGTTCACTGATGATTGCACAATGTTCAGCACCATTCACAACTCCTCAGATACTGAAGCAGTCCATGCCAAATGCATCAAGACCTGGTTAATGTCCAGCCCTGGGTTGACAAGTGGCAAGTAACATTGGCATCACATGAGTGGCAAGCAATGACTACCTCCAACAAGAGAGAATCCAACCATCGCCCCTTGATGTTCAATGGCATTACCATCACTGAATCTCCTACTATCAATACCCTGGGGGTTACCATTGACCAGAAACTGAACTGGACTAGCCATATAAATACTATAGCTGAAAGAGCAGGTCAGAAGCTAGGAATCATGGAATGAGTAACTCACCTCCTGACTCCCCAAAGCCTGTCCACCATTTACAAGGCACAAATCAGGAGTGTGATGGAATCATCTCCACTTGCCTGGATGAGTGCAGCTCCCATAACACTGAAGAAGCTTGACACCATCCAGGACAAAGCAGCCTACTTGATTGGCACCACATCCACAAACATTCACTCCCTCCACCACCAACACACAATAGCAGCATCTACTGTGTACCATCTACAAGATGCACTGCAGGAATTCACCAAGGCTCCTTAGACAGCACCTTCCAAACTCACGAGCACTATCATCTAGAAAGTCAAGGGCAGCAGATAGATGGGAACACCACCACCTGGAAGATCCCCTCCAAGTCACTCACCATCCTGACTTGAAAATATGTCACCGTTCCTTCACTGCAGCTGGGTTAAAATCCTGGAACCCCCTCCCTATTAGCACTGTGGGTGTACCTACACCACACGGACTGCAGTGGTTCAAGAAGGCAGCTCACCACCACCTTCTCAAGGGCAATTAGGGTTGGGCAATAAATGCTGGCCTAGCCAGTGAAGCCCACATCCCGTGAATAAATAATAAAAAAAGAACACCCACAGTGCTGTTAGGGAGGGAGTTCCAGGATTTTGATCCAGCAACAGTGAAGGAACGGAGATATATTTCCAAATCAGGATGGTGAGTGACCAGGTGGTGGTGTTCCCATCTATCTGCTGCCCTTGTCCTTCTAGATGGTAGAGGTGTGGAAGGTGCTTTCAAAGGAGCCTTGGTGAGTTGCTGTAGTGCATCTTGTAGATGGTGCACACTGCTGCTACTGTGCATCGGTGGTGGAGGGAGTGAATGTTTGTGGATGTGATGCCAATCAAGTGGGCTGCTTTGTCCTGGATGGTATCAAGCTTCCCGAGTGTTGTTGGAGCTACACTCATCCAGGCAAGTGGGGAGTATTCCATCACACTCCTGACTTGAGCCTTGTCAATGGTGGACAGGAGGTGAGTTACTCGCTGCAGGATTCCCAGCCTCTGACCTTTTCTTGTAGCCACAGTATTTATATGGCTAGCCCAGTTCAGTTTCTGGTCAATGGTAACCTCCAGGATGTTGATAGTGGGGTATTCAGTGATGATAATGCCATTGGACATCAAGGGGCGATGGTTAGATTCTCTCTTGTTGGAGATGGTCATTGCCTGATACTTGTGTGGTGCGAATGTTACTTGCCACTTATCAGCCCAAGCCTGGATGTTGCCCAAGACTTGCTGCATTTTGATATGGACTGCTTCTCTGAGCAGTCGCGAATGGTGCTGAACATTGTGCAATCATCAATGAACATCCCCACTTCTGACCTTATGATGGAAGGAAGGTCATTGATGAAGCAGCTGAAGATGGTTGGGCCGAGGACACTAGCTGCCAGGTGCAGTGAGGAGCTGGAGGGAAAGACTCTTCCCCAGCAATGGGATGAAGAAACCTGTTACCCTTACCAAGGAGGCTTGCTTAGTGGTAGCTGAGGATGTGGACAACAGGAGCATTATGCTCCAGCCTTGGATATAGTGCAGGAAGTGGATTAATAACCTAACCAGGTGAGGAAAAGGGAGGACATTTACTGATTTGCCTACGACCCGTCCTTTAAGCTCAGCCCCCAACATTCTGTCTTGCCAAGTGTTCTTCATCACATGACTCCTCACACTCACTCAACTTTCAGCAGCCCCCAAGTTTCACTTTCTCTGCACTTCCTCACCTCCTTATTTATCAATCCACCACTGCCACTCACTCGTCCTTACATAATGTGCTGCAACTGTCTGATAATCACCCTCACTGATGGCATTGCACACACTGGGTGACTATGTGACCTTCACTCACTCACCGATCTGCTTATTCATCCCTTGTAGAGAGCACAAAATGAGGGAGAGAGGGAGAGATTCCAAGGATGAGGAGATATTGAGCACACCTGACTGATAATCTTAACTTTCGAAGAATGACAAGTGATGTCATTGAAACATTCATTGTTCTTTAGGGTGGATGCTGGGAGGATGTTTCTCCTGACTGGGGGGTCTAGAACATGGGGGTCACAGTCTCAAATTAAGGGGTCAGCTACTTAGGACAGAGATGAGGAGAAATTTCTCCTCCTGAAGGGTAAGGAGTCTTTGCAATTCTCTACCCCAGGGAACAATGAATGCTCAGTGGGTTTGAGCATATTCTTGGCAGATATTGATAGATGTTTTTTGATGTTAAAGGAATTAAGGCAGTATGGGGATAGTGCAGGAATGTAAAATTGAGGTAGAAGATCAGTCATGATCATATTGAATGGTGGAACAGGCTCAAAGGGCCTAATGGGCTCCTCTGCTCCTATTTCTCATGTTACAAATAGTCTAACATTGTCACAGAGGAGAATGCCATGGATATAAGTAGCACATTCTGCATTCCTCAGTCAGAGATGGAGAGACAGGGAGCTGGTAACAGAATTACAGATATCTCTGACAGACACACACACAAATGCTAACTTAGTTTCACAGCTGACTGTCAGGCTTGTGACCTTGCCATAACTAAATCATAACCCAGGTTTTCAGCTGTTGATTTGCTCTCCACATGTGAATGTGAGCAGACTTGGTGACGGGGACCATGTCAGGAGCTGGAATCACTCCAAACTCAGCTCAGCTGGGCACAAAGACAGAGCCACAAGGGACTGAGAGATGTGACATACCCACTCTGACAATAGCAGAGAGAATAGAGGAATCCGACCAGAGAATTGATGTCCAAGGAATTGTGAGGCTTGTCGCAGACAGAGAGGCCATCTCCCTGGAGATTCGAGTGCAATTCTCAAATTAATTCATGCAGATTATGATTATGGCCATTCGGTTTTAGCTGCAACATGTCTGCAGTATTAAATGGAACAATAGATAACTTATCTAAGTGTACATTTACTTAGTGTAAATTTATTGATGTCTTGAGTCTGTGAGCACCACTTTCAAATTCCGCCCATTATCACATCCTAAGGCCAGCTCATCATCTAACTGGTTTCCTGATCAATGTCAGAAGTTGACAGAAGCCATTGGGTATGCGCGTGTCTGAAGATCTGTTTAATGCAAAGATGGGTGACAGGGTGGGGAAAGCAGTTGTGGAGAAGCGGCTGGAATGGCGGGGGAGGAAGTGGTGGGGAAGGGGGTCATGGGGGTTTTTGGGGAGGGGGAGGGGTTAGTGTGGAGGTTTGGGGGGGGATGTTAGATGTGGTGGGGGAGGGGATGGTGGGAGTGAGGTTTGTGGGGAGGGGATGAGGGTGGTGGGGAAGCATTGGGGTTATGGAGGTGGTGATGGAGAGGGTGTGTTTTGTGGGGAGGGGGTGGTGGGGATAGAGTGTTGAAGTTAGGGGAGGGGTCAGGGTGCTGAGGGTTGAAGTTGTGGAGACAGGGGGTAATGGAGGGGGTGGGAGTTGTGAGGGAGGGGGTAAGACTGCTGCTGGTGATGGGAATGAAACACAGGATTTAATCTTTTACGTTCTGCACAAGGTGAATCTTTGTGATATTATCTGGGGCAGCAATGTAAGTGGCTGGCCTGGTGAGGGGTGCCCAATTTTCAACCTCCTGCTCTTACTCCTTCTTCCCATCTGAAGATGAGTCTGGGTCCCTCTGTCTCCCTCCACCTGAAAACCCCCATTCTGTGCATGTGCTGATCCCAGCACCAGCGATTGTTGTTGCTGTGGGTAGTTGTACCCCTTGTAATGTGTTGTCAAAGATATTGAATTCCCATTCTCATCTGGTTAGTTTGAAATTCCTGAAGGTTGAATGAAGTTGGATCCTCACAATCGCTGTCTGGCGAACATTTACCAGAGGGAACTGAGACAACAGCTGTAATAAGCGAGGTTTAATTCAATGGGAAGATGACAGGTTTAATTCTTGCCTACTGTCCTGGTCATTTTCCCCAGACCGACTCAAACCAAATTTGTAGCCAAGTTAACTTTCTATATCTCAATTGGATCTTTCTTTGTCTCTCTTTCTGTGTTTAATTTGAATTTTATTCCCTATTTCTTTCTCAATGTCCCTCTGTGTCTCTATCTACCCTTCATATTCTTTGCATAAAGGGATAGACCATTTGCGCCAATGTTCAGGAGCTCCCAGATATATTGTTGCCCTCATCAATGCACAGAGCAAGTATTACACAACCTGAAAGATAAGGGGAAAAGTCTAATTCAGTGTTCACTGCAAGATTCCCCGCTCACAAAATTTCTGCACATACATGGGTGAACAATCAGAAGATTAATTACATAAATAGCGTGGAGCTGCAAATCTCTGATTGTTGACAGGAAATGAAAGAGGGGAAGTGACAGATGTAGGTGAAGAGGAATAATCCTTCTGCTCATTTCCAATCTGCCCACATCTGTTCGCACAAGTTTACAAACTATCACCACGAAACACTGTATATGGTACCACACATTCCTGTAATCTAACATTTTTAGAGATCAGTTCAAGTTCCTGAGAAGAATAAAATCCAGTTGTTTATTGATCAATGCTGTAAGGAAAACAGGGACCCAGAGGTAATAGATTTATTGGTGAATATTGCAGAATGATGATAGAAACATCAGAAACAATTTTACAAAGAAAGTCACAACACATTCCTACAGTCAAAAGCTTCAAATTCTTCACACTTGTTACAGCAGGTGGACTCATAGACACCATCTCCTCATTATCCATTTACAACAACAACACCATCTCTACAGTCTCATAATTGCAGTACAACATCTCAATCGATGTTCCTGTAGTCTGTGTGGTCTTGTGGCTGTGTAAGTAACCCAGAAATTCCCACACAGGGTGAGCACAAGTCGGTCCCTCTAATTTACCATGTGTGTGTGGCTGTGCAAAGAAATTGAAAGGGTCCACACACTTAAATAACTAGGCTGCACGCAGTAACAGAAATCAAATTACAGGGAACATTGTTCCCAAGGCTTCACCAGAGTGTAACCAAACAAAACCTGACACATTAGGAGATATCAGGGCAGCTGATTAAAAGCTTGGTCAAAGAGGTAGGTTTTAAGGGATGTCTTAATAGAGGAAAGAGACGTAGAGGCACAAAGAGATTTAGCGAGGGTTTTCCAGAGTTTAGGATCTTGGGGCAATATTTCCAATGGTGGAGTGATTCAAATCAGGGATGCTCAAGAGGCCTGAATTAGAGGGGTGCAGATATTCTGGAGGGTTGTGGAGCTGGAGGAGATTACAGAGATAGGGAGGGAAGAGGCCATGGAGAGATTTGTAAACAAGGAGGTTGAATTTCAAAATTGAGGCATTTCTTAACTGGGACTCAAAGTAGTTCAGTGAGCACAGGAATGAGATGGTGGAACAGGATTTGGTGTCAGGTAAGATGGGGCAACAGAGTTCTGCGTGACTTCGCATTTACAGAGGGCAGAATGTGAGAGGCTGGCAGGGAGTCCATTGGAGTAGTCAAAGTCTAGCGGTAACAATGGCAAGGATGAGGGTTTCAGCAGCAGATAAGCTGAAGGACAGGCAGAGTCAGGCGATGTTATGGAGGTGGAAATGAACAGTCTTAGTGATGGTGCAAACATGGTTGGAAGCTCATGTCTGTGTCAAATATGACATCGAGGTTGTGAACAGTCTGGTTCTGACTCAGACAGCTGCCAAGGAGAGGGATGGAGTCAGTGGCTGGGGATTGGAGTCTGTGGCAGGAAGTGAAGACAATAGCTCCAGTCTTCCCAATATTTAATGGAGAGATTCTGCTCATCCAGTGCTAGAAATCAGACAAGCAAACTGAGAATTCACAGACAGTGCAAGGATTGAGGTAGAATTGGGGGTTGTCAATGTGAATGTGAAAATAAATGCTATGTTTTCAGGTGATGTCCCCATGGAACAGCATGGAGATGAGAAATAGGATGAGGCCAGGGATGGATCCTTGGGGACAGCAGAGATAACAGTGCAGAAATGGAAAGAGAAGCCAATGCAAGTGATTCTCTGATTCTGATTAGATAGATAAGAATGGAACCAGGTGAGTGCAGTCCCACCCAGCTGGACAACAGTGGAGAGGCGAGGAGGAGGATGATGTGGTCAAGCAGGTCGAGGAGGATGAGGAGGTATGGTTAACTACGCCACAGTCACATCGGATGTTATTTGGGACTTTGCTAAGAGCCTTTTCAGTAACGTGACAGTGACCTGATTGGAGGGATTCAAATATGGAATTCTAGAAAAGATGGGAACAGGTTTGGGAGGTGACAACACATTCAAGGACTTTGAAGAGGAAAGGGAGGTGGGAGATGGGATGGTCCTTTGCAAGGACAGAGGGGTCAAAGGTTGATGCTTTGAGGAGAGGGTGATGATGGCAAATTCAGAGGAGAGATGGACAAAACCTGAAAAGAGAGAACTGTTTACAACATCGGCTAACACGGGGGCCAGGAGGGGATGTTGGGTGATCGGCAGTTTAGTGAGAATAGGGATGACGGAGCAGGAGCTAGGTCTTTCTCATGGACAAGGTGAGATTGGAGAGAGCATGATGGAAGATAGGAGAGAAACTAGAGGTGGTTCAGGGCAAGGATGGGGGGAGGGGAGGGATGTGGCAGAGGCAGCTGATCAGGTTGTCTCAATCTTGTGACAAAGAAGTTTGACAAAGGAGCCCCATTCATTTATTGTCTGAGGTGAGGGTGGGGGAGATAGGGAAGGGGATTTGTCTGAGGTGAGGGTGAGGGAGACAGAGGAGGAGTTTGTCTGAGGTCAGGGTAAGGGGGACAAGGGAGAAGGGTTTAGGAAGACAGACTGCAGTCATGAAATCCCCCGAAGGTTGTGTTGGGGTTTATCTTGGTATTTGAGGATGATCCTGGTATAGTGAACCATTTTAACAATATGAACAGGACCCAATAGTGCTTCATTTGGTCCAGTCATATCAGATGGTGAACGGCTAAACCATTTGTGCACTATATCCTTTAAAGTCTGCCTCTCACCCAAAAGACAGCACCTCTGACAGCGCAGCGCTCCCTCGATATTGCACAGGAGTGCTGCTTTGGGCTGCATTAGAGTGCTTCCATTGGAGTTTGGTGAGAGAGAAAGTTGGTGAAGAGAGAAGGAGGTATCCTTTCATTTTCTACCTTTCCTTAATAAGTTGAGGGGCGGCTTTGGTAAGGAGGATCTAGTGAATATTTCTTCTGTCCTTTATATTCTCTTACTAGAGGAAGTAAAAGTAAAGGGAGTAATTTAAGGTTAAGTCATGACAGGGCAGCTCAGCCAAGTGGAATGCTCCTCCTGTGCAATGTGGGAAGTCTGGGACATTTCCAGTGTCCAGGGCAACCACATGTGCAGGAAGTCTCTCCAGCTGCAGGTACTCGAAATCAGTGTTTCGGAGCTGGAGCTGTGCTTGAAGTCACTGCAGAGCATCCGCAAGAATGATATCTTCATGGATAGCATGTACAGTGAGATGGTCACACTGCAGGCAGACAGTGTACAGGCAAAAAAGGAATGGGTGACCACCAGGCATAGTAAAAGCACTAGGCAGGTAATGCAGGAGTCCCCTGAGTCCATCTCCCTCTCCAACAGATTTTCCGTTTTGGATACTGCTGGAGCGATGGTTTCTCAGGGGAATGCAGCAAGAGTCAAGTCAGTGGCAAACAATTGGCTTAGATGCACAGAGGAGAGGAGGAAAAAGAGTGGGAGAGCAATAGTGATAGGGGATTCTATTGTAAGGGAACAGATAGACGTTTCTGCAGCCGCAGACGTGACATCATGATGGTATATTGCTGCCCTGGTGCCAGGGTCAAGGATGCCACTGAGCGGCTGTAAGGCATTCTGAAGGGGGAGGGTGAACAGTCAGAGGTCATGGTCCAAATTGGTACCAACAACATAGATAAAAAGAGGGATGAGGTTCTGAAAGCAGAAAATAGGGAGCTAGGAAATAAATTAAAAAGCAGGACCTCAGAGGTAGTAATCTCAGGATTACTCCCAGTGCCACATGCTAACGAGATCAGGAATAGGTTAGATGAATGCATGGCTGAAGAGATGGCGTAGGAGGGAGGGATTTAGATTCCTGAGACATTGGGACCAATTCTGGGGAAGATGGGACCTGTACAAGCTGGACGGGTTACACCCCAGTAGGACCGGGACCAATATCCTCACAGGGGTATTCGCTAGTACTGTGGGGGTGGGGGTTTAAACAAGAGGTGGGGGATGGGAACCTGAGCGGGGAGACACAAGAGAGGGGAACAAAGATAGGAATGAAAGACAGAAAAGTAGAAAGCAAAAGTGAAAAGCAAAGGAAACAAAAGCGAGCAGCAATACAGCCATAGTACAAAAAATATGTAAAAATATTAAAAAAGGCAAGTCTAAAGGCACTGCAGCTGAATGCACAGGGCATTCACAATAACAGCACAAATAGATGTAAACTGGTACGATATGATTGTGATTACAGAGACATGGCTGCAGGGTGACCAGGGCTGGTCACTGAATATTCAAGGGTACTCGGTATTTCAAACGGACAGGCAAAAAGGAAAAGCTGGTGGCATTGTTCGTTAAGGATGAAATCAATGTGATAGTGAGAGAGGATATTGGCTCAGAAAATCTAGAAGTAGAGTCAGTCGGGGTGGAGCTAAGAACCAATAATGGGTGGAAAACATTAGTGAGAGTTGTCTATAGGCCTCCAAACAGTAGTGGTAAGGTAGGGGACGGCATTAAACAGGAAATTAGAGATGCATGTAACAAGGGTGCCACAGTTATCATGGGTGACTTTCTTTCCTCAGTGTTGCAGGAATTATGATCTTTTCTCCCTTGAAAAGTATTCCTTTCACAACATGAAGCCCCTCACAAAAGTTCCAGTACTTTTGTACAGCAGAAGGGGCTCCACTCCGGTGTGTGGACCAGCCAGTTTGCACAATCTGTTGCAGTTTTCTCAGGGTGACATCGTTCTTGGTCACTTTCCTGATCTCGTCCAGTTTGGATACAGCCACAGGTAAGTTCTTTGTCAACATGTGAACCTCTGCTTCCATTTCTTTATCCTCTTCCTCCGTGATGGGTAGGTATGCACGTGACAGAGTGTCTGCAATGGACATTTCCTTGCCCGGTTTGTATTTAACTCTGACCTGGTACTTCTGCAGACACATTAGTAATCTTTGGATTCTTGGTGGTGCACAGTTCAGGGGCTTTTTAAGTATAGCTTCCAAAGGGTTGTGATCAGACTCTATCTCCACCTCTTTACCATAGACAAACTGATGGAAGCATTCTGGGCCAAACACAATTGCTAGCATTTCTTTCTCTATTTGGGCATACCGCTGCTGTGTTTCAATCATTGCCTTTGAAGTGTATGCCACTGGTGCCTCATTTTGCAAGAGGACAGCTCCCAGGCCAGTCTTTAAGCATCCATAGAACCACAGAACCATAGAAAAGTTACAGCACAGAAGGTGGCCATTCAGTCCATCTTGTCCATACCAGCCCAAGGATACCCAGGTGCCCTTTCTAATCCCACCTTCCTGCACCCGGCCCACAGCCCTGCAGCTTACAGCACTTTAGGTGCAGATCCAGGTACTTCTTAAATGAGTTTAAAGTTTCTGCCTCTACCACCAACTTGGGCAGCAAATTCCGGACACCCACTACCCTCTGCGTAAAGTTCTTCCTCATGCGCCCCGCCCCCTACACCTCCTGCCACTTATCTTGAATCTATGTCCCCTGGTTCTAGAATTCTCCATCAAGGGAAACAATTTTATCCTGTCCACTCTATCTATTCCCCTCATAATTTTGTACACCTCAATCAAGTCACCTCTCAGCCTTCTTTGTTCTAAGGAAAATAACCCCAACTTATCCAATCTCTCCTCGTAGCTACACTTTTCTAACCCTGGCAACATTCTTGTAAACCTCCTCTGCACTCTCTCCAGAGCTATTACGTCCTTCCTGTAATGTGGTGACCAGAACTGCACACAATACTCCAGTTGTGGCCTCACCAGTGTTTTATACAATTCCAACATTATATCCTTACTTTTATATTCTATACCTCTGCCAGTGAAGGAGAGCATTCCATATGCCTTCTTTACAACCTTGTCTACTTGGACTGCTGCCTTCAGGGACCTGTGTGATGTACGCCAAGATTTCTCACTACATCGACCCCTCTTAGTCTATTCCCAATTATTTTGTAATCCCTGTAACTGTTTGACTCCCTAAATGTATGACCTCACACTTCTCTATGTTAAAATCCATCTGCCACTTTACCGCCCACTCCACCAACCCATCTATATTGTTTTGGAGATTATGGCTATCCGCTACACTATCCACTACTCGGCCAATCTTTGTGTCATCTGCAAATTTCCCAATCGTGCCCCCCACCTTCACGTCCAGATCATTAATATATAACACAAACAGCAAGGGTCCCAACACCGAGCCCTGTGGAACACCACTTGAGACAACTTTCCATTCGCAAGGACATCCATCAACCATTACCCTTTGTTTCCTGTTACAAAGCCAACCTTTTATCCAGTTTGCCACATTACCCTGAATCCCATGGGCTTTACTTTCCTGACCAATCTGCCATGTGGGACCTTGTCAAATGCCTTGCTAAAATCCATGTACACAACATCCACTGCACTACCTTCATCAACCCTTCTTGTCATTTCCTCAAAGAATTCAATCAAATTTGTGAGGCAAAACCTTCCTTTAACAAATCCATGCTGACCATCCCTGACTAGTCCATGCCTTTCCACATGACAGTTAATCCTATCTCTCAGGATTGATTCTACTAATTTGCTCACCACCGATGTAAGACTAACTAGCCTATAAATGTTTGGCATTTCCTTTGATCCCTTTTTAAACAATGGAGCTACGTTTGCATTTCTTCAGTCCTCCGGTACCTCCCCTGTATCTAGTGAAGATTGGAAAATCATCCTCAGAGCATCTGCTATCTCCTCCCTGACTTTCTTCAGCAGCCTTGGAAACAATCCATCTGGCCCTGGTGACTTATCAACTTTCAAGGATTTCAATCCTTCGAGTACTTCCTCTCTCTTTATGACTATCCCGTCCAATATCTCGCAGTGTGCCTCCTGGACTACTATATCTATGTCCTCCCTTTTCTTTGTAAACACGGAGACAAAATATTCATTCAAAACCCTTCCCACGGCTTCTGCATCTACACACAAGTTTTGACCAGCTGACTGACATTGTAATACTTTAACGCTGGTGCCTGGGTCAGTGTTTTTTCAGACTGGCCAAAACTGCCTGGTGACTTTGTTCCCAGTACCATACCACATCATTTTGTGGAAGTTCTCTAAGAGGTGCTGTCAAGTCTGACATATTCGGAATGAATTTCCCAAGATAAGTCACCATTCCCAAAAACCTCTCCAAGTCTTTCTTGCATTCGTGGGGTGGCATGTTCATGACTGCTTCGATTTTACTCGGGCCCAGCTTTGGTCCCTCACTTGTTAGCACATGTCCCAAGTACTTGATTTCATGAAGATCTGTTTACACTTTTCCTTCTTCAACTTGAAGTTCCTTTCTCTAGCTCTGACCAGCACCTGCCTCAGTCTGTGGTCGTGCTCCTCTTGTGAGGCTCCCCAGACCAGCGCATCGTCAATATAGGTTTCTACACCCTCTAACCCTTCAAACAGCTGCTTTGCTGTTCTGTGGAACACCTCCAGAGCTGAATTAATACCAAAAGGTAAGTGTAAAAACCTGTATCACCTGTATGATGTGTTGAAGATAAAGAGTTGGGAGCTGCGTTCATCCAGCTTGACCTGCCAGAAACCTGAACTCACATCCAAGACTGAATAGTATTTAGCATCAGCCAGTTTACACGTGAATCCTTCTACTGTGGGCAGCCGGTAATGCTGTCTTTGTACTGCCTGGTTTAGGTCTCTGGGATCCAGACTGATTCGTAGATTCCCATCTGATTTTTCTACAGTTACAATTGGATTAACCCACTTTGTCGGTTCTTCAATTTTCTTGATGATGTGAAGTTTCTCTATTCTGTCCAACTCTCCTTTCAGTCTCTCAGCATTACTGGTATTTTCCTGGGTGGGTATATTTTGGGTGTCACAGTTTCGTCAATCTTGATGATGTGCTCTCCTTTTAGGCAGCCAATCCCCTGGAACACATCTTTATACTCGCTCAGGATGTCATCAGTGGTGACAGTCATTATTCTCTGGATTAGCTTCAGATTTTCACAAGCTTTGATTCCAAGAATGGGTTTTGCATCAGTTTTCACCACCAGGAATGGAAATGCTTGAGACTGTTTTTTGTAGTTCACTTTAAGTGCACACTTGCCCTTTACAGCAATTTTTTCACCTGTATAAGCAGACAGCTTCACTTTTGTTTTAGGTAGCTGTTTTTCTTTGCTTATCTTACGATACAGGCTTATCGGAATGATATTTGCTTGTGCACCTGTGTCAAGCTTGAAATTCACCATCACGTTGGCAATTTTTAAATCAACCTTCCATTCATCTGCTTTTGAACTTGTTGTTACTGCACCAACAAAAAAGTCCGTTTCAGTATCTGTATCATCATCTGCAATCGTGTACACTTTTTTCAATTTACAAATCTTAGCGAAGTGATTTAGTTGATCACAGTTCTTACATTGCTTTCTGTAGACTGGACAACTACGTGGTAAATGCTCTGTTCTGCATCGGCTGCACTTAAATGTTTTAATAGCAGTTTTGTTCTTTTTACATTCAGACTGTCTACTTGTTCTTTCCCGGGGCTGTTTCTGTTTGACTGCATCTAACTGCTTGACCGTGTGTGACTTCTGTCATCTGTTTAATCTGGAATTTTGTTGTCTCTGCTGCTCTGCTGATACTTATTGCTTCCTCCAAAGTGAAATCAACTTCTCTCAAAAGCCATTCTCTCAGAGAGCCATTTGTGATCCCACAAATGATTCGATCTCGGATGAGTTGTTCTTCAAGCTCTCCCAAATTCACATGATTTAGCTCATTTTCTCAGCTCAGTTACATACTGACTAATGTTCTCACTGCCTTGCGTGCACCTAAAAGAATCAGTAACTTTCACATGTGATATTTTTCTTGGGCTGCAGTAGGCATCAAATTTTTCCATTATTTCTTTCAAGTCATTTTGTTTCTGATCACTTTCAAACATGAATGTGTATAGACTTCTAGGCTTCTTCCCCTGCTAAGTGAAGAAAGATTGTAGACTGTACCTGAGGTTTTTATTAGCCTGTCACTGTGAGGTACAGCTCAAATCACTGCCAGAACCTCCTCCAGTTTTTGGTGAGATTTCCCTCCAAACTGAGCTCAGTTGGTGGTTTCAGCAACTCCATTGTTGTGTTTAATTTACTTCTGACACCAAGTTTTGTTTTTTTGTTTCAACAAGGCCGTCGACATTGTAGCTGAGTTAACTTTATTGATAACACATTATCCTAATATAAACACGTCTCTGCAGTAACTGAATTCTATCCAGGCTCCAACATGTGGTATCTGACCCAAGTCAGGTGACCCCATATCTAGCACAGAGAATCATATAGTATCTAATACTGGAGTCCACTACCACAATCAACTATTATCATGACAGTCACCATTACTGAGACTAGCTTTTTAATTCCAGATTAATAATTGAATTGAAATTTCACCAGCTGCCATGGTGGGATTGAATCCTTGACCTCAGAACATTAGTCTGGGCCTCTGGATGACTAGTCCAGTAACATTACCATTACGCCAGTCTACATTATTGTGTGAAAGTCCTGGAATGAGTCTTGAACTCATGACTTTCTAACTCTGAGGTAAATGGGGAACAGTGAGACAACAGGAGAGAGTCCGGAGTTAAAGTCATAAGTCCCATAGCGAGTTGATGGAGTCAGTCTGAAACACTGACGAACTGTTGTCCAAGTTCAGAGACAGGTATGGTAGTGAGTGAAAGTGTTTGAATGGTAGATTATCAGAGGACACTCTGACGGAGGGAGGTATTGAAGGTGAGGAATCGATGGTGAGGCAGAAGGAAAATGCTGGTGAAGTTGGAAGTCACAATACGATCCAGAGAGAGTGAAGAAATGTGCTTTTGCCCAGGACAATGAAACTTTAGCCAGGATCTTACTTGCATCTGAAGCTGAAACAACTTCTGTTAACCACATCCTGTTCGGCCCACTCTTCTGGAGAGGACGGTTGCTGCTTGTTGCCAGTTATAAATTTTACCTGGTTTGTACCCACACAGTCACCCACTCCCTGTCCAATATCCCGCTGTCTAGAATTTTCTGCATGTCTTATCTGTGATGCCCAAATCTTGTGTCCACTGGAGTGAAAGAAACGAGGGAATTAATAAATAATGTCAGAATTAATAAAGAATCAGAGTAACAGAAATACTTCAAAATATTTATAACTCAAGCCATCCAAAAATTTCTGCATTTCAGACAGGAGCTCCAGCAGATAAATCAGCTCTGCAGGTAAATCATGGAATTGTGAGGACAGGAGCTCCAGCGCTCCCTCTGCAGGTAAATCATGGAATTGTCAGAACAGGAGCTCCAGCGCTCCCTCTGCAGGTAAATCATGGAATTGTCAGAACAGGAGCTCCAGCGCTCCCTCTGCAGGTAAATCATGGCATTGTCAGGGCAGGAACTCCAGTGTTCCCTCTGCAGCTAAGTACTCGAATTGTAAGGGTAGCAAGTCTGTTATTGACATTTTGATATCTTTGTCGTTTGGAAATACAGTTTGATATTTTTATATCACCTAATCACTTACTTTCCTCACCAGAGTATGGAATAAGGAGTTAGACTGACTTTCTGTTTCAGGTATATGAAAGCTTCCAGGACAGGTACAGCATGGCAATAGGTACAGTGAAAAACTTCCTCTACTCTGTCCGCATCAAACACTCTCAGGACAATTACAGCACAAGGTTAGATGCAGAGTAAAGTTCCCTTTACACTGTCTCCATCAAACACTCCCAGGACAGGTACAGCATGGAGTTAGATACAGAATAAAGCTCCCTCTACACTGTCCCCATCAAACACTCCCAGGACAGGTACACACAGGGTTAGATACAGAATAAAGCTCCCTCTACACTATCTCGATCAACACTCCCAGGACAGGTACAGCATGGCAATAGATACAGTGAAAAACTTCCTCTACACTGTCCACATCAAACACTCTCAGGACAATTACAGCACAGGGTTAGATGCAGAGTAAAGCTCCCTTTACACTGTCTCCATCAAACACTCCCAGGACAGGTACAGCACGGGGTTAGATACAGAGTAAAGCTCCCTCTACACTGTCCCCATCAAACACTCCCAGGACAGATACAGCACGGGGTTAGTTACAGAATAAAGCTCCCTCTACACTGTCTGCATCAACACTCCCAGGACAGGTACAGCACAGGGTTAGATACAGAATAAAGCTCCCTCTACACTGTCTCCATCAACATTCCCAGGACAGGTACAGCACGGGGTTAGATACAGAGTAAAGCTCCCTCTACACTGTCCCCATCAAACACTCCCAGGACAGATACAGCACGGGGTTAGATACAGAATAAAGCTCCCTCTACACTGTCTGCATCAACACTCCCAGGACAGGTACAGCACAGGGTTAGATACAGAATAAAGCTCCCTCTACACTGTCTCCATCAACATTCCCAGGACAGGTACAGCATGGCATCAGATACAAAGCAAAGCTCCCTCAATACTGTCCCCATCAAATACACCCAGGACAGGTACAGCACAGGGTTAGATTTTGGCTGTTATAATATTTGAAGAAAACTGGAAACTTGGAACAGGATTCATTTCCTTTGATGGAAGAGGCCCACTGGGTGAAGTGGCCTCCAGGAATTTCCCAGAGTAATTTAACTGCTTATCATTAGTGCTCCAGTCAGCACTGTACACACATCTCCAGTAAGTATCTCCTTTAAGATGGATTCTTTCTGAGGGGGGACGGATAAGGAGGAGGAGACAGAGTGGGAGCAAAGGATGGGAGGAAAAGGAATAGGAGAGGGGAAATCGGAAAGTGAAGGAAGAGGAGAGGAGGGAGGGGGAGAAAAAATGGAGACTAGAGAGGGGAAGCAGGGAGAGGGGGAGAGAAAAAGGAGACTACAGAGGGGGATCAGGGAGAGGGGGAGAGAGAAAGAGACTAGAGAGAGGGAACAGGGAGGGAGAGAGAGAGAAACTAGAGAGCCAAGTAGGACGAGGAGAGTGAAAGGAGGGTGAGGGAGATAAAGGGAAAATAGGGACGGAAGAGGGGAGGAGACAGGAAAGGAGAGAGGGAGAGGGGAATGGGGAGAAAAATGGCCTTGAGCAGAGAGTTGAGAGGACAGACAAGTGGGAGAGGCAAGGGGACAGCAATAAGGAGCAAGGCAAGGAGAGTTGAGAAGAGTGTGAGGGGAACAGAAAGGGGGAGAGTGGGATAGAGGGAAGGTGAGAGGAAGAAGGGAGAGAGAGGGGGAAAGGGAAGCATGATAAGGGGAAAAGTGAGATGGGAGGAGGAAGAGGAGAGACGGGAGGGGAAGGAAAGTGGGAAAAGAGAGTGAAGGGGAGATGGAAAAGGAGGATAGAAGAACAAAGATGGGGAGAGTGTGGAATGGAAGACAGCAGAGTGCCGAGGGGAAAAGAAGAGAAAAGGGATGGAGAGAGTGGAGAAGGAAAAGTAGAATGAGCAGGAAAAGGGGAAGGGGAAAGGAAGAGGAGATAGGAAGGGGCAGGGGAGTGGGGAAAGGATGAGAGTAAAAAAGGGAAGGGGAGAGAGGGGGGAGAGGGGTGAGGGGAGAGAGCAGAGGGGAGAGCAGAGGGGGGAGGGGATAGGGAAAAGGAGAGGAGGGGTAGAGTGGAGGTGGAGGAGAGGGGAGGGTGGTGAGGGGAGTGGAGGTGGTGAGGGGAGAGGGGAGGCAGGAGAGGAATAAGGGGAGAGGGGAGAGAGATTGGAGTGGAGTGGGGAGAGAGGAGAGGGGAAAAGGGGTGGGGAGGGGCAAGAGGTGAGGGATGAGGGGTGAATGAGGGTCAGGAAATCCCTGTAAAATGGTGAGAAATTCCTCTTTCAGAGCTGAAGACTATTGTTAACAAGGGAGTTAGAGATTGAGTTGATTAAAGTGGAATGAACAAAGGGGTCTGTGTCTTCCAGCATTTACGCATGATTGCAATGATGGTTTTACAGGATTGTAACTAACTCCCATCTCCACATCAATCTCTCCACTAGCATCCAGAGCTCTGCAGATTCAATGTTTAACCCCTCCATCCTATTCCCACCCTCGCTGTGCAATCCCCTAAATCTCTGTGATCCCAGATCTCTCTCCCTGTGGAATCACAACTCTCTGTCCCTGTGCGATCCCCAACTCTCTCCATGTGTGATACCCCAGCTCTTGCTCTCTCTCTCTCCATGTGTGATCCCCTGGCTCTCTCTCTCTGATTCCCCAAATTGTTCTTTCTCCCCGTGTGATGCCCCAGCGCTCTCTTTCTCTCCCTGTAATCACCAAGCTCTCTCTCTCTGTGATCCCCCAGCTCCCTCTCTCAGTGTGATCCACAAGCTTTCTCTCTCTGTGATCCCCCAGCTCTCTCTCTCTCTGTGATCCCCCAGCTCTCTCTCTCTCTCTTTGATCCCCCAGCTCTCTCTCTCTCTCACTGTGATCGCCCAGCTCTCTCTCTCTGTGATCCCTCAGCTCTCTCTCTCTCTCTCCATATGTGATCCTCAGCTCTCTCTCTCACTCTCTCCCCATGTGTGATCCCCCAGCTCTCTCTCTCTCTCGCTCACTGTCTCCCTGTGTGTGATCCCCAGCTCCCTCTCTCTCTCGCTCTCTCCCCATTTGTGATCCCCAGCTCTCTCTCTTTCACTCTCTCCGCGTGTGTGATCCCCCAGCTCTCTCTCTCTCGCTCACTCTCTCCCCGTGTGTTATCCCCCAACTCTCACTTCGTGTGATCCCACAGCGCTCGCTCTCTCTCAGAATGTGATCCCCCAGCTCTCTCTCTTACTCTCTCCCCATGTGTGATCCCCCAGCTCTCTCTCTATCCGTGTGTGATCCCCCAGCTCTGCCTCTCTCTCCCCCGTGTGAGATTCCCCCAGCTCTCTCTCACTTTGTGTGATCCCACAGCACTCCCTCTCTCTCAGAATGTGATCCCCCAGCTCTTTCTCTCACTCTCGCCCCATGTGTGATCCCTAAGTCTTTCTCTATTCGTGTGTGATCCCCCAGCTCTCTCTCTATCCGTGTGTGATCCCCCAGCTCTGCCTCTCTCTCCCCTGTGTGGGATTCGCTCAGTTCTCTCTCACTTCATGTGATCCCACAGCGCTCCCTCTCTCTCAGAATGTGATCCCCCAAACTCTTTCTCTCACTCTCTCCCCATGTGTGATCCCAGAGCCCTCTCTCTATTCGTGTGTGATCCCCAGTTCTCTCTCTCTCGCTCTTTCCCCATGTGTAATCCCCAAGCTCTGTCTCTATCCGTGTGAGATCCCCCAGCTCTGCCTCTCTCCCCCGTGTGAGATTCCCCCAGCTCTCTCTCACTTCGTGTGATCCCACAGCACTCCCTCTCTCTCAGAATGTGATCCCTCAGCTCTCTCTCCCCATGTGTGATCCCTGAGCCCTCTATCAGTGTGTGATCCCCCAGCTCTGCCTCTCTCTCTCTCTCTCTCTCTGTCATCTCACAACTCTCTCCCTCTCTCTCGGATTCCCCCAGCTCTCTCTCTCTATCTGTGTGATCCCTTAGGTCACTCTCTTCCCCACGAGTCATCCCAGGCTCACACTCACTCTTTCTCTCTCTGTGATCCCCAGCTCTGTCTCTCTCTGTGATCCCCCAGCCCTGTCTCTCTCTCCATCTGATACCCCAGCTCTCTCTCCCTATGTGTAATCCCCCAGCTCTCTCTTTCCATCTCTCTCCAAGTGTGTGAACCCCCACCTCTCCCTCTCCCTCCGTCTGTGATTCCCCCAGCTCTCCCTCTCTCTCTCTCTGTGATCCCCAGCTCTCTCTCTCTCCCTACCCACGTGTGCTCCCCCAGCTCCCTCCGTCTCTCTCTGCTCCCTCAGCTCTCTCTCTCTCTCCGTCTGTGATCCCCAGCTATCTCTCTCTCCATGTGATCACCCTGCTCTCTCTCTCCGTGTGATCCCCCTGCTCTCTCTTTCTCTGTGTGATCCCCCAGCTCTCTCGCGCCCTCCGTGTATCACCCTCTAGCTCTCTTTCTCTCTGTCTGCTCCCCCATATCTCTCTCTGCACATGTGTGACCCCCAACTCCCACTCTCTCTTGTTCCATGTGTGAACCCCCATCTCTCTCGCTCTCTGTCTGTGATCCCTCAGCTCTCCCTCTCTCTCTTTCTGTGGACCCCAGCTCTCCGTCTCCCCCACCGTGTGATCCCCCAGGTCTCTCTCTCCCCCCACTCCCCCGTGTGTGATCCCCCAGCTCTCTCTCTCTCTCTCTCCCCTCCTCCCCTATGTGTGATGCCCCAGCTCTCTCTTTCTCTCTCTGTGATCACTAGCTCTGTCTCTCTCTGTGATCCTTCAGCCCTGTCTCTCTCTCTCCATCTGTGATACCCCAGCTCTCTGTGTGTGTGTGATCCCCCAGCTCCCTTTCTCTCCATCTGTGATCCTCCAGATCTCTCATTTTCCATCTGTGATCCCACAGATCTCTCTCTCTCAATCTCTCCCTGTGTGATCCCCCAGCTCTCAATTTCTCTCTCTCTGTAGGAACCCCCAGCGCTCTATCACATTGAGATCCCACAGTGCACTTTCCCTCAGTGTGTAATTCCCCCAGCTCTCTCTCTCTCCCTCCCCATGTGTGGTTCCCCAGCTCCCTCTCTCTCTCTACTCCCTCAGCTCTCTCTCTCGCCGTCTGTGATCCCCCAGCACTCCCTCCATGTGATTCCCAGCTCTCTCTCTCTCTGTAATCCCCCTGCTCTCTCTCTCTCTCTCTCTCTGTGATCCCCCTGCTCTCTCTCTCTCTCTCTGTGTGATCCCCCTGCTCTCTCCCTGTCTGTGATTTCCCCAGCTCTCTCTTTCTCTCTCTTCATGTGATCCCCCAGCTCTCTCACACCCCCGTGTATCATCCTCTAGCTCTCTTTCTCTCTGTCTGCTCCCCCATATCTCTCTCTGCATGTGTGTGACCCCCAACTCCCACTCTCTCTCGATCCATGTGTGAACTCCCATCTCTCTCTCTCTCCGTCTGTGATCCCTCAGCTCTCCCTCTCTCTCTTTCTGTGGTCCCCCAGCTCTCTCTCTCTCCCTCACCATGTGTGATTCCCCAGCTCTCTCTCTCTCCCCTACCATGTGTGATCCCCCAGCTCCCTCTCTCTCTCTCCCCATGTGTGATACCCCAGCTCTCTCTCTCTCTCACTGTGATCCCCCAGCTCTCTCTCCCCCTCTCCCCCATGTGTGATCCCCCAGCTCTGTCGCTCTCTCTCTCTCCCCCCCTCCCCCATGTGTGATGCCCCAGCTCTCTCTTTATCTCTCTGTGATCCCTAGCTCTGTCTCTCTCTGTGATCCTTCAGCCCTGTCTCTCTCTCCAACTGTGATGCCGCAGCTCTCTCTATGTGTGTGATCCCCCAGCTCTCTTTCTCTCCGTCTGTGATCCTCCAGATCTCTCTTTCTCTATCTGTAATCCCCCAGATCTCTCTCTCTCAATCTCTCCCTGTGTGATCCCCCAGCTCTCAATTTCTCTCTCTCTGTAGGATCCCCCAGTGCTCTATCACATTGAGATCCCACAGTGCACTTTCCCTCAGTGTGTAATTCCCCCAGCTCTCTCTCTCTCCCTCCCCATGTGTGGTTCCCCAGCTCCCTCTCTCTCTCTACTCCCTCAGCTCTCTCTCTCGCCGTCTGTGATCCCCCAGCACTCCCTCCATGTGATTCCCAGCTCTCTCTCTCTCTGTAATCCCCCTGCTCTCTCTCTCTCTCTCTCTCTGTGATCCCCCTGCTCTCTCTCTCTCTCTCTGTGTGATCCCCCTGCTCTCTCCCTGTCTGTGATTTCCCCAGCTCTCTCTTTCTCTCTCTTCATGTGATCCCCCAGCTCTCTCACACCCCCGTGTATCATCCTCTAGCTCTCTTTCTCTCTGTCTGCTCCCCCATATCTCTCTCTGCATGTGTGTGACCCCCAACTCCCACTCTCTCTCGATCCATGTGTGAACTCCCATCTCTCTCTCTCTCCGTCTATGATCCCTCAGCTCTCCCTCTCTCTCTTTCTGTGGTCCCCCAGCTCTCTCTCTCTCCCTCACCATGTGTGATTCCCCAGCTCTCTCTCTCTCCCCTACCATGTGTGATCCCCCAGCTCCCTCTCTCTCTCTCCCCATGTGTGATACCCCAGCTCTCTCTCTCTCTCACTGTGATCCCCCAGCTCTCTCTCCCCCTCTCCCCCATGTGTGATCCCCCAGCTCTGTCGCTCTCTCTCTCTCCCCCCCTCCCCCATGTGTGATGCCCCAGCTCTCTCTTTATCTCTCTGTGATCCCTAGCTCTGTCTCT
Source organism: Isurus oxyrinchus (assembly GCA_026770705.1). Classification (NCBI taxonomy): domain Eukaryota; kingdom Metazoa; phylum Chordata; class Chondrichthyes; order Lamniformes; family Lamnidae; genus Isurus; species Isurus oxyrinchus. Next base: position 69,416,667 of record JANJGN010000020.1, on the reverse strand, counting down.
CTCTGTGATCCTTCAGCCCTGTCTCTCTCTCCAACTGTGATGCCGCAGCTCTCTCTATGTGTGTGATCCCCCAGCTCTCTTTCTCTCCGTCTGTGATCCTCCAGATCTCTCTTTCTCTATCTGTAATCCCCCAGATCTCTCTCTCTCAATCTCTCCCTGTGTGATCCCCCAGCTCTCAATTTCTCTCTCTCTGTAGGATCCCCCAGTGCTCTATCATGTTGTGATCACACAGTGCACTTTCCCTCAGTGTTTAATTCCCCCAGCTCTCTCTCCCCATGTGTGATCCCCCAGCTCTCTCTCTCCATCTCCCTCCAAGTGTGTGAACCCCCACCTCTCCCTCTCTCTCTGTCTGTGATTCCACCAGCTCTCCCTCTCTTTCTCTATGATCTCCAGCTCTCTCTCTCCCTCCCCATGTGTGCTCCCCCAGCTCCCTCTCTCTCTCGGCTCCCTCAGCTCTCTCTCTTGCCGTCTGTGATCCCCCAGCACTCCCTCCATGTGATTCCCAGCTCTCTCTCTCTCCGTGTGATCCCCTGCTCTCTCTCTCTCTCTGTGTGATCCCCCTGCTCTCTCCCTGTCTGTGATTTCCCCAGCTCTCACTTTCTCTCTCTTCATGTGATCCCCCAGCTCTCTTACACCCCCGTGTATCATCCTCTAGCTCTCTTTCTCTCTGTCTGCTCCCCCATATCTCTCTCTGCATGTGTGTGACCCCCAACTCCCACTCTCTCTCGATCCATGTGTGAACACCCATCTCTCTCTCTCTCTCCGTCGGTGATCCCTCAGCTCTCCCTCTCTGTCTTTCTGTGGTCCCCCAGCTCTCTCTCTCCATCACCATGTGTGATTCCCCCAGCTCTCTCTCTCTCCCCTACCATGTGTGATCCCCCAGCTCCGTCTCTCTCTCTCCCCATGCGTGATACCCCAGCTCTCTCTCTCTCACTGTGATGCCCCAGCTCTCTTTCTCTGATCCCCCAGCTCTCTCTCCCTCCATGTGTGCTCAGCTCTCTCTCTTTTTCCCCATGTGTGATGCCCCAGCTCTCTCTTTCTGTGATCCCCAGCTCTCTCTCCCTCCATGTGTGCTCAGCTCTCTCACTTTCTTTCCATGTGTGATTCCACAGCCCCCCCTCTCTCTCTCTCTCCCACTCCCTCTCCTTCCCTGTGTGATCCCCCAGCTCTCTCTCTTTCACCCCATATGTGATCCCCAGCTCTCTCTTCTGTGATTCCCCAGGTCTCTCTCTCTCTCTCTATCTCTCTGTGTGTGATTCCCCCAGCTCTCTCTCTCCGTGTGTGATCCCCCAGCTCTCTCTCTCTCTCTCAATCTCCGTGTGTGATACGCCAGCTCTCCCTTCTCTGTGATCTCCCAGCTCTCCCTCTCTTTCTGTGATCCCCCAGCTCTGTCTATCTCTCTATGTGCGATCCCCCAACTTTTTCTCTCTCCCCATGTGTACTCGCCCAGCTCTCTCTCTCCGTGTGTGATCCTCCAGCTCTCTCTCACTCTCAGTGTGTGATCCCCCAGCACTCTCTCTCAATCTCCATGTGTGATCCCCCAGCTCTCCCTTCTCTGTGATCTCCCAGCTCTCCCTTTCTTTCTGTGATGCCCCAGCTCTCTCTCTCTATCCCTCTGTGTGCGATCCCTCAGCTTTTTCTCTCTCCCCATGTGTACTTGCCCAGCTCTCTCTTCCTGTGTGTGATACCCCAGCTCTCTCTCCCCGTGTGTGATCCCCCAGCTCTCTCTCTCTCTGTGATGCCCCAGCTCTCTCTCTGTCTGTGATCCCCAGCTCTCTCTTTCGGTGATCCCTCAGCTCTCTCTCCCTCCATTTGTGCTCTGCTCTCTCGCTCTCTCCCCATGTGTGATTCCACAGCCCTCTCTCTCTCTCTCCCTCTCCCTCCCTGTGTGATCCCCCAGCTCTCTCTCTTTCACCCCATATGTGATCCCCAGCTCTCTCTTCTGTGATTCCCCAGGAGTCTGTCTTTCTCTCTCTCTCTATCTCCGTGTGTGATCCCCAGCTCTCTCTCTCACTCATTCTCTGTGTGTGATCCCCCAGCTCTCCCTTCTCTGTGATCTCCCAGCTCTCCCTCTCTTTCTGTGATCCCCCAGCTCTGTCTATCTCTCTATGTGCGATCCCCCAACTTTTTCTCTCTCCCCATGTGTACTCGCCCAGCTCTCTCTCTCCGTGTGTGATCCTCCAGCTCTCTCTCACTCTCAGTGTGTGATCCCCCAGCACTCTCTCTCAATCTCCATGTGTGATCCCCCAGCTCTCCCTTCTCTGTGATCTCCCAGCTCTCCCTTTCTTTCTGTGATGCCCCAGCTCTCTCTCTCTATCCCTCTGTGTGCGATCCCTCAGCTTTTTCTCTCTCCCCATGTGTACTTGCCCAGCTCTCTCTTCCTGTGTGTGATACCCCAGCTCTCTCTCCCCGTGTGTGATCCCCCAGCTCTCTCTCTCTCTGTGATGCCCCAGCTCTCTCTCTGTCTGTGATCCCCAGCTCTCTCTTTCGGTGATCCCTCAGCTCTCTCTCCCTCCATTTGTGCTCTGCTCTCTCGCTCTCTCCCCATGTGTGATTCCACAGCCCTCTCTCTCTCTCTCCCTCTCCCTCCCTGTGTGATCCCCCAGCTCTCTCTCTTTCACCCCATATGTGATCCCCAGCTCTCTCTTCTGTGATTCCCCAGGAGTCTGTCTTTCTCTCTCTCTCTATCTCCGTGTGTGATCCCCAGCTCTCTCTCTCACTCATTCTCTGTGTGTGATCCCCCAGTTCTCCCTGCTCTGTGATCTCCCAGCTCCCCCTCTCTTTCTGTGATCTCCCAGATCTCTCTATCTCTCTAGGTGCGACCCCCCAGCTTTTTCTCTCTCCCCATGTGTACTTGCCGAGCTCTCTCTCTCTGTGTGATCCTCCAGCTCTCTCTCGCTCTGTGTGTGATCCCCCAGCTCTCCCTTCTCTCAGTCTCCATGTGTGATCCCCCATCTCTCCCTTCTTTGTGATCTCCCAGCTCTCCCTCTCTTTCTGTGATCCCCCAGCTCTCTCTGTCTGTCTCTCTGTGTGCGATCCCCCAGCTTTTTCTCTTTCCCCATGTGTACTCGCCCATCTCTCTCTCCCTGTGTGTGATACCCCAGCTCTCTCTCTCACTCCCCCAAAATGTGCTCACCAAGTTCTCTGTCCCCCCGTGTGTGATCCCCCAGCTCTCTCTCCCCGTGTGTGATCCCCCAGCTCTCTCTCTCTCTGTGATGCCCCAGCTTTCTCTCTCTCTGTGATGCCCCAGCTCTCTCTTTCTGTGATCCCCCAGCTCTCTCTCCCTCCATGTGTGCTCAGCTCTCTCGCTCTCTCCCCATGTGTGATTCCACAGCCCTCTCTCTCTATCTCTCTCTCCCTCCATGATCCCTAGCTCTCTATCTTTCACCCCATATGTGATCCCCCAGCTCTCTATCTCTGAAACCCCCAGCTCTCTCTGTGTGTGATCCCCCAGCTCTCTTTCTCCGTGAGTGATCCTCCAGCTCTCACTCACTCTCCGTGTGTGATCCCCCAGCTCTCTGTCTCTCTCTCCCTCTCTCCGTGTATGATCCCCCAGTTCTCTCTCTCTCTCATTCTCCGTGTGTGATCCCCCAGCTCTCTCACACTCTGGGATCACCCAGCTCTCCCTCTCTTTCTGTGATCCCCCAGCTCTCTCTCTATCTCTCTGTGTGCGATCCCCCAGCTTTTTCTCTCACCCCATGTGTACTCGCCCAGCTCGCTCTCCCTGTGTGTGATACCCCAGTTCTCTCTCTCACACCCCCTGTGTGTGCGAATCAAGCTCTCTCTGTCCCTCCATATGTGATCCCCCAGCTCTCTCTCCTCTTGTGTGATGCCCCAGCTCTCTCTCTCATTCTGTGATGCCCCAGCTCTCTCTCTCTCTGTGATGCCCCAGCTCTCTCTTTCTGTGATCCCCCAGCTCTCTCTCTCTCCACATGTGCTCAGCTCTCTCGCTCTCTCCCCATGTGTGATTCCACAGCCCTCTCTCTCTATCTCTCTCTCCCTCCATGATCCCTAGCTCTCTCTCTTTCACCCCATATGTGACCCCCAGCTCTCTCTTTTTCACCCCATATGTGATCCCCAGCTCTCTCTCTCTCTCTGTGATCCCCCAGCTCTCTATCTCTGAAACCCCCAGCTCTCTCTTCTGTGATTTCCCAGGCCTCTCTCTCTATCTCTCTGTGTGTGATCCCCCAGCTCTCTCTCTCCGTGTGTGATCCTCCAGCTCTCTCTCACTCTTCGTGTGTGATCCCCCAGTTATCTCTCTCTCTCCATGTATGATCCCCCAGCTCTCTCTCTCTAAATCTCTGTGTGTGATCCCCCAGCGCTCTCTCACTCTGTGATCCCCCAGCTCTCCCTTCTCTGTGATCTCCCAGCTCTCCCTCTCTTTCTGTGATCCCCAGCTCTCTCTCTATCTCTCTGTGTGCGATCCCCCAGCTCTTTCTCTCTCTCCATGTGTACTCACCCAGCTCTCTCTCACCGTGTGTGATCCCCAAGCTCTCTCTCTCCCTGTGACGCCCCAGATCTCTCTCTCTCTGTGACCCCCAGCTCACTCTTCTGTGATCCCTCAGTTCTCTCTGTGTGATCCCCAGCATTCTGTCTCTCTGATCCCCCAGCTCTCTCTCCCTCTCTCTGTGATTTCCCAGCTCTCTCTCTCTCTGATCCCCCAGCTCTCTCTCTCTGTGTAATCCCCCATCTCTCACTCTCTCTGTGATGCCCCAGCTCTCTCTTTCTGTGATCCCCAGCTCTCTCTCCCTCCATGTGTGCTCAGCTCTTTCTCTCTCTCTCCCCATGTGTGATTCCCCAGCTCTCTCTCTGTGTGATGCCTCAGCTCTCTCTTTCTGTGATCGCCCAGCTCTCTCTCCCTCCATGTGTGCTCAGCTCTCTCGCTCTCTTTCCGTCTGTGATTTCCCAGCTCTCTCTTTCTCTCTCTATGTGTGATCCCCCAGCTCTCTCGCTCCCCCCATGTATCATCCGCTAGCTCTCTTTCTCTCTGTCTGCTCCCCCATATCTCTCTCTGCACATGTGTGACCCCCAACTCCCACTCTCTCTCGTTCCATGTGTACCCCCATCTCTCTCTCTCTCTCCGTCTGTGATCCCTCAGCTCTCCCTCTCTCTCTTTCTGTGGTCCCCCAGCTCTCTCTCTCTCTCTCCCCATGTGTGATCCCCCAGCTCTCTCTCTCCATCTCCCTCCAAGTGTGTGAACCCCCACCTCTCCCTCTCTCTCCTTCTGTGATTCCACCAGCTCTTCCTCTCTCTCTCTGTGATCTCCAGCTCTCTCTCTCCCTCCCCATGTGTGCTCCCCCAGCTCCCTCTCTCTCTGCTCCCTCAGCTTTCTCTCTCGCCATCTGTGATCCCCCAGCACTCCCTCCATGTGATCCCCTGCTCTCTCTCTCTGTGTGATCCCCCTGCTCTCTCTGTGTGATCCCCCTGCTCTCTCTCTGTCTGTGATTTCCCCAGCTCGCTCTTTCTCTCTCTTCATGTGATCCCCAGCTCTCTCACACCCCCGAGTATCATCCTCTAGCTCTTTCTCTCTGTCTGCTCCCCCATATCTCTCTCTGCATATGTGTGACCCCCAACTCCCACTCTCTCTTGATCCATGTGTGAACCCCCATCTCTCTCTCTCTGTCTGTGATCCCTCAGCTCTCCCTCTCTCTCTTTCTGTGGTCCCCAGCTCTCTCTCTCTCTCCCCCTCACCATGTGTGATTCCCCCAGCTCTCTCTCTTTCCCCTACCATGTGTGATCCCCCAGCTCCCTCTCTCTCTCTCTATATGTGTCATACCCCAGCTCTCTCTCTCTCTCACTGTGATCCCCCAGCTCTCTCTCCCCCATGTGTGCTCAGCTCTCTCTCTCCCCATGTGTGATCCCCCAGCTCTCTCGTTCTCTCTCCGTGTGTGATTCCACAGCCCTCTCTCTCTCTCTCCCTCTCCCTCCCTGTGTGATCCCCCAACTCTCTCTCTTTCACCCCATATGTGATCCCCAGCTCTCTCCCTCTGTGGTCCCCCAGCTCTCTCTCTCTATCTCTGAAACCTCGCAGCTCTCTCTTCTGTGATTCCTCTGGTCTCTCTCTCTCTATCTCTCTCTCTGTGTGATCCTCCAGCTCTCTCTCTCACTCTCCATGTGTGATCCCCAGCTCTCTCTCTCTCTCTCTCCCTCTCTCCGTGTATGATCCCCCAGCTCTCTCTTTCTTTCTCAATCTCCATGTGTAATCCCCCAGCTCTCTCTCGTTCTGGGATCCCCCAGCTCTCCCTTCTCTGTGATCTCCCAGCTCTCCCTCTCTTTCTGTGATCCCCAGCTCTCTCTCTGTATCTCTCTGTATGCGATCCCCCAGCTTTTTCTCTCTCCCCGTGTGTACTCGCCCACCTCTCTCTCCCTGTGTGTGATCCCCCAGCTCTCTCTTCTCTGTGATCTCCCAGCTCCCCCTCTCTTTCTGTAATCGCCCAGCTCTCTCTCTATCTCTCTGTGTGCGATCTCCCAGTTTTTTCTCTCTCCCCATGTGTACACGCCCAGCTCTCTCTCCCTGTGTGCGATACCCCAGCTCTCTCTCTCTCTGTGATCCCCCAGCTCTCTCTCCCCATGTGTGATCCCCCAACTCTCTCCCTGTGTGCGATACCCCAGCTCTCTCTCCTTCTGTGATCCCCCAGCTCTCTCTCCCTCCATGTGTGCTCAGCTCTCTTGCTCTCTCCCGGTGTGTGATTCCCCAGCCCTCTGTCTCTCTCTCCCTCCCTGTGTGATCCCCCAGCTCTCTTGCTTTCACCCCATATGTGATCCCCAGCTCTCTCTCTGTGATCCCCCAGCTCTCTCACTATCTCTGAAACCCCACAGCTCTCTCTTCTGTGATTCCCCAGGTCTCTCTCTCTCTCTATCTCTCTGTGTGAGATCCCCCAGCTCCCTCTTTCCGTGTGTGATCCTCCAGCTCTCTCTCACTCTCCATGTATGATCCCCCAGCTCTCTCTCTCTCTGTGAACCCCCAGCTCTCTCCCTCTCTGTGAACCCCCAGCTCTCTCTCTCTGTGAACCCCCAGCTCTCTCCCTGTCTATCTCTGTGTGTGATCCCCCAGCTCTCTCTTTCGCTCCCCATGTGTGATCTCCCAGCTCTGTCTGTGATCCCCCAGCTCTCTCTCTCTCCCTGTATGACCCCTATCTCTCTCTTTCTCTGTGAACCCCTGGCTCTCTCTGTGTGATCCCCCAGCTCTCTCTCTCCCCATATGACCCCTATCTCTCTCTCTCTCTGTGATCCCCCACCTCTCTCTCTCTCTCTGTGTGATCCCCCAACTCTCTCTCTCTCTGTGATCCCCCAGCTCTGTCTTTCTGTGATCCCCCAGCTCTCTCTCTCCCTTTATGACCCCTATCTCTATCTCTGATCCCCTAGCTCTCTCTCTCACTGTATGATCCCCCAACTCTCTCCCCCCACCCCCGTATGATCCTAAGATCTCTATGTGTGTCTCCCTCCCTGTGATTCACACAGATTTCTCCCTCTGTGTAATTCCCTCAGCTCTATCTCTGATCCCTCAGTTATCACTCTCTCTCTCCCTATATGATTCCCAGAGCTCTCTCCCAGTCTGATAACCCCCAGATCTCTGAAAAGAGCCTATCTCTGATTGTCTGTTCCATCATCTGTGACTGTTCCATGCTCCACTCAACTCCACTCTGGAACTCCATCCCTCAGTATTATTGTTTTGCCATCAATCCTGAGGTCACAGCCTCCTTTTTGACCTTTTGTCCTTTTCTGTTCCCACTCAGCTTCCAGCTCCTGTACAGCTCACCAAGATGTCTTTGTAAGTGATGAGTGCCACGTCTGTTGTCATTACCTCCTCCCTGAGGTTACAACTGGAGTGTTCTCCTAATGAGTCGGGTGGTCACGAGTCACTTTATAATCCAGAGTAATGCTGCTCTGTACCCTATACATGGACAATCCTGTCCACTAGGGAAGCTTAGCTAGACTTACTGCCTGACTTTCTGCCTGTTCTATATGGTGGACCAGGTCAGATTGTTTAACTGAACAGAGGCTGGGAACTGAAACTGGAGCTTGTGGCCTACCTGGCTAAGCCCTATATCAGTCAAGGCTATTGCCCATTGGACAAGCAGGGCACTGAGTAAACACTTCTTCAATTAAATGTTGAGGGATCCTGAGTACATGAAGATCCTTATTATTCCTCCTGCCACTTACCACAGTGAGGGACAAGCCCTCTGGAAAAGAATCCAAAGCTTGCTGATTTTTGGGTGCCACACAAATGACATCAGTGATGCCTTTGGTTTCTTTAATTAAAGCCAAGCACTCATTGCAGGGGTATCTGCTGCTGTACAGCACAGCATCCTTCAGATTCCGTTCACACCTACAGTACAAACACAAATGAAAGCAAAAAATTAACATTAGTTTTAATTGAAACTTAACAGGAGTGAGTTAGCCACAGCAGTGTTATTGGAAGAATCTGAAATAGACTAAACATTAAGATTTCTTTAGCAGTTCAGACATGGGTGTGACCCCCTCACCACTGAGTTCATAATCTCAAGCACGTCCTCAGAGTCTGTCCTCAGAGTGTTTGATGGGGACAGTATAGAGGGAGCTTTACTCTCCAACTAACCCTGTGCCGTACCTGTCTGGGGGGTGTTTGATGGGGACAGTGGAGAGTATGCTTTACTCTGTATCTAACCCCGTGCTGTACCTAAGACCATAAGATGTAGGAGCAGAAGTAGACTTTTTGGCCCATTGAGTCTGCTCTGCCATTCAATGAGATCATGGCTGATCTGATAATCCTCAACTCCATTTTCCTGCCTTTTCCCCATAACCCTTGATTCCCCTACTGTTTAAAAACCTGTCTATCTCAGCCTTGAATATACTTAATGACCTAGCCTCTTCAGCCCTCTGTGGTGAGGAATTCCACAGATTGACTACCCCCTGGGAGAAGAAATTCCTCTTCATCTCTGTTTTAAATGGGTGCCCCCTTATTCTGAGATTATGCCCTCTGGTCCTCGATTCTCCCACAAGGGGAAACAACCTCTCAGCATCTACCCTGTCAAGCTCCCTAAGAATCTTATATGTTTCAATAAGGTCACCCCTCGTTCCTCTAAACTCCAATGAGTACAGGCCCAACTCACTCAACCTCTTCTCATACTAAAATCCCTCCATACCTGGGATCAACCTAGTGAACCTTCTCTGGACTGCCTCCAATGCCAGTGTATCTCTCCTTAGATAAGGGGACCAAAACTGTTCACAGTGTTCCAGGTATGGTCCAACCAGTGCCTTGTATAGTTTTAGCAAGACTTCCCTATTTTTATACTCCATTCCCTTTGAAATAAAGGCCAACTTGCCTTCCCTATTACCTGTTGAACTTGTATGTTAGCTTTTTGTGATTCATGCATGAGGACCCCCAAATCCCTCTGTTGCAGCTTTCTGCAATCTTTCTCCATTTAAATAATATTCAGCTCCTCTATTCTTCCTGCCAAAGTGCATCACCTCACATTTTCCCACATTATACTCCATCTGCCAACTTTTTTCCCACTGCCTATATCCCTCAGTAGACTCTTTGTGTCATCCTCACCACTTGCCTTTCCAACTATTTTTGTGTCATCCGCAAACTTGGCGATAAATACATTCACTTCCCTCATCCAAGTCATTAATATATATTGTAAATAATTGTGGCCCCAGAACTGATTCCTGTGGCATTCCACTAGTTACAGGTTGCCATCCTGAAAATGCCTCCCTTATCCCAATTCTGTCTTCTATTAGTCAGCCAATCCTCTATCCATGCTAATATACCACCCCAACAACACGGGCTCTTACCTCATTAAGTAGCCTTATGCGTGGTACCTTATTGAACGCCTTTTGGAAATCCAAATATACTACATCTACTGGTTCCCCTTTATCTTGCTTGTAAGCTCCTCAAAGAATTCTGATAAATTTGTTAGGCATGATTTCCCCTTCATGAAGCCATGATGACTTTGTTTGATTAGATTATGTATTTCTAAATGCTCTGCCATTATATCCATTATAATAGACTCCAACATGTTCCAATGATAGATGTTAAGATAACTGGCCTATAGTTACCTGTTTTTTTTTACCTGTCCTGTGTTTGATGGGGACAGTGTAGAGGGAGCTTTACTCTGTATCTAACCCTGTGCTGTACCTGCTCTGGGAGTGTTTGATAGGGACAGTGTAGAGGGAGCTTTATTCTGTATCTAACCTCATGCTATACCTGTCCTGGGAGAGTTTGATGGGACAGTGTAGTGGGAGCTTTACTTTGTATCTAACCCCGTGCTGTACCTGCCCCGGGAGTGTTTAATGTACAGTATAGAGGGAGTTTTACTCTGTATCTAACCCTGTGCTGTACCTGTCCTAAGAGTGTTTGATGGGGACAGTGTAGAGGGAACTTTACTCTGTATCTAACCTCGCACTGTATCTGTCCTGGAAGTGTTTGATGGGGACAGTGTAATTGGAGCTTTACTCTGTATCTAACTGTGTGCTGTACCTGTCCTGGGAGTGTTTGATGGGGACAGTGTAGAGGGAGTTTTATTCTGTAAATAACCCCGTGCTGTACCTGTTCTGGGAGTGTTGGATGGGGACAGTGTAGAGGGAGCTTTACTCTGTATCTAACCCTGTGCTGTACCTGTCCTGGGAGTGTTTGATGGGCACAGTGTAGAGGGAGCTTTATTCTGTATCTAACCCCGTGCTGTAACAAAAACAAAAAATGCTGGAAAAACTCAGCAGGTCCGGCAGCATCTGTGGAGAGAAAGACAGAGTTAACATTTTGAGTCCGTAAGACTCAAAACCAGAGATACATGGGTATCTAAAGTCTGTGTAGCCATAGTCAAGACTGCATGAATTCATTTGAAAATTGTATTTGAAATTCCATGGAGGTGGCCTCTCTCTACGTGACAAATCTCTCAATTCCCTGGTGATCACGTTGGACTCCTCCATTCTCTTCACTATTGTGAGGGTGTAATTGGCACATCTATCAGTTCCTGGTTAAGTTACTGATGTGCCTCTAGCATTCTCCTCAACAATAGCTCCTGTAGTTCCTCCTCTCTGTCCAGCTGAGCAAAGTTTGGAGCAGATTACAGATTGCAGTCCCTGACAGACACTCTGTACAGCTGTCCCTGTCACTTCAAAGCTAGCTGTACCTGTTCTGTACCTGCCCTAGAAGTGTTTGATGGGACAGTGTAGAGGGAGTTTTACTCTGTATCTAACCCATGTTGTACCTACCACTCACTCATCCCAGTCCTTACATAACATGCTGCATCTGTCTGATATTCACCCCAACTGATTGCACTACATCCATCGGGTGAATATGTGACCTTCACTCACTCACAGGTCTGTTTATTCACAAAACACAAGGGAGGGGGAGAGAACGGGAGTGGAGCCGTCACAGTCACTGATACAGAGGACATCCTGGAGATAAACAGTACATCTACATCCCTCCATCGGAGAGACTGAAGAGAGCTGGTAACAGAATTACAAATATCTTTGACACACACAAAAATGTTAACTTTATTTCATCAATAACTGAACTATGAGATGTTTGAAGATGATGCTTGTTACTCCCATGTGTTTGGAGATTCATCACAATGATTCCCCAGACTCATACTTGTTTGTACAAGTCCAATTATCATCAAGGTAAATCCCCCCACCCATGTCTTTTGATAAGCCCCTTCAAAAATATACACATACCTTTTTGTTTGCAGTCTGTGTTGTTACAAATAAAATGTCAAAAGTAAAACTACATTTAAGCAGTTCCCTGCAAATGAGAAATGGCAGTCTTGGAGACATTGCATGCCACTTCACCACACTCCAGTCGAAACGATGGGAATTGTAAGTTCAAGCAACTGTAATTCACCAAGAGTATGCACACCAATGTTTGACAAATTATGATGTGGTTAATTTTCCTTTTTGTTATAATGTGACATGAGGTTTAATGAGTAGCTGTTCCAGTCTCACCCATTAGTGGGTTCCGAGTGCCAACTTGTTTCATGATAAATTTGCGTATCCGCCAGCATTGATTGGGTGTGTGTGCATTGGGTGGATGTGTGATTGAAGGATTGTTTAGTGGAAAGGCAAGGGAGTGGGGTGGGGGGGGGGGGGGCGGGGGGGGGAATGGGGAGGTGTTGAACAATAGTGGAGGGCTGATACTGTTGGTAACTTTTGTTTGTTATTTATTCCAGTCAGAATAATTAACTGAACTGTCCGAGGACGTCCCTATCATCCTGGGCAGCTGTTCTGCTGGGAGCTCCATCTTCATATTTATTCTCCTCCTCTTCAATATTCTCCTCAACCAAAGAACCCTGATGAGCCCCTATGATCTCCTGCAGCTGTAAGCCTCTGCTGTCCACTGTTGTCCAGGTCACAGCACATCGCCCTGATTATGGAGACCCTGGCTGCTGAGTACTAAAGGACACCACCAGCCCTATCCTGGTACCTGAAACACATCTTCAACATTCCAATGGATTGCTTGATGATACAGCTGGTGCTCATGTGACCCTCACTATAGCTCTCCTGCTCCTCTTTAGTGGAATTCCTCACAGGTCTCATGAGCCTGGTTTGAAAGGGGTATGTATCCCTCATCTTTCACACGTCGACCCTTCAATCTGGTTCCTGAAATGAAAGCCTACACAATGTTGGTATGAATGTATCATGACAGCTGCCAGGGAATCTGGGAAAAGTATTTGCCTGTGTTGCCTTTGTCAGACTGTGGATCTTGGCTGAATCCAGCTGCGTCAAAACCCAGTGTGGTTTCAGGACTTGTAAGACCTACAATTGACATGATCTTCCCAGCAATGGCAGCTGCAAGATAAATGCTGTGGACAGAGGAGCCCGTTGTATATTGTCCTCATCGGTCCCACCAAGGCATTCGACTATGTGAGCAGAGGTGGTTTATTTATGCTGCTGGAGAAAATTGGCTGCTTGATGAAGCTGCTCAAAATGATCTCCTCTTTCCATGAAACATGATGGGTAAGGTCAGCATCAACGGGGCAGCACTGAAACCTTTTGAGATCTGCAGTGCGTTCTGGCGCTGATACTCTTTGGCATATTCTTCTCTTTACTGCTCTCATGTGCTTTCAGGTCATCTACAGATGGTGTCCACTTACATACCAGAACTGATGGAAATTGGTCCAGCATTGCTTGCATGAGATCCAACAAGTCTGTGGAACAGCTTCAGTGACAAATGAACAGACTCTCTCACACCTCTATTATGTCATGGTTCAGGATGTTGCCATACTGCCATCTATCAGCATCGACAGTGCAACCCTGGAGGTTATTAATAGCTTCATGTATCTAGGCTCCACAATCAACAACAATCTGTCATTTGATACTGAAAACACACACTTCTCAAAAGCTGCAGCTATTATGTCTAAGCTGAATAAGAGTGCGGAACAACAGCAGCCTTACTGAGAACACTAAACTGTGAGTCTACCAAGCCTGTGTCCTCAGCGCACTCCTCAACTGTGGTGAGACCTGTACAACATATGCTAGGTGGGAGAAAAGGTTGAACAGTTTCCACCTGCGCTATCTCTCAGCATCTCTTGGCAAGACAAGGTCACCAACTCAGAGATCCTGGAGCTTGCTAATTCCATCAGCATACACTCATTGCTAAGCCAACGATCTTTGTGCTGGCTTGGCCATGTTCATCGGATGGATGACAGCCGTTTGTCTAAGGACCTTCTGCATGGTGAGTTGGTCACTGGGCGTCTATACCTCCACTACTATGGTGCCTGCAAGTGAGATATGAAGATGGCAGATATTGACCATGACAACTGGGGACAGTTGCTGGGGGCCATGCCTGCAGGAAGCTGACTATTTGAAAAAGCATTAGAACGGGTAAGCCAAAATGAAAAGTTCAGCTAGCCGAGAAAAGGGCCCAGAGTAAACAGGCCAGTGAATTGTGCACCTTCTCAGCCCACTGTCTTCCTCTGAGGCAGAGACTGCCATGCCAGAGTGGAGCTCCTGAGCCACAGCAGGTGACGTAACACAGTGATCATAATATAATAGAATTTCAGATACAGTTTGAGGGTGAGAAATTTGAGTCTGAAACTAGCATCTTAAACTTAAATATAAGTAATAACAAGGGTACAAAGGCGAGGTTGGCTAAAGTTGAATGGAAAGTAGATTAAAAGGTAATGCAGGCATTTAAAGAGATATTGCATAACTCTTGACAAAGATATATTCCAGAAAGAAAGACTCCATGAAAAGGATGCACCATCCCTGACTAACTAAGGAAGTTAAGGATGGGATCAAATTGAAAGAAAAGATGTACAATTCTGCAAAGATTAGTGGTAGGCCAGAGCATTGGGAAAATTTTAGAAACTAGCAAAGAATGACTATACAAAAATAAAGAGGGGAGAAATTGGAGTATGAGAGAAACTAGCAAGAAATATAAAAACAGATAATAAAAGCTTCTACAAGTATATAAAAAGGAAGAGAGTAGCTAAAGTAAGTGTTCATCCCTTCATTCCCCAGATTGGGGAATTAATAATGGGAAACAAAGAAATGGCAGAGACTTTGAACAAGTATTTGTACCCAGCTTCATAGTAGAAACATAGAAAGTATCCCAAGAATAGAAGAAAAGTGGAGGCAAAAGGGAGGGAGAGACTGAAAACAATCACTATCACTAGAGAAAAATATTAGGAAAACTAATAGCACTCAAGCGTGAGCAGTCACCTGGACCTGATGGCCTGCATTTTTGGAACCACGGCTAAATCACTCTGTTCACAACCTTGGTGTTATATGTGGCCACAAAATGAGCTTCCAACTACTGCCTGGTGCCATCACTAATCTACCTACTTCTACCTCTGTAACACTGCCTGACTCTCTCTTCCTGCCTCAGCCCAGCTGCTGTTAAAACCTTGTTACTTCTTAGACTTGACTATTCTGATGCGCTCCTGCTGGTCTCTGGGATCCTGACATCATCCAAAACCCTGCTGTCCATGTCCCAACTCACACCAAGTCCCATTCCTTCACCATCCCTGAGCTCACTGATCGATACTGATTCTCAATTAAGCAATGCCTCAAGTTTTAAATTCTCATTTTTGTTTTCAAATAACTGCACTGCCTCGCCTCACCCTAACTCTGTAATCTCTCCCGGTCCTACAACCCAGACATCCGTGTTCCTCTAAAGCATCCCCCAGTCCTACAACCTAGATATCTGTGTTCCTCTAACTCTGGCTTCTTGAGAGCATGTCTGATTTTCATTGCTTCACTACTGGTGAATGTTGATACAGTTGCCGAGGCCTTAAGCTCTGGAATTTTCTCACTAGACCTCATTGCCTCTCTACCTCACTTTTACCCTTTAGCCATTCCTTATAACCTACCTCTATAGTTGATTTATTGGCCATCTGCCCTAATTCTTCTTTATGTGGTTTGGTGTAATTTTTTGTTTTATAATGCCCTTGTGTAGTGCCTTTGGGATGTTTTATTACATGAGAGACACTATATAAATATAGCTCGTCATTCCTGTTGTTTTCATTCTAATACACTCCTGCAAGGTCTCTCATCTGTCACCCTCTGTAAGCTTCAGCTTATCCACAATTCTGCTACCCCTCTCCTGATTTGCACCAAGTGCCATTCACCTCCCATCCCTCTGTTTGCTGATGTACATTGGACCCTTGTCCAGAAACACCTCAAGATTTGTTTTCAAATCCCTCGATGGCTTCACTCCTCCCTATCTCTGTAACCGCTTCCATCCCTACAACCTTCCAAGTACTCTGCACTCCTACAATTCTGGCCTTGAAAAGCCCCAAGTATTTTTGCCCTAGCATTGGAGTCCGTACCTTCAGCTGCCTGGGTCCTGAGCTCTGGAATTCCCTCCCTAAACCTCTCCAGCTCTCTCCCTCTGTCTCCTCTTTAATTAGATTCCTTAAAACCAAAGATGCTAATTCAGTCACCTGTCATAATGTGGCACAGTGTCATATTTTGTTTGATAATGTTCCTGTGAAGCAGCTTGGGAAGTCTTATGCTGTAAAAGGGGCCATATGAATACAAGTTGTTGTTGTAAATCGCTCTGCGGTCTCTCCCTGTCCAGGGGGAGAGCTGTAGAATTCTTGTTACTGTTGAATTCATCCACCATTTACCTGAAGTAAAGAGCATTGGCCTCAGCACAAATGATAAAACTTGCGTTCTGTTGCTGTGCTCCACAGCTCCTTTTCTGAGACTGAGCATCATCTCCCTCAGGCTCCTGGTTATTCTGAAGATATTGACCACTGCGACTTCCTCTTGGAAAACCATTGTAGCCCATTCCCACCTGTGGAATGATCATGATTGTTTTATCAGTGCAGGCAAATCTGTCTCAATGTTTGAACAATATTCGAATGGTATGGATTTAAAGTATAACCTGTAGGGAAAAGTTTGAACTTCCAAATGAACAAAAATTGAGTGAATCTTTACAAATATATATCCAGTACTTACGAAGCAATCATTCTGGTAGATCAGTGCCCCTACTCCATGGCCAGGACTGTCTGAAAATCACAAATACACCAATTATTGAACGGGAATTGTTGACATTGAATAGAGGCTTTTAAACATGTGACTATAATTTTGAGCTCCAACATGTTGGTTTAAGGGATTCTGATTTCTAAGGCTGGTCTAGCACAGACTGGACAATATTTCTGCTTAGTCACCAAAGAATTGGATGTGGATCACCCTATACAGACTGCAATCATCTGATCATGTCTTCCAGTCTCCTCTTCAAACTAGTTCACTTTATAATAGAACTTTGGTATAAATTGAACCTGTTTCATTTTTATAATCTGGATTCTTGACCTCAAACTCATCCTTCTCAGCTGCACCATCACTTCAGTTCCTTCTCCCCTGACTCTATCACCCTCCCCCCGATCCCTGACTCCATTTCCCTACCCCCATCCCTGACTCCATCTCCCTCGGTCCCCCTGAACCCTGATTCCATCCCTCTCAGTCTCCCCAAACCCTGACCCCATCTCCCTCCTCCCAATCCCTAACTCCATCTCCCCACCCCCATGCCTGACTCCATCTTCCTCAATGTCCCCGAATCCTGGCTCTATCTCCCTCCCCCCGATCCCTGACTCCATCTCCCTCCCCCCGATCCCTGACTCCATCTCCCTACCCCTGATCCCTGACTCCATCTCCCTACCCCCGATCCCTGACTCCATCCCCCTGCCCCCGATCCCTGACTCCATCCCCCTGCCCCCGATCCCTGACTCCATCCCCCTGCCCCCGATCCCTGACTCCATCTCCCTCCCCCCGATCCCTGACTCCATCTCCCTCCCCCTGATCCCTGACTCCATCCCCCTGTCCCCGATCCCTGACTCCATCTCCCTCCCCCCGATCCCTGACTCCATCTCCCTCCCCCCGATCCCTGACTCCATCTCCCTCCCCCGATCCCTGACTCCATCTCCCTCCCCCCAATCCCTGACTCCATCTCCCTCCCCCGATCCATGACTCCATCCCCCTGCCCCCAATCCCTGACTCCATCTCCCTACCCCATCCCTGACTCCATCTCCCTCAGTCCCCCCGAACCCTGACTCCATCTCCCTCGGTCTCCCTAAACCCTGACTCCATCTCCCTCCTCCCAATCCCTAACTCCATCTCCCTACCCCCATCCCTGACTCCATCTCCCTCCCCCCGATCCCTGACTCCATCTCCCTCCCCCCGATCCCTGACTCCATCTCCCTCCCCCCGATCTCTGACTCCATCTTCCTTCCCCCCGATCCCTGACTCCATCTCCATCGATTCCGCCAATCCCTGACTGCATCTCCCACACCCCTGATCCCTGATCCTGTTCCTCTCCCTTGCTATCTCTTAAGCACAACTGTTTCAGCCGTTCACTGCCAGATACACATTGGCAGAATTGTAATTGGTTTGCATAATGTAAATGACCTCTCACCTGAATTACAGTGCTGGCCTGGGCACCCATCCTAGGACTGTACTCAGGGTGGCAGCAGTCAGTATCATTGTAAATGGGGTTTGTGATCCAACACCATTTTAAGGCCACTGCCAGCCCACTTATGCCAAATGGGGCATTTTAAGTTCAGGCGTCCTCAGTCACAATGCATTCACACATTACATTTACCAGCTCTGACTCTGAACCAACAGGGGTTTCTCATTTTATGTTTGGTTGGTTAAAGTTTCCATTTAAATTCCTTTCCTGTTCTTACATCTCCTTCTTTCTTCCTTATTCCGACCTTGTAGTCTATAGAATTTTCCTGATATAAGTTTAAATTCTTCATTTTAGAGATATCTAACCAGAATCGTTCATTTTGCAGTTTGCTCCATCCCATTGGATACATGAAAACACATGGAAGTTACAGTGGGAAACAAGCCATTCAGCCCAACAGCCCATGTCTGTGTTTATCCTCCACAAGAGAAAATAATTCAAATCCCATTTCTCTGCCGTCTTCCCAGATCGCTTCATCCTCTTCTCCTTCATTCCTCTTTCCAATCTGATCCTGAATATCGACATTGTTTCTACCTCAGTCACTAACTCTGAAGTGAATTATATGAGCCTTTATATGAAGAGATTTAGTTTTGAACAACCGGAAACAGTCAGTCCCATCCTTCGATAATTTTAAACACTCTGACCTTATTCACCAATAATTTGATTTGTTCCAATCTCGAAGAACTAATTTTCAAGCTTTCATGAGTATTTATTGTTTCTGGCACCTCCTTCATGCCCCAGGTGTCCTTTATATTTTCAGCCACACTGCCTCATTAGATCAATAGAAATAGGAGCAGGGGTAGGCCATTCAGCCCCTCAAGCCTGCTCCGCCATTCAATAAGATCATGGCTGATCCGATTGTGACCTTAACTCCACTTTCCTAAACCTTTGATTCCCTTGTCAATTAAAAATCTGTTAATTCAGCCTTAAGTACATTCAATGGCCCAGCCTCCACTGCTCTCTGGGGAAGAATCTAGAGGGGCTGTTGCCAAAAAGATAGATTTTTTGTGCACCTTTGATAATGCATTTTGGGGTTGTTTTGTAAGCTTTTTCTAACTGTGTATCTTTTATCTTGTAATTTTAAGTTTCTTTTTCTCTTTTCATAAACATTTGAATTCTTCTGGAATTCATTGGAAAAACTCAGCAGCTGTCTGACAGCATCTGTGGTGAGAGAAACAGAGTTAACGTTTTGAGCCCAATATGACTCTTCATTGGAACTGAAGAGAGGTAGAAATGTGATGGGTTTAATGTTGTTGAAAAAGGGGGGAGGGGAGCAAAAGAGAAGGTCAGGGATAAGTTAGAGGGCAAGGTTGACTAAATGACAAAGATGTCATGGAACACAAGGCAAAGGCAGTGGTAATGATAATATTAAATATACAAAGCATTGGTCCAGGGTAGGTGTTAGCAACAGAATAAAGGTTAGCTCTGTCTGAAAGCAAAAACATGAGAACAAGATACAGGCTGGCACTTGGGGGAAAAAGTCAAAATGGAGGACAGAGTTCAACTCAATGTTGAGTCCACGAGGCTGTAAAGTTCCTAATCAGAAGGTGAGGTACTTTTCCTCCAGTTTGTGTTGGGCTTCACTGGAACATTGTAGGAGGATGAGATAAGAACCATGAGCATGACAGTAAGATGGTGAATTGAAATGGCAAGCGACAGGAAGGTTGGGGTCATGCTTGCAGACTGAGTCAAAGTGTTCCACACAGCAAAAACAAAAAATGCTGGAAAAACTCAGCAGGTCTAACAGCGTCCGTGGAGAGAAAGACAGAGTTAAAGTTTAACGTCTGTATGACTTCTTCAGAGCTAAAGAGAAGTTAAAATGGGATGAAATGTATACTGTTAAGGGGGAGTGGGAAAGCTGGATAGAAGGCCAGCAATAAGTAGAGGCAAAGGAGAGATTGCCAAAGATGTCATAAACAAAAGTCAAAGGGGTGTTAATGGTGGTGGTACTGGCTAAAGGAAGTGCTGATGGTGACATTAAGGATAGAAAGCAGAATGTGATAATAGCCGGACAAGTGTAAACTCTCTGGAAAGAACAACATGAACAAGTGATAGATGGCCCTTGTGGGAGTGGGGTGGAGGAAGGGGACAGTTGTAGGAAAAAAGATCGAAAAATAGGATAAAAGGTGGTATAAAATAATGAATAAAAATAAAAATAATAAAGTTAAAAATAAGTGGATAAAAAATAAAAATGAAAAATTAAAATGAATATTGAAAAAAAGGGATAAAAAAGAGGTGAGGATAAAGGAGAGAGTTCATGGTCTGAAGTTGTTGAACTCAATGTTAAGTCCGGAAGGCTGTAAAGTGCCTAGTCAGAAGATGAGGTGCTGTTCCTCCAGTTTGCGTTGAGCTTCACTGGAACATTGCAGCAGGCCAAGGACGGACATGTGGGCATGAGAGCAGGGTGGAGTACTGAAATGGCAAGCGACAGAAAGATCTGGGTCATGCTTGCAGACAGTCTGAAGGTGTTCCGCAAACCATTCACCCAGTCTGTGTTCGGTCTCTCCAATGTAGAGGAAACCACATTGGGAGCAGCGAATGCAGTAGACTAAATTGAGGGAAGTGCAAGTGAAGTGCTGCTTCACTTGAAAGGAGTGTTTGGGCCCTTGGACGGTGAGGAGAGGGGAAGTAAAGAGGCAGGTGTTGCACCTTCTGCGGTTGCATGGGAAGGTGCCGTGGGAGAAGGATAAGGTGTTGGGGGTGACGGAGGACCAGACCAGGGTGTCCTGAAGGGAACGGTCCCTACGGAATGCCGACAGGGGGGTGAAGGGAAGATGTATTTAGTAGTGGCATCATGCTGGAGTTGACAGAAATGGCGGAAGATGATCCTTTGAATGAGGAGGCTGGTGAAAAGTGTGGACAAGGGGGACTCTACCATGGTTCTGGAAGGGAGAGAAAGGTGTGAGGGCAAAGGTGCAGAGGGTTGGACATGGCTGAGGGCCCTGTCCATCACAGTGGGGGAAACCTCGGTTAAGGAAGAAGGAAGACATGTCAGAAGCGCCGTTTTGGAAAATGGCATCATCAGAGCAGATGCGACGAAGGTGAAGGAACTGAGAGAATGGGATGGAGTCTTTACAGGAAGCGGGGTGTGAGGACCTGTAGTCGAGGTAGCTGTGGGAGTTGGTAGGCTTGTAATGGATATTGGTGGACAGTCTATCACCAGAAATTGAGACAGAGAGATCAAGGAAGGGAAGGGAAGTCGGAGATGGACTATATGAAGGTGAGAGAGGGGTGGAAATTGGAAGCAAAATTGATCATTTTGTCCAGGTCCAGATGAGAGCATGAAGTGGCACCGAAGCAATCATTGATGTACCGGAGAAAGAGTTGTGGGGGGTGGCCTGAGTATGAATGGAATAAGGAATGTTCCACATAACCTATAAAGAGTCAGGCATAACTGAGGCCCATGTGGGTAACCATAGCCCCACCTTTTATTTGGAGGAAGTGAGACAAGTTTAAAGAGAAATTGTTCAGTGTGAGAACAAGTTCAGCCAGACAGAGGAGAGTAGTGGTGGATGGGGATTGTTCAGGCTTCTGTTCAAGGAAGAAGCGGAGAGCCCTCAGACCATCTTAGTGAGGGATGGAGGTGTAGAGAGATTGGACGTCCATGGTGAAGAGGAGGCGGTTGGAGCCAGGAAACTGGAAATTGTTGATATGACGTAGGGCATCAGAGGAATCACGGATGTAGGTGGGAAGAGGCTGGACAAGGGGACAGAGAACGGAGTCAAGAAAAGAAGAAATGAGTTCTGTGGGGCAGGAACAGGCTGACACGATCGATCTACTGGGACAGTCCTGTTTATGGATTTTGGGGAGGTAGAAGCGAGCTGTCCAAGGTTGGGAGACTGTGAGGTTGGAAGCTGTGGAGGGAAGATCTCTGGAGGAGATGAGGTCAGTGACAGTCCTGGAAACAATGGCTTGATGTTCAGTGGTGGGGTCATGGTCCAGGGGGAGGTAGGAGGAAGTATCTGCGAGTTGAAGCTCAACCTCTGCGAGGTAGAGGTCAGTGCACCAGACAACAACAGCACCACCCTTGTCATCAGGTTTGATAACAAAGTCGGTTCGATCTGAGAGAATGGAATGCGGTGAGTTCATAAGGAAACAGGTTAGAGTGGGTGAGAGGGGCAGAGAAATTGAGATGGCTGATGTCATGCCGACTGTTCTCAATGAAAAGATCAAGAGCAGGTCAGAGGCCAGAGGGAGGGGTCCAGATGGAGGGAGAATACTTGAGGCGGGAGAAAGGATCTGTTGAAGGGGGAAGGACTCCTGCCCAAAGAAATTAGCACAGAGGCGAAGGCAGCGGAAGAAGAGTTCAGCATCGTGCCGAGCCCGACATTCATTGAGGTGAGGGTTTACAGGTATGAAACTGAGTCCTTTGCTGAGTACTGAACATTCAGCATCAGAGAGGGAAAGGTCAGAGGGTATGGTGAATACACGGCCGGGACTGGGATTAGAAGACGGGATGGGGGTCAGAGGAATGGGAAGGGGTGGAGGGTCCTGGATGGGTGTTGGCGTCGATGAGTTGTTGGAGCTTGCGTTCCTTAACACCTGAAAGGAAGAAACAAAGTTTCTTGTTGAGGCGAAGAATAAAACGAAACTGGGGACAAGGACAGACAAAGACAGAGATAGGGTGAGTTGGTGCTGCTAGAGGGAGAGGTTGAGTGTGTTCATATAGCAGCGCATGTCCCTGAGTGTGGATCTCAGGATGTGATGAGAACAGCAGTCCGAGGATCGTTGTACATTCTGGAGATACCTGTAATCCTGGGTGGGTTCAAAACATGAGGGATGGAACTTCAGTTGGAATCCACATGGGGTAAGTCGGAGATGGAGACAGTCACTGAGGAAGGAAATATGGCTGTGAAAGTGAGTTTTGGTAAACACCTTGTCAAACACCAGGAGGGAATTGGAAAGCAATGAAGGTGAACAGGGCAAAAGAGACAAGCAGAAATCCTGTCAGAGAGAAGAGCAGTACTTCTTCAAGGCGGGCATTCCTGGAAGAGAAGGAGCAGTTGATTAAACACTAAAATAAAGGCAAAATACTGGGGATGCTGGAAATCTGAAACAAAAACAAAAAATGCTGGAAAAACTCAGCAGGTCTGACAGCATCTGTGGAAAGAAAGACAGAGTTAACGTTTTGAGTCCAAATGGCTCTTCTTCAGAGGTAAAGAGAAGAAAAAATTGGTGAAATTTATACTGTTTAAGGAGGCTGGGGCAAGTGAAGCTAGATAGAAGGTCAATGATAGATGGAGGCAAAGGAGAGATTGGCAAAGATGTCAAAGGGGTGTTAATTGTGGTGGTACTAGCTAAAGGAGGTGCTGATGGTGACATTAAGGATAGAAAGCAGAATGTGATAATAGCCAGACAAAGATAAGAACAACATGAACAAATGACAGATGGGCCCTAGTGAGGGTGGGGTGGTGGGAAAAAAGATTGAAAATAGGATAAAAGGATAAAATAATGAATGAAAACAAAAATAAATAAAGATAAAAATAAGTGGATAAAAAGTAAACATTTAAAATGAATATTGGAAAAAGGAGATAAAAAAGGGGTGGGGATGGAGGAGAGAGTTCATGACCTGAAATTGTTGAACTCAATATTAAGTCCAGAAGGCCGTAAAGTACCTAACTGGAAGATGAGGTGCTGTTCCTCCAGTTTGCTCCTGGCTTCACTGGAACAATGCAGCAAGCCAAGGACAGACATGTGGGCATGAGAGCAGGGTGGAGTGTTGAAATGGCAAGCGACAGGGAGGTCTGGGTCATGCTTGCAGACAGACTGAAGGTGTTCCACAAAGCGGTTGCCCAATCTGCGTTTGGTCTCTCCAATGTAGAGGAGACCACATGGTAAGCAGTAATGACAGTAGACGAGATTGAAATAAATCACTGGAAGGGGTGTTTGGGGTTTCAGGCAGTGAGGAGGGAGGAGGTAAAGAGGCAGTTGTTACATCTCCTGTGATTGCATGGGAAGGAGCCGTGGGAAGGGATGAGACATTGCAGGTGATGGAGGAATGGAACAGGGTGTCACGGCGGGGGGGAATGGTCCCTACGGAATGCTGACAGGGGAGAAAAGGGGAAGATGTGTTGGTGGTGGCATCTTGCTGGTGGAGTTGGCAGAATTGGTGGAGGATAATCCTTTCAATATAGAGGCTGGGAGGGTGGAAAGAGAGGACCAGGCGAACCCTATCGTAGTTCTGGGAAGGCAGGGAAGGGGTGAGGACAGAAGTGCGGGAAATAGGTCAGACACGGTTGAAGGCCCTGTCAACCACAATTGGGGAGGGAGGGAAAACTTAACTGAGGAAAAAGGGAGAAATGGCAGAAGTGCCATTATGGAAAGTAGCATCATAAGAACATATGTGATGGAGACAGAGAAACTGGGAGAATGGAATGGAGTCCTTGCCGGAGGCAGGAGGTATAGTCGAGGTATCTGTGGGAGTCGGTGGGTTTGTAATGAATATTATTAGACAGACTATCCCCAGAAATTGATTTCTTCCTCGAACAGAGGCCCGAACAATCCCCATCCACCACTACTCTCCTCCGTCTGGCTGAACTTGTTCTCACACTGAACAATTTCTCCTTAAACTCCTCTCACTTTCTCCAAATAAAAGGTGTGGTCATGGGTACCCGCATGGGCCCCAGCTATGCCTGTCTCTTTATGGGGTATGTGGAACATTCTTTGTTCCAGTCCTACTCCAGCCTCTTCCCACAACTCTTTCTCCGGTACATCGATGATTGCTTCAGTGCTGCTTCATGCTCTTGTCTGGACCTGGAAAAATTTATTAATTTTGCTTCCAATTTCCACCCCTCCATCATTTTCACATGGTCCATCACTGACACTTCCCTTCCCTTCCTTGACCTCTCTGTCTCAATTTCTGGTGGTAGACTGTCCACCAATATCCATTACAAGCCTGCCGACTCCCACAGCTACCCTGACTACAGCTCCTCACACCCCACATCCTGTAAGGACTCCATCCCATTCTCTCAGTTTCTTAGCCTCCATCGCATCTGTTCTGATGTTGCCACTTTCAAAAACAGTTCCTCTGACATGTCTTCCTTCTTCCTTAACCAAGGTTTTCCACCCACGGTGGTTGACAGGGCCCTGAACCGTGTCCAGCCCATCTCCCGCGCATCCGCCCTCACACCTTCCTCTCCCTCCCAGAAACATGATAGAGTACCCCTTGTCCTCACTTATCACCCCACCAGCCTTCGCATTCAAAGGATCATCCTCCGCCATTTCTGCCAACTCCAGCATGACGCCACCACCAAACACATCTTCCCTTCACCACCACCCCCCTCCCAAACCCCGGCAGCATTCCGTAGGGATCATTCCCTCCGGGACACCCTGGTCCACTCTTCCATCACCCCCTACATCTCAACCCCCTCCCACGGCACCTTCCCATGCAACCGCAGAAAGTGCAACACCTGCCCCTTTACTTGCCCCCTCCTCACCGTCCAAGGGCCCCAAACCCTCCTTTCAAGTGAAGCAGCATTTCACTTGCACTTCCCTCAATTTAGTCTACTGCATTCGCTGCTCCCAATGCGGTTTCCTCTACATTGGAGAGACCAAACGCAGACTGGGTGACCACTTTGTGGAACACCTTCGGTCTGTCTGCAAGCATGACCCAGACCTTCCTGTCGCTTGCCATTTCAACACTCCACCCTGCTCTCATGCCCACATGTCCGTCCTTGGCCTGATGCATTGTTCCAGTGAAGCTCAACACAAACAGAAGGATCAGCACTTAATCTTGCAACGAGGCACTCTACAGCCTTCCAGACTGAAAATGAGTTCAACAATTTCAGATCATGAACTCTCTCCTCCAGCCCCACGCCCTTTCCGATCCCCCTTTTTCCAATAATTTATATAGATTTTTCTTTTCCCATCTACTTCCATTATTTTAAAATGTATTTGCATCCATTGTTTTATCTTTACCTTTTAGCCTTTTTTGATCCCTTCCCCCCACCCCACCCCCACTAGGGCTATCTGTACCTTTATTATCACATTCCTTAGATAGTATCACTAGCTTCAACACCTCTTTGTTCTTTTGTCTGTGACATCTTTTGGTTATCTCCACCTATCACTGGCCCTCTAACCAGCTCTACTTATCCCACCCCCTCCCACCCCTCCTTGAACCAGCTTATATTTCACCTCTTTTCTATTTTTCCTTAGTTCTGTTGAAGGGTCATTCGGACTCGAAACGTTAACTGTGTTCTTCTCTGCAAAACCTGTCAGACCTGCTGAGTTTCTCCAGGTATTTTTGTTTTTGTTTTGGATTTCCAGCATCCACATTTTTTTGCTTTTATCTTAAGGAAAAGGAAGTGTTGGAGATGGACCATATGAAGGTGAGAAAGCGGTAGAAATTGGAACCAAAATTGATTAATTTTTCCAGTTGCAGATGAGAGCATGAAGCGTCACTGAAGTAATCATCGATGTACCAGAGAAAGAGTTGTGGAAGGGGGCCGGATTATGACTGGAACAAGGGATGTTCCACGTACCCCATAAAGAGACAGGCAAAGCTGGGGCCCATGCGGGTACCCATAGTCACACCTTTTATTTGGAGGAAGTGAGACAAGTTTAAGGAGAAATTGTTAAATGGGAGAACAAGTTCAGCCAGACAGAGGAGAGTGGTGGTGGATGGGAATTCTTCCAGCCTCCATTCAACGAAGAAGCGGAGAGCCCTCAGACTGTCTTGGTGGGGGACGGAGGTGTAGGGGGATGGAGGTGTTGGGGGGATGTAGGGGAATGGAGGTGTTGGGGGGATGTAGGGGGATGGGGGGATGTAGGGGTGGGGGGATGTAGGGGGATGAGGGGTGTAGGGGGGGATGGAGGTGTATGGGGGATGGAGGTATAGGGGGATGGAGGTGTAGGGGGGATGTAGGGGGATGGAGGTGTTGAGGGGATGTAGGGGGATGGAGGTGTAGGGGGATGGAGGTGTAGGGGGTTGGAGGTGTTGAGGGGATGTAGGGGGATGGAGGTGTAGGGGGATACAGGTGTTGGCGGGATGTAGGGGGATGGAGGTATGGGGGGATGGAGGTGTTGGGGGATGTAGCGGGATGGAGGTGTAAGGGGATGGAGGTGTAGGGGGATGGAGGTGTAGGGGGGATGGAGATGTCGGGGATGGAGGTGTTGGGGGGATGGAGGTGTAGGGGGGATGTAGGGGGATGGAGGTGTTGGGGGGATGGAGGTGTTGGCGGGATGGAGGTGTTGGCGGGATGGAGGTGTTGGCGGGATGGAGGTGTAGGGGGGGATGGAGGTGTAGGGGGGGATGGAGGTGTAGGGGGGGATGGAGGTGTAGGGGGGATGTAGGGGGATGGAGGTGTAGGGGGATGGAGCTGAAGGGGGATGGAGCTGTAGGGGGATGGAGGTGTTGGCGGGATGTAGGGGGATGGAGGTATGGGGGGGATGGAGGTGTGGGGGGGACGGAGGTGTAGGGGGGACGGAGGTGTAGGGGGGACGGACGTGTAGGGGGGGATGGAGGTGTAGGGGGGGTACAGAGGTGTAGGAGGGTGACGGAGGTGTAGGGGGGGATGGAGGTATAGGGGGGATGGAGGTATAGGGGGGGATGGACGTCCATAGTGAAGAGGAGGCAGCTCAGGGCAGGATACTGGAAATTGTTACAGGGACAGAGGGTGTCAGAAGAATCACGAATGTAGGTGGGAGGAAAAATTTTCTGCCCTTGTACAGTCTCTTCATGCAGTCGAAGGTCTGGGCGGCACGTTTAACAGGCACCCAGAAACCCGCACTCCCCCTCCCCGGGCAGCCCACCCTCCCCCTCCCCCTACCCGGGCAGCCCACCCTCCCCCTCCCCCTCCCCCTCCCCGGGCAGCCCGCCATCTCCCTTCCACCTTTGTCTGGCCACTGCTCCACCCACCCCTGCCGACCTTCTTTGGTCATCCTCCTCACAACTTGCATTGTTACCACCCTGTCTCAATAGTCTGGCATCTACAGTCACTACCGAAAGAGGACAATGCAGCAGCAACTCCGTTAATAATGCAAGAATTCAACCTTGCCAGGTACACACTACTTATGTGCAGTTGTGAATGTGAACTTTCTAATTTGTCGCTGGCGGGAACCTTAATTTTGGCGATCTGACCTTTTTATAAGCATGCATGACATGTTCGTGCATTCGAAAGGGTTCTTGACATTGATTGTTGGGAAGCTTGACCCAACTTTAAAGTCCCGAGAACAGAATTGCTAACGTTCATCAAGAAACTGATGTTTGGCCTCACGCCTGCACACAGATCTCTCTCCACAGATACTGCCAGACCTGCTGAGCTTTTCCTGCACTTTGTTTTTATTTTGTACTGAAAACAGTTACTTGTAGGTAAATCAGTGCCTGATCAGCAAGAGTTATTCATGGAAAAGACTGTGAGGATTCTGAGCAAGTCTGTTCCATTAAAGAAAAAAGGGTAGTACTAACAAATCCACAGTCCCGTGAATGTCAAGGGGCTTTAAGAAGATGATAAAGAAAAATAGGGAAGTTTATGACAAATTCCAATGGCTCAACACTACAGAAAAACACTACAGAAAAACACTACAGAAAAACACTACAGAAAACCTAGAGGAAGATAAAAATTGTAGGAGTGAAATTAAAAAGAAAATTAGGAAAGCAAAGAGAGGGAATGAAAAGTATTGGTAAGTAAAATCAAGGAAAGCCCAAAGATATTTTAGAGATACATGAAAAGCAAGAGGATAATTAAAGAAAGAGTCGGGTCTAATAGGGCCCAGAAGGGCGGAGAATGTGCGTGGAGGCAGAGAACATTGGTATGGTTCTTAATGAATACTTTGCATCTGTTTCCACAAAAGTGAGTGATGATACAGGCTTTGCAATCAGACAGGAGGAGTGTGAAATATTAGATGAAATTAACATAGTGAGAAAGAATGCATTGAGGGGTTTAACATCTTTGGAAGTGGATAAATCTCCAGGCCCAGGTGAAATGTATTCGAATAGTCCTGACCACCATTTTCCAATCCTCTCTGGTTAAGATGTGGTGCTAGAGGACCGGAGGACAGCTAACATTGTACTTTAGTTTAAAAAGGGAGAAAGGGACAGATCAAGTAATTCTGAAGGGCAAGTTAAATCATCATTTAAAAAGTCATGGATTAATCAAAGAGAGTCAGTAGGGATTTGTTAAGGGAAGATCATGTTTGCTAACCTAATTCAATTGTTTGAGGAGTTGAGGTTGATGAGGGGAGGGCATTTGATATTATCTATCTGAATTTTAACAAGGCTTTTATAAGGTCCCATATGTCAGACTGGTCACAAAGATAAAAGCCCATGGGATCCAAGGCAAAATGGCAAGTTGGATCCAAAATTGACTCAGGGGCAGGAAGCAAAGGTTGATGCTTGCTTTTCTGACTGGAAGGCTGTTTCCAGTGGGGTTCCACTGGGCTGTTTGAACTTCAATGCAGGTGGTATGATTAAAAAGTTTTAAGTCGATACAAAAATTGGCTGAAGAAGAAAGCTGTAGACTGCAGGAAGATATCAATTGTCCAGTCAGGTGGATAAAACAGGGGCAAAAGGAGTTTAGTCTGGACAAGTATGAGGTAATGTATTTGGGGAAGGCAAACAAGGCAAGGGAATCCACAGTAAACAGGAGGATATTGAGAAGTGTGGAGGAACAGAGGGATCTTGGAGTACAAGTCGACTGATCCCTGAAGGTGGCTGGACAGGTAGATAAGGTGGTTAAGAAGGCAAGTGGGACAGTTTCCTTTAGTAACTGAGGCACAGAATATCAGAGCAGGGAAGTTGAAATGGAATGTATAAAACACAAGTTAGACCACAGCTGGAGTACTGCATACACTGCGCTATAGGAAAGGTGTGATTTCATTACAGCGGGTACAGAGGAGATTTACAAGGATGTTGCCTGGAATGGAGGATTTTAGTGTTGAGGAAAGATTGGATAGGCTGGGTTGGTTTTCATTGGAACAGAGGAGGCTGACGGGAAACATAATTGAAGTGTCCAAAATGATGAGGGCTCTAGATGGAACGCATAGGAAGACTCTATTCCCATTGATTGAGTTTCCATAACCAGGGGACAGAAATCTATGCTAAGAGGTAGGAGGTTTAGCAGGGATTTGTTAATCATTGTCGGGCAGGCTCCAGGGTTCAAATAAGGCTCAGTGGGAACACTATTACTGTACTTTCAAAAAGTAGGCCACACAGCCAGAGAGCTTGGAGGGAACATTGGCATTGATACTACTGGGCTTAGAGAATAGACACGGTTAACATTCTCGAGTTCCGAGTTCAACGCTAACAGTATTGAGTTCCAAGAAGACACAATACTAACACAACCGAGTTCACAGAATGCAGAGTTTTAACAACTGAGTCCAGGGAATTCACAATGCTAGCTTGACCAAGCTTAGAGAATGCAAAGTATTAACAGTTCAGAGAAAGCACAGAGTTAACATTACCAAGTTCATAGCATGTTCATCAAATTCAGATAACGGACAGCACGAATACAACCAAGGTCAGAGATTGCATAACATTAACTCCATTGAGTTGGGAGAATATAAGCACTGACATAACCGAGGTTGGAGAATTCACAGCACCAACATGACCGAGCATAGAGAATTCACAACGCTAACATGGCTGAGCTTAATGAATTCACAGCACCAACATGACTGAGCATAGAGAATTCACAGCGCGACCATGACTGAGCTTAGAGAATTTACAGCAGAAACATAACCGAGCTTAGAGAGCTCACAGAGCTAACATGACCGAGCTTAGTGAATTTACAGCACAAACATGACTGAGCTTAATGAGTTCATAGCGCTCACGTGACCAAGCTTAGAGAATCCACAGAGATAACATGACTGAGTTTAGAGAATCCAGAGATAACATGAACGAGTTTAGAGAATTCACAGAGATAACATGACCAAGCTTAGTGAATGCACAGCGCAAGCATGACCGAGCTTAGTGAATTCACAGCGCAAGCATGACCGAGCTTAGTGAATTCACAGCGCAAACATGACCGAGCTTAGTGAATTCACAGCGCAAGCATGACTGAGCTTAGTGAATTCACAGCGCAAACATGACCGAGCTTAGTGAATTCACAGCGCAACCATGACCGAGCTTAGTGAATTCACAGTGCAACCATGACCGAGCTTAGTGAATTCACAGCGCAAGCATGACGGATCTTAGAGAATTCACAGCGCAAACATGACCGAGCTTAGTGAATTCACAGTGCAAGCATGACCGAGCTTAGGGAATCCACAGCGCAAGCATGACCAAGCTTAGTGAAGTCACAGCGCAAACATGACCAAGCTTAGTGAATTCACAGCGCAAGCATGACCGAGCTTAGTGAATTCACAGCGCAAGCATGACCGAGCTTAGTGAATTCACAGCGCAAGCATGACCGGACTTATGAATTCACAATGCTAATATAACAGAGCTTAGAGAATTCACAGCGCTCAAAGAATTCACAGCACACACATGACCGAGCTTATTGAATTCACAGCACAACCATGACCGAGCTTAGTGAACTCACCATGCTAATATAATAGAGCTTAGAGAATTCACAGCACTCAAAGAATTCACAGCACAACCATGACCACGCTTAGTGAATTCACAGCGCAACCATGACCGAGCTTAGTGAATTCACAGCGCAAACATGACCAAGCTTAGTGAACTCACCACGCTAATATAACAGAGCTTAGAGAATTCACAGCGCTAACATGATCGAGCTTAGTGAACTCACAGCAAAACATAACTGAGCTTAGAGAATTCACAGTGTGACCATGACTGAGCTTAGAGAATTCACAGCAGAAACATAACCGAGCTTAGAGAGCTCACAGAGCTAACATGACCGAGCTTAATGAATTTACAGTACATGACTGAGCTTAATGAATTCATAGCGCTTACATGACCAAGCTTAGAGAATCCACAGAGATAACATGACCGAGCTTAGAGAATTCACAGAGCTAACACGACCGAGTTTAAAGAATTCACAAAGCTAACATGACCAAGCTTAGTGAATTCATAGCATTCACATGACCGAGCTTAGTGAATTCACAGCGCAAGCATGACCGTGCTTAGTGAATTCACAGCGCAAACATGACCGGACTTATGAATTCACAATGCTAAAATAACAGAGCTTAGAGAATTCACAGCGCTCAAAGAATTCACAGCACACACGACCAAGCTTATTGAATTCACAGCACAACCATGACCGAGCTTAGAGAATTCACAGCACTAATATAACAGAGCTTAGAGAATTCACAGCGCTCAAAGAATTCACAGCGCACACATGACCGAGCTTATTGAGTTCACAGCACAACCATGACCGAGCTTAGTGAACTCACCACACTAATATAACAGAGCTTAGAGAATTCACAGCACTCAAAGAATTCACAGCACAACCATGACCATGCTTAGTGAATTCACAGCGCAACCATGACCAAGCTTAGTGAATTCACAGTGCAAACATGACCGAGCTTAGTGAATTCACAGCGCAACCATGACCGAGGTTAGTGAATTCACAGTGCAACCATGACCGAGCTTAGTGAATTCACAGCGCAAGCATGACGGAGCTTAGAGAATTCACAGCGCAAACATGACCGAGCTTAGTGAATTCACAGCGCAAGCATGACCGAGCTTAGGGAATCCACAGCGCAAGCATGACCAAGCTTAGTGAAGTCACAGCGCAAACATGACCAAGCTTAGTGGATTCACAGCGCAAGCATGACCGAGCTTAGTGAATTCACAGCGCAAGCATGACCGAGCTTAGTGAATTCACAGCGCAAGCATGACCGGACTTATGAATTCACAATGCTAATATAACAGAGCTTAGAGAATTCACAGCGCTCAAAGAATTCACAGCACACACATGACCGAGCTTATTGAATTCACAGCACAACCATGACCACGCTTAGTGAATTCACAGCGCAACCATGACGAAGCTTAGTGAATTCACAGCGCAAACATGACCGAGCTTAGTGAATTCACAGCGCTAACATGACCAAGCTTAGTGAATTCACAGCACTAACATGACCAAGCTTAATGAACTCACAGCGAAACATGACCAAGCTTAGTGAATTCACAGCGCTAACATGACCCAGCCTAGAGAATTCACAGCGCTAACATGACCGAGCTTAGTGAATTCACAGTGCTAACATGACCAAGCTTAGTGAATTCACAGTGCTAACATGACCAAGCTTAGTGAATTCATAGCGCTAACATGACCGAGCTTAGAGAATTCACAGAGCTAACATGACCGAGCTTAGTGAATTCACAGTGCTAACATGACCAAGCTTAGTGAATTCACAGTGCAAGCATGACCAAGCTTAGTGAATTCACAGCGCTAACATGACCAAGCTTAGAGAATTCACAGCGCTAACATGACTGAGCCTAGTGAATTCACAGAGCTAACACAGCCGAGTTTAAAGAATTCACAGAGCAAACATGACCAAGCTTAGTGAATTCATAGCATTCACATGACCGAGCTTAGTGAATTCACAGTGCAAGCATGACCGAGCTTAGTGAATTCACAGCGCAAACATGACCGGACTTATGAATTCACAATGCTAAAATAACAGAGCTTAGAGAATTCACAGCGCTCAAAGAATTCACAGCACACACATGACCAAGCTTATTGAATTCACAGCACAACCATGACCGAGCTTAGAGAATTCACAGCGCTAATATAACAGAGCTTAGAGAATTCACAGCACTCAAAGAATTCACAGCACAACCATGACCACGCTTAGTGAATTCACAGCGCAACCATGACCAAGCTTAGTGAATTCACAGCGCAAACATGACCGAGCTTAGTGAATTCACAGCGCTAACATGACCAAGCTTAATGAACTCACAGCGAAACATGACCAAGCTTAGTGAATTCACCGTGCTAACATGACCCAGCCTAGAGAATTCACAGCGCTAACATGACCGAGCTTAGTGAATTCACAGTGCTAACATGACCAAGCTTAGTGAATTCACAGTGCTAACATGACCAAGCTTAGTGAATTCATAGCGCTAACATGACCGAGCTTAGAGAATTCACAGAGCTAACATGACCGAGCTTAGTGAATTCACAGTGCTAACATGACCAAGCTTAGTGAATTCACAGTGCAAGCATGACCAAGCTTAGTGAATTCACAGAGCTAACATGACCGAGCTTAGAGAATTCACAGCGCTAACATGACTGAGCCTAGTGAATTCACAGAGCTAACACAGCCGAGTTTAAAGAATTCACAGAGCTAACATGACCAAGCTTAGTGAATTCATAGCATTCACATGACCGAGCTTAGTGAATTCACAGCGCAAGCATGACCGAGCTTAGTGAATTCACAGCGCAAACATGACCGGACTTATGAATTCACAATGCTAAAATAACAGAGCTTAGAGAATTCACAGCGCTCAAAGAATTCACAGCACACACGACCAAGGTTATTGAATTCACAGCACAACCATGACCGAGCTTAGAGAATTCACAGCGCTAATATAACAGAGCTTAGAGAATTCACAGCGCTCAAAGAATTCACAGCTCACACATGACCGAGCTTATTGAATTCACAGCACAACCATGACCGAGCTTAGTGAACTCGCCACGCTAATATAACAGAGCTTAGAGAATTCACAGCACTCAAAGAATTCACAGCACAACCATGAACACGCTTAGTGAATTCACAGCGCAACCATGACCAAGCTTAGTGAATTCACAGCGCAAACATGACCGAGCTTAGTGAATTCACAGCGCTAACATGACCAAGCTTAATGAACTCACACCGAAACATGACCAAGCTTAGTGAATTCACAGTGCTAACATGACCCAGCCTAGAGAATTCACAGCGCTAACATGACCGAGCTTAGTGAATTCACAGTGCTAACATGACCAAGCTTAGTGAATTCACAGTGCTAACATGACCAAGCTTAGTGAATTCATAGCGCTAACATGACCGAGCTTAGAGAATTCACAGAGCTAACATGACCGAGCTTAGTGAATTCACAGTGCTAACATGACCAAGCTTATTGAATTCACAGCACAACCATGACCAAGCTTAGAGAATTCACAGCACTAATATAACAGAGCTTAGAGAATTCACAGCGCTCAAAGAATTCACAGCACACACATGACCGAGCTTATTGAGTTCACAGCACAACCATGACCGAGCTTAGTGAACTCACCACGCTAATATAACAGAGCTTAGAGAATTCACAGCACTCAAAGAATTCACAGCACAACCATGACCAAGCTTAGTGAATTCACAGCGCTAACATGACCAAGCTTAGTGAATTCACAATGCTAACATGACCCAGCCTAGAGAATTCACAGCGCTAACATGACCGAGCTTAGTGAATTCACAGTGCTAACATGACCAAGCTTAATGAATTCACAGTGCTAACATGACCCAGCCTAGAGAATTCACAGCGCTAACATGACCGAGCTTAGTGAATTCACAGTGCTAACATGACCAAGCTTAGTGAATTCACAGTGCAAGCATGACCAAGCTTAGTGAATTCACAGCGCTAACATGACCGAGCTTAGTGAATTCACAGTGCTAACATGACCAAGCTTAGTGAATTCACAGCGCTAACATGACCAAGCTTAATGAACTCACAGCGAAACATGACCAAACTTAGTGAATTCACAGTGCTAACATGACCCAGCCTAGAGAATTCACAGCGCTAACATGACCGAGCTTAGTGAATTCACAGTGCTAACATGACCAAGCTTAGTGAATTCATAGCGCTAACATGACCGAGCTTAGAGAATTCACAGAGCTAACATGACCGAGCTTAGTGAATTCACAGTGCTAACATGACCAAGCTTAGTGAATTCACAGCGCAAGCATGACCAAGCTTAGTAAATTCACAGCGCTAACATGACTGAGCCTAGTGAATTCACAGAGCTAACACGGCCGAGTTTAAAGAATTTACAGAGCTAACATGACCAAGCTTAGTGAATTCATAGCATTCACATGACCGAGCTTAGTGAATTCAGAGCACAAGCATGACCAAGCTTAGTGAATTCACAGCGCAAACATGACCAGACTTATGAATTCACAATGCTAACATAACAGAACTTAGAGAATTCACAGCGCTCAAAGAATTCACAGCACACACATGACCAAGCTTAGTGAATTCACAGAGCAAACATGACCGGACTTATGAATTCACAATGCTAACATAACAGAACTTAGAGAATTCACAGCGCTCAAAGAATTCACAGCACACACATGACCAAGCTTATTGAATTCACAGCACAACCATGACGGAGCTTAGTGAATTCACAGCGCAAACATGACTGAGCTTAGTGAACTCACCACGCGAATATAACAAAGCTTAGAGAATTCACAGCGCTAACATGACCGAGCTTAGTGAACTCACAGCGAAACTTGACCGAGCTTAGTGAACTCACAGCGAAACTTGACCGAGCTTAGTGAACTCACAGCGCTAAAATGACCCAGCCTAGAGAATTCACAGCGCTAACATGACCAAGCTTAGTGAATTCACAGTGCTAACACGACCAAGCTTAGAGAGTTCACAGCGCTAACATGACAGAGCTTAGTAAATTCACAACGTTAACATGATTGAGCTTAGAGAATTCACAGCACTAACATGACCGAGCTTAGTGAATTCACAGTGCTAACATGACCAAGCTTAGTGAATTCACAGCACTAACATGATCGAGCTTAGAGAATTCACAGTACTAACATGACCGAGCTTAGAGAATTCACTGCGCTAACATGATCGAGCTTAGTAAATTCACAGCAGTAACAAGACTGAGGTTATAGAATTCACAGCACTAACATGACCAAGTTTAGAGAATGCACAGCACTAACATGACCAAGCTTAGAGAATGCACAGCGCTAACATGACCAAGCTTAGAGAATGCACAGCGCTAACATGACCAAGTTTAGAGAATGCACAGCGCTAACATGACCAAGCTTAGAGAATGCACAGCACTAACATGACCAAGTTTAGAGAATGCACAGCGCTAACATGACCAAGTTTAGAGAATCGACAGAGCTAATGCTATTGAACTCAGAAAGCCAAAGAGTTTTAGCAAAACTGTGCGAGGACAAATACAGGGAGATGGTGGTGTAGTGACAACGTCACTAGTCGAGTAATCCAGAGGCCCAGGCTAATCCTCTGGGGATTATGTGCAAGCACCACCACAGCAGCTGGTGGAATTTAAATTCAATTAATAAAACTCTGGAATTAAAAGCTAGTTTCAGTAATGGCAGCCATGAACCTATCATTGATTCACCTATCTAGTTCACTAATGTCCTTCAGGGAAGGAAACCTGGTGTCATGTCCTGGTCTGGCTTAGACCCACCTCTTAATTGCCCTCAAACCATTCAATTCGAGGACAATTAAGGATGGGAAACAGATGCTGACCTTTCCAGTGATGCCCACATCCTATGAGAGGTTAAAAAATATATAAATCACCTGGGCATGATTCACCAAAATATATCAATCTAGTATCAATATACAGTTGAGTAAAATGACTGAAGTCTAGCTCAGATTTATTAACTGATAGCTTTCTCTAGCAGATGGTTTTGTCTTTGTTAATACTGATAATCTTGCCACTCCCTGAGGCATTGGGACCATGCAGAGGGAGGATAAGGAAAGAACTCTAGACATCAACTCCCACAACATGATCTTGGGATATTACAGTATGTGTGGAAATGTTATATATTACACGTAGGGCAATTAGCAAGGGAAATGCATGATGAAGATTTCCTGAAGAACAGGTCTCAGACAAACTCAGTTATGCTGAGAAAACCATTACATAAAATGGCTCACACACTTCAGGACAGTGAGAAACCTTTTAATGAAGACACTAGTTGCCATATGCTTGAGAGAGAAACCAAGTAATTAGGATAGTATAAAACACACCAGTACCCTTCAGAGGGGTGGAAATAAGTCAAGAAAGATGTAACATTGGAAATTTCAATTCAAGATGAACAGCCAAATATTGAAATGAAGATTATTCACAACATGGAGAATAGCAAAACAGCTCTGGAAAGTCTTTTAAAGCCGAGAAATGATTTCTTGATATATAGGGAGAAATATACTTTCAGGCTTCGCTTGTCATTCAATGTAAATGAACATTTTCTGGTGATACAAATGGGTAGGAATCATTGTGATTGAATAGATAGAGATAGATACATGATACTAATGAATTGTTTTGTCATAGCCATACTTTTAGATATTCAAGGGTAGAATTGTGAGGAAATGGTTAATCCTTGATGTTTAGTTTTTCAGTGGCTAACTGAGTTTCTGTTGGAATTGGAAAAAATCAGTTTGGTTACTAGCAGAGATTTTAAGCAATGAGCAATTAGCTACAAGCTGCAATCAGACATTGGCCGGCAGCTCCTGGAGGCTGAAGGCCCCAGGAACCCCGATGCCAGGCTGGTAAGTGCCTGATTGGGAGTTATTCTCATTGGGTTCCTGAAAATGGCTGCACCAGAGTTACTATTGGTTCTCCACTCAGTGGACGGTGCCATCACTGTGGCCATTCCACTTCCAGTTTGTTTCGCCAAGTGTGATGTAACTGAGATTTATTTGAATTCTTTTAATGGGATGCAGGCATCACTGGTAAGGCCAGCATTTGTTACCCTTCGCTAATTGCCTTTGAAATTCGAAACAAGTTTAGCATCTATTCTCGATTTTGGCATATCTTCTCTAATTTAACTATACAGTGATTGATAACTATCATTTCTAATAATTTTATGTAAACAATGATAATTATTCATAATAATAATTATAACTACACTGCGAGTTACC
Source organism: Isurus oxyrinchus (assembly GCA_026770705.1). NCBI lineage: Eukaryota > Metazoa > Chordata > Chondrichthyes > Lamniformes > Lamnidae > Isurus > Isurus oxyrinchus. Next base: position 69,378,052 of record JANJGN010000020.1, on the reverse strand, counting down.
CTTAAAATAATAGGCACGGGAGATTTTGCTGCCTCCCAGGTTTTGAGCTCAAGGGGATGGCCCGACGCTCCTGTTTATATTTATTTTCCCTCAGGTGAAATTTATGGCATCAAAGGATTATATCATCCCATTTTTCACTTAATAAACTTCAGTTTTAACACAAATGCCTTCAAAACTTATCTTGAATCACAATAATTGAACTGGATGAGCTATCACTTGCCTTGCATAAATGTTTCTTTTAGGAAGTTTATCCCGAGGCTGACAGCTGCTAAATCAAAGAAAGCTTCTCACTGATTGCTCATCTCTTAGAATCTTTGCCAGAAAGCTGATGGCTGGCAGCTGTTCAGACTCAGCAGCGCCATTCAGAGGTGGCCACTGCTGGGATTGCAAGGAGGCCCAGGATTATGGCCTCAGAGGTAGGTGGGGTGCCTCACTGGGACCAATCAAGCAGGCTCTGGCAAGTGCAGGTGGGGGAGGGGCAGTCAGCGTGAAGGGCAAGAGAGCTGTCTCATCAAAGGGGTGGCTATTGTCGCCTCTGTGGGCTACAGGCTGTCTGAACAGGAGGCCACCCCATTATCCACCCCAGGAGCATTCCTGCCCAAGACAAATACCAGCATTGGCGGCATGAAACCCTTAAGCAGCCCTTTACTGGCTCCTTAAGGACCTCAGATGGCCTCAGGGCAGAAAGGTCGGCCTCGACCTTCCTACCACTCACTTAATCAAAGTGATTTAAGAAGGTGGAAAAACTCAGCAGGTCCGGCAGCATCTGCGGAGAGGAATACAGTTAACGTTTCGAGTAGAATGATCCTTCAACAGTTCAGACTCGAAACGTTAACTGTGTTCCTCTCCGCAGATGCTGTCAGACCTGCTGAGTTTTTCCAGGTATTTTTGTTTTTGTTTTGGATTTCCAGCATCCGCAGTTTTTTGCTTTTATCTTTGATTTAGGAAGGTGCCAAGCTCTCCATCCCATGCCTTGCCACCTGATGGAACACCCACCCCCGCTTCACCCCCACCTCCCAATCCACTCCCAGGGGAGCATTAAATCCCACCCAATGACTGGAATCTTCCATTACGGAGTCTAAGCTCGGTGGCACAAGTGGAAGCCAGAGTAATTTCCGCTGTGGGAAGATCAATGATCTTGTGTTGGTCAGCTCATTAATTATGCATCCAGTGAGTCTCTTGATGGAGGATGGCAGGAAGTTGCTAAACCTGCTGTTACTTCATGGGGTCGATGCTCCGGGCACCATATTTAAAGGGCACCCAGACAGCCATTCATTCACTGTAGGCCAGCAGCTCTGGATTACTCATCCAGGAAGTCCCAGAGCAGACAACATGCAGCCCCATGGTTCAGCAAAGCCTCCCTCGTGATTCTGCTCCAGGTTGTCCAGGAAAAGCAGCAAGAGGCCCTTCATCTGACCATGGTGGCAAGGACTGAGATTGCTGCATTCCTCTAGGCTAAGTGGCTTTGCCTACTCACTGCAACTGATTCTCTCATTAGGGCATCCGGCAGTTTAAGTGTGCAAGTGCACAGGGATGAGAGACAGCAGAAAGGCAGGGTTACCTGGAGCCTGCATCATCCAGGTTTCACTGGATCTGTGAACAAATTGCAGTACTTAATCCAGTGAGCATATTCCATTCAGGTTTCCCTCCATCTCCAAGCCAAAGGGCCAGTGCTAAGCCCTGTGACTGCATCCCCAGTGCACCCCTTCCAGGCAAAGGACATCGTGGAGGACCAGAAATGGGTGCTTCTCCTGTTCATACATGACTGTGCATGGATACATTGCTCTTTAACCGGGGTGATGACAGCCGTGTGTAAAAACCCTCCCTCTGACACTATTCCGCTTGCCTCCACTACCGTCAAAACTCTATAGAGAGACCATTGCCTTAGCAGGATAGAAAGGTGAATCACATGAGCCCTTGTCAGCCATGAGCATTCACCTGGGAGGATGGAGGTTTGGAGTCAGGAGTTTGCTGCTGTCCATCAGCCGTGTCCCTTGGAGACATCCACCTCCCTCCCTCCCTCCCGCCTGCCCTCCCTCCCTCCCTCACTGCCTCACTGCATCTGCAGCAGATGACAAATCGCACAGAATGAACAGCAGCTCCACACCTTGCTGGGATCTCAATGTTATGAGACCCATGAGTCAGGAACACACCTGCTGCCATGTGGGCTTCACCAGAGAGAGGAGAACACAACTGAGCATTTTTTTAAAATATACTCATTCATGGGATGTGGGCGCTACTGGCTAGGCCAGCATTTATTGCTCATCACCAATAGCCCTTGTTCAGAGGGCATTTAAGAGGCAACCACATTGCTGTTGGTCTGGAGTCACATGACAGCAGATTTCCTTCCCTGAAAGACATTAGTGAACCAGATGGGTTTTTACAACAATCGACAATGGCTTCATGGTCATCATTAGACTTTTAATTCCAAATTTTTATTGAACTCAAATTCCACCATCCGTGTGGCAGGATTCGAACCCAGTTCCCCAGAGCGTTACCCTGGGTCTCTGGATTACAAGTCCAGTGACAATACAATAACTCCATTGCATCTCCCAAGGTTATCATCCAAGCCAGATGTTTCATCCGTTTCCATGACCCGACCATGAAACCTTCAGCTACCTGACAATTACCCTGGAACTTCCACCCTAACGCATCCCACTTCCCCCTCTCACTGTGACTGTTCCCTCTGCTACCCAGTATCATCAGCTCAGCCCAACATCGACAGCACTGACCCTGCCCTCTAGGACCATCTCTTTAACACCATCCCTGCCTGGAAACGCCCTCCCCACTCAACCACTAGACCCAGACCCAAAAAGCAAGGCCCTTCCCTCTTTACCATGTCACTGCACCCTCGCATTCCATCACTGCCTCCCTCCCCACCTCTCTCCCAATCCCAGACAGCCTGTCTTCCTTCTCCGCTCCACCCTACCTCACCCATCCTTAGCCTGTCTCCTATGTCCAGCCTCCACTCCACCTGACCCAACTTCTACCCTTCACCTGCCTACCGTGTCCAGCCTCCATTCCACCCTAGACCCCTACCACCATTCCATTCTTCGCTTGCCTCCCATGCCCAGCCTTCGTGCAGTTTGACCTACCAGCAGCCAATATGAGTCAAGAGGCTGAGATTTGTGAGCAGTCCCCAAGAAGGGCAAAGCAGCATCTACTCACTTCAAAGTCGTGGAAGAAATCAAGCTCACCTGTACACAGTTGTAAATGTGAAATTCTAATTTCTGACTGGTGGGGAACTTAATTTGGGGGGGGGAGAGACGGGGTGGGGGGGGGGGGGAGGCGGTGGGGACTTAACTCCAGCAAGGTGGCCTTTTAAGGAGCATGTATGACATGCTAACAAATGCTAAAGGAAGCTTGATCCACCTTTAACTAGTCTTTAGAGTCCCGAAAATGTCTCTTAAAGTTCATCCCACTGTCAGGAAACTGACTTTGGCCCCCCGACAATACCCCACTCACCAAGCTTCCTGCTGCTGATGAAGATTCTGCCCATCGTGTACAGCTCTGGTCACCATATCACAAGAAGAATATAAATTGGAGATGAAGCAAAAACAATTCACATAAACTGAAATGATGTATCTATTGGGAAAGGATAAGCAGGCTGGGCATCTTATCCTTTGAAATGAGAAGGCTGAAAAGAGGCCTTTAAAATTATGGAAAGTTTTGATAGACACAGAACAATTGTTTCCACTTGTGGAGAAGAGCAAAACGAGAGGCCATCAATGTAAGATAGTCACCAAGAAATTCCATTGGGAATTCAGAAGGTATTTCTTTATCTACAACTGTAGCAAGACTTAATTATTTTTGTACTCCAATCTTGTAACTCTTTTGAGTACAAACATGTTTCTATCTGTTCCTATTCAGATGAAGTTACATTGTTTCATAGTTTGCCATTGTGAGATTTGAACTCTTGATCTTGGGGTCACAAACCCAGGGAATAAGGAATTGGCTACCAATGGGAAAGGTTGAGGCAGTAGCACACAAGAGCATAAGAAATAAGAGCAGGAGTAGACCACACGGCCCATCGAGCCTGCTCCACCGTTCAATATTTATCATGGCTGATCTTGGGCTTCAACTCCACTTTCCCAACTGCTCCCATATCCCTGTCTATCCCAACCTTAAATATATTCAATGATGGAGCATCCACAACCCTCTGGGGTAGAGAATTCCAAAGGTTTACAACCCTTTGAGTGAAGTAATTTCTCCTCATCTCAGACCTAAATAATCAGTCCCTTCTCCTGAGACTGTGCCCCCATGTTTTACATTCCCCAACCAACAGAAACAATCTCTCAGCTTCCACCCTATTGAAGCCCCTTCAGAATTTTGTAGGTTTCAATGAGATTGCCTCATTCTTCTAGACTTCAGAGAATATAAACCCAATTCACTCAGCCTCTCATCATAGGACAATCCCCTTAACTCAGGGGCCAATTTAGTGAACATTCACTATACCACTGCCAATGCAAGCATATTCTTTCTTAAACGTAGAGGCCAAAACTTCACAGGTATGGTCTCACCAAAACCTTGCACAACTGTAGCAAGACTTAATTATTTTTGTACTCCAATCTTGTAACTCTTTCGAGTACAAACATATTTCTATCTGTTCCTATTCAGATGAAGTTACATTGTTTCATAGTTTGCCATTGTGAGATTTGAACTCTTGATACTCTTTCGAGTACAAACCCATTTCCATCTGTTTCAGATGAAGTTACATTGTTTCATAGTTTGCCATTGTGAGATTTGAACTCTCAATCTTGGGGTTACAAACCCAGTACCATAACCACTTGGCTATTTTTAGGCCAAGCCCACTCCAATCTTGTACTCCAACATGCCATTTAACTTGCTAATTGCTTGCTACACCTGTATGAAAAATATTCTGTTTTTCTATTCTTATGATCAAAGTGAATAACTTCACAATTCCCTACATTGTACTCCATCTGCCAACTTGTTGCCCACCCATCTCAGTCCTAACCTGTCTCTATCTCTGTGTCCTCCCCACAGCTTACCTTCCCACCCAGCTTGGTATCCTCAGCAAACTTTGATACATTACTCTCTGTCTTTTCATCTAAGTCATTAATACAGATTGTAAATAATTGAGGCACTCCATTATCCACTGCCTACCAACTTGAAAAAGTCTTCTTTATTCCCATTGTCTGCTTTCTATCCATTAACCAATCCTCTATCCATGCTAAAATATTACCCCCAAATCCATGAGCCCTTATCTTGCCTATTAACCTTTTGTGAGGCACCTTATCCCATGCCCGGTACACAACATCTATCGGTTCCCCTTTATATACCCTACTAATTACATCCTCAAAAACCTCAAATAAATCTGTCAAACAGAATTATCCCTTAGTAAAACCATGTTGGCTTGTTTTAATCAAACAATGGACCATAACTTCCAACTAGTGTCGGAAAGCGCTGACCCATAGTAATTAGAAGAAAAAATGCACATGTGCCTGGTCTTGAAAATTATGCTGACCCTTCCATTCGCTGGCTTGAGGCCTGTATCGAAAGACTCCTCGCAGGCCCCAGCGAAACCTAGCTACAGTGGATTCAAGGAGGCTGCACCTTTTTTTGGAATTTGCTGCCGGAAAGCAGGTAAGTTTAAAGGCCCAGGGGAATTGACAGGCCAGGGAAAAGAGAAGCATCTAAGCTAAGTGGATAGGATTTGGGGGTTGGGAGGGTCAGGGATTCAGGATGGTCCAGAGAGTGGGTGGGATATCTGGGGGTGCTGGGGGGTGTTCCAGGTAAGGGGAGGTCATGGGTCGGTTGGAGGTCAGTTGGAAATGGAGGAGGGAGGGGTCAGAGGTCATGGGGGTGGTGGGGAGGAGTGTTGGTCGGAGGTCCATGGTGAGTTAGGAGGGTCCGGGGCGGTGGGGGTGTGGGGGGGGAGTCAGAGTTCTGAAGGTTGGTATTGGGGAGGTTGGTGGGTGAGGGTGTGGGGTGGGGGGGGTGGAATCATTGGGATGAGGGTTGCTGGGGAGTGTGGGTTGCAGTGTGGTGGGGGTTGGGGGGTGGTTCTGTGGGGTGGGGGGTTCAGGGGTGTGGGGGGAGCCCCATGGGGTTGGTCTGGGTCTTTATAATTATTAGCCAGAAGTTAGAAGAGTTTTTAATTCTTTTAACTTTTTCTGATTAACTATTGGGATAACCCCAGCAGAACCGTCCAAAGTTTGCGATTTAAACCACATTTTTGGATGGTTCCCAGTGCAAGCCAATTGTCCAGAGCAGGTGTGCACTTCTGGGCAATTACCGTGCAAACCCTTATCTGGGAACTTCCGAGAGGGATTCCCCAGTGCATCTTTGGGATCCCCCCAAATCTGACGCTGGGGAGTTCAGAGGTTACAGCCCTATGTTTTTTTGAGTGCATTGTTGAGACTTCCTTAAAAATAGATTACAGCAATTTCCCAACAACTGATGTTCGGCTAACTGGCCTGTAGCTCACAGTTTTCTCTCTCTCCTTTCTTGAAAAGTGTAATAGATTCCAATCTAATGGGAATGTTTCTGAATCTAAGGAATTTTGGAAAATCATAGCCAGCACATCAGCAGCTATCTCTTTGTGAACCCTAGGGCGTAGGCCATCAGGTCCCAGGGAGTTGTCAGGTTTTAGTCCCTTAAGTGTTATCAATAATTATCTGATAATATTAATTTAATTAATTTCTTCACTCTTTTTAGCCCCGAGGTTACCATCTATTTCTGGATTGAAACTTGTGTCTTTCACAATGCTGCTGCCATTTTCACATTCCCTATGATAATTTCTTCTGTCTCTGCTTCTAAGTGGCCAACGTTCACTTTAGTTACTCTCTTCCTAGTATAGATACGTTTAAGGGGAATCTAGATAAGCATATGAGGTGAAGGGAATAGAGAGTCAAACTGATAGAATTAGATGAGGAAGTCTCGACTGGGGCATAAACATTGGCATGGACTAGATGGGATGAATGACCTACTGCTGTTCTGCAAGGGCTGCAAGCTGGTCTCCGGTCACTCTTGAGAAGAGAGAGTGAGAAAATCAATGTGCCATGTGAGTTTATTTCTCAGGTACAAGCAAACATTTCACCACATGAATTAGAAGAAACAACCCATTCAATGGGCATTGTAATGTAAGAAAATGTGAGGTTGTCCATTTTGGCAAGTGTGGTGGGGGTTGGGGGGGGTTGTTCTGTGGGATGGGGGTGTTCTGTGAGGTGGGGGGAATGAATTCCCATGGGGGGAGGTTGGGGCATATTATCTAAATGGTGAGAGATTGCAGAGCTCTGAGATGCAGAGGGATCTGGATGTCCTAGTGCATGAATCACAAAAGGTTAGTATACAGTTGCAACTAGTAATTAGTAAAGCTAATAGAACGTTATTGTTTATTGTGAGGGGAATGGAATACAGAAGTAGGGAGGTTATGCTTCCACTATACAGGGCATTGGTGTGACCACATCTGCCGTATTGTATACAGTATTGGTCTCCTTATTTAAGGAAAGATGTATTTCATTAGAAAGAGTTCATAGAAGGTTTACCAGATTAATACGTGGAAGGGGTGGCTTATCTTATGAGGAAAAGTTGGACAGGCTGGGCTTGTATTCACTGGAGTTTAGAAGAGTAAGAGGCGACTTGATTGAAAGATGTAAGATCCTGAGGGTAGTTGACAGGGTGGATGTGGAAAGGATGTTTCCTCTTGGGAGAAAATCTAGCATGAGGGGTTACTGTTTCAAAATAAGGAGTTGTCCATTTAGAATAGAAATGAGTAAAGTTTTTTCTCTCTCAGAGGGTTGAGACTTTGGAAGTGTCTTCCTCAAAAGGTGGTTGAGGCAGAGTCCTTGAATATCTTTAAGGCAGAGGTAGATAGATCCTTGACAAGCAAGAGGGTGAAAGGTTATCAGCGGTAGGCAGGAATATGAGGTTAAAATCAGATTAGCCTTGATCTTATTGAATGGTGGAGCAGGCTTGAGGGGCCGAGTGGTCCCAGTTTGTATGCTCATATGTACGTCCTCCATGACCTGGTGCTGATTTTCTTACCTGTTCTCGCGGCCAGCAGGAAACACAGTTGCAAGGCATGTAAATACCTCTTCTCCATCTCACCCCGATCAGAATTATTTCTTCCCAAATTTCCATCAGTGCCATTTGACAGTTCATGTGAATTCCTGTCATCCTGATCTTTGGGCTTTCCTTCAGATATTTTTTTGAAGCTCCCAACAGTGCAGTTTTGTAATGCATTAAGGCAGTCATAAGCAGTTGCCATTTGTTTTATGAAGGTTGCTTTGTAATCCTTCGCTTTTATATGTGGTAAATGCAGGGCTTCCAGGATTTTTGTATGGTTAGTTGAATCAAAAATTGAGTTGCGTTTTATGGACTTTGTTGAAGGTTTCAATGTGATTTTAGGTGAAATTCTTCTTTCAACAGTTTCTAAGTCCAGTACTGGTATGTACATTTCTGCACTTACTTTACCTCCACGAAACAATCGACTGACCTTATTAGCATTAGCCAAAGCATCTTCATAATTGTCAGCTTCTTGCTGCTCCAGAATAAGCCAATAATATACTCGAAGAACACCTCCTATTGGGGAAGAAACCACTTCAGTATTAAAATCAAATTCTAACCCTCAGAATATAGAATTCAGGCCAACCATTACTCCTGTTCTTGAGGTGGGGGTGGGGGGGGGCGGTTGTGAGTAATGCAATGTTATCCCACTCCAGAATCAGATTCAATATCTGCAGGGAATTCCTGATGTGTCACTTCAAGAGACTGCTATGGAGGCAGGGCTATCCCAGTATCCATGGCAGCAATGAATGTACACTGGATGGAGTGAAGAAAGTGGTTGAAGGCTTTCTGGAAATAGAATCCAAACAATCATGTCAAGACATTAAAAAAAATACCCGAGCTAACAAATAATGATATGTTAATTATATTATTAAGATACATAGGTGAAGGGCATTGTTTAATTAAGTACTTTGAACACATAAATAGGGGAAGGGGCTGTCCATTTGATCTTTTGTTAATTTGTCCTCTTTATTTGTTAATCAAAAGGGCACAAATAGGGTACACCCCTTTAAGAGGCTGCCAATTAGTTAATTTGATTAATTGTTTAGTTCATAGGGAGTCAAAAGAACATAAATAGAGGACAGCTGGGACACTGGGAGTGGAGCTATGGGACTGAGTGAAGTCAGTAAACTCTCTTAGTAAAGAAAAGTTCTGTGTTTAGGTTTTGACTTCACCAACAGAAGGATTTCTGTCTGTCCACAGAACCATACCACAAACCCGCTGGAATTTTTTGAAGTGGTGTCTATTAGTTATGTACAGAGTGCATTAATACTAGTAACACTGCTATTGATTGGATGGTGGGTGGAAGGGCAGAGCTTGTCATAAGGAGCATAAGAGGCCACAGGGGGTGGGTGGAAGGGTAGTGCTTGGAATTGGAGAAATGAGGGGCCATAGGGGGATGGGTGAGGGGCATGAGCTGGCATAGATGGGGCAAGATGAGTGTTTGGAGGGTGAGGGAGTGTGAGACATGTGTGTTTTTGTTTCAACTGGAACCAAATCCCAATACACCAAGGTAGGCCTTTTAATCAGCCCAGAGCCCCTGTGGCTTCCTCCACACTTTGTCCCGGATCGGCTGGCCCAATTCCAGCACCACCCTCCCGCCCACTCCAGCAATGAAGATCACACCTTTGCAGACACTTTCTACTGAGGTGAGAAAACTGAGTTAGGAATTTTTCCCAATTCCTGCTAACTGCCTCGAGAGTGAAAATCCAGGCCAATGTTTCAGGTTGATGACTTTTCCTGCATCCACAATATTTTGCTTCTAAAATCAACAACATACTTTGTTAACTCTAAACCCACACTGCCTGCTACAGGAGACTGTGCTGATCAATATTTAAAGGGAATTTGCATCTCTAGGCACTAATAACATGGTGGTAACTGTGTGTAACTGCATTTCAGATTTTGTCATCATTGTGGTTTCTCTTTGAGCAAAGGGAAAGGTGGAACACATCCTGATGCAAAGAAGCACAACTGGATAAATCCCACTTTCCAAAATGAATAGGCAGAAGCGGGAAGCTTCGCAGCTCATTGGATGGGACAGTGGATAGGCTGCTGAAGTAAGAGGGGAAATGGCAAGAACAGGTTGGTGAAGGCAAACCAGGGGAGAGCAGTTAGTCTGAACTTCATGTGGAATATCAAGTGTTTAAATAGCCAGTGACTTAGCCATAATTTATTCAAGTAGCTATTTGACAAATCACACAGTTGAGGATGCTTTTATGTTTCGAACATTCACAGAGATGGTTTGGAAGAAGAGCAGAACCTGCCAGGCACTTAACGTTGCAAAACTCCTGCCTCATCCTCACCACCTCCATCATTGAGTGTTTTCTGCTTCAGCATCACCCCAGAGACACACACCATACAGGAAGTATAGTTCTCTAGGAGGATTTCCATAGGATCATGCCCCAAGCATGAGGGTGACAACGAGGATCTGCAAGTGGAAGAGAAACAAGCCGCTCAGCTTCGTAATGCTTGGCTAAAGAACTTAGGGACCCAGAGCTCAGAGACATGGACTTAGAAATTTCATTTATGATGCATCCCATTTTACAGGCACAAAACAGGTGCCTAAGGGTGCAACACGGAGTGAGGTGCCTAAGGGTGCAACACGGAGTGAGGTGCCTAAGGGTGCAACACGGAGTGAGGTGCCTAAGGGTGCAACACGGAGTGAGGTGCCTAAGGGTGCAACACGGAGTGAGGTGCCTAAGGGTGCAACACGGAGTGAGGTGCCTAAGGGTGCAACACGGAGTGAGGTGCCTAAGGGTGCAACACGGAGTGAGGTGCCTAAGGGTGCAACACGGAGTGAGGTGCCTAAGGGTGCAACACGGAGTGAGGTGCCTAAGGGTGCAACACGGAGTGAAGTGCCTAAGGGTGCAACATGGAATGGGGTGTATGCACGTTCATCCCAAATGGAATTTTGCCACTGCCATATTGGATAGATCTCCTCGATAGGCAAGCAGGGAATGCTGGAAGCATTTAAAAGGTTCTTAGAATATTTAAATCAGGGTCTTGACACTTGTTGGAGAACATTTCCTGAAATTGGTTTCCCTCAAGGCGGTCTCAACACTTGATAAACTGTCCCAGAAAATCATGGTGCCATCAGGCAGCAAAGACCATCAGCAGTACTATATAAGGGCTTATCCCATTACTTAGAAGCTAGTAGCTGGTTTGTCCTTCATGGCTGCTGGTTAACATCTGAACATTTTTAAACCTATTTCCTGCTATCTGCAGTTGAATTCTGAATTCAGTTAACAAGTTTATCTGGTGCTACACTGCTTTTATCTGACCTTTCAACAGTTATTTAACAGTCATGGGTGGTCTGGCAGGTCACCAGCAGAGACTGGAGGATGAATGTGCCAGATGTTAAGCAAAACTGACCTGCAGTTTGCTACTTTCTGTCTCACTCCTTTCCTGAATAGAAGAATTATATTTGCCATTTTCCAATCTGATGGGAATTTTGGAAAATTACAACCAATGTATCTACTACCTCAGCAGCCACTTCTTTTAAGACTCTAGGATGAAGTCCATCAGGACCTGGGGACTTGTCAGCTTTTAGTTCTAATAATTTTCTCAGTCCCCTTTCCCTGGAGATTGTAATTAAGGTCCTCCCTCCCTTTTACCTTTTGATTTATGGCTGAGATAGACGGATAGACAGATTTTTAATCAGTAAGGGAATTGAGGGATATGGAGAAAAGGCAGGAAAGTGGAATTGGGATTATCAGATCAGCCATGATCTCATTGAATGGTGGAGCTGACTCGATGGGCCGAATGACCTACTTCTGCTCCTACATCTTATGGTTCACAATTATTTAGGGGATGTTATTTATATCCTCTATAGTGAAGACAGATACAAAATATCTGTTCAATTAATCCACCATTTCCTTATTTTCCATTATTAATTCCCCATTCTCACTCTCTAGAAGACCGTTGCTCACTTTACTTACTCTTTTACTTTTTAAATGCCTGTAAAAACTCTTACTACCTGTTTTCATATTTCTAGCTTGCTTTATCTCATACCCTAATCTCTGCCTCATTATTATGATTTTAGTTATTCTTTTGCTGTTTTTTATATCCTGTCCAATCTTCTGACTTGCTACTAATCTTCGCGAAATTGTATACTTTTACTTTCAATTTGATAATATCTTTAATTTCCTTAGTTAGCCATGAATGGTGTGTCCTACTCCTACAGTTTTTCTTTCTTTTTGGTATCTTTGTTGAATGTTGTGAAATATCTCTAATTGTCTGGCACTACATCTCTACTGACCTATCCCTTAACCTAATTTCCCAGTTCACTTTAGCCAGCTGTGTTTTCATGCCCTCATAATTGTCCTTATTTAAGTTTAAAACAGTAGTCTCAGACACACTCTTCTCTCCCTCAAGCGGAATGTGAAATTTAATCATGTTATGATCATTGCTACCTAGGGGCACTTTTACTATGTTATAACCTCCAATTATTTCTTGCTAATGCTCTGCCCAATGGTATAACTGCTGTTCAGAGACATATGAACTTGTCCAACAGCATTTTCTAAACCTTGTTATGCTTAATCTCCCCCATCCTGATTCTACTTCATGATCTTTGAACCAAGATCCTTTCTCACTGATGTCCTTTTGTCACCCTGATGCCCTGCAATGTCTGCAGTTTATACTCCACATCAATAACTCTGAGCTAAAGTTGCCGCAGGTGTGGTTGTTGGTATCACAATGCTCTCCAAAATTTCGCACAGCGCATCTGCCATCTGCCTGCTTGAGTAGATGTAAAAGATTCCGCGGAACTAATTTGAAGAAGAACAGGGGAGTTATTCCCAGTGTCCAGGCCAACATTTATCCCTCAATCAATATCACAAAAAATAAATTATCTGGTAACTCACAGATTGTTGTTTGTGGGAGTTTGCTGTGTGCAAATTGGTTTATGTGTTTGCTACAACAGTGACTACCCTTCAAAAAACACTTCACTGTCTGTAAAACATTTTTAGATGTCTGGTGGTCGTGAAAAACATGATACAAATACAAGTCTTTCTTTCTTTTTAATTGGAAGCCCTCTGAACCCCAGTTAAAGCTGAGGTAGTGATAGCTACCATTCCAGAAGTCCTTGGCACCTCCTAATGGATCTGAATTTACAGCCGATGTTTCCTGAACTGCCACATTCTCCAGTGTTTTATTTCTGCTACAATAAGGTTTCCTCACTGCACTGTAGATAAAGAATGCAGACTCCTTCCACTGCTCCATTACCCCAGGGATCATGGGACACAGTACCTGGAGAATAGCTTTCACTTGAAATGATGACAGGATAGCTGCTTCCCCGCCACCCACTCTGCCAGTGCCCTTGTCAGTGCATTGTGATGCTGCAATCTGCAGCCAGACCCTCTGGGCTCAAAGATGCTCAGATTTTCTCACCATGACCATCTGAAGGGTCCTCAGTGGAATCTCAGGGCCCTTCTACCTCACCAGGAGCACTAGGATTAAAGGAATGTGTAAAACAGCTTGGCAGGAAGGTGATTCTTAATTATTTCTGTCAAATATTGGTGCAGTAAACTGGAATTGGTGTTGGTGTTAATTTTTGTAGTAAAGTGATGGTGACAGTAAGCAAGGTGGTGATAAGGATTGTGGAACTGTTGGTACACTGGGGATGGTAGCAATTGTTCAGATAAAGCATTCTTGGATAAGTTCTAATAACACTCTCTATCCCACCCTGATTTAGCATGTTATATGGAAAGATTCCACGTCATTTCAGATTCCCTGCAGATGTAAATGAAGTAAGACTTCAGTGAGTTGCTTGAATCTTACATTATTCAACCCTAGCCCTACAACTTTCAATGTTCCATGTTTGTACTGGCAGTTCCCACATACCTTGAAGGAGTAGTTTAGCACAATGGATACATGGGTGCCTCGACAAGTACACCACATTTCCTTGCAAACATTTGGGAAAGCTGAGAAGTGCTTGCTGTACAGCGTGCAGGCCATTTCTGGAACAGTCAATCACGAGGATCTGCTTGGTTTCATCTCCAGCAGAGATTGTAATCCCAGTTTTACAAAACTGAAATAAAAAGGATGAATGATTTATCACTTTACTGCTCTGAGATATTTTGCACACTTCTTCAGAATCTAATCCAGGACTATTTGATGAGACAGTGTAGAGGGAGCTTTACTCTGTATCTAACCCTGTGCAGTACCTGTCCTGGGAGTGTTTGATGGAGACAGTGTAGAGGGAGCTTTACTCCGTATCTAACGCCATGCTGTATCTGCCCTGGGAGTGTTTGATGGGGACAGTGTAGAGGGAACTTTACTCCGTATCTAACCCTGTGCTATACCTGTCTTGGGAATGTTTGATGGGGATAGCGTAGAAGGAGCTTTACTCTGTATCTAACCCTGTGCTGTACCTGTCCTGGGAGTGTTTGATGGGGACAGTCTGGAGGGGGTTTTACTCTGTATCTAACCCTGTGCTGTACCTGCCCTAGAGTGTTTGATGGGGATAGTGTAGATGGAGCTTTACTCTCTACCTAATCCCGTGCTGTATCTGCACTAGGACAATGTAGGGACAGTGTAGAGGGAGCTTTACTCTGCGTCTAACCCCGTGCTGTACCTGTCCTGGGAGTGTTTGATTGCACAGTGTTGAAGGAGCTTTCCTCTATAACAAACATCATGCTGTACTTGTTTTGGATTTCCAGCATCCGCAGTTTTTTTGTTTTTATCTCTGTGTTTAATTGACTGCCACTGCTCTTCAAGAAATGCCTACCTCCTTGAAGAAGTTCTGTTCCTCTCTGCGACAAGATTTCCGTACCTCTCTTTTGCCTTGCTCACCTTCATTGCTTTCCATTTCCCTCCTGGTGTTTGACAAGGTGTTTACTAAAACCCGCTTTCACAGCCATATCTCCTTTCTCAGTGACTGTCTCCGTCTCTGACTTACCCCACGTGGATTTCAACTGAAATTCCACCCCTCGTGTTTCGAACCCACCCAGGATTACCGGTATTTCCGGGACATAAAACGTTTCTCGGACTGCTGTTCCCGTCACATTCTGAAATCCACACTCAGCGCCATGCGCCGCCATATGAACACATTCGACCTCTCCCTCCAGAAGCACCGCCGTACCCTTTTTCAAAGCTGCGCGTGCCCCCAGTTTCATTTTATTCTTCGGCTCATCCGACACCTCAACGAGAAACTTTTTCTCTTTCTCTCAAGTGCTAAGGAACGCAAGCTCCAACAACTCATCGACACCACCACCCATCTAGGACCCTCCACCCCTGCCTGTCCCTCCGTCCCCAACCCATCTTCCAATCCCAGCCCCAGCCGTGTATTCACTATACCCCCTGACCTTCCCCTCTCCGATGTTGAACGTTCAGTGTTCAGCAAAGGACTTAGTTTCATACCCTTATGCCCTCACCTCAATGAATTTTGGGCTCGGCATGATGCTGAACTCTTCTTCTGCCGTCTTCGTCTCCGGGCTCACTTTTTTGGGCAGGAGTCCTCTCCCCATTCAACAGATCCTTTCACCCACCTCCAATATTCTCCCTCCACCAGGACCCCTCCCTCTGGATTCTTACCTTCTCTTGATCTTTTCATTGAGAACTGTCGGCGCGACACTAGTCGTCTCAATTTCTCTGCTCCTCTCACCCATTCTAACCTGTCTCTCTCTGAACTTACTGCACTCCATTCTCTCAGGTCCAACCCTGACATTGTCATCAAACCCGCTGACAAGGGTGGTGCTGTTGTCGTCTGGTGCACTGACCTCTACCTCATGGAGGCTGAGCATCAACTCGCAGACACTTCCTCCTACCTCTCCCTGGACCATGACCCCACCACTGAACATCAAGCCATTGTTTCCAGGACTGTCACTGACCTCATCTCCTCTGGGGATCTTCCTCCCACAGCTTCCAACCTGATAGTCGCCCAACCTCGGACGGCCCGCTTCTACCTCCTACCCAAAATCCACAAACAGAACTGCCCCGGTAGACCGATCGTCTCAGCTTGCTCCTGCCCCACAGAACTCATTTCTCGTTATCTTGACTCCCTTCTCTCTCCCCTTGTCCAGTCCCTTCCCACCTACATCCGTGATTCCTCTGACACCTTACGTCACATCAACAATTTCCAGTTCCCTGGCCACAACTGCTTCCTCTTCACCATGGACGTCCAATCCCTCTACACCTCCATCCCCCACCAGGATGGTCTGAGGGCCCTTAGCTTCTTCCTCAAACAGAGGCCCGAACAATCCCCATCCACCACTACTCTTCTCTGTCTGGCTGAACTTGTTCTCACACTGAACAATTTATCCTTCAACTCCTCTCACTTCCTCCAAATAAAAGGTGTGGCTATGGGTACCCGCATGGGCCCCAGCTATGCCTGTCTCTTTATGGGGTATGTGGAACATTCCTTGTTCCAGTCCTACTCCGGCACCCTTCCACAACATGATGATTACTTTGGTGCTGCTACATGCTCTCGTCGGGACTTGGAAAAATTTATTAATTTTGCTTCCAATCTCCACCCCTCCATCATTTTCACGTGGTCCATCTCTGACACTTCCCTTCCCTTCCTTGACCTCTCTGTCTCAATCTCTGGTGATAGACTGTCCACCAATATCCATTACAAACCCACCGACTCCCACAGCTACCTCGACTACAGCTCCTCACACCCCGCTTCCTGTAAGGACTCCATCCCATTCTCTCAGTTCCTTCGCCTTCGTCGCATCTGTTCCGATGATGCTACCTTCAAAAACAGTTCCTCTGACATGTCCTCCTTCTTCCTTAACCGAGGTTTTCCACACACAGTCGTTGACAGGGCCCTCAACCGTGTCCGGCTCATTTCCCGCGCATCCGCCCTCACGCCTTCTCCTCCCTCCCAGAAACATGATAGGGTCCCCCTTGTCCTCACTTATCACCCCACCAGCCTCCGCATTCAAAGGATCATCCTCCACCATTTCCGCCAACTCCAGCATGATGCCACCACCAAACACATCTTCCCTTCACCCCCCTTATCGGCATTCCGTAGGGATCGCTCCCTCCGGGACACCCTGGTCCACTCCTCCATCACCCCCTACTCCTCAAACCCCTCCTATGTCACCACCCCATGCCCACGCAAAAGATGCAACACCTGCCCCTTCACTTCCTCTCTCCTCACTGTCCAAGGGCCCAAACACTCCTTTCAAGTGAAGCAGCATTTCACTTGCATTTCCCCAAACTTAGTCTACTGCATTCGTTGCTCCCAATGTGGTCTCCTCTACATTGGAGAGACCAAACGTAAACTGAGCGACCGCTTTGCAGAACACCTGCGGTCTGTCCGCAAAAATGACCCAAACCTCCCTGTCGCTTGCCATTTTAACACTCCACCCTGCTCTCTTGCCCACATGTCTGTCCTTGGCTTGCTGCACTGTTCCAGTGAAGCTCAACGCAAACTGGAGGAACAGCACCTCATCTTCCGACTAGGCACCTTACAGCCTTCCGGACTGAATATTGAATTCAACAACTTTAGGTCTTGAGCTCCCCCCTCCATCCCCACCCCCTTTCTGTTTCCCCCTTCCTTTTGTTTTATCCAATAAATTATATAGATTTTTCTTTTCCCACCTATTTCCATTATTTTTAAATATTTTAAATCTTTTATTCTCTCCCCACTCCCACTAGAGCTGTACCTTGAGTGCCCTACCATCCATTCTTAATCAGCACATTCGTTTAGATAATATCCCCAACTTTAACACCTATGTGTTCTATTGTACTGTTGTTTGTTGACATCTTTTGATGAGCTGCTTCTATCACTGCTTTTGCCTACAACCACACCACTCCATCCACTTCTCTCTCTCTCTCTCTCTCCCCACCCCCCACCCCCCACCCCCACACCTTAAACCAGCTTATATTTCAACTCTTTCTTGGACTCGAACTCAAGTTCTGTCGAAGGGTCATGAGGACTCGAAACATCAACTCTTTTCTTCTCCGCCGATGCTGCCATACCTGCTGAGTTTTTCCAGGTAATTCTGTTTTTGTTTTGGATTTCCAGCATCCGCAGTTTTTTTGTTTTTATCATGCTGTACTTGTCCTGGGAGTATTTAACGAATGACACAAGTGAAGTATTTAACAGCATCAGTATGTCTTGTCAAATTTTTCTTTTATTCTGACTTGCATTGACTCAGAGATTTCAATTTCCTATTCTACTGAACAGGGAAACGGCCATTATCTGAGTGGGGAGATGGGACTGCTAACATGACTCTCACCCCTATTTTGCACCTATTGCAAATTCTGTTGAGGATTGGACTAACATATAACATGCATACCAAAAAATGGTTTATATTAATATGAGGATAGAAGGATATAGAACAGGGTTTCCATCATTTGCATCCTTACATTCAGAAACTGCCTAAGAGATCATGGGGAGATTTCAGCAATGCATCCATATGCTTTACTGAAACTGGCAAATTACATTTTTGACATTTCCAAAAGCTTTTCCCCAGTTTTAAACTGAACTCACTCATGTTGCTATAAGTTATTGCAGGGTTTCCCTTCCCCTACCTCAGCTGGGCCATGAATAGCACAGTTGCCCTGTCCAGAATATTCAGATATTTGTCAATTGTGGTAGAGATTTTTAACTGTTTCAATGGGTGGTTGATTACCTGCCTGCCCCATATCCCATCAGCAGACACCAACAAGCAGAGACAACAAAAAACTCCACCCCATTCCCCTGTTTCTGTGTATCCCAATCACACTGTGCAGTTTATTCCCCGATTGTATTCTGCTGCTATGAAGGCTCACTCACTAGGAGGACAAAGTGGGAAATTGGTTATGTACCCAAGTTTCCAAGTGTTCATGAAATTATTGTTGGTACCTCTTCAGTTTCTGTGTCAGGGTAAGTGGAGCAATTGAGGTTTGGTGTATTCTAGACTTGGCTCTTTTTACACAAAAACAGAAAATGCTGGAAAAACTCAGCAGGTCTAGCAGCATCTGTGGAGACAGATTTAACGTTGCGAGGCCTTCTTCAGAGTTGAAGAGAAGAGGAAATGTGATGAAATTTATTCCGTTTAAGGGGGGGTGGGGCAGTAGGAGCTGGATGGAAGGCCAGTGATGGGTGGGTACAAAGGAGTGAATGACAAAGATGTCATGGACGAAAAGACAAAGGGAGTGTTAATGGTAGTGGTAAGGGCTAAAAAATAAAAGGTGCTGATAGTGTCATAAAGGTAAGAAAGCAGAATGTGATACTACCAGAACAAGGGTAGCATTGTGTGAAAGAACAACATGGAACAAATAACAGATGGTCCTGTAGGGGATGGGTGGGGGGAGGGGCGATGGTGAGGAAAAAAAGAATAGAAAATGAGGTGGAAGGAGGGATAAAAAAGATGATAAAACCATGGATAAATGATTAAAAATAAAAATAAGTGGATAAAAAATAAAAATGAATGTAGAAAAAAAGGGATTTAAAAAGGAGGTGAGGATAGAAGAGAGAGTTCATGGTCTGAAGTTGTTGAACTCAATGTTAAGCCCAGAAGCTGTAAAGTGTCTAATTGGAAGATGAGGTGCTGTTCCTCCAGTTTGCGTTGGGCTTCACTGGAACAATGCAGCAAGCCAAGGACAGACATGTGGGCAAGAGAGCAGGGTGGAGTGTTAAAATGGCAAGCGACAGGGAGGTTTGGGTCATGCTTGAGGACAGACCGAAGGTGTTCCACAAAGCGGTCACCCAGTCTGTGTTCAGTCTCTCCAATGTAAAGGAGACCACTTTGGGAGCAGTGAATGCAGGCAACCAAATTGAAGGAGGTGTAAGTGAAGCGCTGCTTCACCTGAAAGGAGTGTTTGGGCCCTTGGGCAGTGAGGAGGGAGGAGGTAAGGGGGCAGGTTTTGCACCTTCTGCGATTGCATGGGAAGGTGCCATGGGAAGGGGATGAAGTGTTGGAGGTGATGGAGGAGTGGACCACTGTGTCCCGGAGGGAACGGTCCTTTGGACTGCTGGGCTCTTTTTATATTGATTATAGTTCCAGAGGTGTTAGCAGATATACAGCATAAGGGTATGTTTCCATTGTATCTCCCATGGGATGAGTATTGCAGATGTTACATTTATCCCTTTGGCAGTTTGTTTATGGACTGTTTTATTTTCATTCTGGTCTTTGCTATGTAGGACTGGAAAAGGGAATCAGATGAGATGGTCACACCACAATGTATAATCGCCATGGTAGCTTCCATCTTATAAAATACTCACTTTAATTCCATCCTTCTCTTTTGGTTCCACACACAATGGGGAATCCTCCATTTGCAGTGCGAGATACATCAGCAGGTCATCCTTGTTTGGTAGGCGTACAGGACCAACTAAGACTGATCAAGCAAACTTAATGTAAGATGCAACATTAACAAAAGTCACAATCAACTGTATAACTTTCCAGAATGAACATTATGATTGGAAATCAGAGACAGAATCCATGAATTATTGCATAAAATTGAGTGGGACAAGATTGCAAAAAGATCTCAAGTTGAGTTAAAATTTCAGATATGGCCTTAAGAGTGTTGAGTATTGGTGTAATAAAAGTGAGTGTAGGTTAAAGGCAAAAAAGGAAGATGAATTGGGAGTGATCACTGACCATTTGCACTATTTTAGTGGTTCAGTGGTAGAGGTAGAGGATGCTTTGCTCTGTATCTAACCCTGTATTATACCTGCCTTGGAATGTTTGATGGGGACAGTGTAGGGGGAACTTTACTCTGTATCTAACTCCATGCTGTACCTGCCCTGGGAGTGTTTGATGGGGACAGTGTAGAGGCAGCTTTACTCTGTGTCTAACCCTGTGCTGTACCTGTCCTGGGAGTGTTTGTTGGGGACAGTGTAGAGGGAGCTTTACTCTGTATCTAACTCCATGCTGTACCTGCCCTGGGAGTGTTTGATGGGGACAGTGTAGAGGCAGCTTTACTCTGTGTCTAACCCTGTGCTGTACCTATCCTGGGAGTGTTTGTTGGGGACAGTGTAGAGGGAGCTTTACTCTGTATCTAACCCCGTGCTGTACCTGTCCTGGGAGTGTTTGATGGGGACAGTGTAGAGGGAGCTTTACTCTGTATCTAACCCTGTGCTGTAATTGTCCTGAGAGTGTTTGATGGGGACAGTGTCGAGGGAGATTTACTCTGTATCTAACCCCGTGCTGTACCTGTCCTGGGAGTGTTTGATGGGGACAGTGTCGAGGGAGATTTACTCTGTATCTAACCCCGTGCTGTATCTGTCCTGGGAGTGTTTGATGGGGACAGTGTAGAGGGAGCTTTACTCTGTATCTAACTCCATGCTGTACCTGCCCTGGGAGTGTTTGTCTCTGATATTTGTTCCCTGTAATGAATAAGTTGCTTTCTCCATACTATAAGCCCTGGCCACATTAATGTATATATGTGAGTGATTTTATTTTAGTGAGGTTTAGTGTGTGAATAATTCGCTTAAACTCTCATACTTCTGCTTACCTGGAAGGTTCTGCATTTGCTGGAATAAAAAAGGATTGGAATATTAATTCAGCAAACACAAAATGTGGAACATTGATTGTCTTTACATGGACATGATATATCATAGTTATTAAACAGTGCATTCATTCATCTTCTTAAACAAAAAAATCTTCTGATAAATGAAGGAGCTGAAATAAGAATAGTAAATGATGCTGTTTGCTTAAAGAGGACCAGTGAGTCATAAATGCAGCAGGTGACAAAAGTCCAAATAGGGCAGAGGACAACGGAAATAGGGAAGAAAAGGAATTGCATTTACATAGCACTTTCTGCAACACTAGGACTTCCCAAAGTACCTTCCTGTCAATAAAGCAGCCTTGACACATAGTCATGCTAATAATCTAGGGAAATGCTGCAGCCAACTTGCACACACCAAGGTCCCAAAATTATCAATGCTCTAATGAACAGGTCATCTTTTTTAGTGAATTTTTGGTTCATGATAAATATTGTCCAGGACACCCAGGAGAATCCCCTGCTCTTCGAGATTTTCTACCTCATAAGAACATAAGAAATAGGAGCAGGAGTAAGCCATTCAGCCCTTCAAGCCCGCTCCACCATTCAATGAGATCTTGGCTGATCTTCTACTTCAACACCATCTTCCCCATATCCCTTGATGTTTTTAATATGTAGAAATCTATTGATCTCAGTCTTGAAAATGCTCAATGACTAAGCCTCCACAGCCTTCTTGGGTAGAGAATACCAAAGATTCACCCTCTGAGTGAAGAAATTCCTCCTCATCTCAATCCTAAATGGCCCACCTCTTCTGAGACCATGTCCCCTGGTTCTGGAGCCCCCAGCCAGGGGAAACATCCTTCCTGCATCTACCCTGCTGAGCCCTTTAAGAATTTTGTATGTTTAAATGAGATCACCTCTCAGTTTTCAGAGAATAAAGGCCCAGTCTATTTAATTGTTTGGCTTAGGACAATCCCTCCAAACTAGGAATTAATTTAGTGAACCTTTGTTAACTCAACCTGAGGAAACAGGTAGAGCCTCAGTTTAACATCTCATCAGAAAGGTGGCACCTCTGACAGTGCAGTACTCCCTAAGTACTGAAGCACCAGTTTAGATTAGTTTAGAAGGAAGAGATTAAATCACAACTGACATACCTGATAATATGCTCAGTTAAGACGAAGGAAAAAATTAAAACTCTGGCAAAGGCGGGGGTGTGTGCCAGTATTATTGAACTGATGAATGTATCACAGGTTCTATATGACAACTGCTAGACAGATAAATAGCTGAATGTATCACAGGCTCCAAACGCTAACCGCTGGATATATCAATGGCTGCATATGTCAATGTTTGAATATAGAAACAGCCTTTGAGAGTCTTCCTACTCACGTGATGGTTGGGAACAGAAAGGGATCAGATTGAACACATGGGATGTGAGGGAATCAATGAGCTCACTGCATCGTTTGTCCCTGATGCAAGTGTCTGGACTTAGTTGAGAAGCAATGCACACAAAGCCCAGAATTCCCCAATGGCACTGACCAGTTTAACTTACCTCAATGGCTGGTAGGTCCATGTTGTCCTGGTTACCTGAGGGTCAAAGATACAAGTTGATAGCAGCTCAGTTTCGATGTAGAATATATTTATCTGCAAGGCGTAACATTCATCATAAAGCAAGGTCTCAGGAATTCTGTGGCTCTGCAGAGGTGTGTGTATGTGTGTGTGTGTTTGGGGGGGGGGTGCAGTGGAGGGGAAGTGGTGGGAAGAAAAAGAGGGAATATGGAGGGCAGAGAGCGTTGAGGGCAGAGAGCGTCGAGGGCAGAGAGCGTCGAGGGACAGTAGAGTGGAGGGACGGTAGAGTGGAGGGACGGTAGAGTGGAGGGAGAGCAGAGAGGAGGGAGGGAGGAGAGGAGGGAGAGGATGGATGAGTGAGGGTAGAGAGCGGGCAGGGTAGAGAGCAGGCAGGGTAGAATATGAGGAAAGAAGCAAAGGACAGAGTGGGAGAGGCCAAGGAGAGTTGGAACAAACATTTGGAAAGTATAGAAAGACAGGATAGGAAAAGGACAGAGAAAGAGAGGGAGAGAAGAGTGACAAGGGAGGCAGAGACAGGAAGGACTGTCAGGGAGGGGCAAGATAGAGGGAGAAGGTAGAGAGGGTGAAGAAAGAGAAGAATAAAGTGAAGAGAGCAGTGAGGGAGATAGCAGCAAAGGAGCAGACAGAGAAGGAGCGAACAGACACAGGCAAAACGCATGTGGACAAGACAGAAACAGAAGGTAGAGAGAGAAAGCACAGACATGGAGTGAGCAGGAGGAAAGAAGAGAGTGGCAGAGGACCAAGTGAAAGAGGTCAAATAGGGCGAGGACAGGGAGGGCGAGGACAGGGAGGGCGAGGACAGGGGGGGGCGAGGACAGGGAGGGCGAGGACAGGGGGGGGTGAGGACAGGGGGGGGCGAGGACAGGGAGGGCGAGGACAGGGAGGGCGAGGACAGGGAGGGCGAGGACAGGGAGGGCGAGGACAGCGGGGGGCGAGGACAGGGAGGTTATGGACAAAGTTGGGCAGAGACGGTGCAGGCAGAGAGGGAGTGGACAAGGAGAATGAGGACAGGGAGGGCGAGGGCAGAGAGGTTATGGACAAAGTTGGACAGAGAGGGAGCGGGCAGAGAGGCTGTGGACAAAGAGGCTGTGGACAAAGATGTGGGACAGATTGGTGGGGGACACAAAGAGTGAATAAGGAACTGGAGGATAGAAGGAGAGGAGACATGGGCAGAACACACAGGCAGCAGACTGAAAGAGGAGAGAGAGAGAGAGGACATGGAGAGCGAAACAAAACAGGGACAGAGAGAGAGAGAGAAGGAAACAGATGGAAACAGAGAGAAGACAGAGGGAGAGAGGAAAAGGTAGGGAGAGAGGGGAAGGTGGGGAGAGAGAGAGAGCAGAGAGAGAGGACGAAGAGAGAGAGGACGAAGAGGGAGAAGATGTCTAAAGTTGGTGTTTTTCCAGTATCTACTCCACATCAGTAGTCGTCCCTTATCAAAAGTTGCTCCATATCAGTAATTTCTCCATCTCAGTCCCTGCCTTTGATCAGTATCAACACCTCATTAGCACCTGGTCTGTACCTGTAGTTGCCCCTTCTTTGGCATTGCCCTTTATCAATATCTGCCCCTTATTAACACCTGTTACTCCTCAGTATTTGCCCTTTATCAATATTAATCCTTCTCTGTCACTGTCCCTCATCAGTATCTGCTCCTTCTCTGTAGTCCGAGATCCCTTTTTTTCTCAGTCCCATTCTTATTGTCCAAATGGTATGTGCCCTTCTTAGCAAAATGCACCACTTCATACTCATCTCCACACGGCAGGTTTTATTTACTAAAGTCCAATCGTACAGACTGCAGTTTGACATTACAATTAGTTTACTACACACTGCCTCAGCAGTTGGGAAATTTTGCAATGTTGCTGTCAGCAAGTTACAATAATGTTCCTCTCAGTTACGTGTCACCCAGTGCTTTATGGGACTGAGAACTGAATGTTGACAAGAATTCAGTCACAAAGTTCAAAGGGTTTGGCAATGCTGCATTTTTTTTTACGGGATGTGGGAGTCGCTGGCTGGGCCAATGTTTATTGCCCATCCCTAATTGCCCTTGAGAAGGTGGTGGTGAGCTGCCTTCTTGAACCGCTGCAGTCCATGTGTTGTAGGTACACCCACAGTGCTGTTAGGGAGGGAGTTCCAGGATTTTGACCCAGTGACAGTGAAGGAACGGAGATATATTTCCAAGTCAGGATGGTGAGTGACTTGGAGGGGAACTTCCAGATGGGTGGTGTTCCCATGTATCTGCTGCCCTTGTCTTTCTGGATAATAGCAGCTGTGAGTTTGGAAGATGCTGTCTAAGGAGCCTTGGTGAGTTCCTGCAGTGCATCTTGTGGATCGGTCTTATCCAATCCATGGTCCACAGCTCATGGGCTGCAAGAAGCCTCTCCATGTGGCCCCCAAAGCGATTGTGGAAAATATCAGTAGGACAGGTCAGTGAGTTCTACCCAGTCTCAGTCCCTCCCCGCGTTCCCCCCCGGTCTCTTCCCCCAGTCTCTCCGGTCCCTCCCCACGTTCCCCCTGGTCCCTCCCCCAAGTCCCCCCTGTCCCTCCCCATGTTTAACCGGCGCTCAGCACTCCCCTTGGTGGGCACGCACGTTCAGGCACCACTAGGCCTCAGGCCTTGCTCTAGGTGTCTCCTCCACTCTCATCACACCTCCCCGCCCCCACTGCCGATTTGGCGAGTAAGGGTAAGTAAATGTGTGAGGGTGAGTTGGTCAGTAGGTGAGGGTGGGTGGGTGAGGGTGGATCAGTCAGTGAGTGAGTGAGGGTGGGTGAGTGAGTGAGGGAGGGTGGATATTTGGATGTCTGAGAGAGAGGGTGAGTGTGTGTGTGTGTCTGGGAGAGAGAGGGTAAGCATATGTTGTTTGGAAATAGAGATAGTTTGAGTAAGTTATATATTTATTTAGGTGTGTTAGGAATAAGGTATATCTTTAAGTTCAAGTTTGATGTATAATTCTGTATTTGTGGGTTAAAGGATGAAACTGGGATCTAGTTTCATTTTAGAGTGGAGACAGCAGGTCCAAGGCTTTGTTTGTGTGCCTGCATTCTAATGGATTCTATGACTCTTGAAGGGGAGAGGTTAACAAGGTTAAAAACAAACTATGCTGTTGCCCAGCAACAGGGGTCCCCACAGAACTGGAAAAGTAGTTTCAGTTCAGTTGAAGCCACAGTACCTGAGAGGCTGGACAGCAGAGGGACAGATAGCTAGTCCCAAACTAAAACTGAAGTCAGCTGTCAGGAGAAGCTGGACACAGGAGAAGGAACTGCAGAAGCAGGTTCCAGAAACTAAAGAAGAAATTCCCCAAATCCAGGCGAGTGGAACAGGGAAGATCCAAGAGGACAGCCTAGTCAAAGGACAAAGACAGGAATCTGGAAAAGGTCCTGTTCTGTGGAATCGAAAGTAAGGGGCAGAGAGGAAGGTCCAAGTTTCAAGCTTAAAGAGAAGAAAGCAGCAGGATGCAAAGTCAAAGCAATACAAGCGTGCGAGAAGCCAGAAGATCCAAGGAGACAGCATAATATGGGCACGTGAAGCAGTGGTGTTCTGTTGGCACAGCTGAGGCAGTGAAAGAGAGTGCATGGAAGGGAGCTTGAACGCACGTGGCCACACAGGGGACAGGAACATCAAAGAAGAGTTCAAAACCCTGGAGGTGAACCCTTGTGGAAAGCATCTGAGAGGAAGCATTGTTTGGGAGAAGATTCCAGAGCGAGTTCTTCGTGAGTGAAGATTGGAAACCCTTGTGTGAAAGACAGAGTTCAGTGAGACCGGTTGGCTCACAGTGTGACAAATGTCTGGGGGTAGTTGAGGAGAGTTCCATAGCATGTGTTTGGGGCAGCATCTGTCACTTGGTTTCAGAGTGTGGTGTGTCTGACCACAGGTCACCTATTGGCTTACGTGGACTGGGTATTTACTGTGAACATTAGAGTATAAGATAGCTTTTGTAACTTGTGTTATCCTTACGAATCTGTATACATCTGTAAAGGTTTAGTTGTGGGTGAAGGAGTATTGTAATATAATTCATCTTGTCTGGTTTCATAAATGTTTTATTCTTTTGTTTAAAGTTCATAAGCTGACTCCTGTGATTCTGTTCAGTAGCCACTTTCCATGTATCTAAGCAAAAAATAAAAGTTAGGATCTATCAAGCTGAGGTCCACCCTGGGATCAGGCTTGTCCAGGAGTGACATCAGCTGGGATCATAACTGTGTGTTTGAGGGAGAGAGAGTGTGAGTGTGTGTAAGAGACAGAGGTGGCAAGTGTGTGTGAGAGACAGAGAGGATGAGTATGTGTGTGAGAGTGAGGGAGAAGGTGTATGTATGTGTGTGTGTGTGTTTGTATGAGAGAGGGTGAGTGTGGGTGTGAGAGAGGAAGAGGGTGAGTTTGTGTAAGACAGAGTGAGTGTCTGAGACAGAGAAGGTGTGTGTGTGAGTAAAAGAGAAAGGGAGGGTGAGTGTGTGTGAGAGAGAGATAGAGAAAGGGTGATTGTGTGAGAAAGAGAGAGAGAGGATGAGTGCATGTGAGGGAGAGAGGGTAAGTGTGTGAGAGAGACAGAGACATTGTGTGTGTATAAGGAGAGTGAGATTGGTAGTGAGTGTATAAGAGGGAGAAAGAAAGAGAGACAGAGTGTATGTGAGAGAAAAAGAAAGAGGCTGAGTGTGTGTAAAAGATAGAGAGGGTGAGTGTGTGTGAGTGAGAGTGAGGGAGTCTGTATGTGAGAGAGAGGGAGGGTGTGTGTGTGTGTGTGTGTGCTGTGAGTGTGTGTGTGTGTGTGTGTCTGTCAGAAAGAGAGAGCAGGGGAGAGGGTGAGTGTGTTTGAGAGAGATAGAAAGAGGGTGTGAGAGAGAGGGTGAGTATGTGAGAGAGGGAGGGTGAGTGTGTGTGTGAGAGAGAGAAAGAGTGTGAGTGTGTGTGAGGAGAGAGAGAGTGTGAGAATGAGAAAGATAGAGATGGTGTGTTTGAGAGAGAGATAGAGGAGGGAGAGAGGATGTGTGTGAGAGACTGAGTGTGTGAGAGAGAGACGGTGAATGTGTGTTTGAAAGAGAGAGGGCGAGTATGTGAGAGAGAGGGAGAGAGAGAGAGGTGTGTGTGTGAGAAGAGAGAGAGGGTGTGTGTGTGTGTCAGGAGAGAGAGAGGCTTTGAGTGTGTGTAACAGAAAAAGAGAGAGAGGGTGGTGAGAGACTCAGAGAGAAAGGGGATGAGTGTGTGTGTGTGATAGAGAGAGGGTGTGTGTGTGTATTTGAGAAAGAGAAGGTGTGTGTGTGTGTGTGTGTGTGAGAGAGAGAGAGGGGGCAGGAGAGAGGGTATGAGTGTGTGTGAGAGAGAGGCTGAGTATGTGAGAGAGAGAAAAAGAGAGAGGGTGAGTATGTGAGAGAGAGAGTGAGAGAGGGTGTGAGTGTGTGTGAGGAGAGAAAGAGTGTGTGAGAATGAGAAAGATAGATGTGGTGTGTTTGAGAGAGAGATAGGGGGAGAGATGAAATATGTGAGAGAGTGAGTGTGTGAGAGAAAGAGAGTGCATGTGTGAGAGAGAGGATGACTGTGTGTTTGAAAGAGAGAGGGCAAGTATGTGAGAGGGAGGGGGAGAGAGAGAGGGTATGTGTGTGAGAAGAGAGAGAGGGTGTGAGTGTGTATAACAGAGAAAGAGAGAGAGGGTGGTGAGAGACACAGAGAGAAAGGGGATGAGTGTGTGTGTGAGAGAGAGAGGGTGTGTGTGAGACCGAGGGTGAATGTGTATTTGAGAAAGAGAGGGTGGGTGTGTGTGTGTGAGGGCAGAAGAGAGAGAGGATATGGGTGTGTGTGTGAGAGAGGCTGAGTTTGTGAGAGAGAGAAAAAGAGAGAGGGTGAGTATGTGAGAGAGAGTGAATGAGTGAAAGAGGGAGTGAGTATGTGTGAGAGAAAGAGAGAAAGAAGGTGTGTGTGTGAGAGAAAGGCTGAGTGTGTGTGTGAGAGAGAGGGTATGAATGTGTGTAACAGAGAAAGAGAGAGGCTGTGTGAGAGACACAGAGTGAGAGAGGGAATGAGTGTGTGTGAGAGAGAGGGCATGTGTGTGAGAGAGAAGGTGAGTGTGTATTTGAGAAAGAGGGTGTACGCGTGTGTGAGGGCAGGAGAGAGAGAGGGGATGAGTGTGTGTGAGAGAGAAGTTGAGTATGTGAGAGGGTAAGTGAGAGGGAGTGAGTGTGTGTTTGAGAGAGAGAGGGTGAGTGGGTGTGAGGAGAGAGAGAGGGCCTGAGTGTGTGAGACAGAGAAAGAGAGTGACATGGTGTGTGAGAGACACAAAGAGAGAGGGGTGATGAGTGTGTGTGTGTGTGAGAGAGAGAGAGAGAGAGAGAGAGAGGGAGTGTGTGTGAGAGAGAGAGAGGGAGTGTGTGTGAGAGAGGGCAAATGTGTGTGAGAGAAAGAGGGAGTTAGTGTGTGAAAGAGAAAGAAAGAGAGAGGGTGACTGCGACTGTGAGAGAGAAAGATATAGTGAATGTTTAATTGAGAGGGAGAATGTGTGTGGGTGTGAAGAGAGAGAGGGTGAGTGTGGGTGTGAGAGAGAGGGTGAGTGGGGGTGTGAGACAGTAAGGGTGTGAGAGTGTGTGAGGAGAGAGAGGGAGTGTGTGAGAGTGAGAAAGAGAGAAATGGTGTGTTTGAGTGAAAGGGAAGGAGAGAGGATGAGTGTGTGTGAGAGAGAGGGTGAGTATGTGAGAAAGAAAGAGAGAGAAGGTGAGTATGTCAGAGACAGAAAGAGAGAGAGGGTGAGTGTGTGAGAGAGAGGGAGGGTGAGTTTTGTGTGAGAGAGAGAGGGTAAATGTGTGTGAGGGAGAGAGAGGGTGATTGGGTGTGAGAGAGAATGTGAATGTGCATGAGAGAGAGGGCGTGTCTGTGTGAGAGAGAGAGCGAGACAGGGTGAGTATGAGAGAGAGAGGGGGTGAGTGTGTGTGTGAGAGAGAAAGAATGAGAGTGTGTGTGTGTGAAAGAGAGGGTGAGCATAGAGCGAGGGGTGATTATGTGCGTGTCTGTGTTTGTACATGAGAGAGAGGGTGAGGGAGTTAGAGGTTGAGTATATGTGAGGGAGGGAAAGGGCGTGAGTATTTGAAAGACAGGATGAGGGTGTGTGAGAGACAGACAAAGAGGGTGAGTGGCTGTGACTGAGAGATAGAGAGGGTGAGTGGGTGTGTGTGAGAGAGAGGCTGTGTGTGGGAGAGGGTGTGTGTGTGAGAGAGAGAGGCGGTGAGCGTGTGAGCCAAAGAGTGACTGTGTGTGAGAGAGGGAGAGGGAGTGAGTGTGTGAGTGAGAGGATGAGTGTGTGTGACAGACTTAGAGAGGGTGAGTGTGTTTGAGAGAGGGAAGGATGAATGTTGGTGTGCAAGGGGGGTGGTGAGTGTGTGGTTGAATGAGTGCGAGTGATTTTGTGTGTGTGTGTGTGTGTGTGTGTACCTGTGCCAGAGGGAGACAGAGAGCTGGGTGTGTGTGAGACAGAGGGAAGGCTGAGCGTTGGTGTGAGAGAAAGTGTGTGTGAGAGAGGGAGGGTGTGTGTGTGTGTTTGTGTGCGAGAGAGAGAGAGAGACGGTGAGTATGTGCGAAAGAAATAGAGGATGAGTGTGAGAGAGAGAGAAAGAGAGAGGGTGAGTGTGTGAGAGACGGAAAGAGAGAGGGAGTGTGGAATGGACAGAATGTGGAAGAGTGAGTGTGCGAGAGAGAGAAAGAGGGTGAGTGTGTGAATGAGAGAAAGAGCGGATGAGTGTGTATCAAGGAGAAAGAGAAACCATGAGTGTGTGAGAAAATGAGAGTGGGAGAAAGAGGGTGAGTGTGTGTGACAGGGAGAGAGAGGTGAGTGTTTGTGAGGAGAGAGAGAGAAACAGTGAGTGTGTGTGACAAAGAAAGAGAGAGAGAGGATGTGTGAGACACAGAAAGAGCGATGAGTGTGTGTTTGAGAGAGAAAGAGAGAAAGAAATTGTGCATGTGTGAGACGGTTTGTGTGTGTGTTTGAAAGAGACAGCGAGAGTGTGTGTGAGGAGAGAGAGGGAGGGGGTGAGTGTGTGTGAGAGAGAGGGTGGGTGTGTATGAAAAAGAGAGAGAGGGTGAGTGCATGTGAGAGAGAGGGTGTGAGTGTGTGTGAGAGAGAGAAAGGGTGTATAAGGGTGAGATAGAGAGAGAGGGTGAATGTGTGCAAGAGAGTGTGGGTGTGTGCATGTGAGAGAGAGAGAGAAAGGGTGAACGTATGTGAGAGAGAGGGAGTGAACCTTTCTGAGTGGAGGGGGAGTGCGTGTGAGAGAGAGAGAGAGAATGTGAGTGTGTGTCTGAGAGAGAGAAACAGAGGGCAGGTGAGTGTTGTGTCTGATAGAGAGGGTGGGTGAGTGTGTGTTATTGTGTGAGATAGAGAGGGAGGGGGTTGTGCATGTGTATGAGTGTGCTTGAGAGAGGGTGAGTGTGTATCTGTGTATGAGAGAGAGGGTGAAGGTATGTGTGAGAGAGGGTGAGTGCGTATAAGTGAGAGAGAGGTTGAGCGTGTGAGAGAGAGAGGGAGGGTGCATGAGAGGAGGGTGTGTGTACGTGAGAGAGATAATGTGAGAGGGTGGATGAGTGTGTGTGGCTGAGAGAGACTGTGGGTGAATATGTGCGTGTGTGTGTGTGAGAGAGAGCATGGGTGTGTATGTGTGAGAGAGACAGTGAGTGGGTGCGAGAGAGAGGTATGTGCATGTGAGGAGAGAGGTAAGGTGAATGAGTGTGTGAGAGAGAGGGTGGGTGAGTGTGTGTGTCTGAATGTGTGTGTCTGTGGGAGAGAGAGAGAATGTGTGTGTGAGAGAGACAGAGGGTGAGTGCATATGTGTGAGAGAGAGAGGGTGAGAGCGTGTGAGAGAAAGAGAGGGTGAGTGTACGTGAGAGAGAGAGAGAGTGGGCGTGTGTGAGGGAGACAGAGAGAGGATGAGTATGTGTGTGTGTGCGTGCGTGTGTTTGAGAGAGAGGATGAGTGTGTGAGAGAAAGAGAGGGTGGATGTATGTGAAAGAGAAAGGGTGAATGTGTGTGAGAGAGGAAGAGGGTGAGTGTGTGTGAGAGAGAGCGGGTGAGTGTGTGATAGAGAGAGAGGGTATTTGTGTGGAAAGAGAGAGAGCTTGTGTGTGTGTATGTGTGAGAGAGAGTGAGAGAGAGGATGAGTGTGTATGAGAGGGAGAGGGTGGGTGCGAGTGAGAGAGAGTGAGGGTGAGTGCATGTGAAAAAGAAAGGTTGAGCGTGTGTGTTTGTGAGAGAGAGAAAGGGAGGGGTTGAGTGTGTGTATCTGAGGGAGAGAGAGGGAGGTGTGTGTGTGCGTGTGTATGTGTGATGGAAAGAGTGTGAAGTGGGAAGGGTGTGTGTGTCTGGATCACTCCCAGTCTCAGGGTTCTCTTTCACCCCCACCCACACACACCAACAGACACTCTCATCCACACTCTGAGGTGAGGGAGTGAGCTGGCCACGCACTAATCCTTCATCACACTCAAAAATTCATCTTAATTTTTAAAAAATTAGTGATAAATAATTAATTTATTCTTGTGTTTTTGTTTTGCTCAGCAACTGGTTCTTTTCATACATCAATTTTTTTTCTTAAATTTTAATATTGTGCCAAACCTTATCTTCCTGAAATTTGCTCAACAGCCCCCTGAATGTGAGAAAAATTGAACTGTGGCCCCTTCCCCATGTGAAAAGGTTGGACAAGCCTGTTGTAGATGGCACACGCTGCTGCTACTATGCGTCAGTGGTGAAGGGAGTGAATGTTTGTGGGTGGGGTGTCAATCCAGTGGGCTGCTTTATCCTGGACAGTGTCCAGCTTCTTTAGTGTTGTGCGAGCTGCACTCATCCAGGCAAGTGGGGAGTATTCCATCACACTCCTGACTTGTGCCTTGTAGATGGTGGACAGGTTTTGGGGAGTCAGGAGGTGAGTTACTTGTTACAGGCTTCCTAGCCTCTGACCCACTTTTGTAGCCACAGTATTTATACAGCTAGCCCAGTTCAATTTCTGGTCAATGGTAACCCCAAGGATGTTGATAGTGGGGGATTCAGTCTTGAGTTGCTAGAGCTGTTCAAAATCTATCCCATTTAGCACAGTGGTAGTGCCACACAACACGATGGAGGGTATCCTCAATGTAAAGACAGGACTTAATCTCCAAGAGGATTCCACAAAGTCACTCTTACCGACACTGTTATGGACAGATGCATCTGTGGCAGGCAGGTTGGTGATGATGAGGTCAAGTATGATATTCTCTCTTGTTGGCTCCCTGACCACCTGCCACAGACCCAGTCTCGCAGCTATGTCCTTAAAGACTTGGCCAGTTCGGTCTGTAGTGGTGCTACCGAGCCATTCTTAGTGATGGGCATTGAAGTCCCCCACCCAGAGTACATTCTGCAGCCTTGCTTTCTCCAATAGGTGTTCAACATAGAGGAGCACTGATTCAGTAGCTGAGGGAGGGTGGTATCTGGTATTCAGCAAGAGGTTTCCTTGCCCATGTTTGACCTGATGCCATGAGACGTCATGGGGTCTGGAGCTGATGTTGAGGACTCCCAGGGCAATTCCCCCCTAAGTGTATACCACTGTGCCGCCACCACTACTGGGTCTGTCCTACTGATGAAACAGGACACACCCACGGATGGTGGTGGTGGTGTCTGGGACATTGTCTGTAAGGTATGATTCTGTGAGTATGTCTGTGTCAGGCTGTTGCTTGCCTAGTCTGTGAGACAGCTCTCCCAATTTTGGCATTAGTCCCCAGATGTTAGTAAGGAGAACTTTGCAAAGTCAACAGGGTTGATTTGCTGTTGTCGTTTCCTAAATTGATGCCGGGCGGTCCATCCATCCTATAAGGATGATATTAAGTGCTTTTCAGGCAGCACAGAATCACCGAAATAGTCATAAAGAGCAACTTATCATCAGTAACAGAACCTATTCAGTGAGAATACTGCAATGGGCAGGATGTGTTTGTCCTAAAAAGATCAACTTGGATTTTTGACAAGAACCTGGACAGGTCCTATCAGGGGAAAGATCAGCTGGGGTAAGAAAGCTGAGATTGTGTGGGAAAGTGCAACAAAGGGGAGAGTGTAAAGGAGCGAGTTTGTGGCATATCGCTTCATTGTCTTTGGTCCAGTAAAACAGTATTAATTCTTAATTCTTAATATTCCAAGTTTTAAAAGGACACCCCCTTACCTTGCAACTCTCTCGGCCACTCCCACTGCAAGCAAAAGATAGGAATTGTTTTAATGGTCATCCATTATAATTAAATAGAATAATCTCAACACAAGCACTGAATGATGGTTAAAGTCATTAGCTGTTCGGAGAGCTGCCCATTTCATGGTGTGGGCTCACTGCGTAGAAATAACATACAGTACTAGTTGGCTGTTTAATATTGATTATGTAGACTTTATGTATTATTATTATATACACTTACTGATTTTGAGAAGGCATTAAGACATGGGATATCCACCACATTTAATCGACTTGCTAGCCAAGCTTCATCGTAAGCAACAAGCTAGAGTCAGAGTTGCAAGCTCCCTCTCGGAATGGTTCAGAGTCAAAACGGGTGTTAGACAGGGGTGTTTGCTTTCACCATATTGATCCAACATCCTAGCAGGAGTGGTTATGAGAATGACACCTGATAGATATAAAGATGGGATAGCGATTGGCGGGCAGTGAGTTTTGAACTTTCAATATGTTGATGACATTATTTGGCCTGCTAACTTGGTGGAGAACTGCAGGAGCTGGTCTTGATCAGTTAGCCAGAAAAACATTCTCCTGATTAATGTTGACAAGACAAAGGTGATGGAAATTGGTGGAAAGATCTGCAAGGTTCTGATTAACGGTGCTCGGCTTGAACAGGTACCTTCCACTATCTTGGGTCCCTCATCACGGAAGATACAGAGTCTGCCAAAGAAATTCAGGCGAGACTTAACAAGGGTCATGACATTGTGAACTCACTTAAATATGTTATAGGTGGTAACTTTCGTGGAGTGGCAATCAGAGTCAGATTGCCACTCCACTCCTTGTTACTTGCTCTGAAATGCAGCCACACCTTTCTCGCCTGACCTTCCGACTTCAGCCTGCGAGAATAGTGCAGTGCAGGGGGTTCCTGAGGCCTTCAGTCAAGCGCAGGAGTGTCGGGGAAAAGGAAGATATGACCCCTATTTACAGTACTAGCTGCCATAAAGCAGATAGTTTTTAAAGTCTAGCTACTTTGAGAAGTCAGGAAGAAGGTAAGTGTGTAAGTTAAGTGCATAGGACTGGGGGGTGAATAGGGTGATTCAGGGGGATGGGGGTAGTCAGTGGGGCTGGGGTGAGACAGGTGGTCAGGGGATGGAGGTGGTCAGTGGGATGAGGGTAGTCAGTGGGAGGTTGCCAGTTGGGGAGGGGTCAAATGGTCAGTGGGGGAGTTGAGTGGTCAGTGAGGGGTGGTTGGGTGGTCAGGTGGACAGGTGATGTGGTCAGTGGGGAGTTGGAGAGGTAGTCATAGGGTGGGGGTGTAGTCAGGGCGTTGGAGAGTAGTTGGGGGGGTTGTGTGGGGAGTCAGGAGTGGGACGGTAGTCAGGATAGGGGATAGTCAGGTGTTCCTTGGAGGGTAGTCGGGGGTTGGGGGGGAGTGGAAAGGTGGTGGGGGGATTGAGGGATAGTTGGGGTGGCCCTGTGGAGGTTCAGAGAGGTGGGAAGAATCCCACGGGGAGTCGAGGTGGGTCAGTACTACAGTTACCCAAGAGTTAGAAGCGGTTTTAATTCTTCTAACTTTTTCTAGGTAACTATTGATGTAAGAAAATTGGAACCATCCGAAATTTGCGATTTAAATCACATTATCGGATAGTTCCCAATGCAAGGTAATTGCCCAACAAAAGTTAGAGCTTCCCGGTCAATTGCCATGCAACCCTTTACATGGGGACTCCGGGTCGGGGTTGGGGGGGGGGGGGGGGGGGTTTGGGGGGGCACCGGGGGGAGGGGAGGTTTCCCCTGGGCACTGTGCCCCGGAACTCAGAAGTTATGATACCTCTGAATAACAACCTGTTTCAAACAGAGATCAGGTTCTCACTCACAAGTGTTGGCCTGCTGTTTGGTACTGATAGAGGCTGCCACTTTAATCATACAACAGTGATCTCCATCACAGTCAAACACACTTGAAATCCTCACAAATCAAAACTTCATAAAATGTGGTGGGTAACACATGATTCACCTAAACAGCACAGAGACAATGTATGTCTTTCCTTACCAAAATGATTTTCACACCTTCTCCCAATTCCTGGGCTCCTTCCCTCGATTCCTGGTCTCCTTCTCTTAGTTCCATGGCACTTCTTGGATCCGTGACTGAAACCACAATCTTTATACCAGAAGCATTGATCATTTTTTCACACTCAGGGCATGGTTTTTTAGAGGAAAACATCACCCCAGAATCAGTGCCTGTGTGCAACCTTTAAGAACACAAATCAGCAGCTGATTAGAATATCGAGGTTAATCCACTGTGTATTGCACTGAGTAGCAGAACTTGACTTACAATCTAATTTGGCATAAATTGAAGTAGTGAGACCACAATATCTTGAGAGGATGGCACAACCCAAAGTGAACTGGGAAGGGAGTGAAGTTGAAACTGCATGTAAACAGTACTTTCCAAAAGGGAATTTGACCAGAGTGGGAATACGCAGCAGTGGAAGAAAGAGAAGAATTTAATTGAAAGTGAAGTGGATAAGAATGTAAACTTCAATCTTAACTATAGTATAACTATCACTTTTAGTAAGAATGTCAGGACTGAAAAGGACAGTGATGTGTGGATCCTGCAGAATAAAAAGGTAATATATCTGTGGGAAGTGTCACTAACTGAGCTCAAGTTCTCAGAATCAAAGTGAAGTTAGAAAAAACACAAGGGATTTTTGGAACAAGACGATGGTTTTGGTCTTCCCGTTATTTAGTTGGAAGAAATTTCTGCTTATCCAGTACTGGGTGTTGGACAAGCAAAGTGACAAATCAGAGGCAGTGAGAGGCGGGGTGAGGTAAAGCTGGGTGTCATCAGCGTTGATGTGGAGCTTCAGGTGTTTTTGGAAGATGTTGCAGAGGGGCAGCATGGAGATGAAAAATTGGAGAGGGTCGAGGATAGATCTTTGGAGGATTCCAGAGGTAATGGTGTGGGAGAGGGAAGAGAAGCCATTGCGGGAGATTTTCTAGCTACGGATGGATAGGTAGGAATAGAAGGGCGAAGGGTACAGAGGGTGCAAAATTCTTGAACTGCATTCAAGAGGACTTTTTAGCCAGCACATAACAATCCCAACAAGAGGGGGTGCAATTCTAGATTTAGTCTGAGGAAATTAAACTGGGCAAGTGGATGAAGTGGCAGTGGGTGACAATTTTAGAAATAGTGACCATAATACAGTTAGATTTAGCATCATTATGGAAAAGGACAAAGATAGAACGGGAGTGAAATTTCTAAATTGGGGGAAGACAAATTTTGAGAAGCTCAGAGGTGAGCTGGCAAGAATGGATTAGATACAGCTATTAGAAGGAAAAACAATGACAAATCAGTGGGAGGCATTCAAAGCCGAGATTCTACGGGCACAATGTAGACATGTCCCCACAAAGAAAAGGGTGGTACTGCCAAATCTAGAACCCCCTGATTATCCAAAAGGATACAGACCAAGATAAAACAGAAAAAGAAAGCTTATAATAGTCACAAAAGACTTAATATTTTAGAAAGCTTAGAGAAGTACTGGGGTGAGGTAAAAATGGAAATTGGGAAAACAAAGAGAGGATATGAAAAAATATTGGCAGGTAAAATCAAAGAAAACCCAAAGATGTTTTACCAGTACATTAAGAGCAACAGAATAACTAAGGAAAGGGTCGGGCCTATCAGAGATGTACATGGTAACTTGTGCATTGCTGCAGAAGATGTGGGCAGGATTTTCACTGAGTACTTTGTCTCTGTCTTCACTAAGGAGAGGGACAATGCAGACATTCTAGTTAAAGAGGAGGAGTGTGAAACATTAGATACAATAAGTATAGTGAGGGAGGGAGTACTGGAGGGACTGGCATGCTTGATGTCACCAGGGCCAGACTGATTGGATCCCAGGCTGTTAAAGGAAGCCAGGGAGGAAATAGTGGATGCTCTGAGGATCATTTTCCAATCCTCACTAGATTCAGGTGAAGTACCAGAGGATTGGAGTTCTGCAAATGTTGTACCATTATTTAAAGAGTTCAAGCGATAGACCAGAAAATTATAGACCAGACAGCCTGACTTCAATGCTGGGAAAATGATTGGAATCAATTCTGAGAGACAGGATAAACTGTCACTTAGAAAGGCACGGACTGATCAGGGACAGTCAGCATGGTTTTGTTAAGGGAAGATCGTGTCTTACTAACTTAATAGGATTTTCTGAGGAAGCAACAAGGAGGATTGATGAGGGTATTGCAGTGGATGTTGTCTACATGGATTTCAGTAAGGCATTTGACATGGTTCCACATGGCAGACTGGTCAGGTAAGTGAGATCCCATGGGATACAGGGGAAGGTGGCACGTTGGACCCAAAACTGGCTCAGTTACAAGGAACAAAGGGTAATGGTCGATGGATGTTTTTTGCAAATGGAAAGCGGTTTCCAGTGGCATTCCACAGGACTCAGTGTTGGGGCCCTTGCTGTTTATTGTATATGTTAATGATTTGGACTTAAATGTGGGAGGCACGATTGGGAAATTTGCAGATGACACAAATATTGGCCATGTAGTTGATAGTGAAGAGGATAGCTGTTGTTTCCAGAATTATATCAATGGCTTGGTTGAGTGGGCATTAAAGTGGCAAATGAAATTCAATTCGGAAAAATGTGAGGTAATGCATTTGGGGAGCACAAACAAAGCAAGGGAATACTCAATAAACAGAAGGATATTGAGAGGGGTTGAGGAAGTGAGAGACCTTGGAGTGCATGTCCACAGGTCCCTGAAGGTGGCAGGACAGGTGGATAAGGTGGTAAAGAAAGCATATGGAATGCTTTCCTTTATTGGACAAGGTATTTAATACAAAAGCAGGGATGTAATGCTGGAACTGTATAAAACGCTGGTTAGGCCACAGCTGGAATTTTGTGTACAGTTCTGGCCACCACATTACAGGAAGAACATAATTGCTCTGGAGAGAGTGCAGAGATTTACAAGAATGTTGCTAGGGCTTGAAAATTGCAGCTATGAGGAAAGATTGGTTAGGCTAGGGTTGTTTTCCTTATGTCATGACTCACTGGGGATAGTGTGCTGTAATATCAAGCCCCACTGTTCCCCGAGCCACAATAAATATGAAAAATTTGACCAAACCACCAGATTACCCCAATTCTACTGAACTGTTTAATTTAGGTTAACAGAATACAAGCACCAGGTTTGTAAACTTAATGAGTAAATAACTGTTTATTGAGCAAACTGTCATTAACCAGTGGCAAAAGAAAGAAATATGAACTGTTAGTTATAAATAAGGTTAGTTAGAAATTATATGACTCTATCCCTTCTTAAATCCCTATACACACACATATAAGACACATAAGACACAGAAAAACATGGATTTTAAGGGTGGGATAAAACAGTTCAATAGCACCAATTCCAGAGTAGAATTTGATGG
Organism: Isurus oxyrinchus; assembly: GCA_026770705.1. NCBI lineage: Eukaryota > Metazoa > Chordata > Chondrichthyes > Lamniformes > Lamnidae > Isurus > Isurus oxyrinchus. Next base: position 69,338,511 of record JANJGN010000020.1, on the reverse strand, counting down.
GTTGATTTTGATCAATATCTTCCAAATTCCTTTCAGTTCTTGTTGATGACACGAGGTGGTCTTCCAGAACTTTCAGTATTTAGTTCACTGGTTGAGCACTTGCCTCTCAATGTCTCTAACAGTGATTTTCCCCTTTGCGTCTTGACAGGGTTTTCAGAGAGAGAGAGAGCAAGTTATAGAGATGTGAGGAGAAAAAGTCAGCTAGCTATTATTGTGGAATTATTGGAACCTTCCACGCACAGGAGAAAGAGGCTCCTTTCAGGCTAGGAGCTATTCTGCTGTACTGTCCTCACACAAAACCTGGTCACCTGATCAGGAGCCAATTAAAATATTGTTGCCAGGCAGCTCCCTTGGTGCAGGACTCCTTTCCAGCACCATCTTGTCTTTCATGGCACACTCTGTTCCAGGACTGCAACATTGTACACATCTCTCATCCTGTTCCTGTGAACATGTCTTTCAAACTGCAGCCATTGTAATCTTAATCCACACCACAGTCCAACAGAAATAAAAATATATGTTCCTTACACTTAGAATAGAGGAGGCTGAGGGGTGACATAATTGAGGTGTACAAAATTATCAGGAGCCTAGATAGGGTAGACAGTAAAGACTTGTTTCCCCTAGCTGAGGGGTCAATTACCAAGGGACATAAATTTAAGTGATTAGTAGGAGGATTAGAGGGGACATGAGGAGAAACTTTTGCATCCAGAGGGTGGTGGGTGTCCGGAACTCGCTGCCTAAATTGGTGGTTGAGGCTGAAATGCTCAAGACATTTAAAAGGTACCTGAATATGCATCTAAAGCCCTGTAACATGCAAGGCTATGGACCAGGTACCGGAAATTGGGATTAAATTGAGCAGCTAGTTTCTTTTTCATCTTTTTCTGGCTGGCACAGACATGATGGGCTGAATGGCCTCTTTCTGCGCCATAACTTTTATATGGTTCTATGGAACCAAATGAGTGCAGTCCTGAACAATGAAGGAGAGATATTGGAGAAGGTTGGTGTGGTCAAAGAACAGAAGAACATCAGAAGTAGGAGCAGGAGTTGAGCTTTCAACCCTTCAAGCCCACTCCACTATTCAATGAGATCATGGCTGATCTTCTATTTCAACACTATTTTCCTGCATTATCTCCGTATCCCTCGATGCTTTTAATATGTAGAAATCTATTGATCTCAGTCTTGAACATATTCAACGACTGAGACTCCACAGCCCTCTGGGGCAGAGAATTCCAAAGGTTCATCACCCTCTAAGTGAAGAAATTCCTCCTTATCTTAGTCCTAAATGGCCTGCCCCTTACTCTGAGACTGTGCCCCTTCATTCTAGATCCTCCGACCAGGGGAAACATCTTTCCTGCATCTACCCTGTCAAGCCCTTTAAGAATTTTGCATGCTACAGCCAGGTTAAGGAAGACAAGGCAGGTATCTCACTTTCTAACCCGTATTCAGGTTTGAATACTTATGAGAATGATCGTTCCTCTGGGATCTGCAGCCAGAGCCTAGTCTATGTTATCACGGCTGGCTCAGCTGCACAGGGGTGAGGTGGGGGGGGCGGAGGGGAGGAAGATTGGAAAGAATGACAGGGCAGGTTGAGAAAGCACTTAATAGAGTATATTAAGGCTTTATAAAGACAAGGAACACAATACCACCCCATCAGACTATTCTCCATCATCAGTAAAGTGATGGAAGGAGCCATCAACAGTGCTATCAAGCAGCACTTGTTTAGCAATAATCTGCTCACTGATGCCCAGTTTGGGTTCTGCCAGGGCCACTCAGCTCCTGACCTCATTACAGCCTTGGTTCAAACATGGACAAAAGAGCTGAACTTCCAAGGTGAGGTGAGAGTGACTGCCCTTGACATCAAGGCAGCATTTGACAGAGTGTGGCATCAAGGAGCCCTAGCTAAACTGGAGTCAATGGGAATCAGAGGGGAAACTTTCTGCTGGTTGGAGTCAAACCTAGCACAAAGGAAGATGGTTGTGATGGTTGGAGGTCAATCATCTCCATTGCAGGACATCAATGCAGTAGTCCCTTAAGGTAGTGTCCGAGACACTAGAAACTGAACTGAACTAGCTATATAAAGATTGTGGCTGCAAGAGCAGATCAAAGCCTAGGAATCCTGCCACGAGTAACTCACTTCCTGACTCCACAAAGCCTGTCCACAATCTACAAGGCACAAGTTAGCAGTATGATGGAATACTCCCCACTTGCCTGGATGAGTGCAGCTCCCACAAGACTCAAGCAGCTCAACACCATCCAGGACAAAGCAGCCCACTTGATTGACATCACATCCACAAACATTCACTCTCTCCATCACCGATGCACAGTAGCAGCAGTGTGTACCATCTACAAGATGCACTTCAGGAATTCACCAAGGCTCCTTAGGCAGCACCTTCCAAACCCAGAACCACTATCATCTGGAAGGACAAGGGCAGCAGACACATGGGAACACCACCACTTGGAAGTTCCCCTCCAAGTCACTCACCATCCTGACTTGGAAATATATCACTGGTCCTTCACTGTCACTGGATCAAAATCCTGGAACTCCCTTCCTACATCACATGGACTGCAGCGGTTCAAGAAGGCAGCTCACCACCACTTTCTCAAGAGCAATTAGGGATGGGCAATAAATGCTGACCTAGCCAGTGATGCCCACATCCCATGAATGAATAAAAAAAGAGGAAAAACTTTTAGGCTGGCAGGACAGGTGATGTGTCAAGGCTGCAGCACGTGGGAGCTCCTGGACAACATTGTGATCCAGGGCAAACATGTCTGCAGTAAGCATTTGCAGTTCAAATAACTTTGGGTCAGAGTTATGGAGCTGGAGGCTGTGCTGCAGACTCTGCAACATATCAGGGAAGGGGAAAGTTACCTGGATGCTTTGTACCAGGAGACAGTCACACCACTTAACATAGGGTCTTCTGATTTGGTCAATGGTCAGGCGCAGGAGGGTATGACTGAGTAAAGCAGGTAAGGGGACTTAGAGGACAGCAGCGCAGAAGTGTGAGCCTCTGTAATTGTCCAATAGGTTTGAGGTTCTCTCAGCTTGTTTGGATGAGAATGGGGGCTGCAGGGTGGATGAGCAAACTGACCATGGCACAATGGTAAAGGAAGCCATTCAAGTGGGGGGAATAAAAAGAAATGTAGTGGTAGTAAGGGACATTATAGTGAGGGGGATTGACACTGTACTCTGTGGCAAAGAGTGAAAGTCCAGACGGCAGGCTTCCTGTCTGGGGCCAGGATTCGGGACATATCAGAGGGCCCTTGGTGTCCATGTCCATAGATCCTTGAAGGCTGCAGGACAGGTAGATAAAATGGTTAAGAAGACATATGGGATACTCACCTTTATTAGTCGAGGCATTGAATATTAGAGCAGGGAGGTTATGATGAGCTCAGGGCTGGAAAGGAATTTAGAGTCATAGAGTTTTACATCACGGAAAGAGGTCCTACAGCCCATCCTGTCCACACTGGTCATCAAGTCCATATCTATTCTAATCCCATTTTCCAGCACTTGGACCGTAGCCCTGTATGCTATGGCATTTCAAGTGTTCATCTAAATACTTCTTAAATGTTGTGAGGGTTCCCACCTCTACCTCCCTTTCAGGCAGTGAGTTCCAGATACTCCCCAGCCTCTGGGTGAAAATTTTTTCTCAAATCCCCTCTAAACCTCCTGCCCCTTACCTTAAATCTATGACCCCTGGTCACTGACCTCTCCACTACGGGGAAAAGTTTATCCTTATCTACCCTATCTATGCCCCTCAGAATTTTGTACAGCGCAATCAGGTTCCCCCTCAACCTCCTCTGCTCTAAGGAAAACAAACCTAACCTATCTAATCTCTCTTCATAGCTGAAATAATCCAGCCCAGGCAACATCCTGATGAATCTCCTCTGCACTCTCTCCAATGGAATCACGTCCTTCCTATAGTGTGGCAACCAGAACTGTACAGAGTACTCCAGATGTGGCCTAACTAACATTTTATACAGCTCATCATAACCTCCCTGATCTAATATACAGTGCCTCGACTAATAAAGGTGAGTATCCCATATGTCTTCTTAACCATTTTATCTACCTGTCCTGCAGCCTTCAAGGATCTATGGACATGGACACCAAGGTCCTTCTGATTCTCTGTACTTCCGAGGGTCCCACCATTCACTGTATACACCCCTGCTTTGATAGTTCTCCCAAAATGCGTCACCTCACACTTTTCAGGATTAAATTCCATTTGCAACTGCTCTGCCCATCTGACCAGCCTGTCTATATTGTCCTGTAGTCTAAGACTTTGCTCCTCACTATTTAACACACCACCAATTTTGGTGTCATCTGCGAATTTATTGATCATACCTCCAACATTAATGTCTAGTCATTAATGTACACTATAAACAGCAAACGACCCCAGCACCACTGCGGTACGCCACTGAACACAGGCTTCCAGTCACAAAAACATCCTTCCACCATCACCCTCTGCCTCCTGCCACAAAACCAATTTTGGATCCAAATTGCCCTGGATCCCTTGGGCTATTACCTTCTTGACTAGTGTCCCGTGCGAGACCTTGTCAAAAGCCTTACTGAGGTCCATGTAGACTATATCAACTGCACTACCCTCATCTACACACCTAGTCACCGCCTCAAAAAATTCAATCTAATTTGTTAGACATGATCTCCCCCGACGTCCTCTTTTATACCACCCCCTTCCCCTCGCCCACTAGCCCCCACAACCACCACCCCCCCCCCCCCCCCAACCGCGCCCACCCCCCCTGGCCATCTCACCTGAAGATTCTATACCCAGGAATATTGAGCTGCCAGTCCTGCCCCTCCCTCAACCATGTCTCCATGATAGCAATGATATCATATGCCCATGTGTTAATGAACACCCTCAACTCATCTGCCTTACTCGCAAGACTTTTTGCATTAAAATAAATGCCACCCAGCCTTACCATGCTCCCATGTGTCTTAACTTGACTATATATGCTCTGCTTTCCAGACTGACTTTGTTTTTCTACTATACTCGTCTGTACATCACCCCCTACTATACCTCCACTCCAAGTCCCACCCCCCTGCCAAATTAGTTTATACACCCACAAACAGCACTAGAAACACCACCCCACACCACCCCCTCCCCAATCCCCGTAAGGATGTTGGTCCGATTCTGGTTCAGGTGTAACCTGTCAGACTTGGACAGGTCCCACCTTTCCCTGTAACGGACCCAGTGACCCCAGGAATCTAAAGCCCTCTCTTGTGCACCAACTCTTCAGCCACACAGTCATCTGCTCTATTCGCCCTATTCCTATACTCACTAGCACATGACACCAGGAGTAATCCAGAGATTACAACCTTTGAGGTCCTGCTTTTCAATCTGCTACCTAGCTGCCTAAATTCTTGTTGCAGGACCTCATCCCTCTTTCTACCCATGTCGTTGGTCCCAATGTGAACCATGATCTGTGACTGTTTGCCTTCCTGCTTCAGAATATCCTGCAGCCATTCAGTGACTTCCTTGACCCTGGCATCAGGGAGGCAATACACCATCACATGTGGAGTCATGTCTGCGGCCACAGAAATGCCTGTCTGTACCCCTCACTATTGTATCTCCTACCACTATTGCTCTTCCTCTCTTCCTCCTCTCCTCTCATGCAGTTGGGCTCTGACTGTACTCCAACACAGAAAAGCTGTTCTTGAGTGAGGCTGCACTCTGGGGCTTTCCTGACGACCTGCCTGTCTCCCTTTATCTGATTGGTGGTCACCCATTCCTTTTCCGACTGCACTTCCTTAAGCTGCGAGGTGACCATGTCTAAAAATTTGCTATCCACGTAACTCTCAGCCTCATGGGTGCACTGCTGTGCCTCCAGCCGATGCTCAAGTTCCAAAACTTACCCAACTACATACCAATCAGCTCTCTGCTTTGCACTGACATCACTTTCGTCAGCCTTTTTGAATTCTGGCAGGGTTCCTGTTTCATCTCATGAACTCTTACTGTTTTATCGCCCAAACTCTCACTGTTTTATCTCCCAAACTTTCACTGTTTTATCTCCCGAACTCTTACTGTTTTATCTCCTGAACTCTTACTGTTTTATCTCCCGAACTCTCACTGTTTTACCTCCCGAACTCTCACTGTTTTATCTCCCAAACTCTCACTGTTTTATCTCCGGAACTCTCATTGTTTTATCTCCTGAACTCTCACTGTTTTATCTCCCAAACTCTCACTGTTTTATCCCCTGAACTCTCACTGTTTTATCTCCCAAACTTTCACTGTTTTATCTCCCGAACTCTTACTGTTTTATCTCCTGAACTCTTACTGTTTTATCTCCCGAACTCTCACTGTTTTATCTCCCAAACTCTCACTGTTTTATCTCCCAAACTCTCACTGTTTTATCTCCGGAACTCTCATTGTTTTATCTCCTGAACTCTCACTGTTTTATCTCCCAAACTCTCACTGTTTTATCCCCTGAACTCTCGCTGTTTTATCTCCCAACCTTTCACTGTATTATCTCCCAACCTCTCGCTGTTTTTATCTCCTGAAATTGCAGCAGGAGGGGGAGGATCCAGTTGTCGTGGTCCGTGTAGGTACCAATGACATAAGTAGAGCTTGAAAAGAGGTTCTGCAAAGAAAGCATGAGGACCTGGCACTCAACTGAAAAGCAGAATATTATGAAAGTATAATAATTTTCATAATATTATTCTGGTTTAGTGTAAAGTAGGTTTATGGGTCTGACTGTAAATGGTTCGGTCTGTGTGATTTAATTACCTTGGAATCAGGTAGGCTGCAAACTTGAAATTATCAAAAGAAGTTAGGTGCAGAAATCTACATGAAATGCTAATGAATAAACATGTGAAGTGTGTTGGAACTTTGCATTTTTAGATAAGGGAAGGAGTTGGTTAGACTTCAAAGGGATGTTGGGATGTTTATAACTAGCCAGATAAGCAAGGCTAAGCAGTGCATTTATTTTTCCCAAAGGTTATGGACAATATTGGCAACATGAAAGATTTTTACATTATGGACAAGGTAAAGTTGCAAAGACATATGGAACAATGGAATTTACATATTAAAGAGAGAGAAACATATATAAAGGAGAAGGAAAAGCTATGTTGGGAGGCAATGTGAGATCTAACAGGAGTGTGTGAAACAGCCTTCGGGAAGCCTCCAGCCATTTGTGCATAGGTCTGCTGTGTCCATTAACTAAAGTTGGAGACAAGCTTTTGAGAATTCTACTGCCAAGTGGGTACTTGCTGGCTTGTTTTTTTAAGTTAAAATCTATTTTGGGACTGTTGCCTTAAAGGGGTTATGTAACTGGGAGTCAGGTTAATTAGGAATTTTAGGATTTGTTACAGTAGTAAGTAATTGTAGTCTTATGTATGTGCTTGAAACCCTTTCTTTTGAAAATAAATATTTTGAACTAATTTTTAAAATCTCGAAAGGTCTTAGTGGACACATTGCTTCTGAATTCAGTACACACATCTTCTGGTATTAAATACAAATTGCAAAACCATTGTGATAGCATGGCCAAGTTTCTCTTGTGGATTTAGACCACCTGGCACACATCATCTGCCACATCATAAAACAGAATCTGAAAGGTTATAATCTCTGGATTATTACCTGAGCCAGTTGCACATTGGTTTAGGGTACATAAAATTAGAGAGATGAATACATGGCTCCAAGACTGGTGTGGGAGAAGTGGGTTCAGTTGTGGGACACTGGCATCATACTAGGGAAAGTCGTGGCTTTATCATTCGGATGGTCTACACCTGAACCCAGCTGGGACCAGTATTCTTGTAAACTGCATAAATAGGGAAATAGAGACGGTTTTAAACTAAATAGTGGGGGCAAGGGATCAAATGTGGAAAGATGTGGTATGTCAAAAAGTTGAGACAAGGTAAGGGAGAAAAATAGTAATATGGGAAATGAGGGTCAGGGAATGGCAGGAAGGGACAGAGAGAAACAAATCTAAGACTAGATGTCACAAAGATAACAAAAAGACTACACTAAAGGCTCTATATCTGAATGCACAGAACATTCATAACAAAGTAAATAAATTGATAGTGCATGTTAAAGTAAATAAATATGATCTGATAGCAATTACGGAGATCTGGCTGCAAGGTGACAAGGATTGGGTCCTGGATATTGAGGGGTATATGGCCTTCAAGAAGAATAGGAAGCTAAGTGAAGGTGGAGGGGTAGCACTGTTAATCAAGGATGGTATTTGTGCAATAGTTAGAGATGACCATGGTTCAGGAGATCAGGATGTAGAATCAGCTTGGGTGGAGATGAGGAATAGTAGAGGAAAGAAGTCACCAGTGGGAATGGTCTACCCTAACAGTAACCACAATGTAAGACAAAGTATACAAGAAGAAATATTGGGTGCTCATGATAATGAGACAACAGTAATCAAGAGTGATTTTAATCTACATATAAACTGGAAAAAACTGGAATGGCAGTAGTAACCTGGATAAGGAGTTCATAGAATGCTTTTGAGATAGTTTCTTACAGCAGCACATTCTGGAACCAACCTGAGAGTGGGTTATATTAGATTTAGTATTGTGTAATGTGACAGGATTAATTAATGACCTAAGAGTAAAGGCATCCCTTGGTAACAGCGACCATAATATGATTGAATTTCACATCCAGTTTGAAAAGGAGAAGAATGGGTCTGAGACTAGTATTTTAAACTTAAAAAAGGGCAACATGTGGGCGTGAAAGTTGAGCTAGCTGAAGTGAACTAGGATACTAGGCTAGAGGATAGATCAATAGAGAAGCAGTGGTAGACATTTAAGGGAATATTTCAGAATACTCAGAATAAGTACTTTCCTACTATAAAAAAAATTCTAAAGGAAGGACCCACCATCCATGGTTAACTAAATAAGTTAGGGAAAGCATCAAACTTAAAGAAAAAGTATATAATTGCACAAAGATGAGTGGTGGGTCAGATGATTGGTCAGAATATAAAGAATGGCAGGGAATGACTAAAAGGTTAATCAGGAGAAAGAAATTAGAATCTGAGTGGAAGCCAGTTAGAAACGTAAAACAGATAGCAAGAGCTTCTACAGGTACTTAAACTGGAAAACAGTAAGTAAAGTGAGTGTTGATCCTCTGACAGTGACAGTGGGGAATTAACAGTAGATAATAAAGAAATGGCAGATGAAATGAACAAATATTTTGCTTCTGTCTTCACTATAGAGGATACAAAAAAACATTCCAGTAATAGCTGTAAATCAGGAGCTGGAAGGGAGAGGGAAGCAGTACTGAGCAAACTGATGGAGCAATGGGCTGACAAGTCTCAAGATCCAGATGGGCTTCATCCTAGGGTCTTAAAAGAGGTGGCTAATGAGGTAATAGATGCGTTGGTGTTAATTTTGCAAAAATTGCTAGATTCTGGAAATGTTCCATCAGACTGGAAAGCAGCAAACATAACTCCTCTATTCAAGAAGGGAAGGAGGCAGAAAACAGGAAACTAGAGGCCAGTTAGCTTGATGTCTACCATGGGGAAGGTGTTAGAGTTGATCATTAAAGAGGTTATACCTGGGCACTTAGAAAAGCTCAAGGTAATTGGGAAGAGTCAGTATAGTTATATGAAAGAGAATTCAGGTTCAGCTAATTTATTAGAGTTTTTTGAAGGAGTAACATGCATTCTGTACAGACGTACTGTACTTGGATTTCCAGAAAGCATTTGATAAGGTGCCACATCAAAGGTTATTGCAGAAAATAAAAGCTCATTGGGCAGGGAGTAACATATTAGCCTGGAGAGAAGATTGGCTGGCTGGCAGAAAACAGGGAGTATGCATAAATGGGCCTTTGTCTGATTAGCAGGATGTGACGAGTGGAGTCCTTCAGGGGTCTGTGCTGAGGCCTCAACTATTTACAATATATATCAATGACTTAGATGAGGGGGGCAAAGGCATGGTAGCTAAATTTTCAGATGACACAAAGACAGGTTGGAAAGTATGGTGTGAAGAAGACATAAGGAGGTGGCAGACTAATAGAGATAAGTTGAGTGAGTGAGCCAAAATCTGATGGAGTATAATGTGGGAAAGTGTAAAGTTGTTTACTTTGGCAGGAAGAATAATAAAGCAGAGTATTACTTAAACAGAGAACGACTGCAGAATTCCAAGGTGCAGAGGGATCTAGGTGTTCTAGTATATGAGTCACAAGAAGTTAGTATGTAGGGACAGCAAGTAATCAAGAAGACTAATGGAATGCTATCCTTTATTACAAGAAGATCTGAACATTAAAGTAAGGATGTTATGCTCCATTTATACAGGGCATTAGTAAGACCGCATTTCAAATACTGTGTGCAGTATTTCCTTATTTAAGGAAATGTGTAAATGCGTTGGAGGCAGTTCAGAGGAGGTTTACTACAATTGATACCTGGAATGAGCAGGCTGACTTACGAGGTTAGGTTGCACAGGCTTGGCTTGTTTCCACTGAAGTTTAGAAGTGTGAGGAGTTATTTGATTGAAATGTATAAGATCCTGAATGGTCTTGACAAGATGGACGTGGAAAGGATGTTTCCTCTTGTGGGTGAGTACAGAACTAGGGGGCACTGTTTTAAAACCAGGAGTTGACCTTATAGGGCAGAGATGAAGACAATTTTTTCTCTCAGAGAGTTGTGTGACTTCGGAACTCTTGGCCTCAGAAGGTGGTGGAAGCGGGGTCACTGAACATTTTTAAGGCAGAGGTAGATAAATTCTTGTTGGGCAAGGGAATCAAAGGTTTTCGGGGTTATCAAATGTTGAACGAATACTTCACATCCGTCTTCACTCAAGAGAATGAGGATGAAGGTATGAAACTCAGGGACAGAGACTGCGAGGTTCTTGAGCAAATAGAAATAGGGAGTGACAAGGCATTGGAGGTGTTGGCAGGCTTAAAAGTGGACAAATCTCCAGGTCCAGATGATTTGTGTCCCAGGCTGCTGAGGGAGGCAAGGGAGGAGATCGCAGGGGCTCTGGCCCAAATTTTTAATTCCTCTCTGGCCAGAGGACTGGAGAGCAGCTAACATGGTTCCGCTATTTAAGAAGGGTTGTAGCCAGGGAACTACAGGTCAATGAGTTTCATGTCAGTGGTAGGGAAACTATTGGAGAAAATTCTGAAGGAGAGAATCTATCTTCACTTGGAGAGGCAAGGTTTGATCAGGGATAGTCAGCATGGCTTTGTCAGAGGGAGGTCATGCCTAACAAATTTGATTGAATTTTTTGAGGAAGTGACCAGGTATGTAAATGAGGGTAGTGCAGTCGATGTAGTTTATATGGATTTCAGCAAAGTCTTTGACAAGGTCCCACATGGGAGACTTATAAAGAAGGCAAATGCACATGGGATACAGGGTAATTTGATAAGATGGATTCAAAATTGGTTTAGTTGTCGGAGACAGAGGGTGATGACAGAAGGATGCTTTAGTGACTGGAAGCCAGTGTCCAGTGGCGTACCACAGGGATCTGTGCTGGGTCCCTTATTATTCATCATTTATATAAACGACATAGATGACTATGCGGGGGCTAGGATTAGTAAGTTTGCGGATGACACAAAGGTTGGCCAGGTGGTTAACAGTGAGGTTGAGTGTCTTGGGCTACAGGAAGAAATAGATGGGATGGTCAAATGGGCAGATAAATGGCAGGTGGAATTTAACCCTGAAAACTGCGAGGTGATACACTTTGGAAGGAGTAATTTGACAAGGAAGTATTCAATGACCAGCATGACACTAGGAAGTTCTGAGGAACAAAGGGACATTGGCGTGTGTGTTCATAAATCTCTGATGGCGGAGGAACATGTTAGTGGGATGGTGAAAAAGGCATATGGGACACTTGCCTTTATCAGTCGAGGTGTGGATTACAAAAGTAGGGAGGTCATGTTGGAGTTGTATAGAACCTTGGTGAGGCCACAGCTAGAGTACTGTGTGCAGTTCTGGTCGCCACATTATAGGAAGGATGTGATTGCATTGGAGGGGGTGCAGAGAAGATTCACCAGGATGTTGCCTGGGATGAAACATTTAAGTTTTGAAGAGAAGTTGGATAGACTTGGGTTGTTTTCGTTGGAGCAAAGAAGACTGAGAGGCGACCTGATTGAGGTGTACAAGATTATGAGGGGCATGGAAAGGGTGGATAGGGAGCAGCTGTTCCCCTTAGTTGAAGGGTCAGTCACAAGGGGACATAAGTTCAAGGTGAGGGGCAGGAGGTTTAGGGGGGATGTGAGGAAAACCTTTTTACCCAGAGGGTGGTGACGGTCTGGAATGCGCTGCCTGGGAGGGTGGTGGAGGCAGGTTGCCTCACATCCTTTAAAAAATACCTGGATGAGAACTTGGCACGTCATAACATTCAAAGCAATGGGCCAAGTGCTGGTAAATGGGACTAGGTAGGTAGGTCAGATGTTTCTCGTGTTGGTGCAGATTCAATGGCCTCTTCTGCACTGTGATTCTGAGATTCTGTGAGTCTGTGGGGGTAGATGGGAATGTGGAAGTTGAAACACAAACAGATCGGCCATGATCTTTTTGAATGGCAGAGCAGGCTCGAGGGGCCAAATGGCCAACCTCTGCTCCAATTTCGCATGTTTGTATGTGCATGGTGAGTGGTTAGGTTCTGCAATGCGCTGCCTGAGAGTGTGTTGAAGGCAGATTCAATCATGGCTTTCAAAAGAGAACTGGATCATTATCTGGACAGAAAGAATTTGCAGGGCCAGAGGGGAAAGGGCAGAGGAGTGGGACAAGGTGAATTGCTCTTTCAGAGAGCTGGCACAAACATGGCAAGCCAAATGGCCTCCTTCTGTGCTATAAACATTCTACGATTCAATGTAGGAGCCAACAACATTGGATTGGTAAGGCACAAAGGCCTGCAAAAAGAGATTAGGAGATGAGGAAGCAGCTTTAGGAGCAGGATTTTAAAGATAACAATTGCTTGATTACTTCCTCATCAGGTGTTAAAATGCAGGACAGAAAGATTAGGAGCAGTGTCAGGAAGAGGTTTTTCATTTGATAAGTCATTGACATCAGTTCTGAGGAAGATGGGAGCTATTCTGCAGGGATGCAAAGGAAGGCAACTAATGAACTGAAGATATGAGAAATGGGGAAGCGAAAAGTCATTGGGGTGAAATTGGTTTGTGATAGTCCAAAGGATCATAAGAACAAGAGTGGACTATTCAGTATCTCAAGCCTGTTCCATCATTCCGTTAGATCATGGTTGCTCTCTATCTTAACTCTATTTAACCTGCGTTAATTCATTATCCCTTAAGACCTTGTCCTAAAGGAAATCAACCAATCACAATTTTGAAATTTTCAACTGACCAACATTCAGCAGGTTTTTGGTGGGGTTCCAGATTTCCAAATCACTTTGTGTGTGAACTGCTTTCTGACATCAGCCCTGAAAGGCCTCACTCTAATTTTAAGGTTCTCCCCCTTGTTTTGGATTCCCCCCACCCCCAACCAGAGGAAATAGTTTCTCTCTATTAACCCAATCAATTCCTTTAAACACCTCAATTATATCACCTTTTAATTTTCTATTCTCAAGAGAATACAAGCCTAGACTATGCAACCTGTCCTCATAATTTAACCCTTTTAGCTCCACTATCATTCTGGTGAATCTACACTCTCACTTTCCAAGGTCAACATCCTCCCTGAGCTACGGTGCCCTGAACTGAACCCAATATACCAGACTCCAGGAGCAGTCCAAATAAAACTTTATATAGCTGTCAGATAACTTGCTTCCCTTTGTATTATAGTACCCTTGAGATGGAAGCTAACATTTTATTAGCATTTTAAAATATATTTTGTAGTTGTCTACTAGCTTTTAGTGATTTCACTCTAGTTCCTAGCTTCTCATTTCAAAAATATATTCTAATCCATTTTTAGGTCCAAGGCGGATGACCTCACACTTTCCTATATTCAACACCATTGGCCACAGTTTTATTTCCTCACTGAATCTATCAATGTCCCTTTGTAACTCTCTGCTCCCATCAACTATTTACCCTGATGAGAGGTCATTTGCCTGAAACATTAGCTCTGTTTCTTTCTCCACAAATGCTGTCTGCTCTGCTGAATATTTCTAGGATTTTATGTTTTAATTTAGTATTTACTGGATTATCTAACTTAGTAACTTAAGTTTTCCCCCTGTCCTTTCGCCTGCACACTTTGGCTGCTGTTCTGGATCCAAACCCATCACTCCCATTTCACTTAATTTATTTCCTTCCTCTTTTTCCTTCTTTTCTCTCTGCCCCTCCGAGACCCTTTCTCCTCTCACTATGTCTTCTTCCACTTCTCCCCTCCCAGATACTCTTCCTTATTTCCAAACTCGTACCTCAATCCTTCATTACTCCCGGACATTTCTACTTTCCTGTTACTGGTCAAGGCTTGACACCCTCTTCGATAAATCTACAGCTTCTCTCTGTGCCTCTTTGGCAACCTCTAAAAGGCCCATCGAGGGTCTCATCACTGCCTCCTCACGTGCAGCGTCTCCAATCTCACTGATCTTCCAGTCCAGCCCACCAGCTGGATCTTGACTATCTCCTCTCTGTTCAACTCACCCTTCCCACTGCTGACCCTGCGGACTATGCCAGTGGATCAGCAGTCACTGCCCCTCTCCACATCTCCCTCCAGAATGTCTATTCACTTGTGAACAAGCCTCTTGCAATCATTAGCTTATTGTGGACTATTACATCTGCATCAGGGTGTATAGGGTGTTCAGATAGAGGTAGTACCCTGTATTTTCAGTCAGCTGCATCCTGTTTGTATGGTGGACTGGAATTGCTGGTTCTCATCTACACCCAACTCTCACTGCTGGCTTCAAGCACCACATCCCACCTCAGCTGACAGGCAAAACATAGTAAGGGGAGAACTGATGCAAGTGACACCACTTCAGCGGGTGTCTTCCTTGATAAAGCTAACGGCAAGGGTGAAGGATTCCATGTGGCTCAAATGACCATCATGTTCTGGGCTAAAGGCATGCCACACCATATTGTGGGGGTTACCATTGTTGATATATCAGCTATGGATAAAATAGCAAGGGAAAGAGGGTCCCTTCAAGCCTTTGTCGGCAACTCATCTAGGAGAGGGGAATTCTGAATCCAAACTTACAGTTTGGAGACCTTGCTGCCATAGTCCTAGTTCACTGGGCCACAACAGATGAGCTCCAGGTTTAAAAGATGGGGACAGTCTGTACTCCATCTTAAAGCTCCAATGCGCAGGCAGGAAGGAAAAAAAGGGTCCACTTCAACTGCAACCCAACAAGAAAGTCCCGTAGCAATGAGACAGGGGTGAAAATGGCGGGTGTAAGATGACACGGGCAGCCACAGTTCCAATCCTGCACACAGGATATTGCTCGTTTTAATGATGACCTAGAAGCGACATCATCACCCGGCAGCACTCTGAACGACCAAGCAGCCATTTTGAAGGACAGCGTTGCTTGCTCCTGAATTAGAGAGGGGTCTATAAAAGGTTCTAAACAAATATTCATCTCCCCACCACCCAGTTGGCTTATGCAGTCAATTGGCATACTTCAATGCAGCCAAACTGTGACAGAGAATAAAACGTGAACTCATAACCTCACTTCAAAAGGTGGGAAGAGAAGAAAAATTCTGAAACTAGCCTGCTGGAACATGAGAACAATGCTCGACCCTGATGTCACCCTCAACGACGTTCAGCTCTGGTGACCCATGAGCCAACCAGACTGGATATCAACATACTGGCCCTGAATGAGGTCCGCTTCTCGGAGCAAGGCAGCTTGACAGAACACAACACTGGCTACACACTCCACTTGGTCAGGTACAGCTCAAGGTGAATAATGCCTCCTTGGTGTCAGCTTCATTATGAAGAAGACTATCACCACTGAACTTTCAAGCCTGCCAATTGGCCAATCAAATGCCTCCCCCTCCAAAACCAGCAGCATGCAACTCTTATCAGTGTTTATGCTCCAACCTTAAAGACAAACCCAGCTGAAAAAGATAAGCTCTACACAGGTCTCCATGAACTCATCCAGAATGCCCCTCCCAAGGACAAAATTGTCATCCTTGGTGATTTCAATGCTAGAGTTGGCTGTGAAGTCAGGCATGAAAATGAGTACTAAGAAACCATGGAGTTGGAAATTGCAATGAAAATGGACGTCTACTCTTGGAACTTTGTGCAGAAAAGCAGCTGTCTATAACCAATACCCTCTTTCAGCAAACAGATTGCGACAAGACCATATCACCACTCTAAACACTGGCACTTGATTGATTACATCTTGGTGCATCAGTGTGACCCAAAGGATGTCCTGCATACTAGAATCATGCCCAGTGCTAATTGTCATTCAGACTCAAAGCTGAAATTCCACTTCAAGCCTAAGCCAAAGAACAGACCTAGAGACAGCCCAACAAAGACATTTTGAGTCAGAAACCTGCAAACTTCATCTTGCAGAGAAAGTTATCAAGTAACCTCACAGACCAGACTGGAACACCCTGCTCTCACTGCTGATTCCACTCCAGAAGAACGCTGGGAACACATCAAAGCTGCATTACTGGATACTTCCAATGAGGTCATTGGACCCAGCAGCAAGAAGAGCAGGTATTGGTTTGATGAAAAAGACAAGGAAGTCCAAGATCTGCTTGCAATAATAGTCACCCCCCCGCCCCACCCCCCACTCCATTGACACTCAGCTCTGATGTCCCATGAGCTAACCAGACCAGACATTGATATAGCTCATCAGACTTACCTGGCTCAGCCGGCCAGCCAAGAGAAAAAGGGCAGTCTACCGTCAAGCATGCAGCACCCTTCAATGTAAACTGAGGAACATCCAAAATGACTGAGTGTGGATCGCACTTGCAGAAAAAACTCAACTGTGTGCTGATACTGGCAATTCTTGCCTTGTCCAGGTTGTTGAGGTGGCGGTATTGCTCTTATCACCAAATCACACTTTTGTCTATCCCCTCACACCTTTGTCTATCATCTTACTACTCCCGCACTTTGCCCTCCATTGAGAATCTCACCTTGTTCCACCACTGTCACCTCTCAGTTAAATCCTGGTTCTCTACCACCCGTCCAAGTGCAATCAAATTCTTCTCACTGAGATATCTTCACTGCTTTCCTACCTCAGGTTCTGCACAGAGCAACACCTCATGCCAAGTGATAATTCATCATGTCCTCTCTGCTCTGAGTTCACTGTCCTCCTATCCTCTTCAATCTCTCCCTCCATGTAAACTCCTCAATCCAGATTCACAGCCACATGTTTGACATTGCCATCCCATGTGACCTTACTACCCCCACAATATCAATCACAGATAAAACAAGCTCTGATCAATTTGTTTATCACTCTTCCCCCAATTCACTTACAACTACACTCTCCAATTCCTAATTGTCCAACCTTTTAGCTTCCCACTCACCACAACATTTCTGCAGTTACTGATTTACCTAACCGCACTCCACCTTCGATGCCCCAGTCCCCATTAAAGCCATTACTCTCCCCACCCTGGCTGATCCCCTAGCTCTCATTTCTGCTCCTTCAAGTTTAAGGAACTTGGACTTGAATGGATATGGCTGACAATTGATAGTTATTCTCCAATAGATCTAGTTTGACCACATAAAGCACTATTGCACCCTTCTCTCATTTTCTAAAACTGCCCAATGTCATCCTGGAGTGCAAAGGCTTCTTTTCTCTACTGCAAAACATCTTCTCAAACCCCTCTCCCTGCCAATGATAAAAGTAAGCAGATCATGGATTTCTTTGTCCCCAAGATTGAGATCCTTTGATCAGCTCCCTCTGTCACTTCCCTTGCCACCGGGTCAAACTTCCTCTAAGGATCTCCCCACTGCCTTACCCCTGAACTTGTATCATTCTCTAGTTTCTTTCCTATCTCCTTTCTGAGCTCTCCCTTGGCCATGAAAAAGACCCAACTCCTGCTCTGTGACCTTATTCCCACTAAACTGCTGACTGCCCAACTGCTCTTCCCAGCTCCCATGATAACTGGCATTGTTAACAATGTCTCTTCTCGGGTTCTGTCCCTCTTGCATTCAAATTTTCACCACTCTCTTCAAAAAGCAACCCTTGACATCTCCATTCTTGAAAACTACCACCCCATCTCCAACCTTCCTTTCCTCTCCAAAGAATGCGTTGTCACCTCTGAAATTCATGCCTATCTTTCCTTGAACACCACATATGAATCCCTCCACAACACCAAAATGGCTCTTATCAAAGTCACAAATGACATGCTATGTGACTGTCGCAAAGGTAAACTATCCCGCCTTGCCCTTCTCGACCTGTCTGCAGCTTTTCAAACAGTTGATCAGATCATCCTCATCCAACACCTCTCCAGTCTAGAGTGGGACTACACTTGTATGGTTCCATTATTCTTTGTGTTGGCCCAGTGCGGCAGCTGTGGTGATCTCACTGAGGGTTCTGAGCCAGACGAGATCTTGGGGATCCCTCTGAAACCCTTTTAAGTGAGGCAGCTAATTCTGTGGTTTCCTCTGCTGTGTCCTGTCTTTCTTGTGGTGGAGTACATTTGCAGAAGGCATGTTTCACAGGATTACATGGCATGCATGGATCTGTATGGGTTGCGAGGTACTCTACCTGTGTGGGTCTGTATGGGATGTGAGGTACTCTACCTGTGTGGGTCTGTATGGGATTTGAGGTAGTCTACCTGTGTGGGTCTGTATGGGATGTGAGGTACTCTACCTGTGTGGGTCTGTATGGGATGTGAGGTACTCTACTTGTGTGGGTCTGAATGGGATAGAAACTAGGAGCAGAAGTAGGCCATTTGGCCCTTCGAGTCTGCTCCGCCATTCAGAATGATCAGGGCTGATCCCCAACCTCTATCTCGATGCCATATTCCCGTTTTCTCTCCAAACCACTTGATGACCCTAATATCCAAAAAAATATTAATTTCTTTCTTGAATATACTCAGTGACTTGGCCTCCACAGCCTTCTGTGCTAGAGAATTCCTCAGGTTGACCACCCTCTGAGTGAAGAAACTTTTCTTCATCTCAGTCCTAAATGGCCTGCCCCGTATCCTGAGACTGTGGCCCTTGGTTCTAGACTCCCCAATCAGGCGAAACATCTTCCCTGCATCTAGTCTGTGTAGCCCTGTTAGAATTTTATACGTTTCAATCAGATCCTCTCTCATTCTTCTAAACTCTAGTGAATGTAGGCCCAGTCAAACCAATCTCTCCTCATACGATAATCCTGCCATCCCTGGTATCAGCCTAGTGAATCTTCGCTGTACTCTCTCTATGGCAAGTATATCCTTTCTTAGGTAGGGAGACAAAAACTGCATGTAATACTCTAGGTGTGGTCTCACCAAGCCTTGTATAATTGCAGTAAGACAACTCTACTTCTGAACTCAAATCCTCTTGCAATGAAGGCCAGCATACCTTTTGCCTTCCTAACTGCTTGCTGCACCTGCCTATTTACTTTCATTGACTGGCATACAAGGACACCCAGATCCCTTTGTATATCCACATTCCCCAATATATCACCATTTAAATAATACTCTGCCTTTCTGTTTTACACACCTAAGCCTTTAATGTCACATTTAACCATGTTATACTGCATCTGTCACGTGTTTGCCCACGCACACAACTTGTCTAAATCACCCTGAAATCTTCTTGCATCCTCCTCAGAACACCTCCCAGTTTTGCATCATCAGCAAATTTGGAAATATTGCATTTGTAAATGAGGTGCTTTACCTGTGTGGGTCTGTACAGGATGTGAGGTACTCTATCTGTGTGAGTCTGTACAGGATGTGAGGTAGTCTACCTGTGTGGGTCTGTATGAGATGTGAGGTAGTCTACCTGTGTGGGTCTGTATGGGATGTGAGGTAGTCTACCTGTGTGGGTCTGTATGGGTTGTGAGGTACTCTACCTGTGTGGGTCTGTATGGGATGTGAGGTACTCTACCTGTGTGGGTCTGTATGGGATGTGAGGTAGTCTACCTGTGTGGGTCTGTATGGGATGTGAGGTAGTCTACCTGTGTGGGTCTGTATGAGATGTGAGGTACTCTACCTGTGTGGGTCTGTATGGGATGTGAGGTAGTCTACCTGTGTGTGTCTGTATGGGATGTGAGGTAGTCTACCTGTGTGGGTCTGTATGGGATGTGAGGTAGTCTACCTGTGTGGGTCTGTATGGGGTGTGAGGTAGTCTACCTCTGTGGGTCTGTATGGGGTGTGAGGTAGTCTACCTGTGTGGGTCTGTATGGGATGTGAGGTAGTCTACCTATGTGGGTCTGTATGGGATGTGAGGTAGTCTACCTGTGTGGGTCTGTATGGGATGTGAGGTAGTCTACCTGTGTGGGTCTGTATGGGATGTGAGGTACTCTATCTGTGTGGGTCTGTACAGGATGTGAGGTACTCTACCTGTGTGAGTCTGTATGGGGTGTGAGATACTCTACCTATGTGGGTCTGTATGGGATGTGAGGTACCCTACCTGTGTGGGTCTGTATGGGATGTGAGGTACTCTACCTGTGTGGGTCTGTACAGGATATGAGGTAGTCTACCTGTGTGGGTCTGTACAGGATGTGAGGTACTCTATCTGTGTGGGTCTGTACAGGATGTGAGGTAGTCTACCTGTGTGAGTCTGTATGGGGTGTGAGATACTCTACCTATGTAGGTCTGTATGGGATGTGAGGTACGCTACCTGTGTGGGTCTGTATGGGATGTAAGGTAGTCTACCTATGTGGATCTGTATGGGATGTGAAGTAGTCTACCTGTGTGGGTCTGTATGGGATGTGAGGTAGTCTACCTGTGTGGGTCTGTATGGGATGTGAGGTAGTCTACCTGTGTGGGTCTGTATGGGGTGTGAGGTAGTTTACCTGTGTGAATCTGTATGGGATGTGAGGTACTCTACCTGTGTGGGTCTGTACAGGATGTGAGATACTCTATCTGTGTGGGTCTGTACAGGATGTGAGATACTCTATCTGTGTGAGTCTGTAAAGGATATTCCATTGAGGAATAAAGATTATGTGAGGAAAGTGTACCATCCGTGGCTAACCAAGGAAGTTAAGAATGGCATCAAATTGAAAGAAAAGAGGTACAGCGCTGTAAAGATTAGTGGTCAGCCAGAAAATTGGGAAAACTTTAGAAACTGACAAAGGAGGATTAAGAAACATTAAACGGGAAGAAATTAGATTATGAGAATAAACTAGCAGGAAATATATAAACAGACAGTAAAGGATTCTACAAGTATAGAAAGGGATGTGAGAAGCTAAAGTAAACTATGGTCCCTTATCAGATGAGCCTGGGGAATTAATAATGGGCACATGGAAATGGCAGAGACTTTGAACAAACATTTTTTACCTGTCTTCACAGTAGAAGACAAAAAAAAAATCCCAAGAATATTGGGGGTAAAAGGGGTGAAAAGGGGGAGGAATTTAAAACAATCACAACCACTGAAGAAAAAATAATAGGAAAACTAATATGGGACTTAGGATTTTAAAAGAAGAGGCTTCAGAAATTGTGGATGTATTAGTTGTAATCTTCCTAGATTCTAGAATGGTCCCAGCGGATTGGAAAACCACAAAATGTAATACCACTAGTCAAGAAAATAGGGCAATAGAAAGCATGAAATTATAGGCCAGTTAACCCAATATATGTCACTGGGAAAATTCTAGAATCCATTACTAAGGAAGATGTAGCTGGACATTTAGAAAATCATAATACAATCAAGCAGTCTCAACAAAGTTTTGTGAAAGGGATGCGATATTTGACAAATTGATTAAAGTACTTTGGGGATGTAACAAGCATGGTGGATAAAGGGGAACCAGTAGATGTTGTGTACTTGGATTTCCAAAACGCATTTGATAAGGTGCCAGATAAAAGGGCATTACACAAGATAAGAGCTCCTGGGGTTGGGGGGAATATATTAGCATGGATAGAGGATTGGCTAGCTAACAGGAAATAGTGTGTGAGGATAATGAGTCATTTTCAGGTTGACAAACTATAACTAGTGGAGTCCCCGGGGATCAGTGCTGGGGTCTCAACTATCTACAATCTATATTCAAGACTTGGATGAATGGACTGAATGTATTATAGCCAAGTTTGCTGACTATCCGAAGATAGGTTGGAAGCAAGTTGTGAGGAAAACACAAAGAGTCTGCAAAGGATATAGGTAGGTTAATTGAGTGGGCAAAAAATTGGCAGATGGACTATAACGAGAGAAAATATAAGAATATCCACTTTGGCAGGAAAAATAGAAAAGCACATTATTTGAATGGAGAAACATTGGAGAATACTGTGGTACAGAAGGATCTGGGTGTCCTTGCACATGAATAACAAAAAGTTTGTATGCAGGTAAAGTAAGTAATTAGGAAGGCAAATAGAATGTTGACTTTTATTGCAAAGGGGATGGAGTATAAAAGGAGGGAAGTCTTGCTACAGCTGTACAGGGCATTGGTAAGATCACACCTAGAGCACTGTGGCCTCCTTAATTAAGTAAGGATCTACTTGCGTTGGAGGTAGTTCAGAAAAGGTTCACGAGGCTGATTCCTGGGATGAAGGGATTATTTTATGAGGAAAGGTTGAGCAGGTTGGGCCTATATTCATTGGAGTTTAGAAGAAAGAGGTGATCTTAGTGAAACATAAGATTCTGAGGGGCTTGACAGGGTAGATGCTGAGAGGGTGTTTCCCGTCATGGGGGAATCTAGAACTAGGGGGCATGGTTTCAAAACAAGTGGTCTCCCATTTAAGAGTGAGATGATGAGCATCAGAGGGTCATTAATCTTTGGAATTATCTACTCCAGACAGCAGTGGAGACTGAGTCACTGAATACATTCTGGGCTGAGTTAGAAAGATTTTTTATCTACAAGGGAGTCAAAGTTTATGGGGTCAGGCAGAAAAGTAGAGTTCCCAGAATGAAAAAACAGGGAAAACTGGGAAATAAGAGTACTGGTCCGAATCGTTTTTTCCTTCTGGGTTAAGGCCACAATCACACCAGCCATGATCTTATTGAATGACAGAGCAGGCTAAGGGCCAAATAGTCTACTCGTGTTCCTAATTCTTAAATTCCTATGTGAGGTACTCCGCCTATGTGGGTCTGTATGGGTTGTGAGAGATTCCATTTACTTAGGTATTCATGGGGGTGGGAAAGCACAGATCTGCACAGTATGACTAGACAGTTCTATCTTCTGATACTAGATTTTTTTATGTTATTAAGTTCCTCACATTAAGGGGGTGATTCCTTGCAGGAGTACAAGTCTACTGGCACTGCTTAACTTCCTGTAGGTCATCTAATTTCTTCAGGTGCAAAGTGCAAGTCTACAAAGGAAAGTTCAATGCGCTAATCTTGTATGAGGTGCAGGCTGGCTATCCTTCATCTGATATCCACACTGACTCGTGTGGCCTTTCTAAGAGGACAGAGATCAGGTACATAAAGTCCAGCTATTTTCTCTCTTCTTGCCCAGAGGCATTGAGGCCAATAGTTATGTCTCTTCAATCACACTCTCAGGTCTCAGTTAACACAGACTGCAGCTCAAACCTTGACACTCCTGGTCTGTCAGGTGAAGGTTCATACAGGACGTTCACCAAATGAGCCACCAGGTCTGCTATTATTAATATTTTTCATGGGTGTTACACTTAATGGACAGACAGCAGAGACTTACCTGAACAGAAGAGTATTGACTTCTGCATGAACCATGGAACGGGATTTGGCAATCGCTTGTTTATTGTTTCGTCCACTGCGAGGGAAATTTCCATATGTTGCTTTCTTAATATAGCCATTGTAGCCAGCCCCAATCTGCAGGGGAAAAAACACATTCAAGAACACATTAAACAATAAAATTTGATAGCAACTGAATCCAACCCGCCTCTGCCAGTTGATATGCTGTCCTGACAGGTGATTCCTCACCTTCTGTTATATTAGGCAATTTGCTGTGAAGTTGTAAACTGTAAGATGGATAATATGGTCACTTCTGAACCTGTCTCTGATGTCTCATGTTGCTGTCTCTATCTCTCTCCTTGTGTGTTTGATCTACTCTCTGACTGTTTCTTCTTTTATCACAGCTTGGTGCTCTGAAGACAAAAGCTATCAAAAGCTGCAGGCTGCACTTGGATTAGGGGTTGAATGGAAAATCTGGCCAGCTTCCTTTCCATCCCCCTCCTTTCTGGTTCTCCCCAACTGTTTGCTCCATTAATGTATCCTGAACACTGTACAGCTCTTTCACTCATTTCTGTTTTACAATTGTTCCCTCCTATCTCGAGTAAGAATGCACCTGCCCTTTAACAGGTCCTGGCTACGTATAAATGCCATCAGAAATAACGATTTTCCACCCAGTTTTGAATGAGCTGAAGTTTTCTGGGAGTGAATGATGGCAACTCAACCAGGATTGCAATGGAATAGTCACTTCTGGCGGTAACAAATAACAAGTTGCATTTTTATAGTGCCTTTAAAGTAGTAAAACATCCCCAGGCATTCCCAGAAAGTAAATCTAACAAAATTTTCAACATAAGGGGATTTTAGGGCCCTATACAAAAGTTTGGTCCTGCACCCCATGATCAAGTCTGTCCCTTCAAGAATGCAGGTGGAGAAGCCTTTGACTCGGCCCTCACAGGCTCCAAAACCCAGAGGACATACATCGTAGGTATCTCCTGTTGGAGCTATCTGCCTCCAACTCTGCTGAAACCACAGGGGTAGCACAATGTAGAAACAAGAGGAAGAGGATGCAGAAACAGTCTTAGTTGCAAAAAGGGAATGAGTTGGTGCCAATTCCAATGTTAGTGTCACATGATGATGTTTATTTCAATGAAAGCATTAGTTTTTCTGACCTGATAAGAGTCAATTGGAGTCAATTATGTTCCATTTTTTTCATATTTATTCACGGGGTGTGGGCAACGTGGGCTAGGCCAGCAATTATTGCCTATCTCTAGTTGCTCTAGAGAAGATGGTGGTAAGCTGCCTTCTTGAATCGCTGCAGTCCCTGTGGTGTAGATACACCCACAGTGCTGTTGGGGAAGGAATTCCAGGGTTTTGACTTATCGACAGTGAAGGAACAGCAATATATTTCCAAGTCAGGATGGTGAGTGGCTTGGAGGGGAACTTCCAGATGGTGGTGTTCCCATCTATCTGCTGCCCTTGTCTTTCTAGATGGTAGTGGTCGTGGGTTTGGAAGGTGCTGCCTAAGGAGCCTTGGTGAGTTTCTGCAATGCATCTTGTAGATAGAACACACTGCTGCTTCTGTGTGTTGGTGGTGGAGGGTGTGAATGTTCATGGATGTGGTGCCAATCAAGGGGCTGCTTTGTCCTGGATGGTGTTGAGCTTCTTGAGTGTTGTGGGAGCTGCGCTCATCCAGGCAAGTGGGGAGTATTCCATCACACTCCTGACTTGTGGCTCGTGATGATGTACAGGCTTTGGGGAGTCAACAGGAGTTACTCGCAGCACGATTCCTAGCCTCTGATCTTCTCTTGTAGCCACAGTATTCATATGGCTAGTCCAGTTCAGTTTCTGATCAATGGTAACCCCCAGAATGTTGATAATGGGGAATTCAGAAATTGTAGGGCCAGTGAATGTCAAGGGGCGATGGTTAGATTCTCTCTTATCGGAAATGATCGTTACCTGGCACTGGTGTGGCATGAATGTTACATGCCACTTGTCAGCCCAAGCCTGCGTGTGACCATTGGCAGGTGAATGTAGGTGAGTGACATGATGCTCATGGATGACAATGTAAAGCTCTTTCAGCGAACAGAGTTAAGAAGGGATGGCAAGTGTGGCTATACGTGGTTCAAAATCCTGGAACTCCATCCCTAACAGCACAGTGGGTGTACCTCCACCACATGGACAGCAGTGGTTCAAGAAGGCAGCTCACCACCACCTTTCCAAAAGCAGTTAGGGATGGGCAATAAATGCTGGCCCAGCCACCGCCGCCCACAGCCCCTGAAAGAATTTTTAAAAATACTTGCTGCTACCAGGATCAAGCTAGCACGAATGCAACGCTGAACACTGTACTCAACTGAAACAAACCTGGAAGAGGGCATTGCAGTACTCGTGGGCTTGCAGATCTATGTCAGCAGGCATCAACAGAGCAACTGGATGTTCCTGCTCTGTTGGGCCCTCCTGCTCTTCATCTTCTTCTTCCACAGAGGATGCCGGGCCCTCACACCTTTGTCTGGCATTGGATCCAGTCCTCTGCAGCACGAGGTTGTGTAGGGTACAGCACACCTTCGCCATCCAGTGGAGCTGTGCTAGGCTGAACTGAAGGCCACTCCCAGATCAATCCAGACACCAGAACTGCTCTTTGAGCAAGCCAATGGCAGAGACTATCTGGTGGAGAGAAAAGGCCTGCACAGCCTGTGACTGGCAAAGGATGAAGGCTTCATGGTAGCTCGCCAGAAACTTGGCACATACTTACAGTATTATCTCATGGTGATCACACACCAGCTGTTTTTGTTTCAATGATGCACACAGGCTGCCGACATTATAGCTGAGCTAACTTTACTGATAACACACTTTTCTAAAATAAACAAATATCTGCAGTAACTGAATTCTATCCAGACAAGCTCCAACATGTGCTATCTGACCTTCAACTCCCAGGTCAGGTGACTCCCTATCTAGTACAGAGTACCATATAGTATCTAATACTGGGGTCCATTGCCACAATCTACTATTATCATGACATTTCCCTTTTTAAAAAAAAACTTTTATACAATTCAAGTACACAAAGTCTCTTATCTATTCTTTTTCACTCTGTTTTGATCTGTCTGTTTTGTCTTTTACTTATCTCTGTATCTCTGTGTTTCTTTTCACAATTATTCCACTGGATGTTCTGAATGGTGACAGAGGTGATTTTGAAGGGCTCTGTGTCACTATCAGCCCTTGGATAGTTTTCAGGATTCAGGTTATCTGTTGCTTCACTGGTGCGTTCTGGTTTCTGATCTTCAGTGACACTTTCTGTGTCAGAGCCTCTCTCCCCCCAACCCCCACACACTGTAATCAGCCTCTCTCCCGCCAACCCCCACACACTGTAATCAGTCTCTCTCCCCCCAACCCCCACACACTGTAATCAGCCTCTCTCCCACCAACCCCCACACACTGTAATCAGCCTCTCTCCCGCCAACCCCCACACACTGTAATCAGCCTCTCTCCCGCCAACCCCCACACACTGTAATCAGCCTCTCTCCTCCCACCCCCACACACTGTAATCAGTCTCTCTCCTCCCACCCCCACACACTGTAATCAGTCTCTCTCCTCCCACCCCCACACACTGTAATCAGCCTCTCTCCCGCCAACCCCCACACACTGTAATCAGCCTCTCTCCCGCCAACCCCCACACACTGTAATCAGCCTCTCTCCCGCCAACCCCCACACACTGTAATCAGCCTCTCTCCTCCCACCCCCACACACTGTAATCAGTCTCTCTCCTCCCACCCCCACACACTGTAATCAGCCTCTCTCCTCCCACCCCCACACACTGTAATCAGTCTCTCTCCTCCCACCCCCACACACTGTAATCAGTCTCTCTCCTCCCACCCCCACACACTGTAATCAGCCTCTCTCCCGCCAACCCCCACACACTGTAATCAGCCTCTCTCCCGCCAACCCCCACACACTGTAATCAGCCTCTCTCCCCCCAACCCCCACACACTGTAATCAGCCTCTCTCCCGCCAACCCCCACACACTGTAATCAGTCTCTCTCCCGCCAACCCCCACACACTGTAATCAGCCTCTCTCCCGCCAACCCCCACACACTGTAATCAGCCTCTCTCCTCCCACCCCCACACACTTTAATCAGTCTCTCTCCTCCCACCCCCACACACTGTAATCAGCCTCTCTCCACCAAACCCCACACACTGTAATCAGCCTCTCTCCCCCCAACCCCCACACACTGAAATCAGCCTGTCTCCCCCCCCACCCCACACACTGTAATCAGTCTCTCTCCTCCCACCCCCACACACTGAAATCAGCCTGTCTCCCCCCCCACCCCACACACTGTAATCACCCTCTCCCCACCCCCCATACACACTGTAATCAGCCTCTCTCCCCCGCCCCCACACACTGTAAACAGCCTCTCTCGCCCCCACCCCACACGCTAATAAGCCCCTCTCTGCCCACTGCACTCTCCACATTGAAACCATCCCCTCTCTTCTTCCCACTCCACCCTGCCTCAATCTTTTGGTCTAGTTGCTGGTGCCCGTGAAGCAGAGTCCCTAGCCGGGAGTAAGGAGCTTGTACAACAGGAGCAGAAACAGTGAGTTTGAAGCTGCCAATCACCAACCCAGCTCAGCCCTACACAGTCAGAGTTACACTTGCCAGCATCTGCCTGCACCAAGTCAGCACACAAACATCACACATCCCCTTGGCACTTGCCTCTAGAAGTGTTTCCTATGGTTAAAGGGCTCACTGTTTGTCCCTCCAGCCCTTTGCTGTTAGACAACATCGATCCAGTGGATCCAGGGCTGTCCCAGTAGAGTCTCTTCTCCACATTCACCATTACTGCCTCTGAGGAGAGGGTGCTCACAACCCCAAATGCTGATTCTGTGAACTGCTATTTGGGAACCGCTGTCTTTGTGGTCACTCCAAGGAAATGACAGCAAGTTGCTTTGCCCACGCACAATCACTCACATTAGCCTCAAGGAGCTACTCGAATCCTTTAACTGTGGTTGATTTTCCTGCCCTGTGCTCACCTTCTCTAACCTGTCCAGTTGTCAATGCAGGGGTCTGGATCTTCCGCTGCTGATCACATTTAAAGCTGCCTTAAACCTTATCTTGTTTCACTGGAGTCTTTGGACCTCCTTGTCCCGGCTCCAGTGATGAGCAGTCTGGGGAGGCTTTGTGACCAAACATAACTGAAGTGAAGCGACACCCCTTTTCTCATCATTAACTGAAGACAGGCCTTCCACCTGCTAGTTCCCCTCCAAGTCACATTCTATCCTGACTTGGAAATAACCTGGAACTTCCACACTAACAGCACTGCAGGTGTACCTACATCACATGACTGCAGTGGTCCAAGAAGGTGACTCACTGAAATCTTCTCAAGAACAATGAGGAATGATCTATAAATGCTGGTGTTACCAGCAACGTCCAAATTCTGTTAACGAATAAGCATATTCTAAATATGCAGCCTTCACTTACAATGCTGTGTCTCTCGTTGTAGATTACTGCACCAACGCCACGATCTGGATCATCTAGATCAGAAATGACAGAGTGTTAGAAACAGATTGATGTATCCTTGGATTCTTTAACTCTTGTTTAGTTTGGATTGTTTCTTGTTATTAACCGTGACAGCATTTGATCAGTGTTTCTTTAGTCAAGTAAAATCGGGATGAAGGTAGCCACTGAGTAAAATGATTGTACTTTCATTATCAAATTAAAATTAGGATTAAAAATTTACACAGATTAAGATCAAAATTCAGGGTAAAAGGAGATGAAAAGAAAAATGAAAATGGTTTCTTAGACTAAAACATTGGTCTGTAATTCTCAACTTTTAGAATAAACATTGAAACAGGCAAGGGAGTCTCCATTTTTGTTCAAGTCCTATTTTGTTATTTCTAATGTGCTGCTGATCTGGTGGCTGGGGCAGATCTGAAGGAGGGAGACTCAAAGCTGTACTGGATGTGGCACTGATTCATCCAAACCCTTACTGAAATTATTACCAAATGATGGGTATGCATCTCCAAACTGTAGGACTGTAAATAATATCTGCAGACTTGGAGCCATTGCATCTGAATGTGTCCCCACATTCTTTGCAAATGTTAATCCCAGAAAACTTTTTGATTGGAGCAAAACCTACCAGATATGGTAAGCACAATCCTCCCCATCGTAACTATATGTTAATGGATTACTCATGAGTCAGGTTAGGAGATTGTTACACAATGTAAAATGACACAGATTTGGGGAGGGGTTTTGCAGCAATCTTTGTCATGAGAGTAATTTTAAGAAAGGTGTTTAGCAGTAAGTGTGGTAGCAGCAGATAGCAGTAACAGACAAGATCAAACAACAGTAAAAGCAGCAGCAGGCAGCAGTGACAACATTGCACAGTATAGAGCATCTCAGAAAATAAGTTTAGTAAGATGTGAGGAACCCGTTTTTGGATAATTTGAAGGACATTGAATTTTGGACATTTTTCCTGGAGTTATTTTTAAAAGTTTGCAGTATTATTGGGGCTGTGAACATGCCATTCTTCAAGAAACCACAGTTTCAAGATAGATGTCCAGCGGAGAACACCTGAAGAGGAAAGAGGTACTTTGTATATCTATGTTAACAAAGAACTGTTGATGTCAGGCTAAAGACTCTTGCTGATTAGTTAAAACACCTGGCCCAAAAGAAGTATTCTTTGAATGTCTTAGTCTTTAAAACTATCAGGCAGAGAGAGTGTGTGTGTGCCTCAGAAGTAGGTTGCAAGGAAAATACTCTCTCTTTCCCTCTTTCTGCCCCACCTTCATGTTAAATTTTTCTCAGAGATGTCTCATCAGGATAACTTATCTGTTTTATTTTGAAAGTCTGAAAAGTTGAGATAACTAAGTGTCATCAAGGAGAATTTCACCAACAAATCTGTCTGAAAGAACTTCCAGATCTATCATGACCAGAATTCGGTTTGATCAATAGTGTTGAGTTCTGTTCAAATTTTATCCTTTTAAAAGAAACTTTCCCATACTTGGGCCTCTGTGGAGGGCTGTGTTTGTTTTGTCCCGTTTTGTGTTTCTGTGAGAGTGTATGGGGATTTGAATATCTGTTTTTTAAAAAGGGTGAAAATCGTTACACTTCTGAACTACAGCTTGTATGTTAACCAGTTTATTAACTTGTTTTTAAAAAGTGGTTTTATAATAAGTCATTTTTTTGTGTGTTTACTGAAAAAAAAGCCTAGTTAGAGTCTTTTTATGCTGGGAATAACAGTATCAAAGAGTAACAATTGGCAATTTTTGTGGGTGAATTAAACATTTGAACTTTTGTTACAACCTGTGGAGCAGTGAGGCTAGAATTAACTGCCCACTCCTCCCACCTCAGTCTATAACAAAGCTAAAGGAACAGCAGGAGCTGAAACAGCAACTTTATAGAAGCAGCAATTGAAGGTTTAACATTGTAAATGCAGATCTAAAAGTTATGGGAACAGTGTTTATGAGGATGATACTGATTTAACTTAGGAGGGAGCAGGGGACTGATGTTTGTATGTTACTGATGGTAACCAGCATTTGTAAGTACTGATTTAACTTAAGGGCAGTAGACTACTGATGTTTCTAAACTTATCGATGTTACAATAAGCTATTAAGAAGAACAGTTGTAATCTTTGCCCATTGTTCCACCTGGATGGGTTCAGGATGAACTTTAAAGTTAAGAGTGTAAGAGGGGAGGTGTGGGTCCACCAACCAGAGTTTGTGTCCAGTGACTACAATTTATACCTAGTTCAGCACCTCAACTGGCAACATAATGCAGACAGGCCATTGCATAGCCAGGATAGAATGACAAATGTTGGTGTAGTAAGAGATGCCTTTTGGAGGTCCAGGCAAAGTTTGGATTATTTCCACCCAGCTACCTGGGTCAAAAGAAGTTTAGAAGACTGAGATTGATCGATTTTGGTTAGGCCACGGTATCAAGGATATGAAACAAAGACAACGTAAGAAGAGGTGAACTCAGATCAGCTATGAACTAAGTAAATAAAAGAACGGGCTTCAGAGGGTCATTAACCTACTCCTCTTCCTGTATGATTCTGCTATAATGCCCGCATGATGCTTAATGCTGACAAAACAATTGCTCATGAGATTACTGCTCAGTAACGAACCTGATCGAGCAGCTAGCAGGAAACAAAGTTGCAATGAATGAGCAACAAGGGCCGGAGTGAAGCCTGGGGTTTCACTGATGTTGCCATGGTTACAGTTCAGGAGTTCATCATAGGAAAGCAATGTGGAGTCAATCAGAAGTTTCAAACTTTCATTGTCCATTTCATAATCGATTTCAGATTTTTCCCAAAATTCAATCAGTTCATTTTTCAAGCTGTTAATGTGGTCAGGATTCTGACATTCTTTACACTTCTGTCTGCGAGTAAGTCTGCAGACCTCAGATCTCACAGCCTTATAATCAATAATAGGCACGTGGGGTAATGCTATAGTGCAGCTGATTCTGAAGATTTGGTTCACTTCATATGAATCTTTCTCGCCCGTCTCTTTGTTTTGGAGACTATATTCTGGATCCTTGGGCCAGAAAATCACTGAACGAACCCCTCCTGCAATGAATGAGACAATAACAGCTCTTCAAATCACATAATTTAAGATATGTACTTAAAACTTTATACGCACTTTAATTTTAATTATAAACAAATATATCATCAACTTCAACTTGTGGAGGATGGTAGCATAGTGGTAATGTTCCTGGACCAATAAACCAGCAGCACAGACTCATGCTCCAGAGCCATTAGTTCAAATCCTGCCATGGTGGCTGGGGGACTTTAAATTCACCTGGAATAAAATGGTAGTCATAACTACTGGATTATCATAAAAACCCATCTGGTTGACTTAATATCCTTAAGGGGAGGAAATCTGGTATTATCACCTGGTCTGGCCCTGTTGTGGTCTAGACCCACAACAATGTGGTTGACTCTTAATGGCCCTCTGAAATGGCCTAGAAAGCCAATCAGTCATATCAAACTGTGACTGAAATGTTAAATAAGGATAAAACTGGATGAACTGCTTGGCATTGACCTAGGGAGTGGAAATGACCACAGCAGATCCTGCCCAGACTGAAGTGGTCCATGCCTGCATGCAGCAAGACCTGAACTCCTTCCCTAACAGCATTGTGGGCATATATATATATATCACATGGACTGCAACGGTTCAAGAGGCAGCTCACTATCACCTACTCTAAGGAAATTAGAGATGGGTAATAAATGCTGGCTAGACCAGCAACACTCTGGGATTTTGACCCAGCGACAGTGAAGGAACAGCGATATGCTTCTATGTCAGGATGGTGTCTGACTTGGAGAGGAAGTTGCAGGTGCTCCCATGCATCTGTTGCTCTTGTCCTTCCAAGTGGTAGAGGTCACAGGTTTGGAAGATGTTGCTGAAGGAGCCTTGGTGAGTTGCCACAGTGCATCTTGTAGATTATACACATTGTAGCACCAGTGCTGGAGGGAGTGCTTGAGCTAGTGGATGGGGTGTCAATCAAGCTGCTTTATCTTGAATGCTGTCAGGTTTCTTTTTTATTATTCTTACATGGGATGTGGGCATTGCGGACTAGGCCAATATTTTTATTGCCCATCGCTACCTGCCCTTGAGAAGGTGATGGTGAACAACTTTCCTGAACTGCTGCAGTCCTTGTGATATAGGTGCACTCACTATTAGGAGTCGCACATATCCAGGCAATTGGTAAGAAATTCCATCACACTCCTGACTTGTGCCTTGTTGATGGTAGATAGGCTTTGAAGAGTCAAGTGAGTTACTGTCTGCAGAATTCCCAGTCTTTGACTTGCTCCTGTAGCCACAGTATTTATATGGCTGTTTTAGTTCAGTTTCTGGTCAATGGTAACCCCCAAAGATTTTAATACTGGGGGATTCAGCAATGATTATGCTGTCCAACATCAAGAAGAGGTGGTTAGATTCTATCTTGTTGGAAATGGTCATTGCCTGACATTTGCCAGATGCAAATGTTAGTTGTCACTTATTAACCCAAACCAAGTCTTGCTGAATGCGGACATGGCCTGCTTCAGTTCTGTGGAGTTGCAAATCATCAACAAGCATTCTCATTACTGACCTAATATTGAAGGAAAGGGCATTGATGAAGCAGTTGAAGATGGTGCAGCCTAGGACATTGCAGTGAGGAACTCATGCATCAATGTCTTGTGACTGACATGATTAGCCTCAATCAACCTGTCCTGTCCAGAAGACAGGAAGGAAAATATATATCTATGTCAGCCTAGCTACTTAATAAAATTATTTTTATTTTAAAAATAGACCCTGACATGCCTGACTAGCCATGACTCATACCAGAGGATGTTCTACCCATCAGAAACCAGCAGGGACCTCATCACCTTAAAAGAGGTGCATATGGCCCCTGTGACTGCAGAAAATCAAATTCCAAAGAAATGCACCAACGCCCTTTTCATTTCTAAGGCAGGGCTGTGGCCAACGAAGATGGTATGTCTACAAGGACAAAAGAGACCCTGACGCCTCTATTAAACCTTTCAAGATTCCAGACCTGGCAAAATACATCCTTTGTCCAAAAACCAGGAGAAGTGGAAGGTGTTCCATTTGACCACCCCCAAGCTGCTAGAACCTGTAATATTGCCATGTGGAATTGAAGCCAGGCAGTCTGCCATTTTACCACACAACAGGTAGCAGCAGAAAGAGCTCTGTCTAGTTACATTGCCTGGCCCTCATTTACACTGTGTACTACTGGAACATCAGAACTCCTGTATCTGTGCCTATAAGACTTATTCATCTCTTTATGCCTTCTTCCATCGGGGAAGTCATCACTTCTGAGAAGACAGATCACCCTGCAATAGTTTCAGCCTACTAACCTCTGAAGGAATACCCCATTGGACTTTTGATTCTGGACTCATACGAAATCATAACTCTCATTTTTATTGTGGTTTTGCCCTGAACCCCTTTCTTTCTCATCCTTCTTTTACTGTATGAGTACAAAAAGGGTGGACATTGCAAATCCCTTTCCCATGTTTTGACCATGTGTAAAATAAACCAACCCTCTTATTTTGCCTTATCTTGAGTTTGCTGTGGGGCTATAAATAGATGATTGGATAACTCCAAAACTGAAGGGTAGGGGACAATTCGCCACCAATTATAAAGAGGGAAATCAGAAACACCTTTCTGTTTACGGATGGGTAATGAGTGGAGGAATTGGGGCTGTTTAGATTAATACCCCTCCTATCCATAACAGAAATTGGGAGCTCACATCCAGGATTGATCCAATTTTAATTTGTCCAAGCCCAAGTTAAGAGATGAACCAAATTAGAGGTGAAAGAAACCAATTGGAAGCCAAAGACGGAAAATTCAGTAGCTGAAATTATCTATAGGACAAATACAAGTACCAAAGTAAATTCCTTATCTTAACACTAAGAAAATGGCAACTTTTGTTGCCCAAATGTTTATTCAGCAAGAAAATTTAAATGCTGAATCTTTGGCAGCCCTCAGCACAGAACAATTAAAAACTGTAGCTAGGGAGGTACAGTCAAAATTGCCCAGCAAAATTAAAAGGAATAAGTTGTTCCAGTCATTGGTGGAACATTTGCATCTGACATTCCCAGTACAGTTGTCAGATGAAGAGTTCAATGATGACTCTGCACCTCCTTCCCTAGCCAATTTCAAGCTGGAAAATCTTAAATTGCAGCTAGAGTGTAAGGAGAGGGAAAGAGAGAGAGAATCACAGAATTGTTATGGTGTAGAAGGAGGCCATTCAGTCCATTATGTCTGCATCAGCTCTCTGGATGAGCATTATGACTCAGAGCCATTCTCCTGCCTTTTCCCGTAGCCCTGCATATTGTTTCTATTTAAAAAATCATCTAACGCCCTTTTGAATGCCTCAATTAAACCTACCTCCACCACACTTTCAGGCAGTGCATTCTAGACCCGAACCACTCGCTGTGTGAAAAAGTTTTATTCCCACATTGCATTTGCTTCTTTTACTTTAATCTGTGCCCTCTCATTCTCGATCCTTTTACAAGTGGGAACCCTTTCTCTCTGTCTATTTTGTCTCATTGCCTCATGATTTTAAACACCTCCATCAAATCTATTCTTAGTCTTCTCCTCTCCAAGGGAACAGTCCCAACTTCTCCAATCTATCTTCATAGCTGAAGTTTCTTATCCCTGGAACTATTCTTGTAAACCTCTTCTGCACTGTCTCTAATGTGTGCACATCTTTCCCAAAGTGTGGCGTCCAATCCAGCTGGGGTCTAACTAGTGTCCTATTCAAATTCAGCACAGCCTCCTTGCTCTTGTAATTTATTAATAAAGCCTAGGATACTGTATGCTTTATTAACTGCTCTCTCCACCTGTCCTGCCACCTTTAATGACATATGCACATATACACCCAGGTCCCTCTGCTTCTATACACCCTTTAGAGTTGCACCCCTTATTTTATATTGTCTCTCCATGTTCTTCTGATCAAAATGAATCACATTACACTTCTCTGCATTGAACTTCATCTGCCACCTATCTGCTCACTCCACCAACTTGTCCATGTCCTTTTGAAGTTCTACACTATCCTCTTCACAGTTTACAATGCTTCTAAGTTTTGTATCATCCACAAACTTTGAAATTGTTCCCTGCACACTAAGATCTAGATCATTGATGTATATCAAGAAAAGCAAGGGTCCCAATACCGACCCCTGAGGAACTTCACTACAAATCTTTCTCTAGCCCAAAACATATCCATTAACCATTACTCGCTGTTTCCTTTTATCAGCCATTTTTGTATCCACATTGCTACTGTCCCTTTTATTCCATGAGCTATAACATTTCTCACAAGTCTGTTGTGTGGCTCTGTATCGAATGTTGCTCTTGTCCTTCCAAGTGGTAGAGGCCACAGGATTGGAAGATCCATGTACACCACATCAACAGCATTACCCTCATCAACTCTCTCTGTCGCTTCTTCAAAAAACTCCAAAAAGTTAGTAAAACGTGACTTTCCTATAAGAAATCCATGCTAGATCTTCCTAATCAACCCACATTTTTCCATATGACTATTAATTCTATCCCGAATAATTATTTCTCAAAGCTTCCCCACCTCTGAAGTTAAACTGACTGGTCTTTAATTGCTCGACTTATCCTTACAACCTTCTTCGAACAATGGCGTAATGTTTGCAATTATCCAGTCCTCTGGCACCTCCCGAGTCTAGGGAAGACTGAAAGATTATGTTCAGTGCCCCTGCAATTTCCACTCTCACTTCCTTCAATATCCTTAGACGCATCACATCCAGTCTCGGTGTCTTGTGCATTTTAAGTACCAACAGTTTATCCAATACCTACTCCTTATCAATTTTGAACCCTTCTAGTGGAAGGGTCACTGCTCTGTCACCATGGTAGCATCTGCTTCCTTGGTAAAGACAGATGCAAAGTATTCATTTAACACTTCAGCCATACCCGCTGCCTCCATGTGTAAATCCCTTTTTTGGTCCGTAAATGGCCCTACTCCTCCTTTCACTGCCCTTTTATTATTTAGGTGTCTATAGAAGACTTTGGGATTCCCCTTTATGTTGGCCGCCAGTCTTCTCTCATAATCCCCCTTTGCTTTTCTTATTTGCTTCTTTACCTCCCTTCTGAAGCTTTTGTATTCCTCTTGGTTTGCATTTGTATTTGCTACCTGACACCTGCCAAAAGCACACTTTTTCTTCTTTATCTTAAATTCTATATCCTCTTTCATCCAGGGAGCTCTGGATTTGTTTGCTCCACTTTCTCTTTTGAGGGAATATACTTTGACTTTGCCCAAACCATTTCTTCTTTGAAGGTGGCCCATTATATTCAGCTACAGTTTTTCAGTTTTCCCACCAACCTTTGGTTCCAGTCTATCTGGCCCAGCTCTGTTCTTGCTTCATTGAAGTTAGCTCTCCCCCAATTAATTACTCTTACTCTGGGTTGCATATTGTCCTTTTCTACCATTATCCTAAACCTTCTGAAACAATGACCACTGTCTCCTAAATGTTCCCCCACTGACTTTTGATCGACTTGGCCCACCTCATTTCCAAGAACCAAGTCTATCAGTGCCTCCTTTCTTGTTGGACTGCACACATACTGCTATAGAAAATTCTCCTGAGCACACTCTAGGAACCCTTGTCCCTCTCTGCCCTTTATACTACAACTATTTCAGTCTATATTCGGGTAATTAAAGTCCCCCATTATAAATACTGTTACTAATGTTTGCACCTCAGAATCACAGGATCTTAATGGCACCGAAGGAGACCATTCGGCCCATCATGTCTGCACCAACTATCCAAATGAGCATTATGAGCTATTACCATTGCCCTGCCTTTTCCCTGTACCCTTGCACATTGTTTCTGTTCAACTAATCATCTAACGTCCCCTTGAATGCCTCAATTGAACCTGCTTCCACCACACTCCCAGGCAGTGCATTCCAGACCTGAATCACCCATTGTGTGAAAAAGATTTTTTCTCACATCAGGCTTGCTTCTTTTGCAAATCACTTTAAACCTGTGCCGTCTCGTTCTTGATCCTTTTACGATTGGGAACAGCTTCTCCCTAGCTACTCTGTCCAGCCCTCTCATGATTTTGAACATCTCTATCAAATCTCCTCTCAGCCTTCTTCTCTCCAAGGAGAACAGTCCCAACCTCTTCATCTATCCTCATAGCTGCAGTTTCTCATCCCTGGAACCATTCTTGTAAACCTCTTCTGCACTCTCTCCAATGTGTTCACATCCTTCCTATAATATGGTGCCCAGAACTGTACACAATATTCCAACTGAGGTCTAATGAGCATCTTATATAAATTCAACATAACCTCCTTGCTCTTGTACTCTATGCCCCTTTTAATAAAGTCCAGGGTACTATACACTTTATTAACTGCTCTCTCCATCTGTCCTGCCACCTTCAATGGTCTATGCACATATTTCTGCTCCTGCACCCCCTTCACAATTTCACCATTTATTTTATATTGTCTGTCCATGTTCTTCCTGCCAAAATGCATCACCTCACATTTCTCCGCATTGAACTTCACCTGCCACCTATCTGCCCACTCCACCAACTTTTCTCTGTCCTATTGAAGTTCTACACCATCCTCCTCACATTTAACAACACTCCCAAGCTTTGTTTCATCCGCAAACTTTGAAATTATCCCCTGCACACCAAGATCTGGATCATTATATATCAGGAAAAGCAAGGATCCCAATTCCAACACCTGGGGAACTCCATTACAACCCTTCCTCCAGCCCGAAAATATCCATTGACCATTACTTTCTGCTTCCTATTTTTCAGCTAATTTTGTATCCACATTGCTACTGTCCCTTTTATTCCATGAGCAATAACTTTTCTCACAAGTCAGTTGTGTGGCAGTGTGTCAAATGTCTTTTCAAAGTCCATGTACACCACACCAACCTTTTCTGTTACCTCTTCAAAAAGCAAGTTAGTTAAACATGATTTCCCCTTTAGAAATCCTTGCTGGCTCTTCCTATCAACCCATATTTTTCCATGTGACTACTAATTCTATCCCAAATAATTGTTTCTAGAATCTTGCCCACCACTGAAGTTAAACTGGTCTGTTTTTGCTGGGGTTATCTTTACAACCTTCTTTGAACAAGGGCATAACGTTCGCAATTCTCCTGTCCTCTGGCACTTCTCTTGAGTCTAAGGAAGACTGAAAGACAATGGCCAATGCCCCTGCAATTTCTATTCTCACTTCCTTCAATATCCTTCAATATCATCGAGTCCTGGTGCCCAAAGGATGTCCCAATAGGTGGTGCAGCAGGGCAGGCAGAGACTCTCACTGCAGAAACTTACCCTGCAGAGGACATGGAACTATGTGCGTCTGAGCCAGACAAACTCCCAGAGAGCTTCTGGGGTGTTATGCTTTCAAGAACAGTGTCCCCCTACCCATCCCAAGATGTGAGCAAGTCTGTGTTACTGCTCTGGGACACAATCCCTAATGTTGGAGGGAAATTTAAACCTACCTCCTGAGTCCTGCCTGAAGGCCAAAGCCCTGATCAGTGGAGTGAGAGGAGGATCTGTGTTTACAACCCTCAATAAGGTCCACCTATAGTGTGACATCGTTTCAGGCCCTGTTACAATAGGAATTGTTCCTAAGCTACCAGTAGCAGGAATTGATTTCCTCCATGGAAACAACTTGTTTGGCAGCCAAGTGCTAGCCAGCAAAAGAAATGAGGCCAAGGCCAAGCAGCAAAAAATTGCAGAAGGGCAGAAACTGGAAAGGACCAGAGGTCCAAAAGGGTGGAACAGCACACATAGACCTTGGGTGAGAGCTGCTTGAAGGTAGCAAGATTGAAGCCAGGCCAGTAAAATTAAAAGAGGTCCAGAGAAGGCCCCCAGAGTCTGAAATAGATTCCACAAAAATCCCCAAATTAAATAGGTACCAGAAAGTCCTAGAGCAGGGAAAGAAATAGTGGGGGAGATGCCCCACATAGCTGAAGAGCCTGAAAGAAGACCGGCTATTAAGCCCGGAAAGGAAAAGGTTAAGGACTTGCCTGAAGCATGGCTGCCAGAAACCTTCTTTCCAGCATTAAATAGGGACAAAGGGAATTCCCAAACCAATAAACAGACAGGGAGTGAGATGCCTCCCCAGTTGAAAAGCCACCAGAAAGGGTAGCTGGAGCTGCAGCACCACTTGAGGGCAGTGGTGTTCCAGAGGATATGTAACTTGTTAAGAGAGTGCCCCCTCCAAAACCAAAGGCCCTGGCCAGGAAGCCAGTGATTGATTTAATTTATCACTTTATGGCGATTTTAAAGGTGGAATAGAAAAGTTCCCAAATTGGCATAGAAAGCTTGAGGGTGAGGTCTCACACAGTTGATAAACCACCTGGAGATACAGCAAGACCATTCCCCAGTGGACAGTAGTGTCTCAAAAGGCACAGAACTGACCAAACAACTGACCAGCAGAAGGACTCCAACCAGATCAGACTCCTTGCTCACCCACCATTATGGAGAATTGCAAGAGGATCGGGCAGAGTTAACTGCCCCCTATAAAATTATCCATAACTGCTCCTCTACCAACCCCCAACCAAGCTACAGCCCTGTAGCCATATCTGGTATGG
This sequence comes from Isurus oxyrinchus, assembly GCA_026770705.1. NCBI lineage: Eukaryota > Metazoa > Chordata > Chondrichthyes > Lamniformes > Lamnidae > Isurus > Isurus oxyrinchus. Next base: position 69,297,940 of record JANJGN010000020.1, on the reverse strand, counting down.
ATGCGGGAGAGGCCCCTGCCAGAAGGCCATCTTCCCGTCATCCAGACCCAGAAAGGCTAGCCCAAGCTCAGGGGCCTGCTGCTGTGCCAATCAAAAGCAGCAGAAGCTGGAACACTCCAGTTGTGCTAATGTCCAAGCTGGACTCTGAACTAGAGTTCCTTAATGAGGTCAAGGTCCCTTTAAAACACCCCACTCTCCTGACCCTCAGCCATACCCCAGCCTCTGGGTCCGAACACCTGTGCCCACAGGTTACCAAAGTGGACAGGCAGGAGCTAAGCTGGACAAGAGCAGCTCAGTTCTATGACCCCAGGGACTAGCACCCACGGAGTGAAATGTCCAGCTCTGCCCTACAGATCCCCCAGAACAGCTTTACCATTACTCAACCCGAGTACTAAACACCCTGTAAAGCCCCCAGACCCTTTTTGAAGATGCTTAAATAGGAGGTTGGAATGCTTGACCCTCAGAGGGAAATCAGAACTCCAGCAGCGAATAGACTTCCCCATGCAGCAGGGGACTGCCATTCCCCCTGCTAACTCTGTGTCTGATGTGGCAGCATGAATGAGAGAATGCCTGTATACTTCGGCATTTCCTATTCTTACTTCCCTAAGGCCACATTAAAAAAAATTAAATGAAATGGAATTAATTTTATTTTTCTCCAACAGGGGACATGTGCCCCATCCAGAAAGTAGAAAAGAAAATATATATCTACTTCAGCCTAGCTACTTAATAAAATTATTAATTTTATTTTTAAAATTGACAATGGCTTTATCCTGACATGCCTGACTAGCCACAACTCATACCAGAGGAATTTCTAGTGTTCAGAAACTAGCCAGGACCTTGTTACCCTTAAAGAGGTCCTAATGCCTCTGTGACTTCAGAAAATCAAATTCCAAAGAAACGCACCAATGCCCTTTAAACTTCTAAGACAGGGCTGTGCCCAATGGAGATGGCATGTCTGCAAGGACAAAAAAGACCCTTGCTCCTCTATTAAACCTTTCAAGATTCCAGACCTGAGAAAATAGATCCTTTGTCCAAAACCCAGGAGAAGAAGTGGGAGAAATGTCACATGACCACCCCCAAGCTGCTAGAACCTGTAATATTGCCATGTGGAATTGAAGCCAGGCAGTCTGCCATTTTACCACACAACAGGTAGCAGCAGAAGGAGCTCTGTCTAGGTACGTTGCCTGGCCCTCATTTACACTGTGTACTACTGGAACATCAGAACTCCTGTGTCTGTGCCTATATGACTTATTCATCTCTTCGCGCCTTCTTCCATTGGTGATTTCATCACTTTTGGGAAGACAGATCATCCTGCAACAGCTTCAGCCTGCTAACTCTGAAGGAATGCCCCACTGAACTTTTGACTCTGAACTCTGGATTCACATGAAACCATAACTCTCATTTTTATCAATGTCTTGCCCTGTACCCCTTTCTTTCCCTTGACCTCCTTTCATTGTAGGAGTGCAAAAAGTCACGGATTTTGCAAAACCCCTTCCCACATTTTGTCGGTGTGAAAAATAAACCAACCCTCTTATTTGACCTTATCTTATGAGTTTGCTGTGTGGTTATTAACAGGTGATTAGATCATTATAAACTGAAGGATTGGAGAAACTAAACTACCATTTATAAATGAAAATACCTTTCTGTTAATGGATGTGTAGTGAGAGGAGAAATCAGGACTGTTTAAATTAATTCCTCCCACCACCCCCCACCCACCGCCCCCCCCACCCCCCCCCCACCCCCCCACACACACCCCCAACCACCGTCCATAACAAATCACAGCCATCTTCCTTTGTATAAGGTATTACCCCAACCAGTGGACACTTTTCCCATTGATTTCAATTTTTCTAGGGCTCCTTGGTCAAATGATGACTTGAGGTCAAGGGCATCACTCTCGCTTGTAATCTGCACTGTGCAGCCATAGGCAGGCCATGGGGAAAGGACCAAAAGAGAAAGGCTCTCGTCTCGTGGCATTCAATAATCAGGGTTATAGATAACGCATTGAAGAAGTCATAACAATTCATAGGAACTAGCAGCAGTGCTGAGGCGGAAAAGGTCTGTACCACAGGGAGACATAGCACTGGAAACAGAGCCCTGGCAGAAAGGTTGTGGCTGTAAATAAGGCATTAAATTAGTAAGATGGTGATGGAAAGATGGGGACATGTGGGACCTGGTAGAAACCAAGAAAGGAGTATGTCAGATCAAGATCAGGAATAAAGGAAACATAAACGGTGAGACAACAGATATAATTTATAGAACAGAAGTATAAAATAACTGCTAAAAATGAAGCATGAAACAATTAATTAAAACAAATTAAATTATTTGTGCCCCAATGCGCACAGCATTCAAAATGGAACAGGAGAACTGGAGATAAAAATTTGTAGAGAGGAAGCAGTGTCATAGGGTTAACTGAAACACGACTACATAAAGAATAGATTGACAGTTAAATGGTACAGGATATAACACAGGATATAGCATTTAGATAGCACAATGAAGGAAAAGGAAGATTAGGCATTTGTACTTATTAGGGGTAACATAATAACAGTAATGGCAGCTCACCACCACCTTCTCAAGATCAGTTAGGGAAGGCAATAAATGCTGGCCTAGCCAGCAGTGACCAAATCCTGTAAAAGAATGAAAAAATGTAGAAAAAAGGCATAACTAACATTAAAAAATAAGAAGGAATTAATAGGAATATCAGGTGAGGGAGAGGGTATGGGCTTGAAAGCTCAGCTCATGATCAAAGGAGACACTAAGGTTGCGAACAGTTTGATTATATCCGTAACAATGACCAGGAATGGGAACAGTCATACTGGTAAAGCTGTGGAGTGTGGGGGATGTTGGTGATGGCCGTAGAGAGAGATGGCAGAGATGTTAAGCTAGGCGTTATCAGAGTACATGTGAAAGCTGGCCCTATGCTAATGTAAGGACATAAGAAATAGGAGCAGGAAAAGGCCATATGGCTTGAGCCTGTTGTGTTTTTCAATATGATCATGGCTGATCTACAGTGTCGCCCATTCCTCATATCTCTCGATTTCCTGAGAAATAAAAAAAAGTCTACCTCAGCCTTGAAAGTACTCAAAGTTGGAGCATTCATAACCCTCTGGGGTAAAGAATTCTCAAGGTTCACAGCCCCCCGTGTGAAGATATTTCCCCTCAGTTCTAAATAATTGACTCCTTATCCTGAGACTGCCCCTGTGTTTTAGATTCCCCAGCCATGGAATACAACCTCGTGGTGGCCACCTATTCAGCCCCTTCAGAATCATGTATGTTTCAATGAGATTCCTTCTTATTTTTCTGAACTCAAAATAACATAGACCCAATGCACACAACCTCCTATCACAGAACAACTATCTCAACCCAGGAATCAATCTAGTGAACCTTCACTTTACAACCTCCAAGGCAAGTATATCCCTTCCTTAGAATTGGAAACCCAAACAGCGCACAGTACTCCAGATACTCACCAAAGCCCTATACAAAATCTCCTTTTCATGTACTCCAGTATTATTACTTATGTACTTAAACATCAAGATGCCATTTGCCTTCCTAATTGCTTGCTGTATCCTCATGCTAGCTTCCTGATAGAAGCAAAATACTGCAGATGCTGGAAATCAGAAATAAAAACAGAAAATGCTGGAAAAACTCAGCAGGTCTGGCAGCATCTGTGGAGAGAGAAAAAGAGTTAAAGTTTCAAGTCCGTGTGATTCTTCTTCAGAGCTAAAGAGAAGTAGAAATATAATGGATTTGATACTATTTAAGAGGGGGTGGAGCAGGTGGAGCAAAACAGAAGGTCAGGGATAGGTGGGAGCTAAGGAGAGATTGACAAAGATGTCATGGACACAGGGCAAAGGGAGTGGTAATGGTAGTGTTAAAGACTAAAGAAGGTGCTGATAGTGGCATAAAGGTAAGAAAGCAGGATGTGTTAATAGCAGAACAAGGGTCAGCACTCTGTAAAAGAACAACACAGAACAAGTGACAGATCACCCTGTGTGTGTAGGGGAGTGGTGGGGAATAGGATAAAATAAATAAATAAATAGGAAAAATATTTTTAAGTGAGGAAATAAATAAAAATAACAAAGAAGTGGACTAAAAACGGAGTAAGTTGTTGAACTCAATGTTAAATCCGGAAGGCTGTAAAGAACCTAATCAGAAGATGAGGTGCTGTTCCTCCAGTTTGCGTTGAGCTTCACTGGAACAGTGCAGGAGGCTAAGGGCAGACGTGTGAGCATGAGAGCAGGGTGGTGTGTTGAAATGGCAAACGACAGGAAGGTCTAGGTCAGACTCGCAGACTGAACGAAGGTGTTCTGCAAAGTGGTCACCCAGTCTGCGTTTAGTCTCCCCAATGTAGAGAGACTGCATTGGGAGCAGAGAATACTGTAGACCAAATTGAAGGGGTGCAAGTGAAACGCTACTTCACCTGAAAGCTATGTTTGGGGCCTTGGACAGTGAGGAGGGAGGTGGTAAAGAGGCAGATGTTGCGCCTTCTGCAATTGCATGGGAAGGTGCCCAATTTCAGACCAAGAACACTCTCCTCCATCTTTAGCCCCTTTTTAATCCAATTATTTATTTATTTATTCATTCATTTATTTTTTAATTTTAAAAAATGCATTTATTTTATTTTTTAAATTTATGCATTTATCCCTTATCCACAAACGCTCACCACCTACCTACCCAGCCACACACAGGGCCATCTGGCACCTATTTTTATGTTTTGCTTTCATAGAGCACTGACCCTTGTTCTGCTGTTAACACATTCTGCTATCTTACCTTTGTGCTACTATCAGCACCTTCTTTAGTCTTTAACACTACCATTAACACTCACTTTGTCCTGTGTCCATAACATCTTTGTCAAATTTCTCCTTGGCCCTCACCTATCCCTGACCTTTTTTGCACCACATGCTCCTCCCCTGCTTAAACAGTATAAATCCATCACATCTACACCTATCTAGCTCTGAAGAAGAGCCATGCGGACTCGAAACCTTACCCCTGTTTCTCTCTCCACAGATGTTGCCTAACCTGCTGAGTTTTCCAGTATTTTCTGTTTTTATTGCTAGCTTCCTGAATTCCTTGTACAAGCACACCCAAGTCTCTTTGAACGTCAACATTTACAAGTTTTATGCCTTTTAAATAATACTTCGCTTTTCTATTCTTAATACCAACATATCCAATACCATTATACCCTACCTGACATCTTATTGCCCTAAGGAGCTGCCCTGCAATGCCGCCATATCCTTTTGTTTTATAAGCCTATGTATCCCCTCTCCAGAACCCTCCCCCGCTCTATTTAATTTAAAGCCCTCTCTACAACCCTAGTTATTTGATTCGCCAGGACACTGGGTCCCAGCACGGTTCAAGTGAAGCCCATCCCACCGGAACAGCTCCCTTCTAGCCCAGTACTGATGCCAGTGCCCCATGAACTGAAACTCATTCCTGCCACACCAATCTTTGAGCCACACATTTAACTCCTTAACTTTATTTACCCTATGCCAGTTTGCGCATGGTTCAGGTAGTAATCCTGAGATTATTACCTTGGAGGTTCTGCTTTTTAACTTAGCTCCTAATTGTTCAAATTCTTTCAGCAGAATCTCATTTCTAGTCGTTGGTACCAACGTGGGTGACGACAGCTGGATCCCTCCCCTCCCACTCCAAGTTCCTTAGCTCTAGCACCTGGCAGGCAACACAGCCTTTGGGACTCACTCTCACGGCTGCAGAGAACAGTATCTATCCCCCTAATTATGCTGTCCCCGACCACTCCTATGTTCCTATTTCCTCCTCTACTTGAATGGCTCCCTGTACCATGGTGCTGTGATCAGTTCACTCATCCTCCCTGCAGTCCCCACTCTTGTCCACACAGCTTGCAAGAACCTCATAACTGTTGGGCAATTGCAGGGGCTGAGGCTCCTCGAACGCTACCCCTGGGTCCCCATACCTGCCTCAGCTGCAGTCACACCGTCCTGTCCCTGGACATAGACCAAATTTGAGTTACCTAATCTGAGGGGTGTGACGGCCTTCTGGAGCAAAGTGTCCAGGTGACTTTTCCTCTCCCTGATGTGGCTCAGTGTCTGCAGCTCGGATTCCAGATCCTCAACTCAGAGCCAAAGTTCCTTGAGATGCAAACACTTACTACAGATGTGTTTGCTCTGGATCACCTTGGTGTTCGGCAGCTCCCACATGCTGCAGCAGCAACACATCGCCCATCCTGCCATCGCTGTTATTTTATTTAATTTATTAATTACTCTAATATCCCTGCTCTTTACACTTTATTGAAATTAATTATTTACACCAGTATCAATCTTATACTTAACAAGCTATTTTTACAAAAGAGAAAATAAAGACTAGTGATCCGAACACTAACTATAGACCTTAATGTTAATCTAAAGGCCAGAAATACTCCCCAATCCAACTCATCAATAAGCTGCTATCCACTCTCTTTTAAAATTAAATCTCCCTGTTCTTTGTTTTAAATGGAATCCACACACTCACCCACTCTCTGTTTTGAATAAAGTCCACATGCTCACCCCGCTCTCTGTTTTAAATTCAGTTCAGTCCTCCAGCTCCTATCAGCCGACGGACAATAAAATCAATGAGTCTTAGTGGGGGACAAATGGTCTACTCATGCTGTTCTTCCCTGTGGACCCATACTTCTGGCTGTACCTGAAAGAGTTCTCTGCAAGGTCTACTCCCTACTGGGAGCAGCTGTGAGGGTAACATGAGTGCAGCCCTGCCGAGATAAGAAATCATATTGCTTTCAGTGCGCCATGCACACAAACATTATGTGAGGGTATGGGAAAAATTTCATTTCCACTTACAGGTGCCTGAGTTCGTGGGAGAGCTGAGTGCTGTGCAGGTTCTGACACATGCACTGGGGGCAAGAGGTCTGTATATCAGCACAGTTTGATGCATGCAAAGGATCGCACCAGCAGCAGGGCTGACGTTAAGTAGTGCAATTTAACTCAACCGTCATAAGTCAAGGTGAGAATAAATTACAATGTGTGTTACAAATAAGGAGCCGTGGCCTCCCAGCCAGCAGAGGATTGAAAACAAAATAGTATTGGTAAGTATTGCCAGCATACTCTGCTGGGATCTGTTAGTTATCAAGTTGTGACGAGCCTCTCTGCCATGTCGCACCCTTGCAATGGCCTCTGCAACATCCTGGTCCTCGTCATCACCTTTCCTGTCCTCATCGTCAAAGGAGACATTTAGGTCTTCCATGTCTCCCTTTGTTGCACAAGGTTGTGCAGGGTCCAGCAGACAACAATGGTCTGGGCACTCTCTGTGGGCAATATCGGAGAACCCCGCTTGAGCGGTCCAAGCATCTGAACTTCATCTTTAGGAGTCCTATCGTCTGCTCAGTCTTGGCTCTTGTGGAGGCATGTGCTGCATTGCACCTCTCCTCAGCAGCACTCTGTGGACAGTGAACTGGCTTCATCAGCCAGGTCTTCTAGGGGTATCTGTTATCCCCAAGAAGCCAGCCCTGCAATCGCCAAAATCCTTGAAAAACCTGTGGCACCTGGGAGTGGGTCAGAATGCAAGTGTCTGAGGGAATGCATGAAACAGAGCACAAACATACAGAATTTGCCACCTGAGATCATATATTAGCTGCACATTCAAAGAGTAGAATTCTTTTCTATTGATGAAGGTGACTGGCTGATGCCAGGGAACTCTCAACAGCACATGTGTGCATTCAACAGCCACTTGTACTTGACTGCTGCAAAGTTCAATGCCCTGGCTGCCCAGCTCTAAAGATCCAAAAAGAATTTGACAAATTGGCGCACTCTCCTGAACAGAGCATCTGTCACCTCCCCAAAGCACTTGTGCCTCTCTGACTGAGAAATGCTACGCATGTCTCCAGTGGAGCCCTGGAAGGAGCCAGTGGCAAAGAAGTTTAGGGCTGCGGTGACCTTTAATGCATGGGATTGCTTCTAAGTCCTTGCGGTCGCAAATCTTCATGGAGCAGCTGACACATGTGATCATCAGCATTCCAGGACATCCTAAGGTGCTTCAGACATTGCCTTTCACTCGTCTGCAGGTAGATACATTGCCTGCAATATACTCAAATTCGGGCCAATGTGCACCATTGCACTGGCCACTGGTCGCCACCATCCTGACCTTCTTGAGGCTCTGCTGCTTCTTGCTGCTCTGGCCATTGCTGCTCCTGGCCCCATGCTAACCTGCACCAGCTCCTCCTCATCTGGACCAGAGCCAGGAGAAAGGCAGGGATGCCTGGACTCTGCATCACCTATGCTTAAGTGGATCTGTGAACAAATTGCAGTGATCCATCTATTCAGCAGGTTCTTCGTAGGTTTGCCTCCACCTCTGAGCCTTTAAGCTGATGCTAAGCCCTGTGCCTGTTATCCGTCTAGACATGGCACCCCCACCAAATTCCTTCACAGTGTAGGGCATTCTTGAGGACCACAAGAGAGTGCTCCTCCCTTTATACATCAATGTGCATGCAGACATTGCGCATTGTTCGGGATGATGACAGCCATATGCGAGAACCCTCCCTCAGATACTATTCAGCTTCCCTCCATTACTCTCAAGTCTCTATAGAGACACCATTGCTTTGGCATCATAAAAAGGCTTTCCACATAAACCCTTGCCAGCCATGACAATTTACCTGGGAGTATAGAGGTTCAGAGTTGGGACTTTGCTACCATCCACCACCTGTTCCCCTTGGAGGCATCCACCTCCCTCCCTCCCTGCATCCATGCCTCTGGCAACAGCAGGTGCCAGTCAGCTCACAATGCATGACAGCTCCAGACCTTGATGGGTTCTAACTGGAATGCAATCCATTAGTCATGGAGCAATGCTGGTTTATTGAGCATTGGAACCTCTAGAGGAGAGCTGGTTCTCCATGGAGTGGGCTAATAATTAATAGGGTACCCCTTCACTTGTCCCAAAAAATGAAGCATTTACTCCTCCCATCCAAAAAGACACTCCTCCCATATTGACTGCTTGAGAGGTTTTATGAACTGTGTAACAACCGTGACAACTTCAGCATGGTGCATGTGAGGTTTGCTAGTATATCAAGCACCTTCTACCACCCCCCACCCCCCCTCAACCCTGTTACCCACCAAAGTCCCCCCATTTTCTTACACAGTTACTGCCTTGTCATTCCTCTCCCTCATGTAATCCTTCAACCTCCTCCCCATTACCCAGGACCCTATTGCTATCTATGTGGACATTTCTGCTCTCCGCAAACCCAGAACTGTCGACGCTTCCACGCCCCTCCTGACACTGACCCCTCCCATTCTTGAGGCCAGCTGTACCCTGGCTTTCCCCAATTTCATCCACGACCCACCCATGACCCTATCTGGTCCAACACCACTGCCCTCCCTGACTGTCACTATACCCTCTGCTTCCCAGCATCCTCATTCATAACCTTAGGACCATCACTGATCCCACCCTTTAGACTCATCTGTCTACAACACTTGCTGCCCAAAGAGACCATCCATCTCCCTACAATGGAACTAAGGCATGAGTGACAGGGTTATTCTCCTAACATGCCCCGGACAGTGTAGCTTCCTTTCCTGGACACCCTCCTAAACAGCCCTGGCTTACTTCTCAAGACACCCTCCCACTCTTCCCCACTGATCAGGCCTCCCTTTGTCCAGCCTATGTTCCACCCTTCATAGCTGACCCAGCCTCTCATGTCCAGCCTCCGCATAGCTTGGCCTACCGCCATCCGATCTCAATCAAAAGGCTGACATTTGTGAACGGTTCCCAAGAAGGGCAAAACAGTGGTGACCGACTCCAAGGTCTCGGAAGAAGTCTACCTCACCAGGTACACACCCCTTATATGCAGTCTTGAATCTAAATGTACAAATTTCTCACTTGCAGAGAATTTAATTTGGAGGGGGTGATTAATTTTGGCAAATTGGTCTTTTAATGAGTTAATGCTAGTGCATGCAAAAGTGTTTCCTGAAACTGTCTATCGTGAGGCTCAACCAACATTTAAAGTTCCAAGAACTTAATTGCAAAAGTTCATCCGCCATTAGGAAACTGATTTTTGGTCTCCTGCTAAATTAAGTTTCCCCGCCCGCCAAGCTTCCCGGAAGATTCCGCTCCATGACTCTGCAATGGCGATTATATCAAACTCATTTATCTCCATGCTGCTAGTTCATCTGACTTTCTATGAAGGCTTCATGCATTGGTTAAACAGCCTTTAATTTTTTTTAACCTGTTTTTTGTATGAACTTTGGCCCAAATCTTCTGAGGAGTGGCGATCACCATTGGATTATCACTCATATAAACATAGAAAATAGGAGCAGGAGTTGGTCATTCGGCCCTTCAAATCTTCTGCACCATTCAATATGATCATGGCTGATCCTCTATCTCAATGCCATACTCCCGTGCTCTCCCCAAAACCCTTGATGCCTTCAGAGTCTAGAAATCTATCTATTTCCTTCTTAAGTATATTCAATGACTTGGCCTCTACAGCCTCCTGTGGCAGAGAATTCCATAGGTGCACCACTCCACTCTTATTTTTCTCCACTATGCCAGAGTTCCACATTTCTGCCTGAGACTTCCAATCCTGGCTTCTCCAGAAATGCAAAGTGTACCTTCCCTCAAAGAGCTTCACCATAGTGCTGGAATGTCAGGGGAAGACAAACCATGTCCCCTTTTTACAGCACTAGCTGCCATATTCTAGAAAGTAAGAAGTTTAAATGTCTCAAAGCATCTTTGAAAAGCGAAGGAGAGAAGGCAAGTGAGAAAGGGGGGAAGGTAAGAAAAGGATAGGGTAGGTAAGGGGAGTGGGTAAGGGGGTAGGGTGATTAAGGAGTAGGGTGAATAAGGAATGTGGTGGGTAAGGGGAGTGGGTAATGGGGTAGGGTGGGTAATGTAAGTAGGTGAGGGGATTGGGTGGGTGAGGGGTAGGGTGGGTGAGGGGGTAAGTAGTTCAGTAAGGGGTACAGTGGCAGGTGGGTAGGGTGTCAAGGTGCTAGGTGGGTAGGATGATAGGTGGTTAGGATGATGGGTGAGGTGGGTAAGTGGGTAGGGTGGCAGGTGGGTGAGTGGGTAGATGGGTCGGGGTGTAGTCGAGTTGGCTCAAGGTTGGGACTAGTCAGGTCGTGGGGTAGTTGGGTGGTGGGGGGCTAGTTAGATTCGGTCAAGGAGAAATTAAGCGGGGGAGTCAGGGGGTCAAGGAGAGCAGCCAGGTGTCAAAGGAGGGAGTTGGAGGGCCGGGGTTGGAGTTGCGGGGGGGTCAAGGGAGTAACTTGGAAAGTCAGGGAGAAGTGTCAAGGGGTTAGAGGGGGGAGTCAGAGGTTCAGTGTGAATGATTGGAGAGGAAAGGATGGTTTGAGATGGGGAAGTAGTTTACTGAGCCTGAGTGGCTCTTGACATTGAGATTGAAAGTCCACAGGCTATGAAGTTTGCAGTTTGAAAGAGTGAACATGCCGTTCTAAGTGCCTTGAGAAAGTGTTGTTCCTGGGTGAGTGCAGAATGGAGTAATGTTGGAAAGAGTTATGAGGGTGTGGGTGGTGAGGGATACAGGCAGTGGTCAGAGATGGTCTCTTTTGTGAAAGAGTTTGAGTGAGATGTTAAACCGGAGGGGTGGTTTTGAATATTGTTTGGAGAGTTTATAGGGTGGGAGAGATTTAGAAAAAGTAAAGGGACAGTGAAATCAGGACAGAGGATAAGGTAAACTTAGCTGGTGATTGAAATTTCAATAGATAAGGAGTGGATCAGTGCAGTGGCTGAGGAAATCTCAATGGGAAATTCAGCACACAGCTTGGAGGTACAGGAGAGAATGAGGATTTGAAAGGAGAGAAATGGAGGTGATAAGGTAAAGGCATAGCATGCATAAAGTATGGCAGAATATTAGAATATGGGGCAGTTGGTTGAAACAGATCACAGGAAAGCAGATGTAAGAATGTTTTCAGACTAGGAATGATAAGAAGTTGGAATAGATTTGTAATGGAGTGGTGGCAGTGAAAAGCTATCCTCTATGACACAGTGATTTACTGGATAGTTAGATGATATGTTAAAGGAAGTAGTTTTTATTCGAGATGGATGAACTTAAGTCAGCTAAGTTCTTTATCTGCATTTATCTTGTGATCGCGAGAATCTCCATGTAATAATCATCACCTGATCTCATGAAAGAAAATTGAGTACTTGTTTGAAGTACCAGAGATCTCTCACTCAGAGAACCAGCCCGAGCATCTATAGAGAAGAGCGGAGAATAATGGGGGAAAGTGCTGTTAAGTCAATGATTTATTAAAGTTTGAGTCTTGCCTTGAACTAGACATTTGGCACAGTCCGTGCAGGGTTTCCGGGATAAGTACACATTACAGCCTCTTGCTCTCGTTGTCAGATTTGTCATCACAAGCTGTGCAGCATGTAGCTGTTTCCTGGAGCAATCCATCACCACCAAACGCTGAATCGAATCTGACTCACAAATGACAATCCCAGTTTTGTTGATCTGCAAGAACAATAGTGGGTTAAAAACCTGAATAAAGTAAGAGAGCATGTTACAATACGCAAGAAACAGAGATGTGCAACAGCAGAAAAGCAATATGCTGTGTTGTAATATGCCTTTAAAGGATAGCAGCATGCCATCACTTTTAGGGAAGTATGTCATGTGATCCAGCCTCAGTTTCACTTTGGCCTGGAGGAGAACACAGACACGAAGCTCTGCTCCTGATGTCTTCAACCTTTCTGTCCATATATATATGTTCACGTGCCTAGAATTAATAAATGAACCAACAATGTGTCTGCACAACCCCTTATGAGTGATTGATGCCTTTATATTATTATAACAAACACAGCATGGTGCACAACAGGATTAAACACAAATACAACCTGGTGAACAGTTTTAGATTGTGCTGCATGACATGAGATGCCCTTCAACATTCTGGTCAGACTGCAATGGAGTAATAGCATCGGAGAGTGCTGAAATTGCAGTGTGCTGACTGCACAGAAAAGTTTTGAACACAGTGTAGAGACAGCACTCAGATTAAAGGCTGGTACGCAGATGGATCCCTCATGGTGAGTAGAAAAGCACATGGAGAGGACCAGCACAGGTTAGCTGAGTCAGGAAAGGTGAATGACCAGGGTGTAGGCTGGATCAATAGCGAGTGAGGGAGAATCAAACAAAAAAGGAACAGTCATAAAAATTGGGTCAGAGAAGGTTGCGATTATATGGGTGCAGCTTCAGAAAAGCACGCAAAAGCAACTACATTGACACTCATCCCAGGCACTATAGGAGAAGGAAGTCAAAGGGATATTGTCAGAATGTCCACAAAATACCCCAGTCTGAATTGGGATGTAGCTGACCTACTAACCAAATACAACATTTTTAAACAGCGTACAGTGCTATGGTTTCTTGATTCAGGTGTCAAAACCAGAAAAGCAAACAATAAAAATTCACCTAGCAATTGGGAACAAAGGTCTACCCAGGCTGAACACGTCAGGATTAACAGCAGAAGAGCTAAAGAATCCCCAAAAGATATGGAATACATTGGAAGACCAGTCCAGTAAGAGGCTAAACTTCCATATTCATTGACCAGAATTCATATCATTTTGACAACAGCCTACAGAATCCATAGATCACTTCATCAGCAGATGCAGAAGTTTTTCACACGCAGAACGAGCAGACAGAATTGTTGAATCGGCTGATGCAGCTACAAAGAGCCATGCACTGATCCAAACAGACCGTACACAATGGGTGCCTTCAAGCAATAATAATGACCATCCGGTATCCCGTCAGAAACATACAGGAGGTATTTGACAAACCAGAAAATGATGATGATATACATGATGAGACATAGAATGGTGAACACATGTTTCAAAACAAAAACAGAATTACCTGGAAAAACTCAGCAGGTCTGGCAGCATCGGCGGAGAAAAAAAGAGTTGACATTTCGAGTCCTTATGACCCTTCGACAGAACTTGAGTTCGAGTCCAAGAAAGAGTTGAAATATAAGCTGGTTTAAGGTGTGTGTGGTGGAGGGGGGTGGGGGGGGGTGGTGGGGGAGAGAGAGAGAGAGAGAGAAGTGGGGGGGGGTGTGGTTGTAGGGACAAACAAGCAGTGATAGAAGCAGATCATCAAAAGATGTCACGGACAGCAGAACAAAAGAACACATAGGTGTTAAAGTTGGTGATATTATCTAAACGAATGTGCTCATTAAGAATGGATGGTAGGGCTAGGGCACTCAAGGTATAGCTCTAGTGGGGGTGGGGAGAGCATAAAAGATTTTAAAATATTTAAAAATAATGGAAATAGGTGGGAAAAGAAAAATCTATATAATTTATTGGAAAAAAACAAAAGGAAGGGGGAAACAGAAAGGGGGTGGGGATGGGGGAGGGATCTCAAGACCTAAAGTTGTTGAATTCAATATTCAGTCCGGAAAGCTGTAAAGTGCCTAGTCGGAAGATGAGGTGTTGTTCCTCCAGTTTGCGTTGGGCTTCACTGGAACAATGCAGCAAGCCAAGGACAGACATGTGGGCAAGAGAGCAGGGTGGAGTGTTAAAATGGCAAGCGACAGGGAGGTTTGGATCATTCTTGCGGACAGACCGCAGGTGTTCTGCAAAACGGTCACCCACTTTGCGTTTGGTCTCTCCAATGTAGAGGAGACCACATTGGGAGCAACGAATGCAGTAGACTAAGTTGGGGGAAATGCAAGTGAAATGCTGCTTCACTTGAAAGGAGTGTTTGGGCCCTTGGACGGTGAGGAGAGAGGAAGTGAAGGGGCAGGTGTTGCATCTTTTGCGTGGGCATGGGGTGGTGCCATAGGAGGGGGTTGAGGAGTAGGGGGTGATGGAGGAGTGGACCAGGGTGTCCCGGAGGGAGCGATCCTTACGGAATGCCGATAGGGGGGGTGAAGGGAAGATGTGTTTGGTGGTGGCATCATGCTGGAGTTGGCGGAAATGGCGGAGAATGATCCTTTGAATGCGGAGGCTGGTGGGGTGATAAGTGAGGACAAGGGGGACCCTATCATGTTTCTGGGAGGGAGGAGAAGGCGTGAGGGCGGATGCGCGGGAGATGGGCCAGACACGGTTGAGGGCCCTGTCAACGACAATGGGTGGAAAACCTCGGTTAAGGAAGAAGGAGGACATGTCAGAGGAACTGTTTTTGAAGGTAGCATCATCGGAACAGATGCGACGGAGGCGAAGGAACTGAGAGAATGGGATGGAGTCCTTATAGGAAGCGGGGTGTGAGGAGCTGTAGTCGAGGTAGCTGTGGGAGTCGGTGGGTTTGTAATGGATATTGGTGGACAGTCTATCACCAGAGATTGAGACAGAAAGGTCAAGGAAGGGAAGGGAAGTGTCAGAGATAGACCACGTGAAAATGATGGAGGGGTGGAGATTGGAAGCAAAATTAATAAATTTTTCCAAGTCCCGACGAGAGCATGAAGCAGCACCGAAGTAATCATCGATGTACCGGACAAAGAGTTGTGGAAGGGGGCCGGAGTAGGACTGGAACAAGGAATGTTCCACATACCCCATAAAGAGACAGGCATAGCTGGGGCCCATGCGGGTACCCATAGCCACACCTTTTATTTGGAGGAAGTGAGACGAGTTGAAGGAGAAATTGTTCAGCGTGAGAACAAGTTCAGCCAGACGGAGGAGAGTAGTGGTGGATGGGGATTGTTTGAGGAAGAAGCTAAGGGCCCTCAGACCATCCTGGTGGGGTATGGAGGTGTAGAGGGATTGGACGTCCATGGTGAAGAGGAAGCGGTTGGGGCCAGGGAACTGGAAATTGTTAATGTGACGTAAGGTGTCAGAGGAATCACGGATGTAGGTGGGAAGTGACTGGACAAGGGGAGAGAGAAGGGAGTCAAGATAACGAGAAATGAGTTCTGTGGGGCAGGAGCAAGCTGAGACGATCGGTCTACCGGGGCAGTTCTGTTTGTGGAAACACATGTTTCATGCTGTCAATCTTGTGGCGAACATAGATGCCACCTCACCGTCTGAAGTGTTAGCCAAAATTCAAATTATCTGCCCTAAGAAAGTTGGTAACTATTCGTTATTGGCCAAGACTGACAGGGGACAAGTGGCAACATACTACCACTGCGAATTCTCAAAGACATGTATCCACAGGTATGGAAAGCCACAATGAAACATACTACTGCGCAACTTTCAGTGTACAACAGTTCACTAATTTCGTGCGCAGGATCCATAGAACTGGAATGCAAGTACAATCAGTCCTCCTAGGTGCTACAGACGTTTTACATTATGGAGACTAAAGGTCTGGCAATTACCAACATGCTGTGACCTCATACCTGGAACAATCCATGGAATCAGTCAGATCTCATACAGCAGATAAACCTCAGAAACTACTCTTACCATGACCTAACAATGAAAAATCCAGAATGTTTCAACAATATTGGCAGTTTCAAGGGAATTGCAACATTAAACTTGCAGGAGAAAACAAGTCTGTCAATTGATCTAGGACATTTCGCGCAATGCAAATGCCAACAGTTGCAAGAAGAAACAGCAAAAGATTCCACACTATAGAAACTGTGGAAAACCATCACTGAAGGATGGCCTGATTCAATTCAGTATGTCCCCAACTATGTGAGATCATTTTGACCTTACCTGCGCAAGCTAGGCATCTCCCAAGGAGTCATTTTTTAAAGGCAGGCAGATCATCATCCCAGAATCTTTGTAACCTGATATTCTTCAATACCTTCATCACTCTCACATGGGTACAGATTGGATGAGAAAATTCACAAGACAGACAGTCTATTGGCCAGGTATGAACAATGACATTGAAATCAATATCAAGAAGTGCGAGGGATGTCAAGAATATATGCCAGGTCAGCACAAAGAACCATTCATTCCACATTAAGTTCCTACCCATCCTTGATCCAAAACAGCATCTGACCTATTTCATGGCCACAGCACTGACTTTATCAGCATTGCAGGCTATTTTACTAAGTACCCCATTATTTAATAATTGTACAACTGTCCTGCACACTCTAAGTGTTATTTTCAGTTTATTTGATATGCATAGAGAGATCATTATGGCTAACAGTCAGCAATTTAATAGCAAGCCATTTCAGGATACGTATGAGAAGTGGAATATCAATCACACTACTTCTTGTCCTCATTACCCTAGATCTAACGGCCTAGCTGAATGTAGGATTCACACGGTGAAATCCCTAATTCTCAAATGTAGACAGACAAAGCAGGATTTACACATTGCAATGTTACATCTGAGAGTGACATCTTTAAGTGCAATGATTCCACCATCAGCCAAGCTCATGTTTGGCAGACCAGTGCATTCTGCTCTCTCAGACACTAGACAGCAACTTTTAAAACTGCAAGAGATGATTACCAACATGCATGATAAAAACATGGGTACAGAATTGACAAATTTACAGTTGGAACAACAAGTTTGCATTCAGGATCTCACAGAAGGTATGTGACAACCAGATGAGGTGACAAGGATTTGTTCTGAACCAAGGTCCCATGTAGGTGTAACCGAGAACAAATCCGATCCATTCCAGATCCTCAACCATATTGCAGCCCCACTACATCGAGGACTAGATCCCAAATGCAACCAAGAGCAACATCAAAGAATGACAGTCCCACAGATCTGTGATCAATTGAAGAAACCTCCAGACAAGGTTACCATTACAAGAACTGGGCGAACCAACAGATTACCTCCACGCTTTAGAGACTCATACAGTTATGTAATGGTGACAAAACGTGATCATGCACTGCAAACAGTTATGCTTCATTGGAAGGGGGAAAATTATCTTTAAAAAGAAAGGAGGATGTTGTAATATGCCTTCAAGGGATAGCATCACTTTTAGGGAAGTGTGTCATGTATTCCAGCCCTCAGTTTCACTCAGCCTGGAGCAGAACAGAGACACGCAGCTCTGCAGTTCTAATGTACTTAACCTTTTTCTCCTTGTAGACATGTACAAATGTACCTAGAGTTAACAAATGAACCCACACAATCCCTTATGAGCGATTGGTGTCTTTATGTCATAATAACACACACAACATGCTGGGCAGAGAAAAATCATTGTGCTTCTTCTGGTGCGTGCCAAACTTCAAACCTATGCAATGCTTGTTTTGTCTGCGATTAACACTAATGACTTCAACTTACTCCCTCTGTTGTCGATTCTACACATTGACCACACAGAGTAAAATAATTAAACATAATTAGGTTAATCACCTTCCCTTTTACAAGTTCAAGTCCACATTCCTGGTTACCAAGGGGTTGAAACTAGTCTTAGATGATAGTAGGCAACAAACAAACAACCAGCTGAAAGTAAAGTTGAATGTTACAAGTATATTGCAGTAATGAAGGAGGACTGCAATCATCACATGCACCAGCCAAACCAAATCTATAGTAATAATGTGGAAGTTGAGAAGCGGCGAGAGTTCCGAGATCAGAGGGGCCAGAAAAACTGCTTGAGAAGCAGTTAGAGTTCTGAAAGCAGAGGGGTGAGCAGTGAGGGTTCTGAGAGCAGAAGGACCAGCAGTGAGGACTCTGAAAACAAATGGACCAGCAGTGAGGGTTCTGAGAGCAGAGGGACCAGCAGTGAGGGTTCTGAGAGCAGAGGGACCAGCAGTGAAGGTTCTGAGAGCAGAGGGACCAGTAGTGCGGATTGTGAGAGCACAGGGACCCGCAGTGAGGGTTCTGAAAGCAGATGGACCCGCAGTGAGGGTTCTGAAAGCAGATGGACCAGCATTGAGAGTTCTGAAAGCAGATGGAGCACCAGCGAGAGTTCTGAAAGCAGATGGAGCACCAGTGAGGGTTCTGAGAGCAGAGGAACAAGGAAAGTGAGTTCTGAAAGCAGATGGACCAGCAGTAACGGTTCTGAGAGCAGAGGAACAAGGAAAGTGAGTTCTGAAAGCAGGTGGACCAGCAGTAACGGTTCTGAGAGCAGAGGAACAAGGAAAGTGAGTTCTGAAAGCAGATGGAGCACCAGTGAGGGTTCTGAGAGCAGAGGAACAAGGAAAGTGAGTTCTGAAAGCAGGTGGACCAGCAGTGAGGGCTCAGAGAGCAGATGGGCCAGCAGTGAGAGTTCTGAGAGCAGAGGAATGAGAAAAGTGAGTTCTGAGAGCAGAGGGACCAGTGGTGAGACTTTTGAGAGAGGGAGGGACAAATAGTGTCAGTTCTGAGGGCACAGGGACCAGCATTGAGAGTTTTGAAAGTAGAGGGACCGAGAGTGAGGATTCTGAGAGCAGAGGGACGAAGAAAGTGAGTTCTGAGAGCAGAGGGACCAGCAGTGAGGGTTCTGAGAGCAGAGGGATGAGGAAAGTGAGTTCTGAGAGCAGAGGGACCAGTGGTGAGACTTTTGAGAGAGGGAGGGACAAGGAAAGTGAGTTCTGCGAGCAGAGGGACCAGCAGTGAGAGTTTTGAGAGAGAGAGGGACCAACAGTGTCAGTTCTGAGGGCACAGGGACCAGCAGTGAGGTTTTCAGAGCAGAGGCACTGAGAGTGAGGGTTCTGAGAGCAGAGGGACCAGCAGAGAGTGTTCGAGAATGGAGGGATCCACAGTGAGAGTTTGAGAGCAGAGGAACCAGCAGTGAGGTTTCTGAGAGCAGATGGACCAACAGGGTGAGTTCAGAGGGCAGAGGGGCCAGCAGTGAGAGTTCTGAGTACAGAGGGACCAGCAGTGAGTGTTCTGAGTACAGAGGGACCAGCAGTGAGTGTTCTGAGTACAGAGGGACCAGCAGTGAGTGTTCTGAGTACAGAGGGACCAGCAGTGAGTGTTCTGAGTACAGAGGGACCAGCAGTGAGTGTTCTGAGTACAGAGGGACCAGCAGTGAGTGTTCTGAGTACAGAGGGACCAGCAGTGAGGGTTCTGAGTACAGAGGGACCAGCAGTGAGGGTTCTGAGAGCAGAGGGATAAGGAAAGTGAGTTCTGAGTACAGAGGGACCAGCAGTGAGGGTTCTGAGTACAGAGGGACCAGCAGTGAGGGTTCTGAGTACAGAGGGACCAGCAGTGAGGGTTCTGAGTACAGAGGGACCAGCAGTGAGGGTTCTGAGTACAGAGGGACCAGCAGTGAGGGTTCTGAGTACAGAGGGACCAGCAGTGAGGGTTCTGAGTACAGAGGGACCAGCAGTGAGGGTTCTGAGTACAGAGGGACCAGCAGTGAGGGTTCTGAGTACAGAGGGACCAGCAGAGTGAGATCGAGAGCAGAAGGACCAGAAGAGAGAGTTCGAGAGTGGAGATATCCACCGTGAGAGATCGGAGAGCAGATGGACCAGCAGAGTGAATTCTGAGAGCAGATGGACCGGGAGTGGGAGTTCTGAGAGCAGAGAGATGAGCAGTGAGATTTCTGAGAGCAGATGGACCAATAGTGACGGTTCTGAGAGCAGAGTGATGAGGAAAGTGAGTTCTGAAAGCAGAGGGGCCAGCAGTGAGAGTTCTGAGAGCAGAGGGATAAGGAAAGTGAGTTCTGAGAGCAGAGGGGCCAGCAGTGAGGGTTCTGAGAGCAGAGGGACAAGAAAAGTGCGTTCTGAGAGCAGAGGGATGAGGAAAGTGAGTTCTGAAATTGAATGGACCAGCAGTGAGGGTTCTGAGAGCAGAGGGAGCAGCAGTGAGGGTTCTGAGAGCAGAGGGACCAGCAGTGAGGGTTCTGAGAGCAGAGGGAGCAGCAGTGAGGGTTCTGAGAGCAGAGGGACCAGCAGAGTGAGTTCTGAGAGCAGGCGGACCGGCAGAATGAGTTTAGAGAGTAGAGTGAGCGGGAGTGAATGTTCTGAGTGCAGAGGGACCAGCAGAGTGAGTTCGAGAGTGGAGGTATCCGCAGTGAGAGTTTGAGAGCCAGGGGACCAGCAGTCAGAGTCCTGAGAGCAGAGGAACAAGGAAAGTGAGTTCTAAAAGCAGGCGGACCGGCAGAATGAGTTTAGAGAGTAGAGTGACCGGGAGTGAATGTTCTGAGTGCAGAGGGGCCAGCAGAGTGAGTTCGAGAGTGGAGGTATCCGCAGTGAGAGTTTGAGAGCCAGGGGACCAGCAGTCAGAGTCCTGAGAGCAGAGGAACAAGGAAAGTGAGTTCTAAAAGCAGATGGACCAGCATTGAAGGTTCTAAGAGCAGAGGGACAAGGAAAGTGAGTTCTGAGAGCAGAGGGACCAACAGTGAGAGTTCTGAGAGCAGATGGACCAGCAGTGAGTGTTCTGAGAGCAGAGGGACAAGGAGAGCAGAGGGACCAGCAGTGAGAGTTTCGAGAGAGAGAGGGACCAACAGTGTCAGTTCTGAGGGCACAGGCACCAGCGTTGAGATTTTGAGAGCAGAGGGACCGAGTGGGAGGGTTCTGAGAGCAGAGGGACCAGCAGAGAGAGTTCGAGAATGGAAGGACCCACAGTGAGAGTTTGAGAGCAGAGGAACCAGCAGTGAAATTTCTAAGAGAAGATGGACCAACGGAGTGAGTTCTGAGAGAAGAGGAACCAGCAGTGAGATTTCTGAGAGCAGATGGACCAACAGAGTGAGTTCTGAGAACAGACGGATGAGGAAAGTGAGTTCTGAGAGCAGAGGGATGAGGAAAGTGAGTTCTGAGAGCAGAGGGATGAGCAAAGTGAGTTCTGAGAGCAGAGGGATGAGCAAAGTGAGTTCTGAGAGCAGAGGGATGAGCAAAGTGAGTTCTGAGAGCAGAGGGATGAGGAAAGTACGTTCTGAGAGCAGAGGGACGAGGAAAGTGAGTTCTGAGAGCAGAGGGACGAGAAAGTGAGTTCAGAGAGCAGAGGGACCGGCAGTGTGTGTTCTGAGTGCAGAGGGACCAGCAGAGTGAAATCAAGAGCGGAGGGACCAGAAGAGAGAGTTCGAGAGTGGAGGTATCCGCAATGAGAGTTTGAGAGTCGGGGGACCAGCAGTGAGAGTCTTGGGAGCAGAGGGACATGCAGGGGGATATACAAGAAGAGATGTACCAGTAGTGAGGGTTCAGAGAGCAGAGGGGCCAGCAGGGTGAGCTCTGAGAGAAAGGAACCGGCAGTGAGCATTCTGAGAACAGAGTGACCGGCAGTGAGAATTCTGAGAGCGGAGGGAGCAGAAGAGAGGTTTCAGGAATGGAGGTATCCGCAGTGAGAGATCAGAGAGCAGACGGACCAGCAGAGTGAGTTCAGAGAGCAGAAGGACCAGGAGTGAGGGTTCTGAGTGCAGAGGGACAAGGAAAGTGAGTTGTGAGAGAAGAGGGACCAGCAGTGAGAGTTCTGAGAGCAGAGAGATGAGCAGTGAGATTTCTGAGAGCAGATGGACCAGCAGTGAGGGTTCTGAGGGCAGATGGACCAGCAGTGAGGGTTCTGAGGGCACAGAGACTAGCAGTGAGGGTTCTGAGAGCAGAGGGACAAGGAAAGTGAGTTCTGAGAGCAGAGGGACTAGCAGTGAGAGTCCTGAGAGCAGATGGAACATCAATGAGGGTCCTGAGAGCAGAGGGACCAGCAGTGGGGGTTCTGAGGGCACAGAGACTAGCAGTGAGGGTTCTGAGAGCAGTGGGACGAGGAAAGTGAGTTCTGAGAGCAGGTGGACCAGAAGTGACAGTTCTGAGAGCAGAGGGACCAGCAGGGAGCGTTCGAGAATGGAGGGATCCACAGTGAGAGTTTGAGAGCTGAGTAACCAGCAATGAGATTTCTAAGAGAAGATGGACCAACAGAGTGAGTTCTGAGAGAAGAGGGACCAGCAGAGTGAGTTCAGAGAGCAGAGGGACCATCAGGGTGAGTTTCCAGAGCAGAGGAACCATGTGCTGATAGCACATTTATATATGTGGTCACTCCAGAGCTTAAGAGTATGCAGGGAAAGAGGGAACAGTTGACCATCAAGCAGTCAAAAAGCAATAGGCAGATATTACCCCTGAGTTCCCTTGAGTGCATTGCACTTGCCAACAGTATTCAGTTCTAAATACTGATGAAAGAGAGAGATGGTTCATATGGGAAGTGAATCCAGAGCCAAATCCATCACATGATGGGTGGCTCAGCTGTACAGAGAGGCACAATGAGGACTGGAAGAGCCATACCAATAGATGAATTGATAATTAGGGGAGCAGACAGACAGTTCTGCAGCTGCAGACGTAATGTGTATATAGTATTGTGTAATAAAACAGAGTCAATTAATAAAAACAAAAATAAAAACAAAAAAAATAAAAGCAAAAAACTGCGGATGCTGGAAATCCAAAACAAAAACAGAATTACCTGGAAAAACTCAGCAGGTCTGGCAGCATCGGCGGAGAAGAAAAGAGTTGACGTTTCGAGTCCTCATGACCCTTCAACAGAACTGAGTGAAATTAGGAGAGGGGTGAAATATAAGCTGGTTTAAGGTGGGGGGGTGGAGGGAGAGAAGTCGGGGTGGGGGGTGCGGTGTGGTTGTAGGGACAAGCAAGCAGTGATAGGAGTAGATAACAAAAGATGTCACAGACATAAGAACAAAGAGGTGTTGAAGGTGGTGATATTATCTGAACGCACGTGCTAATTAAGAATGGATGGCAAGACACACAAGGTACAGCCCTAGTAGGGCTGGGGTGGAATAAGACTAACCGAGCATAAAAGGTATAGATTTAAAATAATGGAAATAGGTGGGAAAAGAAAAATCTATATAAATTATTGGAAAAAACAAAAGGGAGGGGGAAGAAATGGAAAGGGGGTGGGGATGGAGGAGGGAGTTCAAGATCTAAAGTTGTTGAATTCAATATTCAGTCTGAAGGCTGTAAAGTGCCTAGTCGGAAGATGAGGTGCTGTTCCTCCAGTTTGCATTGGGCCTACTCCGGCCCCCTCCCACAACTCTTTCTCCGGTACATCAATGATTGCTTCGG
Organism: Isurus oxyrinchus; assembly: GCA_026770705.1. Lineage (NCBI taxonomy): Eukaryota > Metazoa > Chordata > Chondrichthyes > Lamniformes > Lamnidae > Isurus > Isurus oxyrinchus. The sequence continues at coordinate 69,274,234 of JANJGN010000020.1, read as the reverse complement.
TGCTGCTTCATGCTCTCGTCGGGACCTGGAAAAATTTATTAATTTTGCTTCCAATCTCCACCCCTCCATCATTTTCACATGGTCCATCTCTGACACTTCCCTTCCCTTCCTTGACCTCTCTGTCTCAATCTCTGGTGATAGACTGTCCACCAATATCCATTACAAGCCTACCGACTCCCACAGCTAGCTCGACTACAGCTCCTCACACCCCGCTTCCTGTAAGGACTCCATCCCATTCTCTCAGTTCCTTCGCCTCCGTCGCATCTGTTCTGATGATGCTACCGTCAAAAACAGTTCCTCTGACATGTCATCCTTCTTCCTTAACCGAGGTTTTCCAAACACAGTCATTGACAGGGCCCTCAACCGTGTCCGGCCCATCTCCTGCGCATCTGCCCTCACGCCTTCTCCTCCATTCCAGAAACATGATAGGGTCCCCCTTGTCCTCACTTATCATCCCACCAGCCTCCGCATTCAAAGGATCATCCTCCGCCATTTCTGCCAACTCCAGCATGATGCCACCACCAAACACATCTTCCCTTCACCCCCCCTATCGGCATTCCGTAGGGATCATTCCCTCCAGGACATGCTGGTCCACTCCTCCATCACCCCCTACTCCTCAACCCTCACCTACGGCACCTCCCCATGCAAATGCAAAAGATGCAACACCTGCCCCTTCCCTTCCTCTCTCCTCAACATCCAAGGGCCCAAACACTCCTTTCAAGTGAAGCAGCCTTTCACTTGCATTTCCCCCAACTTTGTCTAATGCATTCGTTGCTCCCAATGTGGTCTCTTCTACATTGGAGAGATCAAACGCAAAGTGGGTGACCGCTTTGCAGAACACCTGCGGTCTGTCCGCAAGAATGACCCAAACCTCCCTGTCGCTTGCCATTTTAACACTCCACCCTGCTCTCTTGCCCACATGTCTGTCCTTGGCTTGCTGCATTGTTCCAGTGAAGCCCAACGCAAACTGGAGGAACAGCACCTCATCTTCTGACTAGGTACTTTACAGCCTTCCGGTCTGAATATTGAATTCAACAACTTTAGATCTTGAACTCCCTCCTCCATCCCCACCCCCTTTCTGTTTCTTCCCCCTCCCTTTTGTTTTTTCCAATAATTTATATAGATTTTTCTTTCCCCACCTATTTCCATTATTTTAAATCTATACCTTTTATGCCCGCTTAGTCTTTTTTCACCCCACTCCCACTAGAGCTTGTGTGTCCTGCCATCCATTCTTAATTAGCACATTCATTTAGATAATATCACCACCTTCAACACCTCTTTGTTCTTTTGTCTGTGACATCTTTTGATTATCTGCTCCTATCACTGCTTGCTTGTCCCTACAAACACACCGCCCCTCACTTCTCTCCCCCCAGCATCCCCCCCACCCCACCTTAAACCAGCTTATATTTCACCCCTCTCCTAATTTCACTCAGTTCTGTTGAAGGGTCATGAGGACTCGAAACATCAACTTTTTTCTTCTCCGCTGATGCTGCCAGACCTGCTGAGTTTTACCAGGTAATTCTGTTTTTATCTTAGAGTTAATTAATAACCTTGCAGTAAATGAGCCTCTGCAGAAGATTGATCATACTATGAAAGAATTTTAAACTGAGTTTGAGTGTGATTTAGTTATGTTCTTTTGTTCTTCAATAGGATGTGACATCATTGGCAAGGCCAGCATTTATTGCCCATCCATAATTGCCCTTGAGGAGGTTGTGGTGAGTTACCCTCTTGACCCATTGCAGTCTCTCTGGTGTAAGTGCATCCACAGTGCAGTGAACCTACAGTTACATTAAATTTTCTCTTTCCTTATCAATTTCTTGCTCATCTTTTGCTGAATTCTAGAATCCTTCAATCCTCAGTCTTATTACTCTTTATAACAACTTGATGAGCCTCTTCATTGAATCTAATGCTGTCTCTACCTTCTCTCATTAGGCATGGCTGGAACAATCTTTCTGTGGATTTTTTATTCCATCAATGAATGTATATTTGTTGAGAATTGTGAATTATTTCTTTAAATGTTTCCCATTGTTTAGCTATCATCACAACTCTTAATAAAGGACTTACATTTATACAACAACAACTCCACAGGTTAACATTAACTCTGTTTCTCTCTCCACAGATGCTGCTGGACCTGCTGAGTTTTTCCAGCATTTTCTGTTTTTATTTCAGATTTCCAGCATCCGCAGTATTTTGCTTTTACATGCCTTTCATGACCACCAGAGATTTCCAAGCCCTGCACAATCAATAAAGTACTTTGAAATGTAGTCACTGATGTAGGAAATGCAGCAGCAAAGACAGCCGTTCCCACAAACAGCAATGTGTTAATGACCATATAAACTGATTTTTCTGTGATTGATTCCGAGCCAGGCACTGGGGATAACCTCCCAGCTCTTCTTCAAAATGATGACCTGGGGTCAGGAGACAGGGACTCAGTTTAATGTCTCATCTGAATGACAGCACCTCCGAAGATTCTTGCAGATGTTATGCAAGAAAAGTCTTAGTCAATGGTTTTGCCTCAACATTCTCACAAATTTAATATTGTGAATCTGCATTGATTGTAACTGATCAATTCAGAAGAAAATCAACGGTATATTGTTGCATTATTTTTTTTACCTTGACATCTTTATCTTTTCCATCCAGTTTTTGTCTAGTCGGTCTTTCACAGAGTGGAGACTCTTCCATGTGAAGAGCAAGTAGCATAAAGAGGGTCTCCTTGTCCTTCAGCCGCAGGGTAGGTTCAGCATTACCTGGAACAAGAGTCACCACTGCTTGTTTAAACATTAATGTATAAAGGAACTTAGCCTGAATTTACACAGAGAAGCTATTTATAGAGATATTCAGTTTCTAATATGTCAAATCCCTGGTTGCTCATGGTGCAAGAATCAAATGGACCCAACTTTTCCTGATGTGACTCCTGGTCTACATTCAGTTAACTGAACCCAGCCCAGGTGCTGGTGGTCAGTCGGGAGGGGGGAAAGAAATCAGGGATTTTCTGCTAATTCAGTCGAGTATTGAACCAGTTCAGTACAGGAAGTGTGAATAGCTTCAGTTTTGGTCATGACTCACTCCATAGTCAAGCTGCCTGCCAACATTCAGAGCAAAGAACAAACAGGAAGACTGAGGGCTGGCTGCTTATTTACATTCATTTATGCAACGTGAACGCTGCTGGAAACTGCCAGTGACAAGGTGGCAGTGAGCTGCAGTCCATGTGGTGTATGTACACCCACGGTGCTGTTAGGAAGGGAGTTCCAGGGTTTTGATCTAGCAACAATGAAGCAACAGTGATATAGTTCCAAGTCAGGTTGGTGTGTGGCTTGAAGGGGAACTTACAGGCAGTACTGTTCCCATGCATCTGCTGCCCTTGTCCATCTAGGTGGTAGAAATGACAGGTTTGGAAGTTGCTGCGGTGTATCTTGTAGATGGCACACACTGCTGTAACTGTGTGCCAGTGGTGGAGGGAGTGCCAACCAAGTGGACTGCTTTGTCCTGGATGGTGTCGAACTATTTTTTAATTCTTTCATAGGATGTATTGCTGGAAAGGCTAGCATTTGCCACCCATCCCTAATTGCCCTTGAACTGAGTAACATGCCATACCATTTCAAAGGGCAGTTAAGAGTCAACCACATTGCTGTGTGTGTAGAGTCACATGTAGGCCAGATCAAATAAGGATGACAGATTTCCTTCCCTGAAGAACATTAGTGAACCAGATGGGTCATGATCACCATCACTGAAGCTAGCTTTTCAGTTCCAGATTATTAAATGAATTTAAATTCCACCGTGGTTGCTGTGGTGGGATTTGAACCCAGGTAACCAGAACATTAGCCTGGGCCTCTGGACTACAATTCCAGTGACATTACCATCTCCTCTTGAGTGTCTCTCTCAAGTGTTGTTGGAGTTGCACTCATCCAGCTAAGTGGAGAATATTCCATCTCATTCCTGATTCGTGTCTTGTAGATGGTGGACAGAATATAGGGAGTCAGGAGGTGAGTTACTGCCTCAGAATTCCCAGCCTCTGACTTGCTCATAGCTACAGTATGTATATGATTGGTCCACTTAAGTTTCTGGTCAATAAAAAATCTTCAGGGCATTGATAGTTTAACCAGAGGTTGAGCATGGTGGTGATTTAAGGGGCCAGCAGTTGTGTGGTAAGGGGCAGTCAAGGAAGCAGGAGGTGGAGATATGCATATGGAGCTGACATGGGAGAATATGGTATGAAACAACAGAATGGGTGGGGGGTGCTGGGGACAGGTCAGGAGAAAAGGAACAAAGGGACAGTGTCAAATAGGAGCAAGAATCTAATAAGGCTCAAATAGGGAGAGGTGAAAAAAGGCATGTGTGTGTGGAGAAGAAAGGGAGAGAGCATGACATTAGACCTGGGTCACTGTGTGAATGTCTGACCTAAGGGAAGAGGAAATCTCCGGGCAGCTGGCTGTAGTGTAGTGAGGTCCAATTCAGAAATCAGCATAGGTATAAAAAGGGCAGTGAGGAACAGTCTGGTCTCTGGAAGAGAAAATAATTCCAGTTCTAGAACCAATGAGGTGGTGATAGCTGAAACTGTGGATATCAGTGCACAAAAGTGCAAACAAGTGTTTTTGGGTGAGGTGGAGAGTTTTGTAAGAAATGGGGATCTTTAAGAAATGGCAGTTTTTGGAATTGAATAGAATTCTAATGGAATTGGTTGGTACAGCATAAGGCCACCTCACCAAAACTGTTTTCTTTCTCTCTTTGGAAAAACACAAATAGTCCTTAGAAACGGTGAGGTCTCTTGGTTCAGTCTTCCAGGTTGACATTCCTAAGTGGGTAAAATGTTGCCATGTATAGCTTTTACCTATTTAAATGTCTGGTAAGGTCTAGCAAATTATCCTGATCTTGAGGTAAACCTTGAGCTAAGTAATGGACAGGCAGGGAGGTGACCATCCTGACATCTTGCGTACCTGTCCTGTATTCATTGGTTAGAAAAGTTCAAACAAATGATTAACATAGGGTATATTACCAGCCCTAGAAATAAAATATATTAAAGAGTGCTCGGAGACAGGGGCAGTTCTTGTCAGGTGGCAGCCCTTACCAGACAGCTGCCATGTTCAGATGAAAGATAAACAGGGAAGATGAAGGAAGACCAGGGGAAGAGTTCACTAACACATCATGTAGAGAGCAAAATGCTGCCATCACAAACTACTGAGATCATCACATTCTGTGCTAAATGTCCATTTGTCCACTGGGATCAGTGAACCGCTCTCGACTATCATGGGTGGTATACTTTTCCTGCCTATTTAGCTAATGTATCATATCTAAAATGTAGCTTCTTAATAAACTACCTTAAAATTAGTTACAAATACTCGACTGCCTATCTTAAGTATCTGTGGCTCCCAAACCTAAAATCTTAGCATATATATTGTGATCCACAAGGTATTACAATTGTGTGGAACTGGTTAGATGGATCAGAGACATTTCCTATCAGTCACTACTGGTTTGTTTGTGAGTCAGCAGATGAGCAGACGATGATCCAGGAAACCAGCAGACGAAGCCCAGAGAAGAAAATGTGTTTCATTCAAGAAGCTGTAGAGGAGCAGGTGAATTCCCAGTAAAGTGGGAGAATACAGAGATATCATTACCATCTCGTTTCTTTTCTTGGGCTTGCTGGTCAGGTGTAGTCTTGCTGCAAATTTTATTGGCTGCATCTAGGGGTAGAAAACAGTGGATGAAATTTTAAGTTATTCTTAGGCAATTGTGTTAGCTTTTTAGTAATATAGGTATTGAATTTAACTCCAAGTTGAATTTCAGTGGGTGAGATAAAAATCTTTCCTATAGTAATAGTTTCAAGCAGGAGAAGACCTTCAGCCCATCTAGCCCACCTATCCACAGTATTCCCTTCGGCCCATCTAACCCACGTATCCAAAGTATTCCCTTCGGTCCATCTAGCCCACCTATCCACAATATTCCCTTCGGCCCATCTTACCCACCTATCCACAGTATTCCCTTCAACCCATGTATCCACCTATCCACAGTATTCCCTTCAGTCCATCTACCCACCGAGCCACAGTATTCCCTTCAATATATTGAGCCCACCTAGCCACAGTATTCCCCTTGGCCCATCTAGCCCACCTATCCACAGTATTCCATTCAGTCCATCTAGCCCCAGTATTTTCCCTTCAATCCACCCAGCCCAACTATCCATAGTATTCCCTTTGGCCCATGTCACCCACCCATCCTCAGAATTCTCTTGGCTTATTTCTACTAAACCTGAATTCAGGCAAGGACCTGTCTAGGTTTTTCTTAAAATCCATTACAGTTTCTTGTTTATTCTCTATCCATATTAGGAGTCTGTTCCTCATGCTTACCGCCTTTTTAATTAAAAAGGTTCCTCCAACAATTCCTCTATTCTTTTATTTCTCTTAATTTGTAAATATAACCACTGATGTTTAAATTCTCTACACAGCTGCGAAGTTTTCTTTGATTCAATTTGCCCAAATCTTTCATAATATTAACCATATCAGACCCATTCTCTGTTTTCTCTTATTGAACATATGAACATACAAATTAGGAGCAGGATTAGGCCAATCAGCCCCTCGAGTCTGCTCTATCATTCAATAAGATCATGGCTGATCTGACTGTAACCTCCTACCTACCCCCCGATAACCTTTCATTCCCTTGTTTATCAAGAATCTATCTACCTCTTCCTTAAAAATTGTGAGATCACGGCTGGAGTACTGTGTGCAGTTCTGGTCCCCACATTATAGGAAGGATGTGATTGCACTGGAGGGGGTGCAGAGGAGGTTCACCTGGATGTTGCCTGGGATGAAACATTAAGGTCATGAAGAGAGGTTGGATAGACTTGAATTGTTTTTGTTGGGGCAGAGAAGACTGAGGGGCGACCTGATCAAGGTGTACAAGATTATGAGGGGCATGGACAGGGTGGACAGGGAGCAGCTGTTCCCCTTAGTTGAAGGGTCAGTTGTGTGGGGACATAAGTTCAAGGTGTGGGGCAGGAGGTTTGGGGGGATGTGAGGAGAAACTTTTTTTCCTAGAGGATGGTGACGGTCTGGAATGCACTGTCTGGGAGAGTGGTGGAGGCGGGTTGCCTCACATCCTTTAAAAAGTACCTGGATGAGCACTTTGCACGTCATAACATTCAAGGCTACGGGCCAAGTACTGGTAAATGGGATTAGGTAGGTAGGTCAGGTGTTTCTCACATGTCAGTGCAGACTCGATGGGACGAAGGGACTCTTCTGCACTATGTGATTTTGTGATTCTGTGAAAAATATTCAAAGGGTCTGCTTCCACCGCCTTTTGAGGAAGGGAGTTCCAAAGACTCACGACCCTCTGAGAAAATTTTTTATTCCTCATCTCTGTCTTAAATGGGTGATCCCTTATTTTTAAATAGTGACCTCTCATAGCTTCTTTCACAAGAGGAAACATCCTCTCCACATCCATCCTGCCAAGACCCTTCAGGATCTTAAAGGTTTTAATCAGGTCCCCTCTTACTCTTCTAAACTCCAGTGGATACAAGCCTAGCCTGTCCAACCTTTCCCCATAAGACAACCCGCCCGTTATTAGTTTCGTGAAGCTTCTCTGAATTGTTTCTAATGCATTTACATGTTTTCTTAAATAAGGAAACCAATACTGTACACAATACTCCAGGTGTGGTCTCACCTGTGTCCTGTATAACTGAAACATAATCTCCCTACTTTTATATTCAATTCCCCTCACAATAAACAATAACATTCTATTAGCTTTCCTAATTACTTGCTGTACCTGAATACTAGCCTTTTGTAACTCAGGCATTAGAGCACCCAGATCCCTCTGAATCTCAGAGCTCTGTAATCTCTCACCATTTAGATAATATGCAGCTTTTTTATTCTCCACACAGTCAAGAAATGAGGAGCAGCATCAGAGAATGGTAAGGTTCGAGTAGAGTGGCAATCCAACAATGATTGCTGCTCGCAAAAGATCCAGGCCATTGCATTTGTTTTTTAACAGGCTGGGACCAATGATTTGATGACTTTAGGGCCTATCCACTAAAATGTCAAGCTCTTTTCCCTGCTCTGATAGTTCAAGCACAATCCTAACTAGCACAAAACCCACAGCAACCTTCAACCTACCAAATAACCTTGCATTTTCCTGTGTTGAACTGCATCTCCACCTACTAATTGAGCTTATCCAGATCATTTTGAATGTGTGTGCAACTCTTTTTTGGTTACATTGAAGTTGTGTGTACTGATATTAATTTTTTCTCAATTTGATATTGGCTGTAAATTTGGGCAATTTGAATATAATTCCTTCCTCTAAATCATATATTAAAATTATAAACAATTATAAACAGCTCCAACTGAATCTTGTAGCACTCTGATAATTGGCTCTCAATTGGATAGCCACCCAGTTAAGATGAGCGACTGAAAGCTGGGTCATACATGTCTTTGTCATGCTCAGACTTGACGGTTCCAATGTTCTCTTGGTGACCTTTCATTCTCCATCCTCCATCAACTTCAAATTATCCAAAACTTTGCTCCCATATTCTATCCTGCACCAAGTTCAACTCATCCTCACTTATCTACATTGATTCTAGTCCCCGAATACTTCCAACAGATGTTTATGCTGGGATTCTTTGTCAAAAGATTTCAGAAATCCTGGTGGAAGTGTGTCTGCCAAAACTATACCAGGAGTTTGAAGAACTCTGTGCATATTTTCAATAACACTGGAAGCCCTAACTTCAACCTCTTGCTCTTAGGATGTGGGCAACAGTCGCAAATCAATATTTATTGCCCATCTTACATTTACCCAAGAGAATTTAAGAGTTAACCATGTGCTGTGGGGCTGAGTCACATGCAGGCCAGACCAGGTCAGGATCAGAGGTTCCCTTCCCTGGAGGATGTTAGTGAACCAGTTGGATTTTTCTGACAATCTGTCAACTTTCATGCTAATGCTCGCGTACAAATGACCAAATTCATTGCATTCAATTTCACAACTTGCCACAGTGGGATCTGAACTAATGACCTCTGGTTGCTGCCATAACCATTAGGTCATCACACCAAGGTCCCATGCTCTCAAATTTACACCTTACCTCAGTCTCCTCCTTTAAGATCACCTTAAAATGCAGCCATTTGGCCAAGTGTCTGGTCACCTCTCTAATCACTCCTGTCGCTTCACATAATTTTCCTTACCTTCCCATTGTTACAATCCCAGCTGATGTTAATACTGGACAAATCAGATCCCAGAGTGAAACCTGTCTTGGTAGATGCTAACATTTTTTTAGAAATCATAGAGGAAAGTTACTGAACACATTCACAGGAGTCTGCTGATGAACTTTTAATACAAAGATTAAAATATTTACTAAACAAGGAAAAGTAAACGATATTACACCAGGCAAAAAAGCAGTTGGAAAGATCTCTATACAAACACAAGAAGATGGCTCAAATCCACACTATTTCTTTACCCCAGCAATACCTTTGCAGACACATAAACCAGTGATATAACTCAAATCAGAACCCTTCAAGCAAGAAAAAGAGGGCCTGCCTGAACCCCAAGCGAAGTCAGGGAAACTCCCCCACTACACACTTCACTGCTTATGAGTTGCTGCCCCAGCAACTATACTTATCAACATTTTCTGTTTAACTAAGCAATTGCATAAATAATGAGTTTGATTGAGTTACGTTATATCAAGTATCCTAATCGAAATTAGTGACAGCATTTTCTTCATTAATCACAGATCTGCACAAATGATTAGGATTAGGAAGATATCCAGCCTTATCTCAAGGTGACCTTCTTAGTCCATCACCTCTGCAAATACTTTCAGCAGATAAAATCTGAGCATCTAAGACATTAGAAACACTATTACCTTCTTGTTTTTCAATAGGATCTGGGCTAAGATGTGGGTCAGTCGTGTAAGGGTCTATGTCATTCATGTCTTCAAGGACTTCATCAGCAGGAACACTTGTTGCTTCAACTGCAGTCTCTCTACATGATGGTTCTGCATCTTCCTCAGGTACTGGAGTAGGCCTTCTCACACTAGATGTACCCTTCGAATTCCTGACACACAGCTCATTCCGAGATTCAATGTCACGATCCGATTCTTTACCACTCGAGCCACTGCCAACTAGCACTTTAGGTTCGGCTACACCATCAAGTGTGTTGCTTGTTCCCACCTCACCTGTAACATGGGATGAAATATCTAAAATGATAATATAACTGATTAATTTTCAGCCACATACTATGACTACAGTTATGTCTGTTATGCTATGAAAATGTACATAAAACATGAGATATTAAGTCAAATTGTCACTGTTGAATTTGCTAGCTTGGTCTTTGCAGGAAGATAATGATGAAGTGAGTGGAAAATAGAAAGGTCAATTCACCTGTGCAAACAAGCACCTAAAAGAGAAATCAATATGAAATATCTTGTGTTCTGTATGTGCTGCATTTTTAAGGCAGGATATAGGCAATACAAAGACCAGAAATTATGAGTCAGGAAACATTCCAGTGGTACAAATACCTGTGATGATCGAGGCACTGACAGGAAGAACCTCATTAAGAGAATCTTGAAACTTCCTCTGACATCAAGGGGTTATCATTCTGGTCAGGGGAACAAAGGCCTTGAAACAGTGTGAAGATGCATCTGAGTGATGCTTATCAAATATGTGGAATGTTTGGATATCTCGTAACAGTCAAAAAGGGTATTTTGAAACAGTTTATAGGGACTCTGTCCATTGGATGTGACATTGCCTTTGACCTCTCATGGAGCTGACTATGCAGGGAGTAACCAATCCCTGATCACCACAGAGAGGTATAAGAAAAGCATACCTTTCCTTTGTTCCTTTCTGTAAAGCCAGACATTGGCCAACACACCAGAAGTTACATCTTTTCCCCTGTGTGTCTGATCAGTGCTCCAAGAGTAATTAGGGACTAGGGTATAATGAGTAAGATTCAGGGAACGTGTAACCACCTTTAGTCTTCTGCTTGAGTTAAAGCAGACAGCTGGAGGGGATGTGCCATTCTCCTATGGTTGAATTAAAAACAGGATACTTGGGTGAACGAGTCCAGTTTTTCAGTGGGTAAAGAGATTAAAGAGCAAGGCTGGGGACTGTGTGGAAGATTCAGCTTTATGGATATTTTCCAGACAACTGGATGTAAAAACCTTTCATCTCAGTGTTTAAATTAAGACAGGGAGCTGGATGAAAGGTGTTGGTTATCCAGTTGTTCAAGAGGTAAAACACAAAACTGGATTGGGAAGATTCAGCTTCTGTGGTGTATTCATAAAATGAGGACACAACTGAATTGAAAGAAATCAGTTTGTAAGTTTTGTTTTTCATTGACAGATTGGTTTCTTGGATGAGAGGTTTGTCCTGTGATGGCATGCTGAGTAAATTGGGCCTATATTCTAGAACAAAGAACAAAGAAAAGTACAGCACAGGAACAGGCCCTTCGGCCCTCCAAGCCTACGCCGATCAAATTGCCTGTCAACTAAAACATTTTGCACTTCCGGGGTTCGTATCCCTCTATTCCCATCCTGTTCGTGTATTTGTCAAGCTGTCTCTTAAACACCACAATCATACCTGCTTCCACCACCTCCTCTGGCAGCGAATTCCAGACAGTCACTACCCTCTGCATAAAAAACTTGCCCCGCACATCTCCTCTATAGTTTTCTCCTCTCATCTTAAATCTATGTCCCCCTAGTAATTGACTCTTCCACCCTGGGAAAAAGCTTCTGACTATCTACTCTGTCCATGCCACTCATAATTTTGTAAACTTCTATCAAATCGCCCCTCAATCTGCGTCACTGTAGTGAGAACAATCCGAATTTCTCCAACCTCTCCTCATAGCTAATAACCTCCAGACCAGGCAGCATCCTGGTAAACCTCTGCACCCTCTCCAACGCCTCCATATCCTTCTGGTAATTCTTTGGAATTTCAAAGAATGAGAGGAGATCTAATTGAAACATAAGATTCTGAAAGGCCTTGACAAGGTAAACACTGAGAGGTTGTTCTGTTGGTAGACACTGAGAGGTTGTTCTGTTGGTAGACACTGAGAGGTTGTTCTGTTGGTAGACACTGAGAGGTTGTTCTGTTCCATGGTTGTTCCGTGACCTTTATTTCATTGTCTATCTATTCAAGCTCCACCCTCTACTCCCATAAGTCTTTCTATCAGGAGTGGGATCTCCCTCTTTGACTATTGCGGGCTCTTTCTCCATTACGTGATTATTTTCTGATGCAAGAGCCACTTCCTGAGCCACTATCAAGACTTGCACTGTTCATTCTTACTGTCTATGTTTACGTTCTGCCAGTCCATGGACCGTGCTTCTTGGCTATCAACCTGAACATTCAAACAATAGTTAAACTTGCCAGTAGCTTTCCCTGCGCATCCACAATTGTCACATCCTGCCATTCAGTCACCCAAGTACTCCTTCTGTGCAATTGGCCTGTTGTTATTACCAGGTGAGAAGGAGTGAACTGGCTCCCCTCTATTCAGCCTCCTTGGTTAGTCACAACAACAGTTTAAGTTTCTTTTTCATGGGGATATGTCTTTTCCAAATCTGAATATATTAACTATTTATGCAGTGAGCAATAATGAAACAAGGTTGTCTTGAATTAAAGGAAGAGCAAATTTATTAACCACTAAACTTGAGAAAAAAAACATTAAAAAGTGACGTCACACACATAGGCATCAGAAATAAGGGAAGCAAGAGACCAACAAAAAAGTGGAAAGGTTTCGTGGATGCGGTCAGATGTAGAAGATGTTGCAATTATTACAAGATCTCTGTTCACTGGTAAGTTTCTGATAGTTGACCTCTTGAAACAGGCGACACAGGCTTTTTCCAAAAGAAAGACAGCATGTTTCCTCTGCTGAAAACTTTCTTGACACTACCTGTGTCACTTGCACTCTTTTGCTGTGGCTGCAGACTAGCCTGTCATATTCTACCTATTGTGTATTTCCAAGGGGATTTGGGTAGGTCTACTTGTGGCAGCCATTGTTTCAATATCCAGCACTTTGTATTTTAATAACCAACCACCACCTCTTCACCATGGACGTCTAATCCCTCTACACCTCCATCCCCCACCAGGATGGTCTGACATCTCTCCGCTTCTTCTTCGAACAGAGGCCCGAACAATCCCCATCCACCACTACTCTCCTCCGTCTGGCTGAACTTGTTCTCACACTGAACAATTTCTCCTTAAACTCCTCTCACTTCCTCCAAATAAAAGATGTGGCTATGGGTATCCGCATGGGACCCAGTTATGCCTGTCTCTTTATGAGGTATGTAGAACATTCCTTGTTCCAGTCCTATTCCGGCCCCCTCCCACAACTCTTTCTCTGGTACATCGATGATTGCTTTGGTGCTGCTTCATGCTCTCGTCTGGACATGGAAAAATTTAATAATTTTGCTTCCAATTTCCACCCCTCCATCATTTTCACATGGTCCATCTCTGACACTTCCCTTCCCTTCCTTGACCTCCCTGTCTCAATTTCTGGTGATAGATTGTCCACCAATATTCATTACAAGCATACCGACTCCCACAGCTACCTCGACTACAGCTCCTCACACCCCGCTTCCTGTAAGAAATCCATCCCATTCTTTCAGTTCCTTCACCTCCGTCGCATCTGTTCTGATGATGCCACTTTCAAAAACAGTTCTTCTGACATGTCTTCCTTCTTCCTTAACCGGGGTTTTCCATCCACGGTGGTTGACAGGGCCCTCAACCATTTCCGGCCCATCTCCCACGCATTCGCCCTCACACCTTCCTCTTCCTCCCAGAACCATGATAAGGTCCCCTTTGTCCTCACTTATCACCCCACCAGCCTCCGTATTCAAAGGATCATCTTCCGCCATTTCTGCCAACTCCAGCATGATGCCACCACCAAACACATCTTCCCTTCACCCCCCTGGTGGCATTCCACAGGGATCATTCCCTCCATGACATCCTGGTCCACTCCTCCATCACCCCCTACACTTCAACCCCCTCCCACGGCACCTTCCCATGCAACCGCAGAAAGTGCAACACCTGCCCCTTTACTTGCCCCCTCCTCACCGTCCAAGGGCCCAAACATTCCTTTCAAGTGAAGCAGCATTTCACTTACACTTCCCTCTATTTAGTCTACTGCATTCGCTGCTCCCAATGCGGTTTCCTCTACATTGGAGAGACCAAACGCAGACCAGGTGACCGCTTTGCGGAACACCTTCGGTCTGTCCACAAGCATGACCCAGACCTCCCTGTCGCTTGCCATTTCAACACTCCACCCTGCTCTCTTGCCCACATGTCTGTCCTTGGCCTGCTGCATTGTTCTAGTGAAGCTCAACGCAAACTGGAGGAACAGGACCTCATCTTCCGACTAGGCACTTTACAGCCTTCTGGACTGAATATTGAATTCATCGATTTTAAATCATGAACTCTCTCCTTCATCCCCACCCCCTTTCCGATCCCCCTTTTTTTCCCAATAATTTATATATATTTTTCTTTTCCCACCTATTTCCATTATTTTTAAATGTATTTCCATCCATTGTTTTATCTCTACCTTTTAGCCTATTTCAATTCATTCACCCTACACCAACCCCACTAGGGCTATCTGTACCTTGCTTGTCCTGCTTTCCACCCTTAATTAGCACATTCCTTAGATAATATCACCACCTTCAACACCTCCTTGTCCTTTTGTCTGTGACATCTTTTGGTTATCTCCACCTATCACTGGCCCTCTATCCAGCTCTACCTGCACCACCCCCCCACATCCCACCACTTAAACCAGCTTATATTTCACCTCTTTTCTATTTTTACTTAGTTCTGTTGAAGAGTAATACAGACTCGAAACGTTAACCGTGTTCCTCTCCGCAGACTTGCTGAGTCTTTCCAGGTATTTTTGTTTTTGCTTTGTATTTTAATGTTTCTTCCACAGACGTAGTGATGAGTTTCGATGGCTCTGAAGGTTTGTTTATTTTTCACCTTCACCTTGGAAGGTGGCCTTGCATTTTAAGTAGTTCACACTGCCTCATTTAAAATTGCAAAATTTCCAGTTAGTTGAAAGTTTCAAAACCGTATTTTCAAAATTAAAAAGGCATAGACTCATGACATTGTGGATGTGACAGCTCTGCCATGTGTCATGATCACTCACGTTACCACTATCCAGTCCTTAATCTGCCACATCCATCACAAAACGCATGAGAATTTGAGGTACAAGATGCTTACATCAAATGCTCAGAGTCTGGGATCATGACGAATGAACTTTAACAGTTTGATTACCATGTTTCTTTGACAAGTGCTGTCTTACTATCATGACCTTACCAGGCCCTTTCATTTCCCTATGACCCTCTCTCTTATGTCACTGCAAAATTCTGTGCACTAAATTGTCTCTCAGGTGGTCTTACATGATGCCTCAGTGTTCTTCGAATTTTGTTCAAGATCTCAGCATTGATGAAAGCCCATCTCCTTGTATGCAAAAGTATTTAAATATGCAGAAAAATTGAACTAATTGTCGTACCTTCTGGTGTAGGAAGACTATCACACAGAACAGAAGGCAATCGAGATTTCTCCCATAGAGTAATTGATAAGGATTTTGTCCTTCAACCATTTGGAATGAATTTTTTGCATGAACCACCCACATCAGGGGGGATGTCAACTTGCAGTCTGATTGATCAGCAAAAACTTTATGCAGCGTTTCATCAATTAATACAAGATTCCTTTCTTAAAGTTCAATGTTAAAAGAATTTTCATCTTCAGTATTCATGACTGTGGTGTTCATATTGTCATATGTTTCTGAACTAATTATTGGTAAATTCCCCACTATTATCAGCCAGAAACTTCGCTGATGCCCCAACCTGATCCTTACCCATTTCTCCATGATTTTGTCTGAAATAACCCTTCATTTCTGACTGAGTTTTATTGTAGAAAGACTAAATCTGGTCATCAGGTCTACAAAATGTTTGATGAAAATATTTCTGTCTTTGTCCCATACCTTTAGATCCAAGGAAACTACCTCATTCAAGACACGTGCCAATGGAGGGCTTACAATAGGATGTGGCAGTGTTATCTGATACCTTTTACAAATTTCACAATTCTCACTAATGTCTTCCATTAGCCTTGTTTACTCTTCATCAACCACACCTGCATTTTTAGCAGGATTTTTAACAAGTTTGATGAGTAGGGTGAGTAAATTGTTAACATAACTTTAATACAATTAGCTTTCTTTCTCTTTCACTCTTAACACCTGATGCCATTAATACTTGTCCGACAGTCTGCTGAGAAACTGTGTTTTGTTAAGGGTACACAATAATGGCTTGAATAGTTAAACTGTAGATCAACTGACGCTCTGTGCCAAGTTTAATTTGTGCCATTTTCATCAAAGGCATTTCACAAGGAATTACAACTCTCTTCACTGAGCTTGATGTGTTACATCATTGAACCTAAAACCTAAAGTCGTGTTTTTATATTCCTTAACTTTGCATTGATCCTCACTAAATATTGAATCAAATCTGACCCACTGGACCCGCCATATAAATAATGTGGATACAAGCGCAACTCAGCAGCTGAGAATTCTGTGGCAAGTAACTCACCTCCTGATTCCCCAAAGCCTGTCCACCATCTACAAGCCTCAAGTCAGGAGTGTGATGGAATACTCTCCACTTGCCTGGATGAGTGCGGCTCCAACAACACTCAAGAAGCTTGACACCATCCAGGACAAAGCAGCCCACTTGATCAGCACCCATCCAACATCTTAAACATTCACTCCCTCCACTGACGCACAATGGCAGCAATGTGTACCATCTACAAGATCCAGTGCAGCAACTCACCAACCTCTTTCAACAGCACCTTCCAAACCAGGACATCTACCATCTAGAAGGATAATGGCAATATTGGAACACCACCACCTGCAAGTTCCTCTCCAAGCCACACAACATCCTGACTATATCACCAGTTCTTTGCTGTCACTGAATCAATATCCTAGAACTCCCTTCCTAACAGCACTGTGGATGTACCTGCACCAGATGGACTGCAGTGTTTCATGAAGGCAGCTCACCACCCACCTTCTCAAGGGTAGTTAGGGAATGGCAACAAGTGCTGATATTGCCAGCAATGCCAACATTCCACAAAAGAATTTTAAAAAACTGTTGAAGTACAATCATTTCCTAGCATAACAGAGTTAAAGGATTAACGCGTTCATCACAGGACTAAAATTCCTTGCAACCAGTATAATCCATTGTGATTCATCATGGTATTCATCCTTTTCCTCAGAATTCTTTCATCGAGTGTCATGTCAAAGACCCTGCCTTTTTGCTTTGGGCAGTTCACTGAATAATGAAAGCTCAAATTACATCTGACACACTTATTGACTATTTCTTGGGCATTCCTGGGATCATTCACTTGTTATTTTTGTTCAATTTTTCTCTTTTGCTATAATAGCCAGATTTGCTAATCATGTTTTCATCCTAAATCAGCCTTTATATAATTTTTCCATTTTAATGATGCCTGCATCTGGTATCTGGACTATTTTGTATGCTGGCAATCATTGGGCCTTCTGTTCTTTGTGTCACCATGGAATGTCTCATTTGTTCTTTGAAAGCTGAAGAAAATGACTGTTCCTCAGGAATTTAAGGCAGCAGATCTCCTTCTCTGAAAACCGAACACCAGTTAGAACCAGTAATCTATCCAAAGGGAGGATTGAGAGGAGATTTGATAGAGGTATTTAAAATCATGAGGGGTCTGGACAGAGTAGATAGGGAGAACCTGTTTCCATTTGTGTTAGGATCAAGGATAGGGCACACATTTAAGGTAATTGACAAAAGAAGCAATGGCAACATGAGGAGATTCTTTTTCACACAGTGAGTAGTTAGGATCTGGAATGCATTGCCTCAGAGTGTGGTGGAGGCAGCTTCAATTGAGGCATTCAAGAGGAAATTGGATTATTATCTGAAAAGAAAGAACGTGCAGGATTTCGAGGAGAAGGCAGATGAATGGCACTAGGTGCTTTGCTCATTCAGAGAACTGGCACAGACACAACTGGCTGAATGGCCTCCTTCTGTGCTGTAACAATTCTGTGATATGAGACAAATTAGCACAATCCAGTAATTTAAATAGTAGTAGCAATTCTTTGATTCCCAAATTGAATTTCTGCAATCTTATATAGAATCTGTTAAAGTCTATGTTATATCCTTTCATGGAATGTTCCTCTGTTTTCTGAAAACCATCAAATTCTGACCATGCCTCATTGGCATTGAATAGATCATATTTCCTGTTAACTTCATCCAGGAACACTAATCGATGGTCCAAAACTTCATCACTATCCATGAGATCGCCATCCATCTCACAAACTATTTCTGAGTTTAGGTCTTATAGGAAGCAACAATGCTAAGGCGCTACCTTCTGTGGTAAAGTGGAGTGCTATGTACCTTTAAGAGGGTGTAGTTAGTTGACTATGTGACTGTTGACCAATCGCTACACAGCACGGGCTTCTTGGGTAACTGTAAGTCTAGAGCTGGAGGTGATTGAAGAAGCACACATGGTGTTAGTGCTCTGTTCTTAGTTCCAAATAACCACCAGTGTTTGTTCAGTTAATCGGTCTCTCTGACTGTATTGTTTCAAGCACTAACTAATGTGTTAATATCAAGGGTGCAGATAGCATTCGCCAGACAAAATGAACCTGCAGTCAAAAACATAAAACTGGCACAAGGATAAACCGTATCAATTGACGGCAATCAAGAAAGCTGTGGTAAGCCAACTACATTACTTCACCACTACCTTGAAAGCTGTCTGAAAGTGCAGTCTCCTTAGTCATCGAGTATGCTGCGGTTTAGGCATCTTGAACCATTCGACCCCATTTCCGATGACTGGTCTCATTACTTCGAACGCCTAGCATTCTTCTTTACTGCTAATGACATCGCGGGGGAGGACAAAACGGGGGCGATTCTTTTGTCCACATGCGGGAGCAAAACCTATGGACTTATCCGCAGCCTTACATCTCCTAACACCCCAATACGAAGACTTTTGACACGTTAGTAAGCGTTATTAAAAAAACCATCTGAAGCCAAAGCCCTCAGTCACTATGCAGCGTTTTAAATTCAATTTGAGGAATCGGCTTCCAGGAGAGACAGTCACTGGCTATGTAGTTGCTTTAAAGGAATAAATGGAATATTGTGAGTTCCCCTTCAATTAGTGACATGTTGAGAGACCGATTGATATGTGGAATCGTGGACAATGCTATTAAAAAGCTATTGCTATCTGAAACTAATCTAGACTTCAGTAAGGCATTAAAATTGGTAATAGCCATGGGGAGCGCTGTTAGAGACTCAGAGGCAATAAAAGATAGACAAAATGGCGCTGTCCATTTGTAGAGCAGGAAGGACCAGTAACAGAAGGTGCAAAAATGTCAGATTTCACAGAAAGGCAGGGAACACTCACTTTGTATGGACCATTGAAGAACAGCAGTACCACAGGAAAAACCCATGACATTAATGAGAGAAATGCATCCAGGCAGCCAAGAGGCGATCGACAGTTCAGAAATATCGAATGCTTTTTCTGCCACCGCAATGGTCACATAATGCGGCACTGTCAAAATAGTCTGAGACAGCATTTTAAAAACAAAGGTAGAATTCACAAAATCTGTCTCATTGAGGAACCAGAGGAAGCAGAATCTGACATCTATTCATTATACACCCTGAAAGTGGGTAGAACTGAGCAAATCCAGGTAGTCATTAGAGTCAATGAACAACCCATCCAGATGGAGGTCAATACTGGGGCATCAATGTCTGTCATAGGAGAACATATGTTCAGAAACTTGAATAAAGGAGTCCATCCTTTAAGTTTGGAAGTATTGGACACTAAATTGAAAACATATATAGGCGAAGAAATCAGAGTGAAAGGGATAAGTTAAGTCCTGGTGCAGTATGGGAATCAGTCTGCAAATTTACCCTCTATAATAGTAGCTGGGGCAGGCCCCGCTTTAATTAGTTGCAACTGGCTCAAAAAGATTAATTTGCAATGGGTCAAGATGTTTCAACTCAGAACGAGAACCTTACTGGAATTGTTTCAAAAGTACACTTCCATTTTCAGTGACGAACTAAGAAGGATACATGGGCTACAAGCCAGAATTCACGTAGACCCTAACGCAGCCCCCAGATTTACCAGAGCCAGACCAGTCCCTTATACTCTATGGGGCAAGGTCAAGACCAAGATAAACAGGCTGGAAAACTTGGGTATCTTACAACTAGTGCAGTTTTCCAAGTGGGCGGTACCCATAGTACCTGTACTGAAGCCAGACCAAAGTGTTTGCTTATGTGGTGACTATAAGTTAACTGTAAACAGTGGTCAAACTTGATCGACATCCAATACCAAAGACTGACAAATTATATTCAAAATTGGCAGGGAGCATCACATATTCAAAACTCGACATGAGCCATGCCTACCAGCAGGTAGAATTGGAAGAAGGCTCTAGGGAATTTGTGACCATCAATACACATCGAGGATTGTATCAATATACTTGACTACCCTTTGGGGTCTCATCTGCATGTGCTATTTTACAGTGTACCATGGAAAATCTGCTTCAGGGACTTCCCCATGTCGTTGTTTATTTGGATGATATCTTAGTCACTGGACGAGCTGATGAAGAACACTTAGCTAATTTGGAGGAGGTGCTGAAACGCTTCTCACAAGTGGGGGTGCAGTTCAAGCGAGAAAAATGTCTTTTCCAAGTCAAAGCGGTAGTTTACTTGAGCCAGAATGTCGACGCGCAGTGCCTGCATCCCATGGAAGAAAGGGTCAAAGCTATTCTTGAGGCACCTGCACCAAGAAACACTACAGAACTAAAGGCCTTCTTAGACATGATGAGCTACTATGGTCGATTTGTCCCAAATCTATCAACCGTACTGGCTCCATTATATGCATTGCTTAAGAAAAACTGTAAATGTGTTTGGCAAGCTCTACACCAGGATGCATTTCTGAAGGTAAAGCAATTGTTAAGATCATCGGCCCTACTGGTCCAGTTTGACCCAAAGAAAGAATTGATTTTAACTTGCAACGCATCCCCTTACTGAGTAGAGGCTGTACTTTCACATCAGATGGTGATGGCTCTGAACAATCCATTGGTTATACATCTCGCATACGTCTCAGTGCTGCAGAGTGGTGATATTCTCAAATTGAGAAGGAAGGCTTGCCTGTTGTGTTTGGTGTTTGGGAATTCCATCAATACCACCATTGTCGCCATTTTCACATTAGCCTCTGCTGGGATTATTTGGAGAAGATAAAGCAATACCCTGCATCACGTCTGCTCACATCTGCTCACAGCCAGAGGTGAGCACTGATATTGGCTGCTTCTGAATACACATTTATTCACTGACCGGGAAGCCAGATCGCACATGCTGAAGTGCTGAGCTGCCGCCCCCTGCTAGATAACAACGTGAAGGTTCTAATTCCCCAGGAACTTGTCTTAGTACTAAATCTTTTGGATTTCTCCTCTGTCCAGGCCAAACAAATCTGTGAGTGGACAAGCCAAGATCCACTTTTATCTCATGTCCAGGAGCAAGTCTTGAATGGATGGTCAGGTGAGCCAAAGTCTGATGGCATGAAGGCCTATTTCAATCACAGCTATGAGCTCACCTGCCAGGCCAGCATATTGCTCTGGGGAGCAAGGGTTATCATGCCCCTGAGAGGGTGAAGGCCATTACTGGCTGAATTACATAGCGCTCATCCTGGCATTAATAGGATGAAGATGCTTCTGTGCAACTACTTGTGGTGACCAGGGATGGATGTAGACATCAAAACCCTAGTCAAAAGTTGTCTTCAATGCCAACAGGTACAGAAGATACCCTCCCCCCCCACTTAGCTCCACTGCACCCCTGGGACCCGCGGGAGCAGCCATGGGTGTGCCTCCACATCGACTACCTGGGGCTCTTCTTGGGCACGATGTTCCTTTTACTAATAGACGCCCACTCCAAGTGAATGGATGTCTACGACGTCAGGTCACCCACGTCTCAGCTATCATAGATCGTTTGCAACAAAGTTTTGCAGTGCACAGGTTACCAGACGTGTTCATGTCAGACAACGGGACTGCATTTACCAGCAGGGCGTTCCACAGGTTTATAGTCCTCAACGGATTATCTCATATCAAAACCTTGCCTTACCACCCCGCCTTTAATGGTTTGGCTGAACAGGCGGTCCAAACTTTTAAGTCTGGGATGAAAAGGCTGGATGGGGATTCCATTAGCACCAGACTGTCATGGTTCTTGTTCGCATACCAGGCGATGCCTTACACGACCGCCGATATTACCCTCGCTGAATTACCATTGAAGAGACGTCTCTGCACCCGTCTAAATCTTATCAGGCCGAATTTAGGGGGGACGGTGGGGAGAAGCCAAGAGGTCCAGAAGACCAGACATGATGGCTGTAATCATGAAAGAAATTTCATGGTGGGAGACACAGTTCTTGCAAAAGACTTTGGGGAGGGACTGAATTGGCTTTTAGGCGAATTGAGTGCCATGACAGGACCTCTCTCCTATAACGTATGGTAAACAGGTGAATAATTAGATGACACAAGGATCTTCTCTGGAGAAGAGAGACAGTCCCACAAGAAGGAATGCAGCCATTGTTTGTGTTGAAGTCGGCACCGCAATTGGAAGAAATGTCATAAAATTTGGAAGTACCGATGGGGCCTGTTGGACCTGAGTGGGTTGAAGGTGCAAACTTGCCTTCTTCCACCAAAGAGCCTGGTGGACAATTGACCCCTGAGAAGGGTGTCTCAGAAAAACCAGCTGAGGCCATTGAGCTACTATGCTCGACACATCTCTGAGATGAAGCCTTCTGAGAGACTTGACTTGTAAAATTATTCCATGTAAACAATTGGAATGTTGTGATGCTTGTCAATTGTACTTTCAAGTAAAGGGGGAGGGATGTGGTAAAATGGGGTGCTATGTACCTTTAAGAGAATGTAGTTAGTTGACCATGTGACTGTATTGACCAATTGCTACATAGCACGGGCTTCTGGGGTAACTTTAAGTCTAGAGCTGGAGGTGATTGAAGAAGCACATGTGGTGGTAGTGCACTGTTCTTAGTTCCAATAAACCACCAGTGTTTATTCAGTTAATTGATCTCTCTGCCTATATTGTTTCAAGCACCAACTAATGCGTTAATATCAAGGGCGCAGCTAGCATTTGCCGGACAAAGCGAACCTGACAGTCAAAAACATAAAGCCTTGTTTCCCCTTTGGTAGGGACATAGCCCATGTCCACATGTACGTTTTATTCTTCCATAAGGTTCAGGCTCCAAGGATATCAGAAGATGATCATATGCCAGCAATTTATGCTTGCTTCCTGCCAATTTTCACAATGGCCACCAGGATTTTAATCTTCTGTGTGAACCTTTTTTCTTAGTTTCCAACATTAACCTGAGACAATGATCCTCTGATACCATAATCCAGAAATCTAGGTGGTGAAGGACAGAACTGGAGCCAACCTTTACACAGTTTTATAAGCATTTATTTACAGAGATACACATTACAAACATGCACCTCCTAAGCCAAAAATCAGTTTCAACTTTAGTCTGTTCTTATTTATAAAACCACAAGGGAATCCTGAGTAAATGCACACCACTTGCATATAATTAAATACAATTAGTATAAGGTTAATACTTGGCATAGATCTTTGCACTGAGCTGTAAATGAACATACAAACATACAAATTAGGAGCAGGAGTAGGCCACCCGGCCCCTCAAGCCCACTCTGCTATTCAAAAAGATCATGGCTGATCTTATTTTAACCTCAACTCCACATTCCTACCTATCCCTGATAACCTTGCACCCCCTTGATAATCAAGAATCTATCTACCTCTGCCTTAAAAATAGTCCAAGACTCTGTTTTCACTGCCTTGAGGAAAAGAGTTCCAAAGACTCATGACCCTTTGAGAAAAAAAATTTCTCATCAACTCCGTCTTAAAAAGGGCGACACCTTTTTAAACAGTGACCTCTAGTTCTCCCACAGGAGGAAACATCCTCTCCACATCCACCCTGTCAAGACCCCTCAGGATCTTATATGTTTCAATCAAGTCATCTCTTGCTCTTCTAAACTCCAGCAGATACAAGCCTAGTCTGACCAATCTTTCCTCAAAAGGCAACCCGCCCATTGCAGTTATTAGTCTGATAAACCTTCTCTGAATTGCTGCCAACACATTTACATTCTTCCTCAAATAAGGAGACCAATGCTGTACACAGTACTCCAGGTTTGGTCTCACCAATGCTCTGTAGAACTGAAGCATAACCTCCCTACTTTTATATTCAATTCCCCTCACAATAAACAATTACATTCTTTTAGCTTTCATAATTACTTGCTGTACCTGCATACTAACCCCTTTGTGATTCATGTACTAGGACACCTACATCCCTCTGAATCTCAGAGCTCTGCAATCACTCACCATTTAGATAATATGCTTTGTTTGTATTTTTCCTGCCAAATAGGCAATTTCACATTTTCTCACATTATACTCCATTTGTCAGATCTTTGCCCACTCACTTAACCTATCTACATCCCTTTGTAGCCTCCTTATGTCCTCTTCACATCTTACTTTCCTACCTATTTTTGTGTCATCAACAAATTTATCAACTGTCCTTTCAGTCCCTTCATCCAAGTCATTATATGAATTGTAAAAAGTTGAGGCTCCAGCACTGATCCCTATGACACGCCACTCATTACATCTTGCCAACCAGAAAAAGACCCATTTATGCCTACTCTCTGCTTCCTGTTAGCCAGCCCATCTTCTGTCCATGTCAACTAGCTGTGACTAGTGGAGTTCCGCAGGGATCAGTGCTGGGGCCTTTGCTGTTTGTAGTATACGTAAATGATTTGGAGGAAAGTGTAACTGGGATAGTTAGTAAGTTTGGAGACGACACTAAGGTTGGAGGAGTTGCAGATAGTGAAGAGTATTGTCAAAGAATACAATGGGATATAGATCATTTGGAGACGGGCGGAGAAATGGCAGATGGAGTTTAATCTGGACAAATGCGAGGTAATATATTTTAGAAGGTCTAATACAGGTAGGAATTATACAGTAAATGGCAGAATCCTTAAGTGCATCGACGGGCAGAGGGATCTGGGTGTACAGGTCCAGAGGTCACTGAAAGTGGCAACGCAGGTGGATAAGGTGGTCAGGAAGGCATATGGCATGCTTGCCTTCATCGGCAGGGGTATTGAGTATAAAAGCTGGGAAGTCATGCTGCAGCTGTATAGAACCTTGGTTAGGCCACACTTGGAATATTGCGTGCAATTCTGGTTGCCACATTACCAGAAGGATACAGAGGCATTGGAGAGGGTGCAGAGGATGTTTACCAGGATACTGCCTGGTCTGGAGGTTATTAGCTATGAGGAGAGGTTGGAGAAATTCGGATGGTTCTCAATAGCGCGACACAGATTGAGGGGCGACTTGATAGAAGTTTACAAAATTATGAGTGGCATGGACAGAGTAGATAGTCAGAAGCTTTTTCCCAGGGTGGAAGAGTCAATTACTAGGGGACATAGATTTAAGGTGAGAGGAGAAAACTTTAGAGGAAATGTGCAGGGCAATTTTTTTACACAGAGGGTAGGGAGTGTTTGGAATTCGCTGCCAGGGGAGGTGGTGGAAGCAGGTACGATAGTGATGTTTAAGAGGCAGCTTGACAAATACATGAATAGGATGGGAATAGAGGGATAGGGAACCCAGAAGTGCAAAATGTTTTAGTTTGACAGGCAATATGATCGGCACAGGCTTGGAGGGCCGAAGGGCCTGTTCCTGTGCTGTACTTTTCTTTGTTCTTTGTTGTTCAATATGTTAACCCCTACACCATAAACTTTTATTTTTGTATTGGCCTTTGATGTGGTAAAGGTTAGTGCCTTGTTATAATGTCTTTTATAATAGCTTCTAACATTTTCCCTATGGCAGATGCTAAGCTAACTGGCCTATAATTTCCTGCTTTCTGTATCTTTCCTTTTCTGAATAAATGAGTTATATTCACTACCTTCCAATCTAGAGAATTTTGGAAAATTAAAACCAACTCATCAACAACCTAACTGGCAACTTCTTTTCAGACCCTAGGATGAAGTCCATCAGGACCCAGGAACTTGTCAGCTCATAGCTCCAACAATTTGCTCAGTACCAATTCCCTGGTGACTGTAATTTTTTTGAGTTCTCCCCTCTCTTTCATTTTCTGATTTATAGCTACTTCTGGGATGTTACTTATATTCATTGATAACTACTTGGAGCCCATTCTTTATAATGTGGAAGCAGTGGCCAACTCCATGAGAATACTTCCAGAATGAACTATGATATAACATCTGATGATCAATATCTCAGCTTCAATTGTAGCACAAGTAGAAGCCACCCGATGTATGAGCGCTACCTTGGATGTTTGTGCTAAGGCTGTTAAATTTTAGCTTGTTGCCATATCATGGCTGTACTTACCAGAGCTCAAAGGGATTTTCAGGCTCTCCCAGCCGTCCAACAATCTGTACACCAACAGATTCCTAGGATTGCTGAGGCACCGCCCCAGGGGAAGTGGTTCACTGGACCATGAAGTTGTTCTCTCAGCCTTTATCCTTCTACCACTCTCAATGCCCTAGCTTTTGTCTCTCAGCTAGCCAGACTAGACTGTGGCCAACCAAGCCGAGGGGGTGCAGCTTGGGGGAGCCTTCCAAGGCCATCCAGAGACTCCACCGCTGCAAATCATCCGACTTCCACCAGCCAAACTACAGCCACTGAGATACCACTGTGAAGGATCTCTAGGCCAAGAAAAGACACCCGCCTTACATAGAGGCTCTAAGGAAATGCACAAGAGTTGACCATTATTCAGTGTTGTTGGATAAATTTAGTATGGAATGTCTGTTTTGTGGTGTCTTTCATTTCAGCATTGCAGTCAAGACAAATCTGTGATGGTCCATGTAAGAGGGATGGTAAGGTGTGGGACAATTGTACAATGAGGCTTTAGCGGAATGAGAGTCAAATGATTTGATCATGGCTGTCAGGCTGGAAACTGGATGTGCCAGTTGCCTCCTTTTTTCTTCCTCCTCTCCCTGCTCCTCATCAAGTATTATGTTAATTCCAGCTGGTAGCCACATACAAAACATAAATGATAAACCTATCTGTTGGCACATTTTCTGTAAAGTGCTGATGCCACTCATGCCAGCACAGCATCCTAAAATCAGATGATTTTAATCAAGTGCTGATGCCACAGGTGAACATGCATCTTTTGGCTGGGAGTAGCAGAGCAAATGAGTCAGGAAGTAATAGCTTTGAGGAGGGGGCAGCAGCAGGAAGAATGCCCAGGTTTGCAGTGGACGTCCTTCTCGAAGAAATAAGCTGCAGTAGGGAATGAATGAAGGAATCTTGCACTTGGGCCCAGTGAGTGGTCTGGTGGCACAGGCAGTGAGTGATACAGTGAAAGATGCAGTGATTTGTCCAGTGACCAAGACAGTGAGTGGTCCAGTGGCAAAATGATCCAGAGGAAGATGCAGTGAGGAGGACCTGCAGCACAATAACAGTTCAAGGAACTTCAATGACCACACAAGGGTTGTAAAGGTGAATGTTTTGTTCTCCATGTTAATCCTGTAAGAAGGATAGAGATATGACTTCCTTTCTTACCTCTCATACCCACTCAATCTCATTGGCTAGGTGACAGCAATTCAGAGGGAAGCTATGGGAACAATGCTACGTGATGTGAAATTGAATTCACAGTGGAACTGACATTGTCTGACATAGTGGGTCTTCCTATTCTTGAAGGAGAGTTTTTTAAAAGGAGACTAAGGACTAGGCAAGGCTGAAAGCCATGATATTCTCTCATAAAGGAAAAATGGCAATCCTGAATATGAGGAGGGAGCTTTACAGCTCATCAGATGACAAACAAATTGTTGAAGATTAAGAAAGGAATGAAGTGGTGAGCTGAGGCTGGTAAAGACAGGGCAAGGGTAGCACATGTAAATTGTCAAAGTAGAACAGTGGTCATGCATTCAGCTGCTATTTCTTCAAGGAGTCACATAAAAGAAATGTATCTGCCACAGGGATACTGCTGTGCTTCTTTTATCACTTTTAAATAGTGTTCTCGGCGGCTAGGTTTGAGGTGGTTGTATGAAGATTTGGGCTATTCTTACCCACCCTTGTCTACATGTGCGGGATGATTTCAGAGCAAGTGCTACCACAGGGATTAAAGGAAGATAATTTCATATGCCATTCAGGCCCCATTTCACTGTTTTGAACACTCTAATATTACCCAAACAAAGAGTGGTAAAAAGAAGGAATGCCCATCCTAAGGGTCAAAAATTTGCACTTTCAGGAGTGGGACACACTAGAAATTGCAGGGAATTAGCAGAGCCCACATAGGAAATAAATCTCATTCATGCCGTTTGATATAGACATTTATAACACAGTCTCAATGTTTGTGCAACTTTAATCCACCCTAGTACAGTGTGTCACCATCACAGGACTGGGCTCTGCAACCACACAGGAAGTTTGATCTGACTGAGAAATGTTGAGTTATATTTGTGGCTAATTCTGTTGACTGTTTTCTGCTAGCCATTACTTACCTCATTTTCCTTTATTCTTTGCTCTGTATCAAGGCTGTTCAAGGGTTGATGCATTAGAAAATTTCCCAGTCAGGGCTGGCAACAGAGCAAAGGGACAAAATAAAGTAGAACAAGCTCAGAGAGCTTTGCAATCAACTCTCTATCCTTGGTGAAACAGCAAATGTATAATAAACAGGATTAATTTAATATAAAAACAAAAAAAACTGCGGATGCTGGAAATCCAAAACAAAAACAGAATTACCTGGAAAAACTCAGCAGGTCTGGCAGCATCGGTGGAGAAGAAAAGAGTTGACGTTTCGAGTCCTCATGACCCTTCGACAGAACTTGATTTCGAGTCCAAGAAAGAGTTGAAATATAAGCTGGTTTAAAGTGTGTGTGTGGGGGGCGGAAAGATAGAGAGAGAGAGAGGTGGTTGTGTAGACAAACAAGCAGTGATAGAAGCAGATCATCAAAAGATGTCAGCGACAATGGTACAAAAGAACACATAGGTGTTAAAGTTAAAGTTGGTGATATTATCTAAACGAATGTGCTAATTAAGAATGGATGGTAGGGCACTCAAGGTACAGCTCTAGTGGGGGTGGGGGGAGCATAAAAGATTTTAAAATGTTTAAAAATAATGGAAATAGCTGGGAAAAGAAAAATCTATATAATTTATAGGGAAAAAAAAAGGAAAAAGGGGGAAACAGAAAGGGGGTGGGGATGGGGGAGGGAGCTCACGACCTAAAGTTGTTGAACTCAATATTCAGACCGGAAGGCTGTAAGGTGCCTAGTCGGAAGATGAGGTGTTGTTCCTCCAGTTTGCGTTGGGCTTCACTGGAACAATGCAGCAAGCCAAGGACAGACATGTGGGCAAGAGAGCAGGGTGGAGTGTTAAAATGGCAAGCGACAGGGAGGTTTGGGTCATTCTTGCGGACAGACCGCAGGTGTTCTGCAAAGCAGATTAATTTAATATTTTGAAACAAAACTTATTTCTAAACAGAATCAAAGGATGAACATGGCTCTGTTTTTATTTATCCCCCTTTTCTCCAACTGAATGCCACGACCCCCTCTCCCCCTCACTGTCAATGTCACTCAGACCCACTTAACTCAGTGACAATGCTCCAGGACCTGGTAACCATACTCTATCCATTTAAAGAGTCCCTGGTGCACTGCTGGTGAAAAATACCTGCTGCATATGCAAACATGTTTACAGATAAATTGTTTGTTAATTCGGCAGAGGCAAACATTAACAGGTCTCAGTCTTCTACATATTTAGTCACACCAATTTGCAAATAAGGAAAGACAGTTAATTTCATCCCAACAATTTTAATTAATAAGGACTCACACACAACAGATGGATTCTCATCCGTATTCGCCATCTGAAGGGCTCACCGTTGGTTAAGTGGCTGTTGGGTACTGACAGGGTAATCCCAGTCACTCTAGTTATCACACAGAGCAAGACTGGCCAAATGCAAACAACCTGAACCGTAGAATGTGGGAGAAGAGTCGGCATCCTTCATAGATGCACTGATATTATACATCCCGTCAGATATTTAAAATCCAACACTTTTGCCATACCTGTTTAACTACATTCTTTTCTATGCTGAGAAAGAGTTGGGTGCTTAGTTTCATTCTAATTATTTTAATTATTAATGAAATTCACACCTACCACATGTCTCCACCATCTCCATTTAAAAGACTGTTAGTTTAAAGGGCTGTATAATATCACGGAAGTGGCTTTTCTTTTCCTGTCAGTCGATTTATTTGCAGCTCAACTTTCAGAGTTAACACGCAAACATGACAAACTTTCTGTGAATGGTTTCGTTTTCCAAATCAATTCTTGATTCTCCACGGGGCACCCATGATTCTTGTTCAGGTTGGGCTCCCTATGATATCCTCCAGACCTCATTCTGCTACAGATTAAGATTGAGAAGGAATTAAACAATTCATTTGACACAAAATGAATCATTTATATTGAATTTAATGCTATATTAATTTCTGTAACTAAATCATTGAATTAAAAAAAACTGTTGATGTGGCTGACAGGCAACATGGTGAACTGAATGGCCTCCTCCTGGGCCCTAAACTCATCCATGTTTCTATCTGCAAGACATGCAACTGTCATATAAAATACTTTTGGCTAGTTTTGATCTTTTTGTGAATGCACCTACATGTTTATTCTTTTTTGTAAAAGTGAACAGACACAGTAGCTTACACGATCTCCTGTAATAATGCAGTGGAGCCTTTGGAGTGTTGCAGTGTTGAACTGAAAATACCCAGTGTAAAAACAAGAGTGACAGTGCTAGAAGAGCAGGTTATAATGGCCTGAAACCTGAGACTAATGTAATGTGGGAGATGAAGGAAGATACTTAGAGGGTTTATGTGTTTATCTCCTGCCACAGAACAGGATTTGTGATCTTTGTGTCAGTCTTGAGTGTGTAACTTCAAATCTTTAATAAGCAGCAAGTGTTTGGCTCAGTCCCAAAATTCAGCATTGAAATATACGCAGAGGACTGCAGATTCTGCCAACCCTATTACAAAATTCAAATTGACACAGGGATGGTGAGCTGGAAACTGACACAAGGAATCTTTTCATTCATGTTTAACCACATTTTCCATATCAAGAAATATTTTGCATAATTTTATTGATTGATTTAATCACTTATGAAATGTACATTTTCTCCATTTAAAAAACTCACTGCCAGTTAAAGGGCAGTGCACATACAATACAGGAAGCGGCTTTTCTTTTCCTGTTAAGTCTACTTACGTACTATTTAACTCTTACAGACAGGCATGATGATCTTTCTTTCAAAGGTTTCATTTCCCAATTAATTCCCCAATGATTCTCTACTCCTCGCTGGACTCTTGCTCAGGTTGGGTGCCACCCGCTATCATCCAGACCTCAGTCAAGTATAAGGGTCTGGCACATATAGGGTTAATGCGGGACTGAGTTTAGTGCTGCCCACACAGTTCTGTAAGAGACCACACAACCCGCATCCAGGGTCAGTCTGCGGTCAGATAGAGCCATGTGTACCAGCAAGAATGGAGACAGCTCCTAGCTTGTATCCTTTACTGTATATTTGTAAATATCTCTCAGAGTCAATAAGGACTTACAGTTAACCGATCTATGACTATGAAGAATTCTTCAGACATACCAAACTGTACCCAACACCCTACAACATGGTGGCAGCTTGTGGAAAAACCCAATACCTTGCAGAAAATGCAGATAAAACTAAATTTATGAAAGATTGAAGACAAATTTTAGCCACTGTTATTTGTCCAACAGGACTGTCATGCTGGCTCCTGTGTCTGTGTCTTTAAAACTCGTTAAACGACCATTGACTAAAATGATTGCATTCCAAAATGAGAAACGAAGATCTTTGACCTCACCCAAGAAGCATGACTGTGCGCCTTCCAGGCATACAGTTTTGACCTCATGGTTAATCTTTGGGCCTTCTGTGCATTTCAGAGTTTTTGTCTTGCACAGTTTGCCATAGTGTCCAATCCTGTTGCACTGAAAGCATTGGGCTGAAATTGCAGGACATTGATCTCATCCATGGGGTCCTTTGCTCCACAATGTTAGCATAGTCGCTTTGCTGGCTGGTTCTGGTTTTGCTTTCCCTGCCCTGGAGTATTCCTGTGCCTTTGTTGCTTCCTCATGCTGAAGCCATTCCTCTATTGCATGTAGACTCCCTCCTTTCTGCCTGTGCCTGCCTAGTGCTCCACATGTGCCTTGAACAGTGGCACCACCATGAAATCTGCCGGCACGAGGACCTGCTCATCATCGTTAATTGACAGGCTGCCTCGCCTGCCAGCACTTAATTGGCTGTTCCTGGTAATATTGTGTAGGAAATCCCACCACCCACCTGTGCGTTTCGTCAAACTGGATAGCCCCCCAGGGTCAGGTCATCAGCCTGATCGGTAAAATTCAGGCCTTTGTAAGTGTAATGACAATTAAATTTAAACCATTTATCTCTACTTGTGCCACTGGTTTATCTATTTTTACGAATGCTTCATTATTTTTTTTAATTTCTATTCTTTAGATGGACCTTATTTGCTAATGCTCTATTACTGTTAACTGCCCAGTCTTTCCTACTTGTCTTTAAACAAATTACTGACCAATTTATCTCGATCTGTCTGTTTAGAATTTGAAATTTACTCCGCAAGATCCATCTCCTCCCTTTTATTTTAAAGCACCATTCATAGCCCTAGTTATACAACTTGCTAGGGTATTGATCCCAGCCAACTTTAAGTGCAGCCCATCTCAACTGCACAGCTCCCTTATTCCCCAGTCCTGATGCCAGTGCCACATGAATGAAAACCCCTTCTTCCCGCAGCGCTTTTTGAGCCATACATTTAATTCTCAAATCTGCTTGATCTGAAACCAATTCATTCTTGGTTCAGGTAACAATCCAAAAATGATTACCTTTGGGATTCTGCTTTTTTTAATTTGGATCCTAACTCCTCAAACTCTCTCAATAAAACATCATTCCTAGCTATACATATGTCATTGGTTGCCACATGGACCATGACAACTGGATTTTCCCCCTCCCACTCCAAGTTCCTCTCCAGCGCAAGGAGGTGTCTTTAACCTTGGCACCAGGCAGGCAACACAACCTTCAGAGCTCCTAAGATAAAAGCAAAATACTGTGGATGCTGGAAATATGAAACAAAAACAAAAATTGCTGGAAAAACTCAGCAGGTCTGACAGCATCAGTGGAGAGAAAGACAGAGTTAACATTTCGAGTCTAATTCTGAAGAAGAGTCCTATGGACTCGAAACGTTAACTCTGTCTTTCTCTCCATAGGTACTGTCAGACCCGCTGAGTTTTCCCAGCAATTTTTGTTTTTATTTCAGAGCTCCTGGTCATGGCTGCAGAGAACAGTGTCTATTCCCTGACTATACTGTCTTCTATTGCTGACACTCTTCTTCGCTCCCCCCAATTAAGGGCCTTCTGCATTACGGCATTATGGTCAGTTTTCCTGTCCACCCTGCAGTCCTTGTTCTCATTTACAAAACTAGAAAGCACTCGTACCTGGCAGCAGAGAAGAAAAGAGTTGACGTTTCGAGTCCTCATGACCCTTCAACAGAATGTTCTGTTGAAGGGTCATGACGATTCGAAACTTCAGCTCTTTTCTTCTCCGCCGATGCTGCCAGACCTGCTGAGGTTTTTCCAGGTAATTCTGTTTTTGTTTTGGATTTCCAGCATCCACAGTTTTTTGTTTTTATCATAAGTACTCGTACTTCTGGCTAAAGTCACGAACTGAGGCTCCTCCAGCCCTACAGCCTGGAACCCCATACCTGCCTGACTCATGGTCACACTCACCTATCGCTAATGTTAACCACCTCTAAAGTTCTAATTAACCTAAAGGTGTGACTGCCTCTTGGAACAAGTGTCCAGCTAACTCTCCCCCTCCCACCCTCCCTGATACCCTACAATGTTTCGAAGTTCCACGAGGTACATACACTGCCTGCAGATGTGGTTGTCCAGGATCACAGATCTCTCCACAAGTCCCATATACTGCAGTTATGGCACACCATCTATCCTGCCATGTCTATCATTATTCATTTATTTATTTGATTACTTAACTAATTACTCATTTTATAAAGTAATAGCAAATTACCATCTCTTAGCTTAGAGCCAAAGTAAAAACACCCACTAGGAGGTAAAACAAAGACTAAAAAACAGAACCCTGTTCCCCATCTGCACCTAACCCTAAACTTAAACCTAATCCCACCCTTAACACTAATTCTCACCCTAACCACAAACACTCCCCCACTAATCTGAGCACAAATCCTAATAGTAACCCCTAAACCAACCCCACTCATAACCTCTAGCACTAATGTTAAACCATTGACCAGAAATTGAACTGGACTAGCCATGTAAATACTGTAGCTACAAGAGCAGGTCAGAGGCTAGGAATCCTGTGGTGATTAACTCACCTCCTGACTCCCCAAAGCCTGTCCACCATGTACAAGGCACTAGTCAGGAGTGTGATGGAATACTCCCCACTTACCTCGATGAGTGAAGCTCCAACCACTCTCAAGAAGCTGGACACTGTCCAGGACAATGCAGCCTGCTTGATTGGCACCACATTCACAAACATTCACTCCCTCCACCACTGACGCATGGTCAGTGTGTACCCTCTACAAGATGCATTGCAGGAATTCACCAAGGCTCCTTAGACAGCACCTTCCAAACACACAACCTCTACCAACTAAAAGGACAAGAGCAGCAGAGAGATGGGAACATCACCACCTGGAATTTCCCCTCCAAGTCACTCACCATCCTGACTTGGAAATATATCACCATTCCTAACAGAGCTGTGGATATACCCACACCACAGGGACTGCAGCAGTTCAAGAAGGCAGCTTACTACCACCTCCTCAAGGGCAACTAGGGATGGGCAATAAATGTTGGCCCAACTAGTGAAGCCCACATCCCATGAATGAATTTTGAAAAAAAACCCGAGTCCCAACTCTCACCTCTAACTCCAGGCTCTGCACGGAAGCAGCCTGTTCCCTGATCATATTGTGTTTCACACTCTGTTAGTCTGGAGTAATGAGTTATGATTGAAAGTTGGGTATCTGCACTGTACATGTGCTGTATCTATCCTGGCATTTAGCTCCAATACCTGCTGCAACAATGACTACCTGCTGAAGCACAGCTTCTTCACACACTGCTCTTCTAACATATTTCATAAACACGATGGGCCAAGTGGTCTCTTTCTGTAATCTTTTGAAGATTCTGTATTGAGGTACAAGGTATTCATCTTGAAGACCCAACTGCAATAATACCAGCTTGGCCCCCTGACGCCTCCAGTTCCTCCTCCTCCTTTGACTTTCCAAAGCCTTTGCCGCCATGCTAACTGCTGCTGCTGATGTGCCAGGCTCAGTGATAATTCTGACAACATTCTATCATTGCTGGACCATTGCAGTCAATGCAGCCAAAACTCAGCTGCAATAACCTGCTCTGTATTCTGCACTCCGGCTGAAGCGCAGTCAGAGCAGTGAAACAAAATACCAAAACTAACTTTCCTAAATATAGTTGGCTTCCCTTTCAATAACACAGCTCTAGCCAGGGTAGAATGAAAGTCACCTAATTTCACAAGGGATTCAAATTTTACACAACGATCCAATGATGATATTTTAATGTGGTCAGCATTAATTTCAGATGGCCTAATGCTGCCCTTTAGCAATGCGATGCAGACACCATGCTGTGTCCACAAACTGGGTGAGGGGGTAAACGGACAGTGGGTGAGGGGAAAGCGGACAATGGTTGGTGGTGGGCAATGGGTGAGAGGTTGGGCAGTGGGTGAGGGTGTGGGCAGTGGGTGAGGGGTGAACAAGCAGTGGGTGAAGGGTAGCAGGCAGCGGGTGAGGGGGTTGCAGGCAGCAGGTGAGGGGAAGCAGACATTGGGTTTGGGGGAAGCGGACAGTGGGTGATGTGTGAGGGTGAAGTGGGCTGTGGGTGAGGGGGAAGCAGGCAGTGGATGAGGGGGGGACAGGCAATGGGTGAGGGGGGGGACGGGCAATGGGTGAGGAGGGACAGGCAATGGGTGAGGGGGGGACTTTTACCAATACATTAATGCTGAAAGGTTAGTTAAGAAAAAAGAGATAAAGATGGAAACTTGTGTGTAGATGCAGAGGCTGTGAGAAGTGTTTTGAATGAATATTTAGTCTCCGTGTTTACAAAGGAAAGGGAGGATGTAGATATAGTAGGCCAGGAGGAAAACTGCGAGATATTGGATGGAATAGTCATAAAGAGAGAGGAACTACTCAAAGGGTTGAAATCTTTGAAGGTTGATAAGTCACCAGGGCCAGATGGATTGTTCCGAGGCTGCTGAAGAAAGTCAGGGAGGAGATAGCAGATGGTCTGAGGATGATTTTCCAATCTTCACTAGATACAGGGGAGGTACCGGAGGACTGGAGAAATGCAAACGTAGTTCCATTGTTTAAAAAGGGATCAAAGGAAATGCCAAACAATTATAGGCCAGTTAGTCTTACATCGGTGGTGAGCAAATTAGTAGAATCAATCCTGAGAGATAGGATTAACTGTCATGTGGAAAGGCATGGACTAGTCAGGGATGGTCAGCATAGATTTGTTAAAGAAAGGTTTTGCCTCACAAATCTGATGAATTCTTTGAGGAAGTGACAAGAAGGGTTGATGAAGGTATTGCAGTGGATGTTGTGTACATGGATTTTAGCAAGGCATTTGACAAGGTCCCACATGGCAGATTGGTCAGGAAAGTAAAGCCCATGGGATTCAGGGTAATGTGGTAATCTGGATAAAAGATTGGTTTTGTAACAGGAAACAAAGGGTAATGGTCAATAAATTCCCTTGCGAATGGAAAGTTGTCTCAAGTGGTGTTCCACAGGGCTCGGTGTAGAGTCCCTTGCTGTTTGTGTTATATATTAACGATTTGGACGTGAATGTGGGGGGCACGATTGGGAAATTTGCAGATGACACAAAGATTGGCCGAGTAGTGGATAGTGTAGAGGATAGCCATAATCTCCAAAATAATATAGATGGGTTGGTAGAGTGAATGGTAAAGTGGCAGATGGAATTTAACATAGAGAAGTGTGAGGTCATACATTTAGGGAGGTCAAACAGTTACAAGAATTACAAATAAATGGGAATATACTAAGAGGGATGGATGAAGTGAGAGATCTTGGCGTACAAGTAGACAGGTCCCTGAAGGCAGCAGTTCAAGTAGACAAGGTTGTAAAGAAGGCATATGGAATGCTCTCCTTCACTGGCAGAGGTATAGAATATAAAAGTAAGGATATAATGTTGGAATTGTATAAAACACTGGTGAGGCCACAACTGGAGTATTGAGTGCAGTTCTGGTCACCACATTACAGGAAGGACGTAATAGCTCTGGAGAGAGTGCAGAGGAGGTTTCCAAGAATGTTGCCAGCGTTAGAAAAGCGTAGCTACGAGGAGAGATTGGATAGGGTGGGGTTATTTTCCTTAGAGCAAAGGAGGCTGAGAGGTGACTTGATTGTGGTGTACAAAATTATGAGGGGAATGGAGTGGACAGGATAAAATTGTTTCCCTGGGTGGAGAATTTTAGGACCAGGGGACATAGATCCAAGATAAGTAGCAGAAGGCGTAGGGGGGACATGAGAAAGAACTTTTTTACGCGGAGAGTAGTGGGCGTCTGGAATTCACTGCCCAATTTGGTGGTAGAGGCAGAAACTATAAACTCTTTTAAAAAGTACCTGGCTCTGTACCTAAAGTGCTGTAAGCTGCAGGGCTATGGGCCGGGTGCAGGAAGGTGGGATTAGAAAGGGCACCTGGGTATCCTTGGGCTGGTATGGACAAGATATGGCCTCCTTCTGTGTTGTAACTTTTCTCTGGTTCTATGGCAGTGGGTGAGGGGGGCACAGACAGTGAGTGAGAGGGAAGCAGGAAGTGGCTGAGGGGGAATAGAAAGCAGGCAAGTGGAGAAGGACAGTGGGATAGGGGGGAATGGATAGCGGGTGAGGGGGAATGGATAGTGGGTGAATGGAGAAAGGATAGTGGGAGAGGAGGAAGCGGGCTGTGGGTGAGGCAGGGGAAGTGGCTGAGGGGGCGGGCAATGATTGGGGGAAGCGGGCAGTGAGTGAGGGGCAATAGGCAGCGGGTGAGGGAGAGCCAGGCAGTGAGAAAAACAAAAAACTGCGGATGCTGGAAATCCAAAACAAAAACAGAATTACCTGGAAAAACTCAGCAGGTCTGGCAGCATCGGCGGAGAAGAAAAGAGTTGCCGTTTTGAGTCCTCATGACCCTTCAAGTTCTGTTGAAGGATCATGAGGACTCGAAACGTCAACTGTTTTCTTCTCCGCCGATGCTGCCTGACCAGCTGAGCTTTTCCAGGTAATTCTGTTTTTGTTGTAGAGGCAGGCAGTGGTTGGGGGAAGCGGGCAGTGGGTGAGGGGGAAGCGGGCAGTGGGTGGGGCAGGCAGTGGCTGGGGGCGGGCAGTGGGTGAGGGCAGTAGGCAACGGGTGAGGGGCGAACGAGCAGTGGGTGAGGGGGACGGGCAGCAGACGAGGGGGACAGGCAGCGGGCGAGGGGGGATGGGCAGCGGGCGAGGGGGGATGGGCAGCGGGCGAGGGGGGGACGGGCAGCGGGCGAGGGGGGACGGGCAGCGGGCGAGGGGGAACGGGCAGCGGGTGAGGGGGAACGGGCAGCGGGTGAGGGGGAACGGGTAGCGGGTGAGGGGGAACGGGTAGCGGGCAAGGGGGAATGGGCAGCAGATAAGGAGGAATATTGGCAGTGGGTGAGGGGGAGCGGGCACTGGGTGAGGGGTTGCGGGCTGTGGGTGAGGGGGAAATGGCTGCGAGGGAAGCAGACTGGAAGTGAGGAGGAAGCGGGCAACAGTTGAGGGGGAAGCTGGTGTGGGTGAGGGGGGACGTGCAGTGGATGAGGGGGGTACGAACAGAGGGCGAAGAGGGGAAACGGACAGAGGGTGAAGGGGGGAATCAGACAGAGGGCGAAGGGGGGAAACAGACAGAGGGCGAAGGGGGGAACGGACAGAGGGCGAAGGGGGGAACGGACAGAGGGCGAAGGGGGGAATCAGACAGAGGGCGAAGGGGGGAAACAGACAGAGGGCGAAGGGGGGAACAGACAGAGGGCGAAGGGGGGAACGGACAGAGGACGAAGGGGGGAACAGACAGAGGGCGAAGGGGGGAACGGACAGAGGGCGAAGGGGGGAACGGACATAGGGCGAAGGGGGAATGGACAGAGGGTGAAGGGGGACGGACAGAGGGCGGGGGAGAACGGACAGAGGTTGAGGGGGAAATGGACTGGGATAGGGGGAAGCAGACAGTAGGTGAGAGAGCAGGGAGAGAGAGAGTAGCTGAGGGGGGAGCAGGCAGTGGGTGAGCGGGAAGCAGGTGAGGGGAAGCAGGCAGTGGGTGAGGGGAAGCGGGCAGAGGTTGAAGGGGAGCAAGTTGTGGGTGAGGGGGGAGCGGGCTATGGTTGAGGGGGGAGCTGGCTTTGGGGATATGTCGGTGGGTGAGGGGGGATTGGGTGGAGTGGAAGCAAGCGGTGGATGAGGTGGAGCGGGTGAGGGGGGAAGTGGGTTGTGGGTGGGGGGAAGCAGGCAATAGATGTGGGGGAGCGACTGAGGGGGAACCAGGCAGTGGGTGAGAGGGAAGCAAGACTGGGGAAATTGGGTTGTAGGTGAAGGGGAAGCGGGTGAGGGGGAAGTGAGCTGTGGGTGAGGGGGGAAGTGGGCTGTGGGTGAGGGGGAAGAGGGGCTGTAGGTGAGGCGGAAGTGTGTGAGGGGGGAGTGGGCAGTGGGTGAGGGGAGAAGCAGGTGAGGGGAAAGTGGGATGTGGGTGAGGGAGGAGGGGGCTGTGGGTGAGGGAGGAGGGGGCTATGGGTGAGGGAGGAGGTGGATGTGGGTGAGGAGCAAGCGGGCTCTGGGTAAGGGGGAAGTGGGCTGTCAGTGGGGATAAGCGAGTGAGAGGTGAGCGGAATGTAGGTGAGGGCAAAATGGGCTTTAGGTGAGGGGAGAGTGGGTGAGGGTGATATGGGTAGTGGGTGAGGGGGAAGGAGCTGTGGATGAGGGGAATTGGGCGGTGGGTGAGGGGGAAGTGGGCTATGGGTGAGGGGAAAGTGGGCTGTGGGTGAGGGGAAAGTGGGCTGTGAGGGAGGGGAAAGTGGGTGAGGGGGAAGTGGGTGAGGGGGAAGCAAGCAGCAGGTGAGGGGAAGCAGGCAGTGGTTGAGGTGTAAATGGGTGAGGGGAAAGTGGGCTGTGGGTGAGGCGGAAGTGGGCTGTGAGTTGGGGGGAAATGGGCTGAGTGAGGGCGGAAGTGGGCTGTGGGGGAGGGGAAAGTAGGCTGTGGGGGAGGGGAAAGTAGGCTGTGGGGGAGGGGGGAAGTGGGCTGTGGGGGAGTGGGGAAGTGGGCTGTGGGGGAGTGGGGAAGTGGGCTGTGGGTGAGGGGGGAAGTGGGCTGCGGGGGAGTGGGGAAGTAGGCTGTGCGGGACTGGGGAAGTGGGCTGTGGGGGAGTGGGCTGTGGGGGAGTGGGGAAGTGGGGCTGTAGGTGAGGCGGAAGCGGGTGAGGGAGGAGTGGGCAGTGGGTGAGGGGAGAAGCGGGTGAGGGGAAAGTGGGATGTGGGTGAGGGAGGAGGGGGCTGTGGGTGAGGGAGGAGGGGACTATGGGTGAGGGAGGAGGTGGATGTGGGTGAGGAGCAAGCGGGCTCTGGGTAAGGGGGAAGTGGGCTGTCAGTGGGTATAAGCGAGTGAGAGGTGAACGGAAGGTAGGTGAGGTCAAAATGGGCTTTGGGTGAGGGGAGAGTGGGTGAGGGTGATATGGGTAGTGGGTGAGGGGGAAGTGGGCTGTGGGTGAGGGGGAAGTGGGTGAGGGGAAGCAGGCGGCGGGTGAGAGGAAGCAGGCAGTTGTTGAGGTGTAAACGGGTGAGGGGAAAGTGGGCTGTGGGAGAGGGGGAAGCCGGCGGCGGGCAAGGGGGAAGCGGGCGGCGGGCGAGGGGGAAGCGGGCGGTGGGCGAGGGGGAAGCGGGCGGCGGGCGAGGGGGAAGCGGGCGGCGGGCGAGGGGGAAGCGGGCGGCGGGTGAGGGGGAAGCGGGCGGCGGGCGAGGGGGAAGCGGGCGGCGGGCGAGGGGGAAGCGGGCGGCAGGTGAGGGGGAAGCGGGCGGCGGGCGAGGGGGAAGCAGGCGGCGGGCGAGGGGGATGTGGGCTGTGGGTGAGGGGGAAGTGGGCTGTGGGTGAGAGGGAAACGGGCAGTGGGTGAGGGGGAAGCAAATGTGGGGGAAGTTAATGGGGGGAAGCGAGCTGTAGGTGAGGGGGAAGCGGGTGAGGGGGAAGCGGGCAGTGGGTGAGAGGCAATGGGCTGTGGGTGAGGGAGGAGGGGGCTGTGGGTGAGGAGCAAGCAGTCTCTGGGTAAGGGGGAAGTGGGTCATCGGTGGGGGTTAAGCAAGTGAGGGGTGAGCGGAAGGTAGGTGAGGGCGAAATGGGCTTTGGGTGAGGGGGAGAGCAAGTGAGGGTGATACAGGCAGTGGGTGAGGGGGAAGCAGCTGAGGGGGAGCGGGCGGCGGATGAGGGGAAGAGGATGGTTGGTGAGGGGGAAAGGATGCTGGGTGAGGGGGAAGAGGGCGGCGGGTTGGGGGAAGCGGGCGGCGAGTCAGCAGGTAGCGGGCGGCGGGTGAGCGGGATGAGGGCAGCGGGGTGAGCGGGAAGAGGGCAGCGGGGTGAGCGGGAAGAGGGCGGCGGGAGAGCGGGAAGCGGGCGGCAGATGAGGGGGAAGAGGGCGCCTTGTGAGGGGGAAGCGGGCAGTGGGTGAGGGGGAAGCAGGCTGTGGGTGAGGGGGAAGTGGGCTGTGGGTGAGTGGAAGAGGGCAATGGGTGAGGGCGCAGTGTGTGCGGGGAGCGGGCAGAGGCTGAAGAGGGAGATCACGTAGGTGGGAGCAGGCCATGGGTAAGAGGGAAGCAGGTGAGGGGGAAACGGGCGGTGGGTGAGGGGATAGCGGGGTGGCGGGTGAGGGGGAAGCGGGCGAGGGGGAAGCGGGCGGCGGGCGAGGGGGAAGCGGGCGAGGGGGTAGCAGGCAGTGGGTTGGGGGAAGCGGGCAGTGGGTGAGGGGGAAGCGGGTGAGGGGGAAGGGCCTGTGAGTGAGGGGGTGCTGGCTTCGGGTGAGGGGGAGTGGGTGAGAGGCAATGGGCTGTGGGTGAGGGCGGAGGAGGCAGTGGGTGAGGAGCAAGCAGGCTCTGGGTAAGGGGGAAGTGGGTCGTCGATGGGGGGTAAGCAAGTGAGGGGTGAGTGGAAGGTAGGTGAGGGTGAAATGGGCTTTGGGTGAGGGGAGAGCGGGTGAGGGTGATACAGGCAGTGGGTGAGGGGGAAGCAGCTGAGGGGGAGCAGGCGGCGGATGAGGGGAAGAGGATGATGGGTGAGTGGGAAGCAAATGTGGGGGAAGTTAATGGGGGAAAGTGAGCTGTGGGTGAGGAGGAAGTGGGCTGTGAGTGAGGGGCAAATTGGGCTGTGGGTAAGGATGAAACTGGTAGTGGGTGAGGGCGAAGTGAGCTGTTTGTGAGGGGGAAGCAGCTGAGGGGGAGCGGGCGGTGGATGAGGGGAAGCAGAAGATGGGTGAGGGGGGAGCGGGCAGTGGATGAGGGGGAAGCAAGTGTGGGGAAGAGGACAGGGGAAGCGAGCTGTGGGTGAGGGGGAAGCGGGTGAAGGGAAAGTGGGCTGTGAGTGAGGGGGAAATCGGTCGTGAGTGAGGGGAGAATGGGCTGTGAGGGGGAAATGGGCTGAATGAGGGAGGAAGTGGGCTGTGGGTGAGGGGGAAGCGGGTGAGAGGGAAGTGGCCTGTGGGAGAGGGGGGAGATGGCTTCGGGTGAGGGGGAGTGGGTGAGGGGCAATGGGCTGTGGGTGAGTGAAGAGGGGGCTGTGAATGAGGGAGGAGGGGGCTGTGGGTGAGGGGGGGAGCGGGCTATGAGTGAGGGGGAAGGGGGCTGTGAGTGAGGGGGTGCTGGCTTCGGGTGAGGGGCAATGGGCTGTGGGTGAGGGAGGAGGGGGCTGTGGGTGAGGAGAGAGAGCGGGTGAGGGTGATACAGGCAGTGGGTGAGGGGGAAGGG
Organism: Isurus oxyrinchus; assembly: GCA_026770705.1. NCBI lineage: Eukaryota > Metazoa > Chordata > Chondrichthyes > Lamniformes > Lamnidae > Isurus > Isurus oxyrinchus. The sequence continues at coordinate 69,231,169 of JANJGN010000020.1, read as the reverse complement.
GGCCGTAGATGAGGGGGAAGCAGCTTAGGGGGAGCGGGCGATGGATGAGGGGAAGGGGATGGTGGGAGCTGGCGGTCGGGGAGGGGGAGTGGACGGCGGGTGGGGGGATGCGGGCGGTGGGTGAGTGGGAAGCAAGTGTGGGGGAACTGGATGAGGGGAAGCAAGCGGTGGGTGAGGGGGAAGCAGCTGAGGGGGGAGCGGACGGTGGATGAGGGGAAGAGGATGGTGGGTGAAGGGGAGCGGATGGTGGGCGAGTGGGAAGCAAATTTGGGGTAAGTTAATGGGGAAGTGAGCTGTGGGTGAGGGGGAGAGGATGAGGGGGAAGCGAGCAGTGGGAGAGGGGGAAGTGGGATGTGGGTGAGGGGGAGCGGATGAGGGGGAAACAGGCAGTGGGTGAGGGGGAAGTGGGCTGTGGGTGAGGGGGAAGTGGGCGGCGGGTGAGGGGGAAGCAGGCAGTGGGTGGGTGAGGGGGCAGCAGGCAGTGTGTGAGGGGGGAGCGGACGGTGGGTGAGGGGGGACCGGCTGAGGGCGAAACGGGCTGCGTGTGAGGGGGAGACGAGTTATGAATGAGGCGGAAGGAGGATGGCGGTGAGGGGAAACAGGAGAGGGTGAAGAAGGATGTGGGTGATTGGGAAGTGAGTAAGGGGGAAAGTGGTAGGGGGAAGCGGGCGGCGGGTGAGGGGGAAGCGGACGGCGGGTGAGGGGGAAGCGGGCGGCGGGTGGGGGGGAAGCGGGCGGCGGGTGGGGGGGAAGCGGGCGGCGGGTGAGGGGGAAGCGGGCAGCGGGTGAGGGGGAAGCGGGCGGCGGGTGAGGGGGAAGCGGGCGGCGGGTGAGGGGGAAGCGGGCGGCGGGTGAGGGGGAAGCAGGCGGCGGGTGAGGGGGAAATGGTCTGTGAGTGAGGGGCGAAATGGTCTTTGAGTGAGGGACGAAGTGGGCTGTGAGTGAGGGGCGAAGTGGGCTGTGAGTGAGGGGCGAAGTGGGCTGTGAGTGAGGAGGAAACGGGTGATGGGAAAGTGGGCTGTGGGTAAGGGTGAAACGGGCAATGGGTGAGGGGGAAGGGGGCTGGTTGTGAGGGGGAAGCAGCTGAGGGGGAGCAGGCGGTGGATGAGGGGAAGCAGAAGGTGGGTGAGGGGGGAGCGGGTAGTGGGTGAGGGGGAAGCGGGTGAGGGGAAAGTGGGCTGTGGGTGAGGGGGAAATGGGCTGAGTGAGTGGAGCGTGGGCTGTGAGGGGGAAATGGGCTGAATGAGGGGGGAAGTGGGCTGTGGGTGAGGAGGAAACGGGTGAGAGGGAAGTGGCCTGTGGGTGAGGGGGGAGATGGCTTCGGGTGAGGGGCAATGGGCTGTGGGTGAGCGAAGAGGGCCCTGTGAATGAGGGAGGAGGGGCTGTGGGTGAGGGGGAAGCAGCTGAGGGGGAGCGGGCAGTGGATGAGGGAAGAGGACGGTTGGTGAGGGGGAGCGGAAGGTGGGTGAGGGGCAGCGAGCCGTGGGTGGACGGGAAGCAAATGTGGGGGAAGTTAATGGGGGGAAGCGAGTTGTAGGTGAGGGGGAAGCGGGTGAGGGGGAAGCGGGCAGTAGCTGAGGGTGAAGCGGGCTGTGGGTGAGGGCGAGTGGATGAGGTGGGAGCGTGAAGTAGGAGAGGGCAAAGTGGACTGTGACTGAGGAGAAAGTGGACTGTGAGTGAGGGGGGTGCTGGCTTCAGGTGAGGGGGAGTGGGTGAGGGGCAATGGGCTGTGAGTGAGGGAGGAGGGGGCTCTGGGTGAGGAGCAAGCGGGCTCTGGGTAAGGAGGAAGTGGGTCGTCGGTGGGGGGTAAGCAAGTGAGGGGTGAGCGGAAGGTAGGTGAGGGCGAAATGGGCTTTGGGTGAGGGGAGAGCAAGTGAGGGTGATACAGGCAGTGGGTGAGGGGGAAGAGGGCAGTGGGTGAGGGGGAAGGGGCTGTGGGTGAGGGGGAAGGGGCTGTGGGTGAGGAGGAAGCAGCTGAGGGGGAGTGTGTGGTGGATGAAGGGAAGAGGACAGTTGGTGAGGGGGAGCGGAAGGTGGATGAGGGGGAGCGGGAGGTGGGTGGGCGGGAAACAAATGTGGGGGACGTTAATGGGGGGAAGCGAGCTGTGGGTGAGGGGGAAGGGGTGAGGGGAAGAGGGCATTGGGTGAGGGCGCAGTGTGTGGGGGGAGCGGGCAGATGCTGAGGGGGTATCAGGTAGGTGGGAGCACGCCGTGGGTAAGAGAGAAGCAGTTGAGGAGGATGTGGGCGGCGGGTGAGGGGGAAGCAAATGTGGGGGAAGTTAATGGGGGGAAGTGAGCTGTGATTGAGGGGGAAGTGGGAGAGGGGAAAGTGGGCTAGAGTGAGGGGAAAGTGGGCTGTGAGTGAGGGGAAAGTGGGCTGGGGTGAGGGGAAAGTGGGCTGGGGTGAGGGGGAAATGGGCAGTGGGTGAGGGGGAACCCGGCAGTGGGTGAGGGGGAACCCAGCAGTGGGTGAGGGGGAACCCGGCAGTGGGTGAGGGGGAAGGGAGCAGTGGGTGAGGGAGCAGCGGGCAGTGGGTGAGGGGGATGCGGGCTGTGAGTGAGGGGAAAGTGGGCTGGGGTGAGGGGAAAGTGGGCTGGGGTGAGGGGAAAGTGGGCTGTGAGTGAGGGGAAAGTGGGCTGGGGTGAGGAGAAAGTGGGCTGGGGTGAGGGGAAAGTGGGCTGGGGTGAGGGAGGTGGGGGCTGTGAGTGAGGGGTAGTGACCTGTGCGTGGGGGCAAAGCGGGCTCTGGGTAAGGGGGAAGTGGGTCATCAGTGGGGTGTAAGCGAGTGAGGGGTGAGCGGAAGGTAGGTGAGGGCGAAATGGGCTTTGGGTGAGGGGGAGAGCGGGTGAGGCTGATATGGGCAGTGGGTGAGGGGGAAGGGGACTGTGGGTGAGGGGGAAGCAGCTGAAGGGGAGCCGGCGGTGGATGAGGGGGAACGGATGATGGGTGGGGGGATGTGGGAGGTGGGTGAGGATGAGTAGAAGGTGGGTGAGTGGGAAGTGGGCTGTCGGTGAGCGGGAAGGAAGTGTGGGGGAACTGGACGGGGGGAATCAAGCTGTGGGTGAGGGGGAAGTGGGTGAGGGGGAAGTGGATGGTGGGTGGGGGGAAGCAGGCAGTGGGCGGGGAAAGCGGGTAGTGGGTGGGAAAGCGGGCAGTGGGCGGGGAAAGCGGGCAGTGGGTGGGGAAAGCGGGCAGTGGGTGGGGGGAAGCAGGTTGTGGGAGAGTGGGAAGGGGCTGAAGGAGAAGCGGGCAGTGGGTGGGGAGAAGCGGGCAGTGGGTGGGGGAAGCGGGCAGTGGGTGGGGGGAAGCGGGCAGTGGGTGGGGAAAGCGGGCAGTGGGTGGGGAAAGCGGGCAGCGGGTGGGGGAAGCGGGCAGTGGGTGGGGGAAGCGGGCAGTGGGTGGGGAAAGCGGGCAGTGGGTGGGGGAAGCGGGCAGTGGGTGGGGGAAGCGGGCAGTGGGCGGGGAAAGTGGGCAGTGGGTGGGGGGAAGCGGGCAGTGGGTGGGGGGAAGCAGGCAGTTGGTGAGGGGGAAGCGGCTGAGTGGGAAGCAGGCAGTGGTTGGGGGGAAGTGGATGAGGTGAAAGTGGGCTCTGGGTGAGGGGGAAGTGGGCTGTGAGTGAGGAGGAAGTGGGCAGTGGGTGAGGGTGGAAGTGGGCTGTGGGTGAGGGTGGAAGTGGGCAGTGGGTGAGGGGGAAGTGGGCTGTGAGTGAGGAGGAAGTGGGCAGTGGGTGAGGGTGGAAGTGGGCTGTGGGTGAGGGTGGAAGTGGGCAGTGGGTGAGGGGGAAGTGGGCTGTGGGTGAGAGGGAAGTGGGCAGTGGGTGAGGGGGAAGTGGGCAGTGGGTGAGGGGGAAGTGGGCTGTGGGTGAGGGGGAAGTGGGCAGTGGGTGAGGGGGAAGTGGGCAGTGGGTGAGGGGGAAGTGGGCTGTGAGTGAGGAGGAAGTGGGCTGTGAGTGAGGGGGAAGTGGGCAGTGGGTGAGGGGGAAGTGAGCAGTGGGTGAGGGGGAAGTGGGCTGTGAGTGAGGGGGAAGTGGGCTGTGGGTGAGGGGGAAGTGGGCAGTGGGTGAGGGGGAAGTGGGCTGTGAGTGAGGGGGAAGTGAGCTGTGAGTGAGGGGGAAGTGGGCAGTGGGTGAGGGTGGAAGTGGGCAGTGGGTGAGGGGGAAGTGGGCAGTGGGTGAGGGGGAAGTGGGCAGTGGGTGAGGGGGAAGTGGGCAGTGGGTGAGGGGGAAATGGGCAGTGGGTGAGGGGGAAATGGGCTCTGGGTGAGGGGGAAATGGGCTCTGGGTGAGGGGGAAGTGGGCTCTGGGTGAGGGGGAAGTGGGCGGTGGGAGCAGGCTGTGGGTGAGGGGGGATTGGATGGGGGGGGAAGTGGGCTGTGGGTGAGCTGCCGATGGGAGAGGGGGGATCGGGTGAGGTGAGGAGCGAGCTGTGGGTGAGGGGGACGCGGGTGAAGGGGGACGGTAGGTGACGTGTAAGCGGGTGAAGGGGTAGCTGGCTGCAGGTGAGGAGGAGCGGGTGAGGACGAAGTGGGCACTGGGTGGAGGGGGAAGTGGGTGAGGGGGGAGTGGGCTGTGGTTGGGGTGTAAGTGGAGAGTGGGTGAGGGTGAAGCGAGTGTGGGGGAAAGGGGCTGTGGGTGAGGAGGAAATGGGGAAGGGGGAAGCCGGCTGTGGGTGAGCGGCTGGTAGGTGAGGGGGCGCGGGTGAGGGGGAAGAGGGTGGTGGGTGAGGGGGAAGCGGGCGGCTGGTGAGGGGAAGCGGGCGGCGAGTGAGGGGGAAGCAGGCGGCGGGTGAGGGGGAAGCGGTCGGCGGGTGAGGGGGAAGCGGGCGGCAGGTGAGGGGGAAGCGGGCGGCGGGTGAGGGGGAAGCGGGCGGCGGGTGAGGGGGAAGGGGCTGAGGGGGGAGCGGGCAGTAGGTGAGGAGGGAGCAGGAAGAGGGTGAAGCAGGCTGTGGGTGAGGGGGAAGGGATCTGTGGGGAAGGGGGAAGTGGGCGATGGGTGAGGGAGGAAACAGGCGATGGGTGAGGGGGAACCGGGTGAGGGCAAAGTGGACTGTGGGTGATGGGTAAGCGGGTGAAGGGATAGGGAGCAGTGGAAGAGGGGGAAGCAGGACGGGGGATGGGTGGTGCGTGAGGGAGAATCAGCCTGTGGGTGATTGGGATGCGGGTGAGAGGGAGCAGGCGTTGGGAGAGGGGGCTGTGGGTGAGGTGGGCGTGGGTGAGAGGGAATTGGGTGAGGAGGGAGCGGGCTTTGGGTTAGAGGGAAGGGAGCTGCGGATGGGGGGGTGTGGACTGTGGGTGAGGGGGAAGCGGGCAGTGGGTGAGGGGGAAGCGGGCAGTGGGTGAGAGGGAAGCGGGCAGGGGGTGAGAGGGAAGCAGGCAGTGGGTGAGAGGGAAGAGAGCTGTGGGTGAGAAGGAAGCGGGCAGTGTGTGAGGGGGAAGCGGGCAGTGGGTGAGGGGGAAGCGGGCAGTGGGTGAGAGGGAAGGGAGCTGTGGGTGAGAGGGAAGCGGGCAGTGGGTGAGGGGGAAGCGGGCTGTGGGTGAGAGGGAAGGGAGCTGTGGGTGAGGGGGAAGTGGGCAGTGGGTGAGAGGGAAGCGGGCAGTGGGTGAGGGGGAAGCGGGCAGTGGGTGAGGGGGAAGCGGGCAGTGGGTGAAGGGGGAAGTGGGCAGTGGGTGAGGGGGAAGTGGGCTGTGAGTGAGGGGGAAGTGGGCTGTGAGTGAGGGGGAAGTGGGCAGTGGGTGAGGGTGGAAGTGGGCAGTGGGTGAGGGGGAAGTGGGCAGTGGGTGAGGGGGAAGTGGGCAGTGGGTGAGGGGGAAGTGGGCAGTGGGTGAGGGGGAAATGGGCAGTGGGTGAGGGGGAAATGGGCTCTGGGTGAGGGGGAAGTGGGCGGTGGGAGCAGGCTGTGGGTGAGGGGGGATTGGATGGGGGGGGAAGTGGGCTGTGGGTGAGCTGCCGATGGGAGAGGGGGGATCGGGTGAGGTGAGGAGCGAGCTGTGAGTGAGGGGGACGCGGGTGAAGGGGGACGGTAGGTGACGTGTAAGCGGGTGAAGGGGTAGCTGGCTGCAGGTGAGGAGGAGCGGGTGAGGACGAAGTGGGCACTGGGTGGAGGGGGAAGTGGGTGAGGGGGGAGTGGGCTGTGGTTGGGGTGTAAGTGGAGAGTGGGTGAGGGTGAAGCGAGTGTGGGGGAAAGGGGCTGTGGGTGAGGAGGAAATGGGTAAGGGGGAAGCCGGCTGTGGGTGAGCGGCTGGTAGGTGAGGGGGCACGGGTGAGGGGGAAGAGGGTGGTGGGTGAGGGGGAAGCGGGCGGCAGGTGAGGGGGAAGCAGGCGGCGAGTGAGGGGGAAGCAGGCGGCGGGTGAGGGGGAAGCGGTCGGCGGGTGAGGGGGAAGCAGTCGGCGAGTGAGGGGGAAGTGGGCGGCGGGTGAGGGGGAAGGGGCTGAGGGGGGAGCGGGCAGTAGGTGAGGAGGGAGCAGGAAGAGGGTGAAGCAGGCTGTGGGTGAGGGGGAAGGGATCTGTGGGGAAGGGGGAAGTGGGCGATGGGTGAGGGGGGAAACAGGCGATGGGTGAGGGGGAACCGGGTGAGGGCAAAGTGGACTGGGTGATGGGTAAGCGGGTGAAGGGATAGGGGGCGGTGGAAGAGGGGGAAGCAGGACGGGGGATGGGTGGTGCGTGAGGGAGAATCAGCCTGTGGGTGATTGGGATGCGGGTGAGAGGGAGCAGGCGTTGGGAGAGGGGGCTGTGGGTGAGGTGGGCGTGGGTGAGAGGGAATTGGGTGAGGAGGGAGCGGGCTTTGGGTTAGAGGGAAGGGAGCTGCGGATGGGGGGGTGTGGACTGTGGGTGAGGGGGAAGCGGGCAGTGGGTGAGGGGGAAGCGGGCAGTGGGTGAGAGGGAAGCGGGCAGTGGGTGAGAGGGAAGCAGGCAGAGGGTGAGAGGGAAGGGAGCTGTGGGTGAGAGGGAAGCGGGCAGTGGGTGAGAGGGAAGCGGGCAGTGGGTGAGGGGGAAATGGGCAGTGGGTGAGGGGGAAATGGGCTCTGGGTGAGGGGGAAGTGGGCGGTGGGAGCAGGCTGTGGGTGAGGGGGGATTGGATGGGGGGGGAAGTGGGCTGTGGGTGAGCTGCCGATGGGAGAGGGGGGATCGGGTGAGGTGAGGAGCGAGCTGTGAGTGAGGGGGACGCGGGTGAAGGGGGACGGTAGGTGACGTGTAAGCGGGTGAAGGGGTAGCTGGCTGCAGGTGAGGAGGAGCGGGTGAGGACGAAGTGGGCACTGGGTGGAGGGGGAAGTGGGTGAGGGGGGAGTGGGCTGTGGTTGGGGTGTAAGTGGAGAGTGGGTGAGGGTGAAGCGAGTGTGGGGGAAAGGGGCTGTGGGTGAGGAGGAAATGGGTAAGGGGGAAGCCGGCTGTGGGTGAGCGGCTGGTAGGTGAGGGGGCACGGGTGAGGGGGAAGAGGGTGGTGGGTGAGGGGGAAGCGGGCGGCAGGTGAGGGGGAAGCAGGCGGCGAGTGAGGGGGAAGCAGGCGGCGGGTGAGGGGGAAGCGGTCGGCGGGTGAGGGGGAAGCAGTCAGCGAGTGAGGGGGAAGCGGGCGGCGGGTGAGGGGGAAGGGGCTGAGGGGGGAGCGGGCAGTAGGTGAGGAGGGAGCAGGAAGAGGGTAAAGCAGGCTGTGCGTGAGGGGGAAGGGATCTGTGGGGAAGGGGGAAGTGGGCGATGGGTGAGGGGGGAAACAGGCGATGGGTGAGGGGGAACCGGGTGAGGGCAAAGTGGACTGGGTGATGGGTAAGCGGGTGAAGGGATAGGGGGCGGTGGAAGAGGGGGAAGCAGGACGGGGGATGGGTGGTGCGTGAGGGAGAATCAGCCTGTGGGTGATTGGGATGCGGGTGAGAGGGAGCAGGCGTTGGGAGAGGGGGCTGTGGGTGAGGTGGGCGTGGGTGAGAGGGAATTGGGTGAGGAGGGAGCGGGCTTTGGGTTAGAGGGAAGGGAGCTGCGGATGGGGGGGTGTGGACTGTGGGTGAGGGGGAAGCGGGCAGTGGGTGAGAGGGAAGCAGGCAGAGGGTGAGAGGGAAGGGAGCTGTGGGTGAGAGGGAAGCGGGCAGTGGGTGAGAGGGAAGCGGGCAGGGGGTGAGAGGGAAGCAGGCAGTGGGTGAGAGGGAAGGGAGCTGTGGGTGAGAAGGAAGCGGGCAGTGTGTGAGGGGGAAGCGGGCAGTGGGTGAGGGGGAAGCGGGCAGTGGGTGAGAGGGAAGCGTGCAGTGGGTGAGAGGGAAGCGGGCAGTGGGTGAGAGGGAAGCGGGCTGTGGGTGAGGGGGAAGGGAGCTGTGGGTGAGGGGGAAGTGGGCAGTGGGTGAGGGGGAAGCGGGCAGTGGGTGAGGGGGAAGCGGGCAGTGGGTGAGGGGGAAGCGGGCAGTGGGTGAGGGGGAAGCGGGCAGTGGGTGAGCGGGAAGCGGGCAGTGGGTGAGAGGGAAGGGAGCAGTGGGTGAGAGGGAGGCGGGCAGTGGGTGAGAGGGAAGCAGGCAGTAGGTGAGAGGGAAGGGAGCAGTGGGTGAGAGGGAAGCGGGCAGTGGGTGGGGGGAAGCGGGCAGTGGGTGGGGAAGCGGGTAGTGGGTGGGGGAAGCGGGCAGTGGATGAGGGAGAAGCAGGCAGTTGGTGAGGGGGAAGCGGCTGAGTGGGAAGCAGGCAGTGGTTGGGGGGAAGTGGATGAGGTGGAAGTGGGCTCTGGGTGAGGGGGAAGTGGGCTGTGGGTGAGGGGGAAGTGGGCTCTGGGTGAGGGTGGAAGTGGGCTCTGGGTGAGGGGGAAGTGGGCTGTGGGTGAGGGTGGAAGTGGGCCGTGGGTGAGGGGGAGGTGGGCTGTGAGTGAGGAGGAAGTGGGCAGTGGGTGAGGGTGGAAGTGGGCTGTGGGTGAGGGTGGAAGTGGGCAGTGGGTGAGGGGTAAGTGGGCTGTGAGTGAGAGGGAAGTGGGCAGTGGGTGAGGGGGAAGTGGGCAGTAGGTGAGGGGGAAGTGGGCAGTGGGTGAGGGGGAAGTGGGCAGTGGGTGAGGGGGAAGTGGGCAGTAGGTGAGGGTGGAAGTGGGCTCTGGGTGTGGGGGAAGTGGGCAGTGGGTGAGGGTGGAAGTGGGCTGTGGGTGAGGGTGGAAGTGGGCAGTGGGTGAGGGGGAACTGGGCAGTGGGTGAGGGGGAAGTGAGCAGTGGGTGAGGGGGAAGTGGGCAGTGGGTGAGGGGGAAGTGGGCTCTGGGTGAGGGGGAAGTGGGCTCTGGGTGAGGGGCAAGTGGGCAGTGGGTGAGGGTGGAAGTGGGCAGTGGGTGAGGGGGAACTGGGCAGTGGGTGAGGGGGAAGTGGGCTGTGAGTGAGGGTGAAGTGGGCTGTGGGTGAGGGGGAAGTGGGCAGTGGGTGAGGGGGAAGTGGGCTGTGAGTGAGGGGGAAGTGGGCTGTGAGTGAGGGGGAAGTGGGCAGTGAGTGAGGGGGAAGTGGGCAGTGGGTGAGGGGGAAGTGGGCTCTGGGTGAGGGGGAAGTGGGCTCTGGGTGAGGGGGAAGTGGGCTCTGGGTGAGGGGGAAGTGGGCGGTGGGAGCAGGCTGTGGGTGAGGGGGGATTGGATGGGGGGGGAAGTGGGCTGTGGGTGAGCTGCCGATGGGAGAGCGGGCATCGGGTGAGGTGAGGAGCGAGCTGTGGGTGAGGGGGACGCGGGTGAAGGGGGACGGTAGGTGACGTGTAAGCGGGTGAAGGGGTAGCTGGCTGCAGGTGAGGAGGAGCGGGTGAGGACGAAGTGGGCACTGTGTGGAGGGGGAAGTGGGTGAGGGGGGAGTGGGCTGTGGTTGGGGTGTAAGTGGAGAGTGGGTGAGGGTGAAGCGAGTGTGGGGGAAAGGGGCTGTGGGTGAGGAGGAAATGGGTAAGGGGGAAGCCGGCTGTGGGTGAGCGGCTGGTAGGTGAGGGGGCGCGGGTGAGGGGGAAGAGGGTGGTGGGTGAGGGGGAAGCGGGCGGCAGGTGAGGGGGAAGCGGGCGGCGAGAGAGGGGGAAGCAGGCGGCGGGTGAGGGGGAAGCTGTCGGCGGGTGAGGGGGAAGCGGGCGGCGGGTGAGGGGGAAGCGGGCGGCGGGTGAGGGGGAAGCGGGCGGCGGGTGAGGGGGAAGGGGCTGAGGGGGGAGCGGGCAGTAGGTGAGGAGGGAGCAGGAAGAGGGTGAAGCAGGCTGTGGGTGAGGGGGAAGGGATCTGTGGGGAAGGGGGAAGTGGGCGATGGGTGAGGGAGGAAACAGGCGATGGGTGAGGGGGAACCGGGTGAGGGCAAAGTGGACTGTGGGTGATGGGTAAGTGGGTGAAGGGATAGGGGGCGGTGGAAGAGGGGGAAGCAGGACGGGGGATGGGTGGTGCGTGAGGGAGAATCAGCCTGTGGGTGATTGGGATGCGGGTGAGAGGGAGCAGGCGTTGGGAGAGGGGGCTGTGGGTGAGGTGGGCGTGGGTGAGAGGGAATTGGGTGAGGAGGGAGCGGGCTTTGGGTTAGAGGGAAGGGAGCTGCGGATGGGGGGGTGTGGACTGTGGGTGAGGGGGAAGCGGGCAGTGGGTGAGGGGGAAGCGGGCAGTGGGTGAGAGGGAAGCGGGCAGGGGGTGAGAGGGAAGCAGGCAGTGGGTGAGAGGGAAGAGAGCTGTGGGTGAGAAGGAAGCGGGCAGTGTGTGAGGGGGAAGCGGGCAGTGGGTGAGGGGGAAGCGGGCAGTGGGTGAGAGGGAAGGGAGCTGTGGGTGAGAGGGAAGCGGGCAGTGGGTGAGAGGGAAGCGGGCAGTGGGTGAGGGGGAAGCGGGCTGTGGGTGAGAGTGAAGGGAGCTGTGGGTGAGGGGGAAGTGGGCAGTGGGTGAGAGGGAAGCGGGCAGTGGGTGAGGGGGAAGCGGGCAGTGGGTGAGGGGGAAGCGGGCAGTGGGTGAAGGGGGAAGCAGGCAGTGGGTGAGTGGGAAGCGGGCAGTGGGTGAGAGGGAAGGGAGCAGTGGGTGAGAGGGAGGCGGGCAGTGGGTGAGAGGGAAGCAGGCAGTAGGTGAGAGGGAAGGGAGCAGTGGGTGAGGGAAGCGGGCAGTGGGTGAGAGGGAAGGGAGCTGTGGGTGAGAGGGAAGCGGGCAGTGGGTGAGAGGGAAGCGGGCAGTGGGTGAGAGGGAAGCGGGCAGTGGGTGAGAGGGAAGCGGGCAGTGGGTGAGGGGGAAGCGGGCAGTGGGTGAGGGGGAAGGGTTCTGTGGGTGAGAGGGAAGCGGGCTGTGGGTGAGAGGGAAGCGGGCAGTGGGTGAGAGGGAAGCGGGCAGTGGGTGAGGGGGAAGCGGGCAGTGGGTGAGGGGGAAGGGTGCTGTGGGTGAGAGGGAAGCGGGCAGTGGGTGAGGGGGAAGCGAGCAGTGGGTGAGAGGGAAGCGGGCAGTGGGTGAGGGGGAAGCGAGCAGTGGGTGAGGGGGGTAGCGGGCAGTGGGTGAGGGGGAAATGGGCAGTGGGTGAGGCGGAACCCGGCAGTGGGTGAGGGGGAACCCACCAGTGGGTGAGGGGGAACCCGGCAGTGGGTGAGGGGGAAGGGAGCAGTGGGTGAGGGAGCAGCGGGCAGTGGGTGAGGGGGATGCGGGCAGTGGGTGAGGGGAAAGTGGGCTGTGAGTGAGGGGAAAGTGGGCTGGTGTGAGGGGAAAGTGGGCTGGGGTGAAGGGAAAGTGGGCTGGGGTGAGGGGAAAGTGGGCTGGGGTGAGGGGAAAGTGGGCTGGGGTGAGGGGAAAGTGGGCTGTGAGTGAGGGGAAAGTGGGCTGGGGTGAGGGGAAAGTGGGCTGTGGGTGAGGGGAAAGTGGGCTGGGGTGAGGGGAAAGTGGGCTGTTAGTGAGGGGAAAGTGGGCTGGGGTGAGGGGAAAGTGGGCTGGGGTGAGGGAGGTGGGGGCTGTGAGTGAGGGGTAGTGACCTGTGCATGGGGGCAAAGCGGGCTCTGGGTAAGGGGGAAGTGGGTCATCAGTGGGGTGTAAGCGAGTGAGGGGTGAGCGGAAGGTAGGTGAGGGCGAAATGGGCTTTGGGTGAGGGGAGAGCGGGTGAGGCTGATATGGGCAGTGGGTGAGGGGGAAGGGGACTGTGGGTGAGGGGGAAGCAGCTGAGGGGGAGCCGGCGGTGGATGAGGGGGAACGGATGATGGGTGGGGGGATGTGGGAGGTGGGTGAGGATGAGTAGAAGGTGGGTGAGTGGGAAGTGGGCTGTCGGTGAGCGGGAAGGAAGTGTGGGGGAACTGGACGGGGGGAAGCAAGCTGTGGGTGAGGGGGAAGTGGGTGAGGGGGAAGTGGATGGTGGGTGGGGGGAAGCAGGCAGTGGGCGGGGAAAGCGGGCAGTGGGTGGGAAAGCGGGCAGTGGGCGGGGAAAGCGGGCAGTGGGTGGGGAAAGCGGGCAGTGGGTGGGGAAAGCGGGCAGTGGGTGGGGAAAGCAGGCAGTGGGTGGGGGGAAGCAGGTTGTGGGAGAGTGGGAAGGGGCTGAAGGAGAAGCGGGCAGTGGGTGGGGAGAAGCGGGCAGTGGGTGGGGGGAAGCGGGCAGTGGGTGGGGAAGCGGGTAGTGGGTGGGGAAAGTGGGCAGTGGATGAGGGTGGAAGTGGGCTGTGGATGAGGGTGGAAGTGGGTGAGGGGGAAGTGGGCTGTGGGTGAGGGGGAAGTGGGCTGTGGGTGAGGGTGGAAGTGGGTGAGGGGGAAGTGGGCAGTAGGTGAGGGGGAAGTGGGCAGTGGGTGAGGGGGAAGTGGGCTGTGAGTGAGGAGGAAGTGGGCTGTGAGTGAGGGGGAAGTGGGCAGTGGGTGAGGGGGAAGTGGGCAGTGGGTGAGAGGGAAGGGAGCTGTGGGTGAGAGGGAAGCGTGCACTGGGTGAGAGGGAAGCGGGCTGTGGGTGAGAGGGAAGGGAGCTGTGGGTGAGGGGGAAGTGGGCAGTGGGTGAGAGGGAAGCGGGCAGTGGGTGAGGGGGAAGCGGGCAGTGGGTGAGGGGGAAGCGGGCAGTGGGTGAAGGGGGAAGCAGGCAGTGGGTGAGCGGGAAGAGGGCAGTGGGTGAGAGGGAAGGGAGCTGTGGGTGAGAGGGAGGCGGGCAGTGGGTGAGAGGGAAGCAGGCAGTAGGTGAGAGGGAAGGGAGCAGTGGGTGAGAGGGAAGCGGGCAGTGGGTGAGAGGGAAGCGGGCAGTGGGTGAGGGAAGCGGGCAGTGGGTGAGAGGGAAGGGAGCTGTGGGTGAGAGGGAAGCGGGCAGTGGGTGAGAGGGAAGCGGGCAGTGGGTGAGAGGGAAGCGGGCAGTGGGTGAGAGGGAAGCGGGCAGTGGGTGAGGGGGAAGCGGGCAGTGGGTGAGGGGGAAGGGTTCTGTGGGTGAGAGGGAAGCGGGCTGTGGGTGAGAGGGAAGCGGGCAGTGGGTGAGAGGGAAGCGGGCAGTGGGTGAGGGGGAAGCGGGCAGTGGGTGAGGGGGAAGGGTGCTGTGGGTGAGAGGGAAGCGGGCAGTGGGTGAGGGGGAAGCGAGCAGTGGGTGAGAGGGAAGCGGGCAGTGGGTGAGGGGGAAGCGAGCAGTGGGTGAGGGGGAAGCGGGCAGTGGGTGAGGGGGAAATGGGCAGTGGGTGAGGGGGAACCCCGCAGTGGGTGAGGGGGAACCCAGCAGTGGGTGAGGGGGAACCCAGCAGTGGGTGAGGGGGAACCCGGCAGTGGGTGAGGGGGAAGGGAGCAGTGGGTGAGGGAGCAGCGGGCAGTGGGTGAGGGGGATGCGGGCAGTGGGTGAGGGGGAAGCGGGCAGTGGGTGAGGGGGAAGGGAGCTGTGGATGAGGGGGAAGCGGGCAGTGGGTGAGGGGGATGCGGGCAGTGGGTGAGGGGGAAGCGGGCAGTGGGTGAGGGGGAAGCGGGCAGTGGGTGAGGGGGAAGCGGGCAGTGGGTGAGGGTGGAAGTGGGCTGTGGGCGAGGGTGGAAGTGGGCAGTGGGTGAGGGGGAACTGGGCAGTGGGTGAGGGGGAAGTGAGCAGTGGGTGAGGGGGAAGTGGGCTGTGAGTGAGGGGGAAGTGGGCTCTGGCTGAGGGGGAAGTGGGCTGTGGTTGAGGATGGAAGTGGGCAGTGGGTGAGGGGGAAGTGGGCTGTGAGTGTGGAGGAAGTGGGCAGTGGGTGAGGGTGGAAGTGGGCTGTGGGTGAGGGTGGAAGTGGGCAGTGGGTGAGGGGGAAGTGGGCTGTGGGTGAGGGGGAAGTGGGCAGTGGGTGAGGGGGAAGTGGGCTGTGGGTGTGGGGGAAGTGGGCTGTGGGTGAGGGGGAAGTGGGCAGTGGATGAGGGGGAAGTGGGCAGTAGGTGAGGGGGAAGTGGGCAGTGGGTGAGGGGGAAGTGGGCAGTGGATGAGGGTGGAAGTGGGCTCTGGGTGTGGCGGAAGTTGGCAGTGGGTGAGGGTGGAAGTGGGCTGTGGGTGAGGGTGGAAGTGGGCAGTGGGTGAGGGGGAACTGGGCAGTGGGTGAGGGGGAAGTGAGCAGTGGGTGAGGGGGAAGTGGGCTGTGAGTGAGGGGGAAGTGGGCTCTGGGTGAGGGGGAAGTGGGCTGTGGGTGAGGGTGGAAGTGGGCAGTGGGTGAGGGGGAAGTGGGCTGTGAGTGAGGAGGAAGTGGGCAGTGGGTGAGGGTGGAAGTGGGCTGTGGGTGAGGGTGGAAGTGGGCAGTGGGTGAGGGGGAAGTGGGCAGTGGGTGAGGGGGAAGTGGGCTGTGGGTGAGGGGGAAGTGGGCTGTGGGTGAGGGGGAAGTGGGCAGTGGATGAGGGGGAAGTGGGCAGTAGGTGAGGGGGAAGTGGGCAGTGGGTGAGGGGGAAGTGGGCAGTGGGTGAGGGTGGAAGTGGGCTGTGGGTGAGGGTGGAAGTGGGCAGTGGGTGAGGGGGAACTGGGCAGTGGGTGAGGGGGAAGTGGGCTGTGAGTGAGGGGGAAGTGGGCTGTGGGTGAGGGGGAAGTGGGCTGTGGGTGAGAGGGAAGTGGGCTGTGGGTGAGGGTGGAAGTGGGCTGTGGGTGAGGGTGGAAGTGGGCAGTGGGTGAGGGGGAAGTGGGCAGTGGGTGAGGGGGAACTGGGCAGTGGGTGAGAGGGAAGTGGGCTGTGGGTGAGGGTGGAAGTGGGCTGTGAGTGAGGGGGAAGTGGGCTGTGGGTGAGGGGGAAGAGGGCAGTGGGTGAGGGTGGAAGTGGGCAGTGGGTGAGGGGGAAGTGGGCAGTGTGTGAGGGTGGAAGTGGGCAGTGGATGAGGGGGAAGTGGGCAGTGGGTGAGGGGGAAGTGGGCAGTGGGTGAGGGGGAAGTGGGCAGTGGGTGAGGGGGAAATGGGCTCTGGGTGAGGGGGAAGTGGGCTCTGGGTGAGGGGGAAGTGGGCGGTGGGAGCAGGCTGTGGGTGAGGGGGGATTGGATGGGGAGGGAAGTGGGCTGTGGGTGAGCTGCCGATGGGAGAGGGGGGATCGGGTGAGGTGTGGAGCGAGCTGTGGGTGAGGGGGACGCGGGTGAAGGGGGACGGTGGGTGACGTGTAAGCGGGTGAAGGGGTAGCTGGCTGCAGGTGAGGAGGAGCGGGTGAGGACGAAGTGGGCACTGGGTGGAGGGGGAAGTGGGTGAGGGGGGAGTGGGCTGTGGTTGGGGTGTAAGTGGACACTGGGTGAGGGTGAAGCGAGTGTGGGGGAAAGGGGCTGTGGGTGAGGAGGAAATGGGTAAGGGGGAAGCCGGCTGTGGGTGAGCGGCTGGTAGGTGAGGGGGCACGGGTGAGGGGGAAGAGGGTGGTGGGTGAGGGGGAAGCGGGCGGCAGGTGAGGGGGAAGCAGGCGGCGAGTGAGGGGGAAGCGGGCGGCGGGTGAGGGGGAAGGGGCTGAGGGGGGAGCGGGCAGTAGGTGAGGAGGGAGCAGGACGAGGGGTGAAGCAGGCTGTGGGTGAGGGGGAAGGGATCTGTGGGGAAGGGGGAAGTGGGCGATGGGTGAGGGAGGAAACAGGCGATGGGTGAGGGGGAACCGGGTGAGGGCAAAGTGGACTGGGTGATGGGTAAGCGGGTGAAGGGATAGGGGGCGGTGGAAGAGGGGGAAGCAGGACGGGGGATGGGTGGTGCGTGAGGGAGAATCAGCCTGTGGGTGATTGGGATGCGGGTGAGAGGGAGCAGGCGTTGGGAGAGGGGGCTGTGGGTGAGGTGGGCGTGGGTGAGAGGGAATTGGGTGAGTAGGGAGCGGGCTTTGGGTTAGAGGGAAGGGAGCTGCGGATGGGGGGTGTGGACTGTGTGTGAGGGGGAAGCGGGCAGTGGGTGAGGGGGAAGCGGGCAGTGGGTGAGGGGGAAGCGGGCAGTGGGTGAGGGGGAAGCGGGCAGTGGGTGAGAGGGAAGCGGGCAGTGGGTGAGAGGGAAGCAGGCAGAGGGTGAGAGGGAAGGGAGCTGTGGGTGAGAGGGAAGCGGGCAGTGGGTGAGAGGGAAGGGAGCTATGGGTGAGGGGGAAGCGGGCAGTGGGTGAGAGGGAAGGGAGCTGTGGGTGAGGGGGAAGTGGGCAGTGGGTGAGAGGGAAGCGGGCAGTGGGTGAGAGGGAAGCGGGCAGTGGGTGAGGGGGAAGCGGGCAGTGGGTGAAGGGGGAAGCGGGCTGTGGGTGAGCGGGAAGCGGGCAGTGGGTGAGAGGGAAGGGAGCAGTGGGTGAGAGGGAAGCGGGCAGTGGGTGAGAGGGAGGCGGGCAGTGGGTGAGAGGGAAGCAGGCAGTAGGTGAGAGGGAAGGGAGCAGTGGGTGAGAGGGAAGCGGGCAGTGGGTGAGAGGGAAGCGGGCAGTGGGTGAGAGGGAAGCGGGCAGTGGGTGAGGGAAGCGGGCAGTGGGTGAGAGGGAAGGGAGCTGTGGGTGAGAGGGAAGCGGGCAGTGGGTGAGAGGGAAGCGGGCAGTGGGTGAGAGGGAAGCGGGCAGTGGGTGAGAGGGAAGCAGGCAGTGGGTGAGAGGGAAGCGAGCAGTGGGTGAGGGGGAAGCGGGCAGTGGGTGAGGGGGAACCCGGCAGTGGGTGAGGGGGAACCCAGCAGTGGGTGAGGGGGAACCCGGCAGTGGGTGAGGGGGAAGGGAGCAGTGGGTGAGGGAGCAGCGGGCAGTGGGTGAGGGGGATGCGGGCAGTGGGTGAGGGGGTAGCGGGCAGTGGGTGAGGGGGAAGGGAGCTGTGGATGAGGGGGAAGCGGGCAGTGGGTGAGGGGGAAGCGGGCAGTGGGTGAGGGGGTAGCAGGCAGTGGGTGAGAGGAAAGCGGGCAGTGGGTGAGGGGGAAGGGAGCTGTGGATGAGGGGGAAGCGGGCAGTTGGTGAGGGGGAAGCGGGCAGTGGGTGAGGGGGAAGCGGGCAGTGGGTGAGGGGGAAGCGGGCAGTGGGTGAGGGGGAAGCGGGCAGTGGGTGAGGGTGGAAGTGGGCTGTGGGTGAGGGTGGAAGTGGGCAGTGGGTGAGGGGGAACTGGGCAGTGGGTGAGGGGGAAGTGAGCAGTGGGTGAGGGGGAAGTGGGCTGTGAGTGAGGGGGAAGTGGGCTCTGGGTGAGGGGGAAGTGGGCTGTGGGTGAGGGTGGAAGTGGGCAGTGGGTGAAGGGGAAGTGGGCTGTGAGTGAGGAGGAAGTGGGCAGTGGGTGAGGGTGGAAGTGGGCTGTGGGTGAGGGTGGAAGTGGGCAGTGGGTGAGGGGGAAGTGAGCTGTGGGTGAGGGGGAAGTGGGCAGTGGATGAGGGGGAAGTGGGCAGTAGGTGAGGGTGGAAGTGGGCAGTGGGTGAGGGGGAAGTGGGCAGTGGGTGAGGGGGAAGTGGGCTGTGGGTGAGGGGGAAGTGGGCTGTGGGTGAGGGGGAAGTGGGCAGTGGATGAGGGGGAAGTGGGCAGTAGGTGAGGGGGAAGTGGGCAGTGGGTGAGGGGGAAGTGGGCAGTGGGTGAGGGTGGAAGTGGGCTGTGGGTGAGGGTGGAAGTGGGCAGTGGGTGAGGGGGAACTGGGCAGTGGGTGAGGGGGAAGTGGGCTGTGAGTGAGGGGGAAGTGGGCTGTGGGTGAGGGGGAAGTGGGCTGTGGGTGAGAGGGAAGTGGGCTGTGGGTGAGGGTGGAAGTGGGCTGTGGGTGAGGGTGGAAGTGGGCAGTGGGTGAGGGGGAAGTGGGCAGTGGGTGAGGGGGAACTGGGCAGTGGGTGAGAGGGAAGTGGGCTGTGGGTGAGGGTGGAAGTGGGCTGTGAGTGAGGGGGAAGTGGGCTGTGGGTGAGGGGGAAGAGGGCAGTGGGTGAGGGTGGAAGTGGGCAGTGGGTGAGGGGGAAGTGGGCAGTGTGTGAGGGTGGAAGTGGGCAGTGGATGAGGGGGAAGTGGGCAGTGGGTGAGGGGGAAGTGGGCAGTGGGTGAGGGGGAAGTGGGCAGTGGGTGAGGGGGAAATGGGCTCTGGGTGAGGGGGAAGTGGGCTCTGGGTGAGGGGGAAGTGGGCGGTGGGAGCAGGCTGTGGGTGAGGGGGGATTGGATGGGGAGGGAAGTGGGCTGTGGGTGAGCTGCCGATGGGAGAGGGGGGATCGGGTGAGGTGTGGAGCGAGCTGTGGGTGAGGGGGACGCGGGTGAAGGGGGACGGTGGGTGACGTGTAAGCGGGTGAAGGGGTAGCTGGCTGCAGGTGAGGAGGAGCGGGTGAGGACGAAGTGGGCACTGGGTGGAGGGGGAAGTGGGTGAGGGGGGAGTGGGCTGTGGTTGGGGTGTAAGTGGACAGTGGGTGAGGGTGAAGCGAGTGTGGGGGAAAGGGGCTGTGGGTGAGGAGGAAATGGGTAAGGGGGAAGCCGGCTGTGGGTGAGCGGCTGGTAGGTGAGGGGGCACGGGTGAGGGGGAAGAGGGTGGTGGGTGAGGGGGAAGCGGGCGGCAGGTGAGGGGGAAGCAGGCGGCGAGTGAGGGGGAAGCGGGCGGCGGGTGAGGGGGAAGGGGCTGAGGGGGGAGCGGGCAGTAGGTGAGGAGGGAGCAGGACGAGGGGTGAAGCAGGCTGTGGGTGAGGGGGAAGGGATCTGTGGGGAAGGGGGAAGTGGGCGATGGGTGAGGGAGGAAACAGGCGATGGGTGAGGGGGAACCGGGTGAGGGCAAAGTGGACTGGGTGATGGGTAAGCGGGTGAAGGGATAGGGGGCGGTGGAAGAGGGGGAAGCAGGACGGGGGATGGGTGGTGCGTGAGGGAGAATCAGCCTGTGGGTGATTGGGATGCGGGTGAGAGGGAGCAGGCGTTGGGAGAGGGGGCTGTGGGTGAGGTGGGCGTGGGTGAGAGGGAATTGGGTGAGTAGGGAGCGGGCTTTGGGTTAGAGGGAAGGGAGCTGCGGATGGGGGGTGTGGACTGTGTGTGAGGGGGAAGCGGGCAGTGGGTGAGGGGGAAGCGGGCAGTGGGTGAGGGGGAAGCGGGCAGTGGGTGAGGGGGAAGCGGGCAGTGGGTGAGAGGGAAGCGGGCAGTGGGTGAGAGGGAAGCAGGCAGAGGGTGAGAGGGAAGGGAGCTGTGGGTGAGAGGGAAGCGGGCAGTGGGTGAGAGGGAAGGGAGCTATGGGTGAGGGGGGAAGCGGGCAGTGGGTGAGAGGGAAGGGAGCTGTGGGTGAGGGGGAAGTGGGCAGTGGGTGAGAGGGAAGCGGGCAGTGGGTGAGAGGGAAGCGGGCAGTGGGTGAGGGGGAAGCGGGCAGTGGGTGAAGGGGGAAGCGGGCTGTGGGTGAGCGGGAAGCGGGCAGTGGGTGAGAGGGAAGGGAGCAGTGGGTGAGAGGGAAGCGGGCAGTGGGTGAGAGGGAGGCGGGCAGTGGGTGAGAGGGAAGCAGGCAGTAGGTGAGAGGGAAGGGAGCAGTGGGTGAGAGGGAAGCGGGCAGTGGGTGAGAGGGAAGCGGGCAGTGGGTGAGAGGGAAGCGGGCAGTGGGTGAGGGAAGCGGGCAGTGGGTGAGAGGGAAGGGAGCTGTGGGTGAGAGGGAAGCGGGCAGTGGGTGAGAGGGAAGCGGGCAGTGGGTGAGAGGGAAGCGGGCAGTGGGTGAGAGGGAAGCGGGCAGTGGGTGAGAGGGAAGCGAGCAGTGGGTGAGGGGGAAGCGGGCAGTGGGTGAGGGGGAACCCGGCAGTGGGTGAGGGGGAACCCAGCAGTGGGTGAGGGGGAACCCGGCAGTGGGTGAGGGGGAAGGGAGCAGTGGGTGTGGGAGCAGCGGGCAGTGGGTGAGGGGGATGCGGGCAGTGGGTGAGGGGGGTAGCGGGCAGTGGGTGAGGGGGAAGGGAGCTGTGGATGAGGGGGAAGCGGGCAGTGGGTGAGGGGGAAGCGGGCAGTGGGTGAGGGGGTAGCAGGCAGTGGGTGAGAGGAAAGCGGGCAGTGGGTGAGGGGGAAGGGAGCTGTGGATGAGGGGGAAGCGGGCAGTTGGTGAGGGGGAAGCGGGCAGTGGGTGAGGGGGAAGCGGGCAGTGGGTGAGGGGGAAGCGGGCAGTGGGTGAGGGGGAAGCGGGCAGTGGGTGAGGGTGGAAGTGGGCTGTGGGTGAGGGTGGAAGTGGGCAGTGGGTGAGGGGGAACTGGGCAGTGGGTGAGGGGGAAGTGAGCAGTGGGTGAGGGGGAAGTGGGCTGTGAGTGAGGGGGAAGTGGGCTCTGGGTGAGGGGGAAGTGGGCTGTGGGTGAGGGTGGAAGTGGGCAGTGGGTGAAGGGGAAGTGGGCTGTGAGTGAGGAGGAAGTGGGCAGTGGGTGAGGGTGGAAGTGGGCTGTGGGTGAGGGTGGAAGTGGGCAGTGGGTGAGGGGGAAGTGAGCTGTGGGTGAGGGGGAAGTGGGCAGTGGATGAGGGGGAAGTGGGCAGTAGGTGAGGGTGGAAGTGGGCAGTGGGTGAGGGGGAAGTGGGCAGTGGGTGAGGGTGGAAGTGGGCTCTGGGTGTGGGGGAAGTGGGCAGAGGGTGAGGGTGGAAGTGGGCTGTGGGTGAGGGTGGAAGTGGGCAGTGGGTGAGGGGGAACTGGGCAGTGGGTGAGGGGGAAGTGAGCAGTGGGTGAGGGGGAAGTGGGCTGTGAGTGAGGGGGAAGTGGGCTGTTGGTGAGGGGGAAGTGGGCAGTGGGTGAGGGGGAAGTGGGCTGTGAGTGAGGGGGAAGTGGGCAGTGGGTGAGGGGGAAGTGGGCTGTGAGTGAGGGGGAAGTGGGCTCTGGCTGAGGGGGAAGTGGGCTGTGGGTGAGGGTGGAAGTGGGCAGTGGGTGAGGGGGAAGTGGGCTGTGAGTGAGGAGGAAGTGGGCAGTGGGAGAGGATGGAAGTGGGCTGTGGGTGAGGGTGGAAGTGGGCAGTGGGTGAGGGGGAAGTGGGCTGTGGGTGAGGGGGAAGTGGGCAGTGGGTGAGGGGGAAGTGGGCAGTGGATGAGGGGGAAGTGGGCAGTAGGTGAGGGGGAAGTGGGCAGTGGGTGAGGGGGAAGTGGGCACTGGATGAGGGTGGAAGTGGGCTCTGGGTGTGGCGGAAGTGGGCAGTGGGTGAGGGTGGAAGTGGGCTGTGGGTGAGGGTGGAAGTGGGCAGTGGGTGAGGGGGAACTGGGCAGTGGGTGAGGGGGAAGTGAGCAGTGGGTGAGGGGGAAGTGGGCTGTGAGTGAGGGGGAAGTGGGCTCTGGGTGAGGGGGAAGTGGGCTGTGGGTGAGGGTGGAAGTGGGCAGTGGGTGAGGGGGAAGTGGGCTGTGAGTGAGGAGGAAGTGGGCAGTGGGTGAGGGTGGAAGTGGGCTGTGGGTGAGGGTGGAAGTGGGCAGTGGGTGAGGGGGAAGTGGGCAGTGGGTGAGGGGGAAGTGGGCTGTGGGTGAGGGGGAAGTGGGCTGTGGGTGAGGGGGAAGTGGGCAGTGGATGAGGGGGAAGTGGGCAGTAGGTGAGGGGGAAGTGGGCAGTGGGTGAGGGGGAAGTGGGCAGTGGGTGAGGGTGGAAGTGGGCTCTGGGTGTGGGGGAAGTGGGCAGTGGGTGAGGGTGGAAGTGGGCTGTAGGTGAGGGTGGAAGTGGGCAGTGGGTGAGGGGGAACTGGGCAGTGGGTGAGGGGGAAGTGGGCTGTGAGTGAGGGGGAAGTGGGCTGTGGGTGAGGGTGGAAGTGGGCTGTGAGTGAGGGGGAAGTGGGCTGTGGGTGAGGGGGAAGAGGGCAGTGGGTG
The DNA here is from genome assembly GCA_026770705.1 of Isurus oxyrinchus. Lineage (NCBI taxonomy): Eukaryota > Metazoa > Chordata > Chondrichthyes > Lamniformes > Lamnidae > Isurus > Isurus oxyrinchus. The sequence goes on along the minus strand of JANJGN010000020.1, from coordinate 69,209,208 downwards.
AGGGTGGAAGTGGGCAGTGGGTGAGGGGGAAGTGGGCAGTGGGTGAGGGTGGAAGTGGGCAGTGGGTGAGGGGGAAGTGGGCAGTGGGTGAGGGGGAAGTGGGCAGTGGGTGAGGGGGAAGTGGGCAGTGGGTGAGGGGGAAGTGGGCAGTGGGTGAGGGGGAAATGGGCTCTGGGTGAGGGGGAAGTGGGCTCTGGGTGAGGGGGAAGTGGGCGGTGGGAGCAGGCTGTGGGTGAGGGGGGATTGGATGGGGAGGGAAGTGGGCTGTGGGTGAGCTGCCGATGGGAGAGGGGGGATCGGGTGAGGTGAGGAGCGGGCTGTGGGTGAGGGGGACGCGGGTGAAGGGGGACGGTGGGTGACGTGTAAGCGGGTGAAGGGGTAGCTGGCTGCAGGTGAGGAGGAGCGGGTGAGGACGAAGTGGGCACTGGGTGGAGGGGGAAGTGGGTGAGGGGGGAGTGGGCTGTGGTTGGGGTGTAAGTGGACAGTGGGTGAGGGTGAAGCGAGTGTGGGGGAAAGGGGCTGTGGGTGAGGAGGAAATGGGTAAGGGGGAAGCCGGCTGTGGGTGAGCGGCTGGTAGGTGAGGGGGCACGGGTGAGGGGGAAGAGGGTGGTGTGTGGGGGTGAAGCGGGCGGCGGGTGAGGGGGAAGCAGGCGGCGAGTGAGGGGGAAGCGGGCGGCGGGTGAGGGGGAAGGGGCTGAGGGGGGAGCGGGCAGTAGGTGAGGAGGGAGCAGGACGAGGGGTGAAGCAGACTGTGGGTGAGGGGGAAGGGATCTGTGGGGAAGGGGGAAGTGGGCGATGGGTGAGGGAGGAAACAGGCGATGGGTGAGGGGGAACCGGGGTGAGGGCAAAGTGGACTGGGTGATGGGTAAGCGGGTGAAGGGATAGGGGGCGGTGGAAGAGGGGGAAGCAGGACGGGGGATGGGTGGTGCGTGAGGGAGAATCAGCCTGTGGGTGATTGGGATGCGGGTGAGAGGGAGCAGGCGTTGGGAGAGGGGGCTGTGGGTGAGGTGGGCGTGGGTGAGAGGGAATTGGGTGAGTAGGGAGCGCGCTTTGGGTTAGAGGGAAGGGAGCTGCGGATGGGGGGTGTGGACTGTGGGTGAGGGGGAAGCGGGCAGTGGGTGAGGGGGAAGCGGGCAGTGGGTGAGGGGGAAGCGGGCAGTGGGTGAGGGGGAAGCGGGCAGTGGGTGAGAGGGAAGCGGGCAGTGGGTGAGAGGGAAGCAGGCAGAGGGTGAGAGGGAAGGGAGCAGTGGGTGAGAGGGAAGCGGGCAGTGGGTGAGAGGGAAGGGAGCTGTGGGTGAGGGGGAAGCGGGCAGTGGGTGAGAGGGAAGGGAGCTGTGGGTGAGGGGGAAGTGGGCAGTGGGTGAGAGGGAAGCGGGCAGTGGGTGAGAGGGAAGCGGGCAGTGGGTGAGGGGGAAGCGGGCAGTGGGTGAAGGGGGAAGCGGGCTGTGGGTGAGCAGGAAGCGGGCAGTGGGTGAGAGGGAAGGGAGCAGTGGGTGAGAGGGATAGCGGGCAGTGGGTGAGAGGAAGGCGGGCAGTGGGTGAGAGGGAAGCAGCAGTAGGTGAGAGGGAAGGGAGCAGTGGGTGAGAGGGAAGCGGGCAGTGGGTGAGAGGGAAGCGGGCAGTGGGTGAGGGAAGCGGGCAGTGGGTGAGGGAAGCGGGCAGTGGGTGAGAGGGAAGGGAGCTGTGGGTGAGAGGGAAGTGGGCAGTGGGTGAGAGGGAAGCGGGCAGTGGGTGAGAGGGAAGCGGGCAGTGGGTGAGAGGGAAGCGAGCAGTGGGTGAGGGGGAAGCGGGCAGTGGGTGAGGGGGAAATGGGCAGTGGGTGAGGGGGAACCCGGCAGTGGGTGAGGGGGAACCCAGCAGTGGGTGAGGGGGAACCCGGCAGTGGGTGAGGGGGAAGGGAGCAGTGGGTGAGGGAGCAGCGGGCAGTGGGTGAGGGGGATGCGGGCAGTGGGTGAGGGGGAAGGGGGCAGTGGGTGAGGGGGAAGGGAGCTGTGGGTGAGAGGGAGGCGGGCAGTGGGTGAGAGGGAAGCAGGCAGTAGGTGAGAGGGAAGGGAGCAGTGGGTGAGAGGGAAGCGGGCAGTGGGTGAGAGGGAAGCGGGCAGTGGGTGAGGGAAGCGGGCAGTGGGTGAGAGGGAAGGGAGCTGTGGGTGAGAGGGAAGCGGGCAGTGGGTGAGAGGGAAGCGGGCAGTGGGTGAGAGGGAAGCGGGCAGTGGGTGAGAGGGAAGCGGGCAGTGGGTGAGGGGGAAGCGGGCAGTGGGTGAGGGGGAAGGGTTCTGTGGGTGAGAGGGAAGCGGGCTGTGGGTGAGAGGGAAGCGGGCAGTGGGTGAGAGGGGAGCGGGCAGTGGGTGAGGGGGAAGCGGGCAGTGGGTGAGGGGGAAGGGTGCTGTGGGTGAGAGGGAAGCGGGCAGTGGGTGAGGGGGAAGCGAGCAGTGGGTGAGAGGGAAGCGGGCAGTGGGTGAGGGGGAAGCGAGCAGTGGGTGAGGGGGAAGTGGGCAGTGGGTGAGGGGGAAATGGGCAGTGGGTGAGGGGGAACCCCGCAGTGGGTGAGGGGGAACCCAGCAGTGGGTGAGGGGGAACCCGGCAGTGGGTGAGGGGGAAGGGAGCAGTGGGTGAGGGAGCAGCGGGCAGTGGGTGAGGGGGATGCGGGCAGTGGGTGAGGGGGAAGCGGGCAGTGGGTGAGGGGGAAGGGAGCTGTGGATGAGGGGGAAGCGGGCAGTGGGTGAGGGGGATGCGGGCAGTGGGTGAGGGGGAAGCGGGCAGTGGGTGAGGGGGAAGCGGGCAGTGGTTGAGGGGGAAGCGGGCAGTGGGTGAGGGTGGAAGTGGGCTGTGGGCGAGGGTGGAAGTGGGCAGTGGGTGAGGGGGAACTGGGCAGTGGGTGAGGGGGAAGTGAGCAGTGGGTGAGGGGGAAGTGGGCTGTGAGTGAGGGGGAAGTGGGCTCTGGCTGAGGGGGAAGTGGGCTGTGGTTGAGGATGGAAGTGGGCAGTGGGTGAGGGGGAAGTGGGCTGTGAGTGTGGAGGAAGTGGGCAGTGGGTGAGGGTGGAAGTGGGCTGTGGGTGAGGGTGGAAGTGGGCAGTGGGTGAGGGGGAAGTGGGCTGTGGGTGAGGGGGAAGTGGGCAGTGGGTAAGGGGGAAGTGGGCTGTGGGTGTGGGGGAAGTGGGCTGTGGGTGAGGGGGAAGTGGGCAGTGGATGAGGGGGAAGTGGGCAGTAGGTGAGGGGGAAGTGGGCAGTGGATGAGGGGGAAGTGGGCAGTGGATGAGGGTGGAAGTGGGCTCTGGGTGTGGCGGAAGTTGGCAGTGGGTGAGGGTGGAAGTGGGCTGTGGGTGAGGGTGGAAGTGGGCAGTGGGTGAGGGGGAACTGGGCAGTGGGTGAGGGGGAAGTGAGCAGTGGGTGAGGGGGAAGTGGGCTGTGAGTGAGGGGGAAGTGGGCTCTGGGTGAGGGGGAAGTGGGCTGTGGGTGAGGGTGGAAGTTGGCAGTGGGTGAGGGGGAAGTGGGCTGTGAGTGAGGAGGAAGTGGGCAGTGGGTGAGGGTGGAAGTGGGCTGTGGGTGAGTGTGGAAGTGGGCAGTGGGTGAGGGGGAAGTGGGCAGTGGGTGAGGGGGAAGTGGGCTGTGGGTGAGGGGGAAGTGGGCTGTGGGTGAGGGGGAAGTGGGCAGTGGATGAGGGGGAAGTGGGCAGTAGGTGAGGGGGAAGTGGGCAGTGGGTGAGGGGGAAGTGGGCAGTGGGTGAGGGTGGAAGTGGGCTGTGGGTGAGGGTGGAAGTGGGCAGTGGGTGAGGGGGAACTGGGCAGTGGGTGAGGGGGAAGTGGGCTGTGAGTGAGGGGGAAGTGGGCTGTGGGTGAGGGGGAAGTGGGCTGTGGGTGAGAGGGAAGTGGGCTGTGGGTGAGGGTGGAAGTGGGCTGTGGGTGAGGGTGGAAGTGGGCAGTGGGTGAGGGGTAAGTGGGCAGTGGGTGAGGGGCACTGGGCAGTGGGTGAGAGGGAAGTGGGCTGTGGGTGAGGGTGGAAGTGGGCTGTGAGTGAGGGGGAAGTGGGCTGTGGGTGAGGGGGAAGAGGGCAGTGGGTGAGGGTGGAAGTGGGCAGTGGGTGAGGGGGAAGTGGGCAGTGTGTGAGGGTGGAAGTGGGCAGTGGATGAGGGGGAAGTGGGCAGTGGGTGAGGGGGAAGTGGGCAGTGGGTGAGGGGGAAGTGGGCAGTGGGTGAGGGGGAAATGGGCTCTGGGTGAGGGGGAAGTGGGCTCTGGGTGAGGGGGAAGTGGGCGGTGGGAGCAGGCTGTGGGTGAGGGGGGATTGGATGGGGAGGGAAGTGGGCTGTGGGTGAGCTGCCGATGGGAGAGGGGGGATCGGGTGAGGTGTGGAGCGAGCTGTGGGTGAGGGGGACGCGGGTGAAGGGGGACGGTGGGTGACGTGTAAGCGGGTGAAGGGGTAGCTGGCTGCAGGTGAGGAGGAGCGGGTGAGGACGAAGTGGGCACTGGGTGGAGGGGGAAGTGGGTGAGGGGGGAGTGGGCTGTGGTTGGGGTGTAAGTGGACAGTGGGTGAGGGTGAAGCGAGTGTGGGGGAAAGGGGCTGTGGGTGAGGAGGAAATGGGTAAGGGGGAAGCCGGCTGTGGGTGAGCGGCTGGTAGGTGAGGGGGCACGGGTGAGGGGGAAGAGGGTGGTGGGTGAGGGGGAAGCGGGCGGCAGGTGAGGGGGAAGCAGGCGGCGAGTGAGGGGGAAGCGGGCGGCGGGTGAGGGGGAAGGGGCTGAGGGGGGAGCGGGCAGTAGGTGAGGAGGGAGCAGGACGAGGGGTGAAGCAGGCTGTGGGTGAGGGGGAAGGGATCTGTGGGGAAGGGGGAAGTGGGCGATGGGTGAGGGAGGAAACAGGCGATGGGTGAGGGGGAACCGGGTGAGGGCAAAGTGGACTGGGTGATGGGTAAGCGGGTGAAGGGATAGGGGGCGGTGGAAGAGGGGGAAGCAGGACGGGGGATGGGTGGTGCGTGAGGGAGAATCAGCCTGTGGGTGATTGGGATGCGGGTGAGAGGGAGCAGGCGTTGGGAGAGGGGGCTGTGGGTGAGGTGGGCGTGGGTGAGAGGGAATTGGGTGAGTAGGGAGCGGGCTTTGGGTTAGAGGGAAGGGAGCTGCGGATGGGGGGTGTGGACTGTGTGTGAGGGTGAAGCGGGCAGTGGGTGAGGGGGAAGCGGGCAGTGGGTGAGGGGGAAGCGGGCAGTGGGTGAGGGGGAAGCGGGCAGTGGGTGAGAGGGAAGCGGGCAGTGGGTGAGAGGGAAGCAGGCAGAGGGTGAGAGGGAAGGGAGCTGTGGGTGAGAGGGAAGCGGGCAGTGGGTGAGAGGGAAGGGAGCTATGGGTGAGGGGGAAGCGGGCAGTGGGTGAGAGGGAAGGGAGCTGTGGGTGAGGGGGAAGTGGGCAGTGGGTGAGAGGGAAGCGGGCAGTGGGTGAGAGGGAAGCGGGCAGTGGGTGAGGGGGAAGCGGGCAGTGGGTGAAGGGGGAAGCGGGCTGTGGGTGATCGGGAAGCGGGCAGTGGGTGAGAGGGAAGGGAGCAGTGGGTGAGAGGGAAGCGGGCAGTGGGTGAGAGGGAGGCGGGCAGTGGGTGAGAGGGAAGCAGGCAGTAGGTGAGAGGGAAGGGAGCAGTGGGTGAGAGGGAAGCGGGCAGTGGGTGAGAGGGAAGCGGGCAGTGGGTGAGAGGGAAGCGGGCAGTGGGTGAGGGAAGCGGGCAGTGGGTGAGAGGGAAGGGAGCTGTGGGTGAGAGGGAAGCGGGCAGTGGGTGAGAGGGAAGCGGGCAGTGGGTGAGAGGGAAGCGGGCAGTGGGTGAGAGGGAAGCGGGCAGTGGGTGAGAGGGAAGCGAGCAGTGGGTGAGGGGGAAGCGGGCAGTGGGTGAGGGGGAACCCGGCAGTGGGTGAGGGGGAACCCAGCAGTGGGTGAGGGGGAACCCGGCAGTGGGTGAGGGGGAAGGGAGCAGTGGGTGAGGGAGCAGCGGGCAGTGGGTGAGGGGGATGCGGGCAGTGGGTGAGGGGGGTAGCGGGCAGTGGGTGAGGGGGAAGGGAGCTGTGGATGAGGGGGAAGCGGGCAGTGGGTGAGGGGGAAGCAGGCAGTGGGTGAGGGGGGTAGCAGGCAGTGGGTGAGAGGAAAGCGGGCAGTGGGTGAGGGGGAAGGGAGCTGTGGATGAGGGGGAAGCGGGCAGTTGGTGAGGGGGAAGCGGGCAGTGGGTGGGGGGAAGCGGGCAGTGGGTGAGGGGGAAGCGGGCAGTGGGTGAGGGGGAAGCGGGCAGTGGGTGAGGGTGGAAGTGGGCTGTGGGTGAGGGTGGAAGTGGGCAGTGGGTGAGGGGGAACTGGGCAGTGGGTGAGGGGGAAGTGAGCAGTGGGTGAGGGGGAAGTGGGCTGTGAGTGAGGGGGAAGTGGGCTCTGGGTGAGGGGGAAGTGGGCTGTGGGTGAGGGTGGAAGTGGGCAGTGGGTGAAGGGGAAGTGGGCTGTGAGTGAGGAGGAAGTGGGCAGTGGGTGAGGGTGGAAGTGGGCTGTGGGTGAGGGTGGAAGTGGGCAGTGGGTGAGGGGGAAGTGAGCTGTGGGTGAGGGGGAAGTGGGCAGTGGATGAGGGGGAAGTGGGCAGTAGGTGAGGGTGGAAGTGGGCAGTGGGTGAGGGGGAAGTGGGCAGTGGGTGAGGGTGGAAGTGGGCTCTGGGTGTGGGGGAAGTGGGCAGAGGGTGAGGGTGGAAGTGGGCTGTGGGTGAGGGTGGAAGTGGGCAGTGGGTGAGGGGGAACTGGGCAGTGGGTGAGGGGGAAGTGAGCAGTGGGTGAGGGGGAAGTGGGCTGTGAGTGAGGGGGAAGTGGGCTGTTGGTGAGGGGGAAGTGGGCAGTGGGTGAGGGGGAAGTGGGCTGTGAGTGAGGGGGAAGTGGGCAGTGGGTGAGGGGGAAGTGGGCTGTGAGTGAGGGGGAAGTGGGCTCTGGCTGAGGGGGAAGTGGGCTGTGGGTGAGGGTGGAAGTGGGCAGTGGGTGAGGGGGAAGTGGGCTGTGAGTGAGGAGGAAGTGGGCAGTGGGAGAGGATGGAAGTGGGCTGTGGGTGAGGGTGGAAGTGGGCAGTGGGTGAGGGGGAAGTGGGCTGTGGGTGAGGGGGAAGTGGGCAGTGGGTGAGGGGGAAGTGGGCAGTGGATGAGGGGGAAGTGGGCAGTAGGTGAGGGGGAAGTGGGCAGTGGGTGAGGGGGAAGTGGGCAGTGGATGAGGGTGGAAGTGGGCTCTGGGTGTGGCGGAAGTGGGCAGTGGGTGAGGGTGGAAGTGGGCTGTGGGTGAGGGTGGAAGTGGGCAGTGGGTGAGGGGGAACTGGGCAGTGGGTGAGGGGGAAGTGAGCAGTGGGTGAGGGGGAAGTGGGCTGTGAGTGAGGGGGAAGTGGGCTCTGGGTGAGGGGGAAGTGGGCTGTGGGTGAGGGTGGAAGTGGGCAGTGGGTGAGGGGGAAGTGGGCTGTGAGTGAGGAGGAAGTGGGCAGTGGGTGAGGGTGGAAGTGGGCTGTGGGTGAGGGTGGAAGTGGGCAGTGGGTGAGGGGGAAGTGGGCAGTGGGTGAGGGGGAAGTGGGCTGTGGGTGAGGGGGAAGTGGGCAGTGGATGAGGGGGAAGTGGGCAGTAGGTGAGGGGGAAGTGGGCAGTGGGTGAGGGGGAAGTGGGCAGTGGGTGAGGGTGGAAGTGGGCTCTGGGTGTGGGGGAAGTGGGCAGTGGGTGAGGGTGGAAGTGGGCTGTGGGTGAGGGTGGAAGTGGGCAGTGGGTGAGGGGGAACTGGGCAGTGGGTGAGGGGGAAGTGGGCTGTGAGTGAGGGGGAAGTGGGCTGTGGGTGAGGGTGGAAGTGGGCTGTGAGTGAGGGGGAAGTGGGCTGTGGGTGAGGGGGAAGAGGGCAGTGGGTGAGGGTGGAAGTGGGCAGTGGGTGAGGGGGAAGTGGGCAGTGGGTGAGGGTGGAAGTGGGCAGTGGGTGAGGGGGAAGTGGGCAGTGGGTGAGGGGGAAGTGGGCAGTGGGTGAGGGGGAAGTGGGCAGTGGGTGAGGGGGAAGTGGGCAGTGGGTGAGGGGGAAATGGGCTCTGGGTGAGGGGGAAGTGGGCTCTGGGTGAGGGGGAAGTGGGCGGTGGGAGCAGGCTGTGGGTGAGGGGGGATTGGATGGGGAGGGAAGTGGGCTGTGGGTGAGCTGCCGATGGGAGAGGGGGGATCGGGTGAGGTGAGGAGCGGGCTGTGGGTGAGGGGGACGCGGGTGAAGGGGGACGGTGGGTGACGTGTAAGCGGGTGAAGGGGTAGCTGGCTGCAGGTGAGGAGGAGCGGGTGAGGACGAAGTGGGCACTGGGTGGAGGGGGAAGTGGGTGAGGGGGGAGTGGGCTGTGGTTGGGGTGTAAGTGGACAGTGGGTGAGGGTGAAGCGAGTGTGGGGGAAAGGGGCTGTGGGTGAGGAGGAAATGGGTAAGGGGGAAGCCGGCTGTGGGTGAGCGGCTGGTAGGTGAGGGGGCACGGGTGAGGGGGAAGAGGGTGGTGGGTGAGGGGGAAGCGGGCGGCGGGTGAGGGGGAAGCAGGCGGCGAGTGAGGGGGAAGCGGGCGGCGGGTGAGGGGGAAGGGGCTGAGGGGGGAGCGGGCAGTAGGTGAGGAGGGAGCAGGACGAGGGGTGAAGCAGACTGTGGGTGAGGGGGAAGGGATCTGTGGGGAAGGGGGAAGTGGGCGATGGGTGAGGGAGGAAACAGGCGATGGGTGAGGGTGAACCGGGTGAGGGCAAAGTGGACTGGGTGATGGGTAAGCGGGTGAAGGGATAGGGGGCGGTGGAAGAGGGGGAAGCAGGACAGGGGATGGGTGGTGCGTGAGGGAGAATCAGCCTGTGGGTGATTGGGATGCGGGTGAGAGGGAGCAGGCGTTGGGAGAGGGGGCTGTGGGTGAGGTGGGCGTGGGTGAGAGGGAATTGGGTGAGTAGGGAGCGCGCTTTGGGTTAGAGGGAAGGGAGCTGCGGATGGGGGGTGTGGACTGTGGGTGAGGGGGAAGCGGGCAGTGGGTGAGGGGGAAGCGGGCAGTGGGTGAGGGGGAAGCGGGCAGTGGGTGAGGGGGAAGCGGGCAGTGGGTGAGAGGGAAGCGGGCAGTGGGTGAGAGGGAAGCAGGCAGAGGGTGAGAGGGAAGGGAGCAGTGGGTGAGAGGGAAGCGGGCAGTGGGTGAGAGGGAAGGGAGCTGTGGGTGAGGGGGAAGCGGGCAGTGGGTGAGAGGGAAGGGAGCTGTGGGTGAGGGGGAAGTGGGCAGTGGGTGAGAGGGAAGCGGGCAGTGGGTGAGAGGGAAGCGGGCAGTGGGTGAGGGGGAAGCGGGCAGTGGGTGAAGGGGGAAGCGGGCTGTGGGTGAGCAGGAAGCGGGCAGTGGGTGAGAGGGAAGGGAGCAGTGGGTGAGAGGGATAGCGGGCAGTGGGTGAGAGGAAGGCGGGCAGTGGGTGAGAGGGAAGCAGCAGTAGGTGAGAGGGAAGGGAGCAGTGGGTGAGAGGGAAGCGGGCAGTGGGTGAGAGGGAAGCGGGCAGTGGGTGAGGGAAGCGGGCAGTGGGTGAGGGAAGCGGGCAGTGGGTGAGAGGGAAGGGAGCTGTGGGTGAGAGGGAAGTGGGCAGTGGGTGAGAGGGAAGCGGGCAGTGGGTGAGAGGGAAGCGGGCAGTGGGTGAGAGGGAAGCGAGCAGTGGGTGAGGGGGAAGCGGGCAGTGGGTGAGGGGGAAATGGGCAGTGGGTGAGGGGGAACCCGGCAGTGGGTGAGGGGGAACCCAGCAGTGGGTGAGGGGGAACCCGGCAGTGGGTGAGGGGGAAGGGAGCAGTGGGTGAGGGAGCAGCGGGCAGTGGGTGAGGGGGATGCGGGCAGTGGGTGAGGGGGAAGGGGGCAGTGGGTGAGGTGGAAGGGAGCTGTGGATGAGGGGGAAGCGGGCAGTGGGTGAGGGGGAAGCGGGCAGTGGGTGAGGGGGTAGCAGGCAGTGGGTGAGAGGAAAGCGGGCAGTGGGTGAGGGGGAAGGGAGCTGTGGATGAGGGGGAAGCGGGCAGTTGGTGAGGGGGAAGCGGGCAGTGGGTGAGGGGGAAGCGGGCAGTGGGTGAGGGGGAAGCGGGCAGTGGGTGAGGGGGAAGCGGGCAGTGGGTGAGGGTGGAAGTGGGCTGTGGGTGAGGGTGGAAGTGGGCAGTGGGTGAGGGGGAACTGGGCAGTGGGTGAGGGGAAAGTGAGCAGTGGGTGAGGGGGAAGTGGGCTGTGAGTGAGGGGGAAGTGGGCTCTGGGTGAGGGGGAAGTGGGCTGTGGGTGAGGGTGGAAGTGGGCAGTGGGTGAAGGGGAAGTGGGCTGTGAGTGAGGAGGAAGTGGGCAGTGGGTGAGGGTGGAAGTGGGCTGTGGGTGAGGGTGGAAGTGGGCAGTGTGTGAGGGGGAAGTGAGCTGTGGGTGAGGGGGAAGTGGGCAGTGGATGAGGGGGAAGTGGGCAGTAGGTGAGGGTGGAAGTGGGCAGTGGGTGAGGGGGAAGTGGGCAGTGGGTGAGGGTGGAAGTGGGCTCTGGGTGTGGGGGAAGTGGGCAGTGAGTGAGGGTGGAAGTGGGCTGTGGGTGAGGGTGGAAGTGGGCAGTGGGTGAGGGCGAACTGGGCAGTGGGTGAGGGGGAAGTGAGCAGTGGGTGAGGGGGAAGTGGGCTGTGAGTGAGGGGGAAGTGGGCTGTGGGTGAGGGGGAAGTGGGCAGTGGGTGAGGGGGAAGTGGGCTGTGAGTGAGGGGGAAGTGGGCAGTGGGTGAGGGGGAAGAGGGCAGTGGGTGAGGGTGGAAGTGGGCAGTGGGTGAGGGGGAAGTGGGCAGTGGGTGAGGGAAGCGGGCAGTGGGTGAGGGAAGCGGGCAGTGGGTGAGAGGGAAGGGAGCTGTGGGTGAGAGGGAAGTGGGCAGTGGGTGAGAGGGAAGCGGGCAGTGAGTGAGAGGGAAGCGGGCAGTGGGTGAGAGGGAAGCGAGCAGTGGGTGAGGGGGAAGCGGGCAGTGGGTGAGGGGGAAATGGGCAGTGGGTGAGGGGGAACCCGGCAGTGGGTGAGGGGGAACCCAGCAGTGGGTGAGGGGGAACCCGGCAGTGGGTGAGGGGGAAGGGAGCAGTGGGTGAGGGAGCAGCGGGCAGTGGGTGAGGGGGATGCGGGCAGTGGGTGAGGGGGAAGGGGGCAGTGGGTGAGGGGGAAGGGAGCTGTGGATGAGGGGGAAGCGGGCAGTGGGTGAGGGGGAAGCGGGCAGTGGGTGAGGGGGTAGCAGGCAGTGGGTGAGAGGAAAGCGGGCAGTGGGTGAGGGGGAAGGGAGCTGTGGATGAGGGGGAAGCGGGCAGTTGGTGAGGGGGAAGCGGGCAGTGGGTGAGGGGGAAGCGGGCAGTGGGTGAGGGGGAAGCGGGCAGTGGGTGAGGGGGAAGCGGGCAGTGGGTGAGGGTGGAAGTGGGCTGTGGGTGAGGGTGGAAGTGGGCAGTGGGTGAGGGGGAACTGGGCAGTGGGTGAGGGGAAAGTGAGCAGTGGGTGAGGGGGAAGTGGGCTGTGAGTGAGGGGGAAGTGGGCTCTGGGTGAGGGGGAAGTGGGCTGTGGGTGAGGGTGGAAGTGGGCAGTGGGTGAAGGGGAAGTGGGCTGTGAGTGAGGAGGAAGTGGGCAGTGGGTGAGGGTGGAAGTGGGCTGTGGGTGAGGGTGGAAGTGGGCAGTGTGTGAGGGGGAAGTGAGCTGTGGGTGAGGGGGAAGTGGGCAGTGGATGAGGGGGAAGTGGGCAGTAGGTGAGGGTGGAAGTGGGCAGTGGGTGAGGGGGAAGTGGGCAGTGGGTGAGGGTGGAAGTGGGCTCTGGGTGTGGGGGAAGTGGGCAGTGGGTGAGGGTGGAAGTGGGCTGTGGGTGAGGGTGGAAGTGGGCAGTGGCTGAGGGCGAACTGGGCAGTGGGTGAGGGGGAAGTGAGCAGTGGGTGAGGGGGAAGTGGGCTGTGAGTGAGGGGGAAGTGGGCTGTGGGTGAGGGGGAAGTGGGCAGTGGGTGAGGGGGAAGTGGGCTGTGAGTGAGGGGGAAGTGGGCAGTGGGTGAGGGGGAAGAGGGCAGTGGGTGAGGGTGGAAGTGGGCAGTGGGTGAGGGGGGAAGTGGGCAGTGGGTGAGGGTGGAAGTGGGCAGTGGGTGAGGGGGAAGTGGGCAGTGGGTGAGGGGGAAGTGGGCAGTGGGTGAGGGGGAAGTGGGCAGTGGGTGTGGGGGAAATGGGCTCTGGGTGAGGGGGAAGTGGGCTCTGGGTGAGGGGGAAGTGGGCGGTGGGAGCAGGCTGTGGGTGAGGGGGGATTGGATGGGGGGGGAAGTGGGCTGTGGGTGAGCGGCTGGTAGGTGAGGGGGCACGGGTGAGGGGGAAGAGGGTGGTGGGTGAGGGGGAAGCGGGCGGCAGGTGAGGGGGAAGCGGGCGGCGAGTGAGGGGGAAGCAGGCGGCGTGTGAGGGGTAAGCGGGCGGCGGTTGAGGGGGAAGCAGGCGGCGAGTGAGGGGGAAGCGGGCGGCGGGTGAGGGGGAAGTGGCTAAGGGGGGAGCGGGCAGTAGGTGAGGAGGGAGCAGGAAGAGGGTGAAGCAGGCTGTGGGTGAGGGGGAAGGGATCTGTGGGGAAGGGGGAAGTGGGCGATGGGTGAGGGAGGAAACAGGCGATGCGTGAGGGGGAACCGGGTGAGGGCAAAGTGGACTGGGTGATGGGTAAGCGGGTGAAGGGATAGGGGGCGGTGGAAGCGGGGGAAGCAGGACGGGGGATGGGTGGTGCGTGAGGGAGAATCAGCCTGTGGGTGATTGGGATGCGGGTGAGAGGGAGCAGGCGTTGGGAGAGGGGGCTGTGGGTGAGGTGGGCGTGGGTGAGAGGGAATTGGGTGAGGAGGGAGCGGGCTTTGGGTTAGAGGGAAGGGAGCTGTGGATGGGGGAGTGTGGACTGTGGGTGAGGGGGGAAGCGGGCAGTGGGTGAGGGGGAAGCGGGCAGTGGGTGAGAGGGAAGCGGGCAGTGGGTGAGGGGGGAAGCGGGCAGTGGGTGAGAGGGAAGCGGGCAGTGGGTGAGAGGGAAGCGGGCAGGGGGTGAGAGGGAAGCAGGCAGTGGGTGAGAGGGAACCGGGCAGTGTGTGAGGGGGAAGCGGGCAGTGGGTGAGGGGGAATCGGGCAGTGGGTGAGAGGGAAGGGAGCTGTGGGTGAGAGGGAAGCGTGCAGTGGGTGAGAGGGAAGCGGGCTGTGGGTGAGAGGGAAGCGGGCAGTGGGTGAGGGGGAAGCGGGTAGTGGGTGAGGGGGAAGCGGGCAGTGGGTGAGGGGGAAGCGGGCAGTGGGTGAGGGGGAAGCGGGCAGTGGGTGAGAGGGAAGCGGGCAGTGGGTGAGAGGGCAGCGGGCAGGGGGTGAGAGGGAAGCGGGCAGTGGGTGAGAGGGAAGCAGGCAGTGGTTGAGAGGGAAGCGGGCAGTGTGTGAGGGGGAAGCGGGCAGTGGGCGAGGGGGAAGCGGGCAGTGGGTGAGGGGTAAGCGGGCTGTGGGTGAGAGGGAAGCGGGCAGTGTGTGAGGGGGAAGCGGGCAGTAGGTGAGAGGGAAGGGAGCTGTGGGTGAGAGGGAAGCGTGCAGTGGGTGAGAGGGAAGCGGGCTGTGGGTGAGAGGGAAGGGAGCTGTGGGTGAGGGGGAAGCGGGCAGTGGGTGAGGGGGAAGCGGGCAGGGGGTGAGGGGGAAGCGGGCAGTGGGTGAGGGGGAAGCGGGCAGTGGGTGAAGGGGGAAGCAGGCAGTGGGTGAGGGGGAAGCGGGGCAGTGGGTGAGAGGGAAGGGAGCAGTGGGTGAGAGGGAGGCGGGCAGTGGGTGAGAGGGAAGCAGGCAGTAGGTGAGAGGGAAGGGAGCAGTGGGTGAGAGGGAAGCGGTCAGTGGGTGGGGGGAAGCGGGCAGTGGGTGGGGAAGCGGGTAGTGGGTGGGGGAAGCGGGCAGTGGGTGGGGGGAAGCGGGCAGTGGGTGGGGAAAGCGGGCAGTGGGTGGGGAAGCGGGTAGTGGGTGGGGGAAGCGGGCAGTGGGTGGGGGAAGCGGGCAGTGGGCGGGGAAAGTGGGCAGTGGGTGGGAGGAAGTGGGCACTGGGTGGAGGGGGAAGTGGGTGAGGGGGGAGTGGGCTGTGGTTGGGGTGTAAGTGGACAGTGGGTGAGGGTGAAGCGAGTGTGGGGGAAAGGGGCTGTGGGTGAGGAGGAAATGGGTAAGGGGGGAAGCCGGCTGTGGGTGAGCGGCTGGTAGGTGAGGGGGCACGGGTGAGGGGGAAGAGGGTGGTGGGTGAGGGCGAAGCGGGCGGCAGGTGAGGGGGAAGCAGGCGGCGCGTGAGGGGGGAAGCGGGCGGCGGGTGAGGGGGAAGCAGGCGGCGGGTGAGGGGGAAGCAGGCGGCGAGTGAGGGGGAAGCGGGCGGCGGGTGAGGGGGAAGGGGCTAAGGGGGGGAGCGGGCAGTAGGTGAGGAGGGAGCAGGAAGAGGGTGAAGCAGGCTGTGGGTGAGGGGGAAGGGATCTGTGGGGAAGGGGGAAGTGGGCGATGGGTGAGGGGGGAAACAGGCGATGGGTGAGGGGGAACCGGGGTGAGGGCAAAGTGGACTGGGTGATGGGTAAGCAGGTGAAGGGATAGGGGGCGGTGGAAGAGGGGGAAGCAGGACGGGGGATGGGTGGTGCGTGAGGGAGAATCAGCCTGTGGGTGATTGGGATGCGGGTGAGAGGGAGCAGGCGTTGGGAGAGGGGGCTGTGGGTGAGGTGGGCGTGGGTGAGAGGGAATTGGGTGAGGAGGGAGCGGGCTTTGGGTTAGAGGGAAGGGAGCTGCGGATGGGGGGGGTGTGGACTGTGGGTGAGGGGGAAGCGGGCAGTGGGTGAGAGGGAAGCGGGCAGTGGATGAGGGGTAAGCGGGCAGTGGGTGAGGGGGAAGCGGGCAGTGGGTGAGGGGGAAGCGGGCAGGGGGTGAGAGGGAAGCAGGCAGTGGGTGAGAGGGAATGGAGCTGTGGGTGAGAAGGAAGCAGGCAGTGTGTGAGGGGGAAGCGGGCAGTGGGTGAGGGGGAAGCGGGCAGTGGGTGAGAGGGAAGGGAGCTGTGGGTGAGAGGGAAGCGTGCAGTGGGTGAGAGGGAAGCGGGCTGTGGGTGAGAGGGAAGGGAGCTGTGGGTGAGGGGGAAGTGGGCAGTGGGTGAGAGGGAAGCGGGCAGTGGGTGAGGGGGAAGCGGGCAGTGGGTGAGGGGGATGCGGGCAGTGGGTGAAGGGGGAAGCAGGCAGTGGGGTGAGCGGGAAGCGGGCAGTGGGTGAGAGGGAAGCGGGCAGTGGGTGAGGGAAGTGGGCAGTGGGTGAGAGGGAAGGGAGCTGTGGGTGAGAGGGAAGCGGGCAGTGGGTGAGAGGGAAGCGGGCAGTGGGTGAGAGGGAAGCGGGCAGTGGGTGAGGGGGAAGCGGGCAGTGGGTGAGGGGGAAGGGTTCTGTGGGTGAGTGGGAAGCGGGCTGTGGGTGAGAGGGAAGCGGGCAGTGGGTGAGGGGGAAGCGGGCAGTGGGTGAGGGGGAAGCGGGCAGTGGGTGAGGGGGAAGGGTGCTGAGGGTGAGAGGGAAGCGGGCAGTGGGTGAGGGGGAAGCGAGCAGTGGGTGAGAGGGAAGCGGGCAGTGGGTGAGGGGGAAGCGAGCAGTGGGTGAGGGGGAAGCGGGCAGTGGGTGAGGGGGAAATGGGCAGTGGGTGAGGGGGAACCCAGCAGTGGGTGAGGTGGAACCCAGCAGTGGGTGAGGGGGAACCCGGCAGTGGGTGAGGGGGAAGGGAGCAGTGGGTGAGGGAGCAGCGGGCAGTGGGTGAGGGGGATGCGGGCAGTGGGTGAGGGGGAAGCGGGCAGTGGGTGAGGGGGAAGGGAGCTGTGGATGAGGGGGAAGCGGGCAGTGGGTGAGGGGGAAGCGGGCAGTGGGTGAGGGGGAAGCGGGCAGTGGGTGAGGGGGAAGCGGGCAGTGGGTGAGGGTGGAAGTGGGCTGTGGGTGAGGGTGGAAGTGGGCAGTGGGTGAGGGGGAACTGGGCAGTGGGTGAGGGGGAAGTGAGCAGTGGGTGAGGGGGAAGTGGGCTGTGAGTGAGGGGGAAGTGGGCTCTGGGTGAGGGGGAAGTGGGCTGTGGGTGAGGGTGGAAGTGGGCAGTGGGTGAGGGGGAAGTGGGCAGTGGGTGAGGAGGAAGTGGGCAGTGGGTGAGGGTGGAAGTGGGCTGTGGGTGAGGGTGGAAGTGGGCAGTGGGTGAGGGGGGAAGTGGGCTGTGGGTGAGGGGGAAGTGGGCAGTGGGTGAGGGGGAAGTGTGCTGTGGGAGTGGGGGAAGTGGGCTGTGGGTGAGGGGGAAGTGGGCAGTGGATGAGGGGGAAGTGGGCAGTAGGTGTGGGGGAAGTGGGCAGTGGGTGAGGGGGAAGTGGGCAGTGGATGAGGGTGGAAGTGGGCTCTGGGTGTGGCGTAAGTGGGCAGTGGGTGAGGGTGGAAGTGGGCTGTGGGTGAGGGTGGAAGTGGGCAGTGGGTGAGGGGGAACTGGGCAGTGAGTGAGGGGGAAGTGGGCTCTGGGTGAGGGGGAAGTGGGCTGTGGGTGAGGGTGGAAGTGGGCAGTGTGTGAGGGGGAAGCGGGCAGTGGGTGAGGGGGAAACGGGCAGTGGGTGAGAGGAAAGGGAGCTGTGGGTGAGAGGGAAGCGTGCAGTGGGTGAGAGGGAAGCGGGCTGTGGGTGAGAGGGAAGGGAGCTGTGGGTGAGGGGGAAGTGGGCAGTGGGTGAGAGGGAACGGGCAGTGGGTGAGGGGGAAGCGGGCAGTGGGTGAGGGGGAAGCGGGCAGTGGGTGAGGGGGACGCGGGCAGTGGGTGAAGGGGGACGCGGGCAGTGGGTGAGCGGGAAGCGGGCAGTGGGTGAGAGGGAAGGGAGCTGTGGGTGAGAGGGAGGCGGGCAGTGGGTGAGAGGGAAGCAGGCAGTAGGTGAGAGGGAAGGGAGCAGTGGGTGAGAGGGAAGCGGGCAGTGGGTGAGAGGGAAGCGGGCAGTGGGTGAGAGGGAAGCGGGCAGTTTGTGAGAGGGAAGGGAGCTGTGGGTGAGAGGGAAGCGGGCAGTGGGTGAGAGGGAAGCGGGCAGTGGGTGAGAGGGAAGCGGGCAGTGGGTGAGGGGGAAGCGGGCAGTGGGTGAGGGGGAAGGGTTCTGTGGGTGAGAGGGAAGCGGGCTGTGGGTGAGAGGGAAGCGGGCAGTGGGTGAGGGGGAAGCGGGCAGTGGGTGAGGGGGAAGCGGGCAGTGGGTGAGGGGGAAGGGTGCTGTGGGTGAGAGGGAAGCGGGCAGTGGGTGAGGGGGAAGCGAGCAGTGGGTGAGAGGGAAGCGGGCAGTGGGTGAGGGGGAAGCGAGCAGTGGGTGAGGGGGAAGCGGGCAGTGGGTGAGGGGGAAATGGGCAGTGGGTGAGGGGGAACCCCGCAGTGGGTGAGGGGGGAACCCAGCAGTGGGTGAGGGGGAACCCGGCAGTGGGTGAGGGGGAAGGGAGCAGTGGGTGAGGGACCAGCGGGCAGTGGGTGAGGGGGATGCGGGCAGTGGGTGAGGAGGAAGCGGGCAGTGGGTGAGGGGGAAGGGAGCTGTGGATGAGGGGGAAGCGGGCAGTGGGTGAGGGGGAAGCGGGCAGTGGGTGAGGGGGAAGCGGGCAGTGGGTGAGGGGGAAGCGGGCAGTGGGTGAGGGGGAAGCGGGCAGTGGGTGAGGGTGGAAGTGGGCTGTGGGTGAGGGTGGAAGTGGGCAGTGGGTGAGGGGGAACTGGGCAGTGGGTGAGGGGGAAGTGAGCAGTGGGTGAGGGGGAAGTGGGCTGTGAGTGAGGGGGAAGTGGGCTCTGGGTGAGGGGGAAGTGGGCTGTGGGTGAGGGTGGAAGTGGGCAGTGGATGAGGGGGAAGTGGGCTGTGAGTGAGGAGGAAGTGGGCAGTGGGTGAGGGTGGAAGTGGGCTGTGGGTGAGGGTGGAAGTGGGCAGTGGGTGAGGGCGAAGTGGGCTGTGGATGAGTGGGAAGTGGGCAGTGGGTGAGGGGGAAGTGGGCTGTGGGTGTGGGGGAAGTGGGCTGTGGGTGAGGGGGAAGTGGGCAGTGGATGAGGGGGAAGTGGGCAGTAGGTGAGGGGGAAGTGGGCAGTGGGTGAGGGGGAAGTGGGCAGTGGATGAGGGTGGAAGTGGGCTCTGGGTGTGGCGGAAGTGGGCACTGGGTGAGGGTGGAAGTGGGCTGTGGGTGAGGGTGGAAGTGGGCAGTGGATGAGGGGGAACTGGGCAGTGGGTGAGGGCGAAGTGAGCAGTGGGTGAGGAGGAAGTGGGCTGTGAGTGAGGGGGAAGTGGGCTCTGGGTGAGGGGGAAGTGGGCTGTCGGTGAGGGTGCAAGTGGGCAGTGGGTGAGGGGGAAGTGGGCTGTGAGTGAGGAGGAAGTGGGCAGTGGGTGAGGGTGGAAGTGGGCTGTGGGTGAGGGTGGAAGTGGGCAGTGGGTGAGGGGGAAGTGGGCAGTGGGTGAGGGGGAAGTGGGCTGTGGGTGAGGGGGAAGTGGGCTGTGGGTGAGGGGGAAGTGTGCAGTGGATGAGGGGGAAGTGGGGAGTAGGTGAGGGGGAAGTGGGCAGTGGGTGAGGGGGAAGTGGGCAGTGGGTGAGGGTGGAAGTGGGCTCTGGATGTGGGGGAAGTGGGCAGTGGGTGAGGGTGGAAGTGGGCTGTGGGTGAGGGTGGAAGTGGGCAGTGGGTGAGGGGGAAGTGGGCAGTGGGTGAGGGGGAAGTGGGCAGTGGGTGAGGGGGAAATGGGCTCTGGGTGAGGGGGAAGTGGGCTCTGGGTGAGGGGGAAGTGGGCGGTGGGAGCAGGCTGTGGGTGAGGGGGGATTGGATGGGGGGGGAAGTGGGCTGTGGGTGAGCTGCCGATGGGAGAGGGGGGATCGGGTGAGGTGAGGAGCGAGCTGTGGGTGAGGGGGACGCGGGTGAAGGGGGACGGTGGGTGACGTGTAAGCGGGTGAAGGGGTAGCTGGCTGCAGGTGAGGAGGAGCGGGTGAGGACGAAGTGGGCACTGGGTGGAGGGGGAAGTGGGTGAGGGGGGGAGTGGGCTGTGGTTGGGGTGTAAGTGGACAGTGGGTGCGGGTGAAGCAAGTGTGGGGGAAAGGGGCTGTGGGTGAGGAGGAAATGGGTAAGGGGGAAGCCGGCTGTGGGTGAGCGGCTGGTAGGTGAGGGGGCACGGGTGAGGGGGAAGAGGGTGGTGGGTGAGGGGGAAGCGGGCTTCGGGTGAGGGGGAAGCAGGCGGCGAGTGAGGGGGAAGCGGGCGGCGGGTGAGGGGGAAGGGGCTGAGGGGGGAGCGGGCAGTAGGTGAGGAGGGAGCAGGACGAGGGGTGAAGCAGGCTGTGGGTGAGGGGGAAGGGATCTGTGGGGAAGGGGGAAGTGGGCGATGGGTGAGGGAGGAAACAGGCGATGGGTGAGGGGGAACCGGGTGAGGGCAAAGTGGACTGGGTGATGGGTAAGCGGGTGAAGGGATAGGGGGCGGTGGAAGAGGGGGAAGCAGGACGGGGGATGGGTGGTGCGTGAGGGAGAATCAGCCTGTGGGTGATTGGGATGCGGATGAGAGGGAGCAGGCGTTGGGAGAGGGGGCTGTGAGTGAGGTGGGCGTGGGTGAGAGGGAATTGGGTGAGTAGGGAGCGGGCTTTGGGTTAGAGGGAAGGGAGCTGCGGATGGGGGGTGTGGACTGTGGGTGAGGGGGAAGCGGGCAGTGGGTGAGGGGGAAGCGGGCAGTGGGTGAGGGGGAAGCGGGCAGTGGGTGAGGGGGAAGCGGGCAGTGGGTGAGGGGGAAGCGGGCAGTGGGTGAGGGGGAAGGGTGCTGTGGGTGAGAGGGAAGCGGGCAGTGGGTGAGGGGGAAGCGAGCAGTGGGTGAGAGGGAAGCGGGCAGTGGGTGAGGGGGAAGCGAGCAGTGGGTGAGGGGGAAGCGGGCAGTGGGTGAGGGGGAAATGGGCAGTGGGTGAGAGGGAACCCCGCAGTGGGTGAGGTGGAACCCAGCAGTGGGCGAGGGGGAACCCGGCAGTGGGTGAGGGGGAAGGGAGCAGTGGGTGAGGGAGCAGCGGGCAGTGGGTGAGGGGGATGCGGGCAGTGGGTGAGGGGGAAGCGGGCAGTGGGTGAGGGGGAGGGAGCTGTGGATGAGGGGGAAGCGGGCAGTGGGTGAGGGGGAAGCGGGCAGTGGGTGAGGGGGAAGCGGGCAGTGGGTGAGGGGGAAGCGGGCAGTGGGTGAGGGTGGAAGTGGGCTGTGGGTGAGGGTGGAAGTGGGCAGTGGGTGAGGGGGAACTGGGCAGTGGGTGAGGGGGAAGTGAGCAGTGGGTGAGGGGGAAGTGGGCTGTGAGTGAGGGGGAAGTGGGCTCTGGGTGAGGGGGAAGTGGGCTGTGGGTGAGGGTGGAAGTGGGCAGTGGGTGAGGGGGAAGTGGGCAGTGGGTGAGGAGGAAGTGGGCAGTGGGTGAGGGTGGAAGTGGGCTGTGGGTGAGGGTGGAAGTGGGCAGTGGGTGAGGGGGAAGTGGGCTGTGGGTGAGGGGGAAGTGGGCAGTGGGTGAGGGGGGAAGTGTGCTGTGGGAGTGGGGGAAGTGGGCTGTGGGTGAGGGGGAAGTGGGCAGTGGATGAGGGGGAAGTGGGCAGTAGGTGAGGGGGAAGTGGGCAGTGGGTGAGAGGGAAGTGGGCAGTGGATGAGGGTGGAAGTGGGCTCTGGGTGTGGCGGAAGTGGGCAGTGGGTGAGGGTGGAAGTGGGCTGTGGGTGAGGGTGGAAGTGGGCAGTGGGTGAGGGGGAACTGGGCAGTGAGTGAGGGGGAAGTGGGCTCTTGGTGAGGGGGAAGTGGGCTGTGGGTGAGGGTGGAAGTGGGCAGTGTGTGAGGGGGAAGCGGGCAGTGGGTGAGGGGGAAACGGGCAGTGGGTGAGAGGGAAGGGAGCTGTGGGTGAGAGGGAAGCGTGCAGTGGGTGAGAGGGAAGCGGGCTGTGGGTGAGAGGGAAGGGAGCTGTGGGTGAGGGGGAAGTGGGCAGTGGGTGAGAGGGAAGCGGGCAGTGGGTGAGGGGGAAGCGGGCAGTGGGTGAGGGGGAAGCGGGCAGTGGGTGAGGGGGACGCGGGCAGTGGGTGAAGGGGGACGCAGGCAGTGGGTGAGCGGGAAGCGGGCAGTGGGTGAGAGGGAAGCGGGCAGTGGGTGAGAGGGAAGCGGGCAGTGGGTGAGAGGGAAGCGGGCAGTGTGTGAGAGGGAAGGGAGCTGTGGGTGAGAGGGAAGCGGGCAGTGGGTGAGAGGGAAGCGGGCAGTGGGTGAGAGGGAAGCGGGCAGTGGGTGAGAGGGAAGCGGGCAGTGGGTGAGGGGGAAGCGGGCAGTGGGTGAGGGGGAAGGGTTCTGTGGGTGAGAGGGAAGCGGGCTGTGGGTGAGAGGGAAGCGGGCAGTGGGTGAGGGGGAAGCGGGCAGTGGGTGAGGGGGAAGCGGGCAGTGGGTGAGGGGGAAGGGTGCTGTGGGTGAGAGGGAAGCGGGCAGTGGGTGAGGGGGAAGCGAGCAGTGGGTGAGAGGGAAGCGGGCAGTGGGTGAGGGGGAAGCGAGCAGTGGGTGAGGGGGAAGCGGGCAGTGGGTGAGGGGGAAATGGGCAGTGGGTGAGGGGGAACCCCGCAGTGGGTGAGGGGGAACCCAGCAGTGGGTGAGGGGGAACCCGGCAGTGGGTGAGGGGGAAGGGAGCAGTGGGTGAGGGAGCAGCGGGCAGTGGGTGAGGGGGATGCGGGCAGTGGGTGAGGGGGGTAGCGGGCAGTGGGTGAGGGGGAAGGGAGCTGTGGATGAGGGGGGAAGCGGGCAGTGGGTGAGGGGGAAGCGGGCAGTGGGTGAGGGGGAAGCGGGCAGTGGGTGAGGGGGAAGCGGGCAGTGGGTGAGGGGGAAGCGGGCAGTGGGTGAGGGTGGAAGTGGGCTGTGGGTGAGGGTGGAAGTGGGCAGTGGGTGAGGGGGAACTGGGCAGTGGGTGAGGGGGAAGTGAGCAGTGGGTGAGGGGGAAGTGGGCTGTGAGTGAGGGGGAAGTGGGCTCTGGGTGAGGGGGAAGTGGGCTGTGGGTGAGGGTGGAAGTGGGCAGTGGATGAGGGGGAAGTGGGCTGTGAGTGAGGAGGAAGTGGGCAGTGGGTGAGGGTGGAAGTGGGCTGTGGGTGAGGGTGGAAGTGGGCAGTGGGTGAGGGCGAAGTGGGCTGTGGGTGAGGGGGAAGTGGGCAGTGGGTGAGGGGGAAGTGGGCTGTGGGTGTGGGGGAAGTGGGCACTGGGTGAGGGTGGAAGTGGGCTGTGGGTGAGGGTGGAAGTGGGCAGTGGGTGAGGGGGAACTGGGCAGTGGGTGAGGGCGAAGTGAGCAGTGGGTGAGGAGGAAGTGGGCTGTGAGTGAGGGGGAAGTGGGCTCTGGGTGAGGGGGAAGTGGGCTGTGGGTGAGGGTGGAAGTGGGCAGTGGGTGAGGGGGAAGTGGGCTGTGAGTGAGGAGGAAGTGGGCAGTGGGTGAGGGTGGAAGTGGGCTGTGGGTGAGGGTGGAAGTGGGCAGTGGGTGAGGGGGAAGTGGGCAGTGGGTGAGGGGGAAGTGGGCTGTGGGTGAGGGGGAAGTGGGCTGTGGGTGAGGGGGAAGTGGGCAGTGGATGAGGGGGAAGTGGGCAGTAGGTGAGGGGGAAGTGGGCAGTGGGTGAGGGGGAAGTGGGCAGTGGGTGAGGGTGGAAGTGGGCTCTGGATGTGGGGGAAGTGGGCAGTGGGTGAGGGTGGAAGTGGGCTGTGGGTGAGGGTGGAAGTGGGCAGTGGGTGAGGGGGAAGTGGGCAGTGGGTGAGGGGGAAGTGGGCAGTGGGTGAGGGGGAAATGGGCTCTGGGTGAGGGGGAAGTGGGCTCTGGGTGAGGGGGAAGTGGGCGGTGGGAGCAGGCTGTGGGTGAGGTGGGATTGGATGGGGGGGGAAGTGGGCTGTGGGTGAGCTGCCGATGGGAGAGGGGGGATCGGGTGAGGTGAGGAGCGAGCTGTGGGTGAGGGGGACGCGGGTGAAGGGGGACGGTGGGTGACGTGTTAGCGGGTGAAGGGGTAGCTGGCTGCAGGTGAGGAGGAGCGGGTGAGGACGAAGTGGGCACTGGGTGGAGGGGGAAGTGGGTGTGGGGGGAGTGGGCTGTGGTTGGGGTGTAAGTGGACAGTGGGTGCGGGTGAAGCGAGTGTGGGGGAAAGGGGCTGTGGGTGAGGAGGAAATGGGTAAGGGGGAAGCCGGCTGTGGGTGAGCGGCTGGTAGGTGAGGGGGCACGGGTGAGGGGGAAGAGGGTGGTGGGTGAGGGGGAAGCGGGCTTCGGGTGAGGGGGAAGCAGGCGGCGAGTGAGGGGGAAGCGGGCGGCGGGTGAGGGGTAAGGGGCTGAGGGGGGAGCGGGCAGTAGGTGAGGAGGGAGCAGGACGAGGGGTGAAGCAGGCTGTGGGTGAGGGGGAAGGGATCTGTGGGGAAGGGGGAAGTGGGCGATGGGTGAGGGAGGAAACAGGCGATGGGTGAGGGGGAACCGGGTGAGGGCAAAGTGGACTGGGTGATGGGTAAGCGGGTGAAGGGATAGGGGGCGGTGGAAGAGGGGGAAGCAGGACGGGGGATGGGTGGTGCGTGAGGGAGAATCAGCCTGTGGGTGATTGGGATGCGGGTGAGAGGGAGCAGGCGTTGGGAGAGGGGGCTGTGGGTGAGGTGGGCGTGGGTGAGAGGGAATTGGGTGAGTAGGGAGCGGGCTTTGGGTTAGAGGGAAGGGAGCTGCGGATGGGGGGTGTGGACTGTGGGTGAGGGGGAAGCGGGCAGTGGGTGAGGGGGAAGCGGGCAGTGGGTGAGGGGGAAGCGGGCAGTGGGTGAGGGGGAAGCGGGCAGTGGGTGAGAGGGAAGCGGGCAGTGGGTGAGAGGGAAGCAGGCAGTGGGTGAGAGGGAAGGGAGCTGTGGGTGAGAGGGAAGCGGGCAGTGGGTGAGAGGGAAGGGAGCTGTGGGTGAGGGGGAAGCGGGCAGTGGGTGAGAGGGAAGGGAGCTGTGGGTGAGGGGGAAGTGGGCAGTGGGTGAGAGGGAAGCGGGCAGTGGGTGAGGGGGAAGCGGGCAGTGGGTGAAGGGGGAAGCGGGCTGTGGGTGAGCGGGAAGCGGGCAGTGGGTGAGAGGGAAGGGAGCAGTGGGTGAGAGGGAAGCGGGCAGTGGGTGAGAGGGAGGCGGGCAGTGGGTGAGAGGGAAGCAGGCAGTAGGTGAGAGGGAAGGGAGCAGTGGGTGAGAGGGAAGCGGGCAGTGGGTGAGAGGGAAGCGGGCAGTGGGTGAGGGAAGCGGGCAGTGGGTGAGGGAAGCGGGCAGTGGGTGAGAGGGAAGGGAGCAGTGGGTGAGAGGGAAGCGGGCAGTGGGTGAGAGGGAAGCGGGCAGTGGGTGAGAGGGACGCGGGCAGTGGGTGAGAGGGAAGCGAGCAGCGGGTGAGGGGGAAGCGGGCAGTGGGTGAGGGGGAAATGGGCAGTGGGTGAGGGGGAACCCGGCAGTGGGTGAGGGGGAACCCAGCAGTGGGTGAGGGGGAACCCGGCAGTGGGTGAGGGGGAAGGGAGCAGTGGGTGAGGGAGCAGCGGGCAGTGGGTGAGGGGGATGCGGGCAGTGGGTGAGGGGGGTAGCGGGCAGTGGGTGAGGGGGAAGGGAGCTGTGGATGAGGGGGAAGCGGGCAGTGGGTGAGGGGGAAGCGGGCAGTGTGTGAGGGGGTAGCAGGCAGTGGGTGAGAGGAAAGCGGGCAGTGGGTGAGGGGGAAGGGAGCTGTGGATGAGGGGGAAGCGGGCAGTTGGTGAGGGGGAAGCGGGCAGTGGGTGAGGGGGAAGCGGGCAGTGGGTGAGGGAAGCGGGCAGTGGGTGAGGGAAGCGGGCAGTGGGTGAGAGGGAAGGGAGCTGTGGGTGAGAGGGAAGCGGGCAGTGGGTGAGAGGGAAGCGGGCAGTGGGTGAGAGGGAAGCGGGCAGTGGGTGAGAGGGAAGCGAGCAGTGGGTGAGGGGGAAGCGGGCAGTGGGTGAGGGGGAAATGGGCAGTGGGTGAGGGGGAACCCGGCAGTGGGTGAGGGGGAACCCAGCAGTGGGTGAGGGGGAACCCGGCAGTGGGTGAGGGGGAAGGGAGCAGTGGGTGAGGGAGCAGCGGGCAGTGGGTGAGGGGGATGCGGGCAGTGGGTGAGGGGGGTAGCGGGCAATGGGTGAGGGGGAAGGGAGCTGTGGATGAGGGGGAAGCGGGCAGTGGGTGAGGGGGAAGCGGGCAGTGTGTGAGGGGGTAGCAGGCAGTGGGTGAGAGGAAAGCGGGCAGTGGGTGAGGGGGAAGGGAGCTGTGGATGAGGGGGAAGCGGGCAGTTGGTGAGGGGGAAGCGGGCAGTGGGTGAGGGGGAAGCGGGCAGTGGGTGAGGGGGAAGCGGGCAGTGGGTGAGGGGGAAGCGGGCAGTGGGTGAGGGTGGAAGTGGGCTGTGGGTGAGGGTGGTAGTGGGCAGTGGGTGAGGGGGAACTGGGCAGTGGGTGAGGGGAAAGTGAGCAGTGGGTGAGGGGGAAGTGGGCTGAGAGTGAGGGGGAAGTGGGCTCTGGGTGAGGGGGAAGTGGGCTGTGGGTGAGGGTGGAAGTGGGCAGTGGATGAGGGGGAAGTGGGCTGTGAGTGAGGAGGAAGTGGGCAGTGGGTGAGGGTGGAAGTGGGCTGTGGGTGAGGGTGGAAGTGGGCAGTGGGTGAGGGGGAAGCGAGCAGTGGGTGAGGGGGAAGCGGGCAGTGGGTGAGGGGGAAATGGGCAGTGGGTGAGGGGGAACCCCGCAGTGGGTGAGGTGGAACCCAGCAGTGGGCGAGGGGGAACCCGGCAGTGGGTGAGGGGGAAGGGAGCAGTGGGTGAGGGAGCAGCGGGCAGTGGGTGAGGGGGATGCGGGCAGTGGGTGAGGGGGAAGCGGGCAGTGGGTGAGGGGGAGGGAGCTGTGGATGAGGGGGAAGCGGGCAGTGGGTGAGGGGGAAGCGGGCAGTGGGTGAGGGGGAAGCGGGCAGTGGGTGAGGGGGAAGCGGGCAGTGGGTGAGGGTGGAAGTGGGCTGTGGGTGAGGGTGGAAGTGGGCAGTGGGTGAGGGGGAACTGGGCAGTGGGTGAGGGGGAAGTGAGCAGTGGGTGAGGGGGAAGTGGGCTGTGAGTGAGGGGGAAGTGGGCTCTGGGTGAGGGGGAAGTGGGCTGTGGGTGAGGGTGGAAGTGGGCAGTGGGTGAGGGGGAAGTGGGCAGTGGGTGAGGAGGAAGTGGGCAGTGGGTGAGGGTGGAAGTGGGCTGTGGGTGAGGGTGGAAGTGGGCAGTGGGTGAGGGGGAAGTGGGCTGTGGGTGAGGGGGAAGTGGGCAGTGGGTGAGGGGGAAGTGTGCTGTGGGAGTGGGGGAAGTGGGCTGTGGGTGAGGGGGAAGTGGGCAGTGGATGAGGGGGAAGTGGGCAGTAGGTGAGGGGGAAGTGGGCAGTGGGTGAGAGGGAAGTGGGCAGTGGATGAGGGTGGAAGTGGGCTCTGGGTGTGGCGGAAGTGGGCAGTGGGTGAGGGTGGAAGTGGGCTGTGGGTGAGGGTGGAAGTGGGCAGTGGGTGAGGGGGAACTGGGCAGTGAGTGAGGGGGAAGTGGGCTCTGGGTGAGGGGGAAGTGGGCTGTGGGTGAGGGTGGAAGTGGGCAGTGTGTGAGGGGGAAGCGGGCAGTGGGTGAGGGGGAAACGGGCAGTGGGTGAGAGGGAAGGGAGCTGTGGGTGAGAGGGAAGCGTGCAGTGGGTGAGAGGGAAGCGGGCTGTGGGTGAGAGGGAAGGGAGCTGTGGGTGAGGGGGAAGTGGGCAGTGGGTGAGAGGGAAGCGGGCAGTGGGTGAGGGGGAAGCGGGCAGTGGGTGAGGGGGAAGCGGGCAGTGGGTGAGGGGGACGCGGGCAGTGGGTGAAGGGGGACGCAGGCAGTGGGTGAGCGGGAAGCGGGCAGTGGGTGAGAGGGAAGCGGGCAGTGGGTGAGAGGGAAGCGGGCAGTGGGTGAGAGGGAAGCGGGCAGTGTGTGAGAGGGAAGGGAGCTGTGGGTGAGAGGGAAGCGGGCAGTGGGTGAGAGGGAAGCGGGCAGTGGGTGAGAGGGAAGCGGGCAGTGGGTGAGAGGGAAGCGGGCAGTGGGTGAGGGGGAAGCGGGCAGTGGGTGAGGGGGAAGGGTTCTGTGGGTGAGAGGGAAGCGGGCTGTGGGTGAGAGGGAAGCGGGCAGTGGGTGAGGGGGAAGCGGGCAGTGGGTGAGGGGGAAGCGGGCAGTGGGTGAGGGGGAAGGGTGCTGTGGGTGAGAGGGAAGCGGGCAGTGGGTGAGGGGGAAGCGAGCAGTGGGTGAGAGGGAAGCGGGCAGTGGGTGAGGGGGAAGCGAGCAGTGGGTGAGGGGGAAGCGGGCAGTGGGTGAGGGGGAAATGGGCAGTGGGTGAGGGGGAACCCCGCAGTGGGTGAGGGGGAACCCAGCAGTGGGTGAGGGGGAACCCGGCAGTGGGTGAGGGGGAAGGGAGCAGTGGGTGAGGGAGCAGCGGGCAGTGGGTGAGGGGGATGTGGGCAGTGGGTGAGGGGGAAGCGGGCAGTGGGTGAGGGGGAAGGGAGCTGTGGATGAGGGGGAAGTGGGCTGTGGGTGAGGGGGAAGTGGGCAGTGGATGAGGGGGAAGTGGGCAGTAGGTGAGGGGGAAGTGGGCAGTGGGTGAGTGGGAAGTGGGCAGTGGATGAGGGTGGAAGTGGGCTCTGGGTGTGGCGGAAGTGGGCAGTGGGTGAGGCTGGAAGTGGGCTGTGGGTGAGGGTGGAAGTGGGCAGTGGGTGAGGGGGAACTGGGCAGTGAGTGAGGGGGAAGTGGGCTCTGGGTGAGGGGGAAGTGGGCTGTGGGTGAGGGTGGAAGTGGGCAGTGTGTGAGGGGGAAGCGGGCAGTGGGTGAGGGGGAAACGGGCAGTGGGTGAGAGGGAAGGGAGCTGTGGGTGAGAGGGAAGCGTGCAGTGGGTGAGAGGGAAGCGGGCTGTGGGTGAGAGGGAAGGGAGCTGTGGGTGAGGGGGAAGTGGGCAGTGGGTGAGAGGGAAGCGGGCAGTGGGTGAGGGGGAAGCGGGCAGTGGGTGAGGGGGAAGCGGGCAGTGGGTGAGGGGGACGCGGGCAGTGGGTGAGGGGGACGCGGGCAGTGGGTGAGCGGGAAGCGGGCAGTGGGTGAGAGGGAAGCGGGCAGTGGGTGAGAGGGAAGCGGGCAGTGGGTGAGAGGGAAGCGGGCAGTGTGTGAGAGGGAAGGGAGCTGTGGGTGAGAGGGAAGCGGGCAGTGGGTGAGAGGGAAGCGGGCAGTGGGTGAGAGGGAAGCGGGCAGTGGGTGAGAGGGAAGCGGGCAGTGGGTGAGGGGGAAGCGGGCAGTGGGTGAGGGGGAAGGGTTCTGTGGGTGAGAGGGAAGCGGGCTGTGGGTGAGAGGGAAGCGGGCAGTGGGTGAGGGGGAAGCGGGCAGTGGGTGAGGGGGAAGCGGGCAGTGGGTGAGGGGGAAGGGTGCTGTGGGTGAGAGGGAAGCGGGCAGTGGGTGAGGGGGAAGCGAGCAGTGGGTGAGAGGGAAGCGGGCAGTGGGTGAGGGGGAAGCGAGCAGTGGGTGAGGGGGAAGCGGGCAGTGGGTGAGGGGGAAATGGGCAGTGGGTGAGGGGGAACCCCGCAGTGGGTGAGGGGGAACCCAGCAGTGGGTGAGGGGGAACCCGGCAGTGGGTGAGGGGGAAGGGAGCAGTGGGTGAGGGAGCAGCGGGCAGTGGGTGAGGGGGATGCGGGCAGTGGGTGAGGGGGAAGCGGGCAGTGGGTGAGGGGGAAGGGAGCTGTGGATGAGGGGGAAGCGGGCAGTGGGTGAGGGGGAAGCGGGCAGTGGGTGAGGGGGAAGCGGGCAGTGGGTGAGGGGGAAGCGGGCAGTGGGTGAGGGTGGAAGTGGGCTGTGGGTGAGGGTGGAAGTGGGCAGTGGGTGAGGGGGAACTGGGCAGTGGGTGAGGGGGAAGTGAGCAGTGGGTGAGGGGGAAGTGGGCTGTGAGTGAGGGGGAAGTGGGCTCTGGGTGAGGGGGAAGTGGGCTGTGGGTGAGGGTGGAAGTGGGCAGTGGATGAGGGGGAAGTGGGCTGTGAGTGAGGAGGAAGTGGGCAGTGGGTGAGGGTGGAAGTGGGCTGTGGGTGAGGGTGGAAGTGGGCAGTGGGTGAGGGCGAAGTGGGCTGTGGGTGAGGGGGAAGTGGGCAGTGGGTGAGGGGGAAGTGGGCTGTGGGTGTGGGGGAAGTGGGCACTGGGTGAGGGTGGAAGTGGGCTGTGGGTGAGGGTGGAAGTGGGCAGTGGGTGAGGGGGAACTGGGCAGTGGGTGAGGGCGAAGTGAGCAGTGGGTGAGGAGGAAGTGGGCTGTGAGTGAGGGGGAAGTGGGCTCTGGGTGAGGGGGAAGTGGGCTGTGGGTGAGGGTGGAAGTGGGCAGTGGGTGAGGGGGAAGTGGGCTGTGAGTGAGGAGGAAGTGGGCAGTGGGTGAGGGTGGAAGTGGGCTGTGGGTGAGGGTGGAAGTGGGCAGTGGGTGAGGGGGAAGTGGGCAGTGGGTGAGGGGGAAGTGGGCTGTGGGTGAGGGGGAAGTGGGCTGTGGGTGAGGGGGAAGTGGGCAGTGGATGAGGGGGAAGTGGGCAGTAGGTGAGGGGGAAGTGGGCAGTGGGTGAGGGGGAAGTGGGCAGTGGGTGAGGGTGGAAGTGGGCTCTGGATGTGGGGGAAGTGGGTAGTGGGTGAGGGTGGAAGTGGGCTGTGGGTGAGGGTGGAAGTGGGCAGTGGGTGAGGGGGAAGTGGGCAGTGGGTGAGGGGGAAGTGGGCAGTGGGTGAGGGGGAAATGGGCTCTGGGTGAGGGGGAAGTGGGCTCTGGGTGAGGGGGAAGTGGGCGGTGGGAGCAGGCTGTGGGTGAGGTGGGATTGGATGGGGGGGGAAGTGGGCTGTGGGTGAGCTGCCGATGGGAGAGGGGGGATCGGGTGAGGTGAGGAGCGAGCTGTGGGTGAGGGGGACGCGGGTGAAGGGGGACGGTGGGTGACGTGTTAGCGGGTGAAGGGGTAGCTGGCTGCAGGTGAGGAGGAGCGGGTGAGGACGAAGTGGGCACTGGGTGGAGGGGGAAGTGGGTGTGGGGGGAGTGGGCTGTGGTTGGGGTGTAAGTGGACAGTGGGTGCGGGTGAAGCGAGTGTGGGGGAAAGGGGCTGTGGGTGAGGAGGAAATGGGTAAGGGGGAAGCCGGCTGTGGGTGAGCGGCTGGTAGGTGAGGGGGCACGGGTGAGGGGGAAGAGGGTGGTGGGTGAGGGGGAAGCGGGCTTCGGGTGAGGGGGAAGCAGGCGGCGAGTGAGGGGGAAGCGGGCGGCGGGTGAGGGGGAAGGGGCTGAGGGGGGAGCGGGCAGTAGGTGAGGAGGGAGCAGGACGAGGGGTGAAGCAGGCTGTGGGTGAGGGGGAAGGGATCTGTGGGGAAGGGGGAAGTGGGCGATGGGTGAGGGAGGAAACAGGCGATGGGTGAGGGGGAACCGGGTGAGGGTAAAGTGGACTGGGTGATGGGTAAGCGGGTGAAGGGATAGGGGGCGGTGGAAGAGGGGGAAGCAGGACGGGGGATGGGTGGTGCGTGAGGGAGAATCAGCCTGTGGGTGATTGGGATGCGGGTGAGAGGGAGCAGGCGTTGGGAGAGGGGGCTGTGGGTGAGGTGGGCGTGGGTGAGAGGGAATTGGGTGAGTAGGGAGCGGGCTTTGGGTTAGAGGGAAGGGAGCTGCGGATGGGGGGTGTGGACTGTGGGTGAGGGGGAAGCGGGCAGTGGGTGAGGGGGAAGCGGGCAGTGGGTGAGGGGGAAGCGGGCAGTGGGTGAGGGGGAAGCGGGCAGTGGGTGAGAGGGAAGCGGGCAGTGGGTGAGAGGGAAGCAGGCAGTGGGTGAGAGGGAAGGGAGCTGTGGGTGAGAGGGAAGCGGGCAGTGGGTGAGAGGGAAGGGAGCTGTGGGTGAGGGGGAAGCGGGCAGTGGGTGAGAGGGAAGGGAGCTGTGGGTGAGGGGGAAGTGGGCAGTGGGTGAGAGGGAAGCGGGCAGTGGGTGAGGGGGAAGCGGGCAGTGGGTGAAGGGGGAAGCGGGCTGTGGGTGAGCGGGAAGCGGGCAGTGGGTGAGAGGGAAGGGAGCAGTGGGTGAGAGGGAAGCGGGCAGTGGGTGAGAGGGAGGCGGGCAGTGGGTGAGAGGGAAGCAGGCAGTAGGTGAGAGGGAAGGGAGCAGTGGGTGAGAGGGAAGCGGGCAGTGGGTGAGAGGGAAGCGGGCAGTGGGTGAGGGAAGCGGGCAGTGGGTGAGGGAAGCGGGCAGTGGGTGAGAGGGAAGGGAGCTGTGGGTGAGAGGGAAGCGGGCAGTGGGTGAGAGGGAAGCGGGCAGTGGCTGAGAGGTACGCGGGCAGTGGGTGAGAGGGAAGCGAGCAGCGGGTGAGGGGGAAGCGGGCAGTGGGTGAGGGGGAAATGGGCAGTGGGTGAGGGGGAACCCGGCAGTGGGTGAGGGGGAACCCAGCAGTGGGTGAGGGGGAACCCGGCAGTGGGTGAGGGGGAAGGGAGCAGTGGGTGAGGGAGCAGCGGGCAGTGGGTGAGGGGGATGCGGGCAGTGGGTGAGGGGGTAGCGGGCAGTGGGTGAGGGGGAAGGGAGCTGTGGATGAGGGGGAAGCGGGCAGTGGGTGAGGGGGAAGCGGGCAGTGTGTGAGGGGGTAGCAGGCAGTGGGTGAGAGGAAAGCGGGCAGTGGGTGTGGGGGAAGGGAGCTGTGGATGAGGGGGAAGCGGGCAGTTGGTGAGGGGGAAGCGGGCAGTGGGTGAGGGGGAAGCGGGCAGTGGGTGAGGGAAGCGGGCAGTGGGTGAGGGAAGCGGGCAGTGGGTGAGAGGGAAGGGAGCTGTGGGTGAGAGGGAAGCGGGCAGTGGGTGAGAGGGAAGCGGGCAGTGGGTGAGAGGGAAGCGGGCAGTGGGTGAGAGGGAAGCGAGCAGTGGGTGAGGGGGAAGCGGGCAGTGGGTGAGGGGGAAATGGGCAGTGGGTGAGGGGGAAGTGGGCAGTGGATGAGGGGGAAGTGGGCAGTAGGTGAGGGGGAAGTGGGCAGTAGGTGAGGGGGAAGTGGGCAGTGGGTGAGGGGGAAGTGGGCAGTTGGTGAGGGTGGAAGTGGGCTCTGGATGTGGGGGAAGTGGGTAGTGGGTGAGGGTGGAAGTGGGCTGTGGGTGAGGGTGGAAGTGGGCAGTGGGTGAGGGGGAAGTGGGCAGTGGGTGAGGGGGAAGTGGGCAGTGGGTGAGGGGGAAATGGGCTCTGGGTGAGGGGGAAGTGGGCTCTGGGTGAGGGGGAAGTGGGCGGTGGGAGCAGGCTGTGGGTGAGGTGGGATTGGATGGGGGGGGAAGTGGGCTGTGGGTGAGCTGCCGATGGGAGAGGGGGGATCGGGTGAGGTGAGGAGCGAGCTGTGGGTGAGGGGGACGCGGGTGAAGGGGGACGGTGGGTGACGTGTTAGCGGGTGAAGGGGTAGCTGGCTGCAGGTGAGGAGGAGCGGGTGAGGACGAAGTGGGCACTGGGTGGAGGGGGGAAGTGGGTGTGGGGGGAGTGGGCTGTGGTTGGGGTGTAAGTGGACAGTGGGTGCGGGTGAAGCGAGTGTGGGGGAAAGGGGCTGTGGGTGAGGAGGAAATGGGTAAGGGGGAAGCCGGCTGTGGGTGAGCGGCTGGTAGGTGAGGGGGCACGGGTGAGGGGGAAGAGGGTGGTGGGTGAGGGGGAAGCGGGCTTCGGGTGAGGGGGAAGCAGGCGGCGAGTGAGGGGGAAGCGGGGCGGCGGGTGAGGGGGAAGGGGCTGAGGGGGGAGCGGGCAGTAGGTGAGGAGGGAGCAGGACGAGGGGTGAAGCAGGCTGTGGGTGAGGGGGAAGGGATCTGTGGGGAAGGGGGAAGTGGGCGATGGGTGAGGGAGGAAACAGGCGATGGGTGAGGGGGAACCGGGTGAGGGTAAAGTGGACTGGGTGATGGGTAAGCGGGTGAAGGGATAGGGGGCGGTGGAAGAGGGGGAAGCAGGACGGGGGATGGGTGGTGCGTGAGGGAGAATCAGCCTGTGGGTGATTGGGATGCGGGTGAGAGGGAGCAGGCGTTGGGAGAGGGGGCTGTGGGTGAGGTGGGCGTGGGTGAGAGGGAATTGGGTGAGTAGGGAGCGGGCTTTGGGTTAGAGGGAAGGGAGCTGCGGATGGGGGGTGTGGACTGTGGGTGAGGGGGAAGCGGGCAGTGGGTGAGGGGGAAGCGGGCAGTGGGTGAGGGGGAAGCGGGCAGTGGGTGAGGGGGAAGCGGGCAGTGGGTGAGAGGGAAGCGGGCAGTGGGTGAGAGGGAAGCAGGCAGTGGGTGAGAGGGAAGGGAGCTGTGGGTGAGAGGGAAGCGGGCAGTGGGTGAGAGGGAAGGGAGCTGTGGGTGAGGGGGAAGCGGGCAGTGGGTGAGAGGGAAGGGAGCTGTGGGTGAGGGGGAAGTGGGCAGTGGGTGAGAGGGAAGCGGGCAGTGGGTGAGGGGGAAGCGGGCAGTGGGTGAAGGGGGAAGCGGGCTGTGGGTGAGCGGGAAGCGGGCAGTGGGTGAGAGGGAAGGGAGCAGTGGGTGAGAGGGAAGCGGGCAGTGGGTGAGAGGGAGGCGGGCAGTGGGTGAGAGGGAAGCAGGCAGTAGGTGAGAGGGAAGGGAGCAGTGGGTGAGAGGGAAGCGGGCAGTGGGTGAGAGGGAAGCGGGCAGTGGGTGAGGGAAGCGGGCAGTGGGTGAGGGAAGCGGGCAGTGGGTGAGAGGGAAGGGAGCTGTGGGTGAGAGGGAAGCGGGCAGTGGGTGAGAGGGAAGCGGGCAGTGGCTGAGAGGGACGCGGGCAGTGGGTGAGAGGGAAGCGAGCAGCGGGTGAGGGGGAAGCGGGCAGTGGGTGAGGGGGAAATGGGCAGTGGGTGAGGGGGAACCCGGCAGTGGGTGAGGGGGAACCCAGCAGTGGGTGAGGGGGAACCCGGCAGTGGGTGAGGGGGAAGGGAGCAGTGGGTGAGGGAGCAGCGGGCAGTGGGTGAGGGGGATGCGGGCAGTGGGTGAGGGGGGTAGCGGGCAGTGGGTGAGGGGGAAGGGAGCTGTGGATGAGGGGGAAGCGGGCAGTGGGTGAGGGGGAAGCGGGCAGTGTGTGAGGGGGTAGCAGGCAGTGGGTGAGAGGAAAGCGGGCAGTGGGTGTGGGGGAAGGGAGCTGTGGATGAGGGGGAAGCGGGCAGTTGGTGAGGGGGAAGCGGGCAGTGGGTGAGGGGGAAGCGGGCAGTGGGTGAGGGAAGCGGGCAGTGGGTGAGGGAAGCGGGCAGTGGGTGAGAGGGAAGGGAGCTGTGGGTGAGAGGGAAGCGGGCAGTGGGTGAGAGGGAAGCGGGCAGTGGGTGAGAGGGAAGCGGGCAGTGGGTGAGAGGGAAGCGAGCAGTGGGTGAGGGGGAAGCGGGCAGTGGGTGAGGGGGAAATGGGCAGTGGGTGAGGGGGAACCCGGCAGTGGGTGAGGGGGAACCCAGCAGTGGGTGAGGGGGAACCCGGCAGTGGGTGAGGGGGAAGGGAGCAGTGGGTGAGGGAGCAGCGGGCAGTGGGTGAGGGGGATGCGGGCAGTGGGTGAGGGGGTAGCGGGCAGTGGGTGAGGGGGAAGGGAGCTGTGGATGAGGGGGAAGCGGGCAGTGGGTGAGGGGGAAGCGGGCAGTGTGTGAGGGGGTAGCAGGCAGTGGGTGAGAGGAAAGCGGGCAGTGGGTGAGGGGGAAGGGAGCTGTGGATGAGGGGGAAGCGGGCAGTTGGTGAGGGGGAAGCGGGCAGTGGGTGAGGGGGAAGCGGGCAGTGGGTGAGGGGGAAGCGGGCAGTGCGTGAGGGGGAAGCGGGCAGTGGGTGAGGGTGGAAGTGGGCTGTGGGTGAGGGTGGAAGTGGGCAGTGGGTGAGGGGGAACTGGGCAGTGGGTGAGGGGAAAGTGAGCAGTGGGTGAGGGGGAAGTGGGCTGAGAGTGAGGGGGAAGTGGGCTCTGGGTGAGGGGGAAGTGGGCTGTGGGTGAGGGTGGAAGTGGGCAGTGGGTGAAGGGGAAGTGGGCTGTGAGTGAGGAGGAAGTGGGCAGTGGGTGAGGGTGGAAGTGGGCTGTGGGTGAGGGTGGAAGTGGGCAGTGGGTGAGGGGGAAGTGAGCTGTGGGTGAGGGGGAAGTGGGCAGTGGATGAGGGGGAAGTGGGCAGTAGGTGAGGGTGGAAGTGGGCAGTGGGTGAGGGGGAAGTGGGCAGTGGGTGAGGGTGGAAGTGGGCTCTGGGTGTGGGGGAAGTGGGCAGTGGGTGAGGGTGGAAGTGGGTTGTGGGTGAGGGTGGAAGTGGGCAGTGGGTGAGGGGGAACTGGGCAGTGGGTGAGGGGGAAGTGAGCAGTGGGTGAGGGGGAAGTGGGCTGTGAGTGAGGGGGAAGTGGGCTCTGGGTGAGGGGGAAGTGGGCGTGGGTGAGGGTGGTAGTGGGCAGTGGGTGAGGGGGAAGTGGGCTGTGAGTGAGGAGCAAGTGGGCAGTGGGTGTGGGTGGAAGTGGGCTGTGGGTGAGGGTTGAAGTGGGCAGTGGGTGAGGGGGAAGTGGGCTGTGGGTGAGGGGGAAGTGGGCAGTGGATGAGGGGGAAGTGGGCAGTAGGTGAGGGGGAAGTGGGCAGTGGGTGAGGGGGAAGTGGGCAGTGGGTGAGGGTGGAAGTGGGCTCTGGGTGTGGGGGAAGTGGGCAGTGGGTGAGGGTGGAAGTGGGCTGTGGGTGAGGGTGGAAGTGGGCAGTGGGTGAGGGGGAACTGGGCAGTGGGTGAGGGGGAAGTGAGCAGTGGGTGAGGGGGAAGTGGGCTGTGAGTGAGGGGGAAGTGGGCTGTGGGTGAGGGGGAAGTGGGCAGTGGGTGAGGGGGAAGTGGGCTGTGAGTGAGGGGGAAGTGGGCAGTGGGTGAGGGGGAAGAGGGCAGTGGGTGAGGGTGGAAGTGGGCAGTGGGTGAGGGGGAAGTGGGCAGTGGGTGAGGGTGGAAGTGGGCAGTGGGTGAGGGGGAAGTGGGCAGTGGGTGAGGGGGAAGTGGGCAGTGGGTGAGGGGGGAAGTGGGCAGTGGGTGAGGGGGAAATGGGCTCTGGGTGAGGGGGAAGTGGGCTCTGGGTGAGGGGGAAGTGGGCGGTGGGAGCAGGCTGTGGGTGAGGGGGGATTGGATGGGGGGGGAAGTGGGCTATGGGTGAGCTGCCGATGGGAGAGGGGGGATCGGGTGAGGTGAGGAACGAGCTGTGGGTGAGGGGGACGCGGGTGAAGGGGGACGGTAGGTGACGTGTAAGCGGGTGAAGGGGTAGCTGGCTGCAGGTGAGGAGGAGCGGGTGAGGACGAAGTGGGCACTGGGTGGAGGGGGAAGTGGGTGAGGGGGGAGTGGGCTGTGGTTGGGGTGTAAGTGGACAGTGGGTGAGGGTGAAGCGAGTGTGGGGGAAAGGGGCTGTGGGTGAGGAGGAAATGGGTAAGGGGGAAGCCGGCTGTGGGTGAGCGGCTGGTAGGTGAGGGGGCACGGGTGAGGGGGAAGAGGGTGGTGGGTGAGGGGGAAGCGGGCGGCAGGTGAGGGGGAAGCGGGCGGCGAGTGAGGGGGAAGCAGGCGGCGGGTGAGGGGGAAGCAGGCGGCGGGTGAGGGGGAAGCGGGGCGGCGGGTGAGGGGGAAGCAGGCGGCGGGTGAGGGGGGAAGGGGCTGAGGGGGGAGCGGGCAGTAGGTGAGGAGGGAGCAGGAAGAGGGTGAAGCAGGCTGTGGGTGAGGGGGAAGGGATCTGTGGGGAAGGGGGAAGTGGGCGATGGGTGAGGGGGGGAAACAGGCGATGGGTGAGGGGGAACCGGGTGAGGGCAAAGTGGACTGGGTGATGGGGTAAGCGGGTGAAGGGATAGGGGGCGGTGGAAGAGGGGGAAGCAGGACGGGGGATGGGTGGTGCGTGAGGGAGAATCAGCCTGTGGGTGATTGGGATGCCGGTGAGAGGGAGCAGGCGGTGGGAGAGGGGGCTGTGGGTGAGGTGGGCGTGGGTGAGAGGGAATTGGGTGAGGAGGGAGCGGGCTTTGGGTTAGAGGGAAGGGAGCTGCGGATGGGGGGGGTGTGGACTGTGGGTGAGGGGGAAGCGGGCAGTGGGTGAGAGGGAAGCGGGCAGGGGGGTGAGAGGGAAGCAGGCAGTGGGTGAGAGGGAAGGGAGCTGTGGGTGAGAAGGAAGCGGGCAGTGTGTGAGGGGGAAGCGGGCAGTGGGTGAGGGGGAAGCGGGCAGTGGGTGAGAGGGAAGGGAGCTGTGGGTGAGAGGGAAGCGTGCAGTGGGTGAGAGGGAAGCGGGCTGTGGGTGAGAGGGAAGGGAGCTGTGGGTGAGGGGGGTAGCGGGCAGTGGGTGAGAGGGAAGCGGGCAGTGGGTGAGGGGGAAGCGGGCAGTGGGTGAGGGGGAAGCGGGCAGTGGGTGAGGGGGAAGCGGGCAGTGGGTGAGGGGGAAGCGGGCAGTGGGTGAGGTGGAAGCGGGCAGTGGGTGAGGTGGAAGCGGGCAGTGGGTGAGCGGGGAAGCGGGCAGTGGGTGAGCGGGAAGCGGGCAGTGGGTGAGAGGGAAGGGAGCAGTGGGTGAGAGGGAGGTGGGCAGTGGGTGAGAGGAAAGCAGGCAGTAGGTGAGAGGGAAGGGAGCAGTGGGTGAGAGGGAAGCGGGCGGTGGGTGAGAGGGAAGCAGGCAGTGGGTGAGGGAAGCGGGCAGTGGGTGAGAGGGAAGGGAGCTGTGGGTGAGAGGGAAGCGGGCAGTGGGTGAGAGGGAAGCAGGCAGTGGGTGAGAGGGAAGCGGGCAGTGGGTGAGGGGGAAGCGGGCAGTGGGTGAGGGGGAAGGGTGCTGTGGGTGAGAGGGAAGCGGGCTGTGGGTGAGAGGGAAGCGGGCAGTGGGTGAGAGGGAAGTGGGCAGTGGGTGAGGGGGAAGCGGGCAGTGGGTGAGGGGGGAAGCGAGCAGTGGGTGAGAGGGAAGCGGGCAGTGGGTGAGGGGGGAAGCGAGCAGTGGGTGAGGGGGAAGCGGGCAGTGGGTGAGGGGGAAATGGGCAGTGGGTGAGGGGGAACCCGGCAGTGGGTGAGGGGGAACCCAGCAGTGGGTGAGGGGGAACCCGGCAGTGGGTGAGGGGGAAGGGAGCAGTGGGTGAGGGAGCAGCGGGCAGTGGGTGAGGGGGATGCGGGCAGTGGGTGAGGGGGAAGCGGGCAGTGGGTGAGGGGGAAGGGAGCTGTGGATGAGGGGGAAGCGGGCAGTGGGTGAGGGGGAAGCGGGCAGTGGGTGAGGGGGAAGCAGGCAGTGGGTGAGAGGAAAGCGGGCAGTGGGTGAGGGGGAAGGGAGCTGTGGATGAGGGGGAAGCGGGCAGTGGGTGAGGGGGAAGCGGGCAGTGGGTGAGGGGGAAGCGGGCAGTGGGTGAGGGGGAAGCGGGCAGTGGGTGAGGGGAAAGCGGGCAGTGGGTGAGGGGGCAGGGAGCTGTGGATGAGGGGGAAGCGGGCAGTGAGTGAGGGGGAAGCGGGCAGTGGGTGAGGGGGAAGCGGGCAGTGGGTGAGGGGGAAGCGGGCAGTGGGTGAGAGGGAAGTGGGCATTGGGTGCGGGGGAAGTGGGCAGTAGGTGAGGGGTAAGTGGGCTGTGGGTGAGGGTGGAAGTGGGCTCTGGGTGTGGGGGAAGTGGGCTGTGGGTGAGGGTGGAAGTGAGCAGTGGGTGAGGGGGAAGTGGGCTGTGGGTGAGGGGGAAGCGGGCAGCGGGTGAGGGGGAAGTGGGCAGTGGGTGAGGGGGAAGTGGGCTGTGGGTGAGGGGGCAGGGAGCTGTGGATGAGGGGGAAGCGGGCAGTGAGTGAGGGGGAAGCGGGCAGTGGGTGAGGGGGAAGCGGGCAGTGGGTGAGGGGGAAGCGGGCACTGGGTGAGAGGGAAGTGGGCATTGGGTGCGGGGGAAGTGGGCAGTAGGTGAGGGGTAAGTGGGCTGTGGGTGAGGGTGGAAGTGGGCTCTGGGTGTGGGGGAAGTGGGCTGTGGGTGAGGGTGGAAGTGAGCAGTGGGTGAGGGGGAAGTGGGCTGTGGGTGAGGGGGGAAGTGGGCTGTGGGTGAGGGGGAAGTGTGCAGCGGGTGAGGGGGAAGTGGGCAGTGGGTGAGGGGGAAGTGGGCTGTGGGTGAGGGTGGAAGTGGGCAGTAGGTGAGGGGGAAGTGGGCAGTAGGTGAGGGGGAAGTGGGCAGTGGGTGAGGGTGGAAGTGGGCAGTGGGTGAGGGGGAAGTGGGCAGTGGGTGAGGGGGAAGTGGGCAGTGGGTGAGGGAGAAGTGGGCAGTGGTTGAGGGGGAAGTGGGCTGTGGGTGAGGGGGAAGTGGGCTGTGGGTGAGGGGGAAGTGGGCTGTGGGTGAGGGTGGAAGTAGGCAGTTGGTGAGGGGGAAGTGGGCAGTGGGTGAGGGGGAAGTGGGCTCTGGGTGATGGGGAAGTGGGCTCTGGGTGAGGGGGAAGTGGGCGGTGGGAGCAGGCTGTGGGTGAGGGGGGAATGGATGTGGGGGGAAGTGGGCTGTGGGTGAGCTGCCGATGGGAGAGGGGGGATCAGGTGAGGTGAGGAGCGAGCTGTGGGTGAGGGGGACGTGGGTGAAGGGGGACGGTGGGTGACGTGTAAGCGGGTGTAGGGGTAGCTGGCTGCAGGTGAGGGGGAGCGGGTGAGGACGAAGTGGGCACTGGGTGGAGGGGGAAGTGGGTGAGGGGGGAGTGGGCTGTGGTTGGGGTGTAAGTGGACAGTGGGTGAGGGTGAAGCGAGTGTGGGGGAAAGGGGCTGTGGGTGAGGAGGAAATGGGTAATGGGGAAGCCAGCTGTGGGTGAGCGGCTGGTAGGTGAGGGGGCGCGGGTGAGGGGGAAGAGGGTGGTGGGTGAGGGCAAAGTTTGTGGGGGGAAGTGGGCAGTTTCTGAGGGGGTAGCAGGTGGGTGGGAGCATTGCTGGGTGAGGGAGAAGTGAGTGAGGTGGAAGCGGGCTGTGGGTGAGGGGGAGCGGATTGGTGGGAGTGGGCGGTGGGTGAGGGGGAAGCGGGCTGTGGATGAGGGGGGAGCAGGTGAGGGGTGAAAGGGAAGTGGATGAGGGGAAAGCAGATGAGGGGGGATCAGGCTGCAGTTGAGGAGAAGTAGGCTGTGAGTGAGGGGGCTATGGGGACGGAGAAGCGGGCAGTGGGCGAGTGGGGTGGGGGCTGTGGTTGACGGGGGAGTGAGTGAGCAGGAAGCGGGCAGTGGGTGAGGGGGAGCAGGTGAGGGGGGAGCAGGTGAGGGGGAAATGGGCTATGGGTGAGCGGGTGGTAGGTGAGGGGGGAGCATGTGGGGGGAAGCAGGCTGTGAGTGAGGGGGCAGTGGATGAACAGGAAGTGGGCGGTGGGAGAGGCGAAGCGGACAAAGGGGAACGGACGGTGGGTGCGAGGGAGGGGGCAGTGGGTGAGAGGGAAGTGGGGAGAGGGAAGCGGCTGGTGGATGAAGGGGAGCTGGTGAGGGGGAAGTGGGCTGTGGGTGAGGGGGGAGCGGGTGAGGGGGAAGTGGGAGAGAGGGAAGCGAGCTGTGGGTGAGGGAGAAGCTGGCTGTGGGAGAGAGGAAAGTGGGCTGTGGGTGAGGGGAAGCGGATGAGGGGGAAGAGGATGGTATATGAGGGGGAAGCAGGTTGGTAGGAGTGGGCAGTGGGTGAGGGGAAGGGGTTGAGGGGGGGAACGAGCAGTGGGTGAGGGGGAAGCAGGAGAGCGGGGAGCAGGCTATGGGAGAGGGAAGAACGGGTGAGGGGTTAGTGAGTGAAGGGGAAGGGGCTATAGGTGAAGTGGAAACGGGTCAGGGAGGAGCAAGCGGCATGTGAGGGGTAAACAAGCTGTGGGTGAGGTGGAAGCGGGTGAGAGGGAAGCAGGTGAGGGAGAGAAGCAGGTGAGGGAAGAGCGGTCAGTGGGTGAGGGGGAAGGGGCTGAGGGGGGGAACGAGCAGTGGGTGAGGGGGAAGCGGGAGAGCAGGGAGAAGGCTGTGGGAGAGGGGAGAGCAGGTGAGGGGTTAGTGGGTGAAGGGGAGGGGGCTATAGGTGAAGTGGAAGCAAAGCAGGAAGGAGCAAGCGGCAGGTAAGGGGGAAGCGAGCTGTGGGTGAGGGGGAAGCGGGCAGTGGGTGAGGGGGAAGGGAGCTGTGGGTGAGCGGGAAGCGGGCAGTGGGTGAGAGGGAAGGGAGCTGTGGGTGAGAGGGAAGCAGGCAGTGGGTGAGAGGGAAGCGGGCAGTGGGTGAGAGGGAAGCAGGCAGTGGGTGAGAGGGAAGCGGGCAGTGGGTGAGAGGGAAGCAGGCAGTGGGTGAGAGGGAAGCAGGCAGTGGGCGAGAGGGAAGGGAGCTGTGGGTGAGAGGGAAGCGGGCAGTGGGTGAGGGGGAAGCGGGCAGTGGGTGGGGGGAAGCGGTCAGTGGGTGAGGGGGAAGCGGGCAGTGGGTGAGAGGGAAGCGGGCAGTGGGTGAGGGGGAAGCGAGCAGTGGGTGAGAGGGAAGCAGGCAGTGGGGGAGAGGGAAGCAGGCAGTGGGGGAGAGGGCAGTGGGTGAGAGGGAAGGAGCTGTGGGTGAGAGGGAAGCGGGCAGTGGGTGAGGGGGAAGCGGGCAGTGGGTGAGGGCGAAGCAGGCAGTGGGTGAGGGGGAAGGGAGCAGTGGGTGAGGGGGGCAGCGGGCAGTGGGTGAGGGGGAAGCGGGCGGTGGGTGAGGGGGAAGCGGGCAGTGGGTGAGGGAGAAGGGAGCTGTGGATGAGGGAGAAGCGGGCAGTGGGTGAGGGGGGAAGTGGGCAGTGGGTGGGGGGAAGCGGGTTGTGGGTGAGAGGGAAGGGAGCAGTGGATGGGGGGGTGGGCTGTGGGTGAGGGGGTGGGCAGTGGATGAGGGGTAAGCGGGCAGTGGGTGAGGGGGAAGCGGGCAGTGGGTGAGGGGGAAGCGGGCAGTGGGTGAGGGGGAAGGGAGCAGTGGATGGGGGGGTGGGTTGTGGGTGAGGGGGTGGGCAGTGGGTGAGGGGGAAGCGGGCAGTGGGTGAGGGGGAAGTGGGCAGTGAGTGAGGGGGAAGCGGGCAGTGGGCGAGAGGGAAGCGGGCAGTGGGTGAGGGGGAAGCGGGCAGTGGGTGAGAGGGAAGCGGGCTGTGGGTGAGGGGGAAGCGGGCAGTGGGTGAGGGGGAAGCGGGCTGTGGGTGAGAGGGAAGCGGGCAGTGGGTGAAAGGGAAGCGGGCAGTGGGTGAGTGAGAAGCGGGCAGTGGGTGAGGGGGAAGCGGGCAGTGGGTGAGAGGGAGGCGGGCAGTGGGTGTGAGGGAAGCGGGCAGTGGGTGAGAGGGAAGCGGGCAGTGGGTGAGGGGGAAGCGGGCAGTTGGTGAGGGGGAAGCGGGCAGTGGGTGAGGGGAAAGCGGGCAGTGGGTGAGAGGGAAGTGGGCAGTGGGTGAGAGGGAAGCGGGCAGTGGGTGAGGGGGAAGCGGGCAGTGGGTGAGAGGGAAGCGGGCAGTGGGTGAGGGGGAAGCGGGCAGTGGGTGAGGGGGAAGCAGGCAGTGGGTGAGACGGAAGCGGGCAGTGGGTGAGGGGGAAGCGGGCAGTGGGTGAGGGTGGAAGTGGGCAGTGGGTGAGGGGGAAGTGGGCAGTGGGTGAGGGTGGAAGTGGGCTCTGGGTGTGGGGGAAGTGGGCAGTGGGTGAGGGTGGAAGTGGGTTGTGGGTGAGGGTGGAAGTGGGCAGTGGGTGAGGGGGAACTGGGCAGTGGGTGAGGGGGAAGTGAGCAGTGGGTGAGGGGGAAGTGGGCTGTGAGTGAGGGGGAAGTGGGCTCTGGGTGAGGGGGAAGTGGGCTGTGGGTGAGGGTGGTAGTGGGCAGTGGGTGAGGGGGAAGTGGGCTGTGAGTGAGGAGCAAGTGGGCAGTGGGTGTGGGTGGAAGTGGGCTGTGGGTGAGGGTGGAAGTGGGCAGTGGGTGAGGGGGAAGTGGGCTGTGGGTGAGGGGGAAGTGGGCAGTGGATGAGGGGGAAGTGGGCAGTAGGTGAGGGGGAAGTGGGCAGTGGGTGAGGGGGAAGTGGGCAGTGGGTGAGGGTGGAAGTGGGCTCTGGGTGTGGGGGAAGTGGGCAGTGGGTGAGGGTGGAAGTGGGCTGTGGGTGAGGGTGGAAGTGGGCAGTGGGTGAGGGGGAACTGGGCAGTGGGTGAGGGGGAAGTGAGCAGTGGGTGAGGGGGAAGTGGGCTGTGAGTGAGGCGGAAGTGGGCTGTGGGTGAGGGGGAAGTGGGCAGTGGGTGAGGGGGAAGTGGGCTGTGAGTGAGGGGGAAGTGGGCAGTGGGTGAGGGGGAAGAGGGCAGTGGGTGAGGGTGCAAGTGGGCAGTGGGTGAGGGGGAAGTGGGCAGTGGGTGAGGGTGGAAATGGGCAGTGGGTGAGGGGGAAGTGGGCAGTGGGTGAGGGGGAAGTGGGCAGTGGGTGAGGGGGAAGTGGGCAGTGGGTGAGGGGGAAATGGGCTCTGGGTGAGGGGGAAGTGGGCTCTGGGTGAGGGGGAAGTGGGCGGTGGGAGCAGGCTGTGGGTGAGGGGGGATTGGATGGGGGGGGAAGTGGGCTATGGGTGAGCTGCCGATGGGAGAGGGGGGATCGGGTGAGGTGAGGAACGAGCTGTGGGTGAGGGGGACGCGGGTGAAGGGGGACGGTAGGTGACGTGTAAGCGGGTGAAGGGGTAGCTGGCTGCAGGTGAGGAGGAGCGGGTGAGGACGAAGTGGGCACTGGGTGGAGGGGGAAGTGGGTGAGGGGGGAGTGGGCTGTGGTTGGGGTGTAAGTGGAGAGTGGGTGAGGGTGAAGCGAGTGTGGGGGAAAGGGGCTGTGGGTGAGGAGGAAATGGGTAAGGGGGAAGCCGGCTGTGGGTGAGCGGCTGGTAGGTGAGGGGGCGCGGGTGAGGGGGAAGAGGGTGGTGGGTGAGGGGGAAGCGGGCGGCAGGTGAGGGGGAAGCGGGCGGCGAGTGAGGGGGAAGCAGGCGGCGGGTGAGGGGGAAGCAGGCGGCGGGTGAGGGGGAAGCAGGCGGCGGGTGAGGGGGAAGCAGGCGGCGGGTGAGGGGGAAGGGGCTGAGGGGGGAGCGGGCAGTAGGTGAGGAGGGAGCAGGAAGAGGGTGAAGCAGGCTGTGGGTGAGGGGGAAGGGATCTGTGGGGAAGGGGGAAGTGGGCGATGGGTGAGGGGGGGAAACAGGCGATGGGTGAGGGGGAACCGGGTGAGGGCAAAGTGGACTGGGTGATGGGTAAGCGGGTGAAGGGATAGGGGGCGGTGGAAGAGGGGGAAGCAGGACGGGGGATGGGTGGTGCGTGAGGGAGAATCAGCCTGTGGGTGATTGGGATGCCGGTGAGAGGGAGCAGGCGGTGGGAGAGGGGGCTGTGGGTGAGGTGGGCGTGGGTGAGAGGGAATTGGGTGAGGAGGGAGCGGGCTTTGGGTTAGAGGGAAGG
The DNA here is from genome assembly GCA_026770705.1 of Isurus oxyrinchus. Lineage (NCBI taxonomy): Eukaryota > Metazoa > Chordata > Chondrichthyes > Lamniformes > Lamnidae > Isurus > Isurus oxyrinchus. The sequence goes on along the minus strand of JANJGN010000020.1, from coordinate 69,165,037 downwards.
GAGCTGCGGATGGGGGGGTGTGGACTGTGGGTGAGGGGGAAGCGGGCAGTGGGTGAGAGGGAAGCGGGCAGGGGGTGAGAGGGAAGCAGGGAGTGGGTGAGAGGGAAGGGAGCTGTGGGTGAGAAGGAAGCGGGCAGTGTGTGAGGGGGAAGCGGGCAGTGGGTGAGGGGGAAGCGGGCAGTGGGTGAGAGGGAAGGGAGCTGTGGGTGAGAGGGAAGCGTGCAGTGGGTGAGAGGGAAGCGGGCTGTGGGTGAGAGGGAAGGGAGCTGTGGGTGAGGGGGTAGCGGGCAGTGGGTGAGAGGGAAGCGGGCAGTGGGTGAGGGGGAAGCGGGCAGTGGGTGAGGGGGAAGCGGGCAGTGGGTGAGGGGGAAGCGGGCAGTGGGTGAGGGGGAAGCGGGCAGTGGGTGAGGGGGAAGCGGGCAGTGGGTGAGGTGGAAGCGGGCAGTGGGTGAGCGGGAAGCGGGCAGTGGGTGAGCGGGAAGCGGGCAGTGGGTGAGAGGGAAGGGAGCAGTGGGTGAGAGGGAGGTGGGCAGTGGGTGAGAGGAAAGCAGGCAGTAGGTGAGAGGGAAGGGAGCAGTGGGTGAGAGGGAAGCGGGCGGTGGGTGAGAGGGAAGCAGGCAGTGGGTGAGGGAAGCGGGCAGTGGGTGAGAGGGAAGGGAGCTGTGGGTGAGAGGGAAGCGGGCAGTGGGTGAGAGGGAAGCAGGCAGTGGGAGAGAGGGAAGCGGGCAGTGGGTGAGGGGGAAGCGGGCAGTGGGTGAGGGGGAAGGGTGCTGTGGGTGAGAGGGAAGCGGGCTGTGGGTGAGAGGGAAGCGGGCAGTGGGTGAGAGGGAAGTGGGCAGTGGGTGAGGGGGAAGCGGGCAGTGGGTGAGGGGGAAGCGAGCAGTGGGTGAGAGGGAAGCGGGCAGTGGGTGAGGGGGAAGCGAGCAGTGGGTGAGGGGGAAGCGGGCAGTGGGTGAGGGGGAAATGGGCAGTGGGTGAGGGGGAACCCGGCAGTGGGTGAGGGGGAACCCAGCAGTGGGTGAGGGGGAACCCGGCAGTGGGTGAGGGGGAAGGGAGCAGTGGGTGAGGGAGCAGCGGGCAGTGGGTGAGGGGGATGCGGGCAGTGGGTGAGGGGGAAGCGGGCAGTGGGTGAGGGGGAAGGGAGCTGTGGATGAGGGGGAAGCGGGCAGTGGGTGAGGGGGAAGCGGGCAGTGGGTGAGGGGGAAGCAGGCAGTGGGTGAGAGGAAAGCGGGCAGTGGGTGAGGGGGAAGGGAGCTGTGGATGAGGGGGAAGCGGGCAGTGGGTGAGGGGGGAAGCGGGCAGTGGGTGAGGGGGAAGCGGGCAGTGGGTGAGGGGAAAGCGGGCAGTGGGTGAGGGGGCAGGGAGCTGTGGATGAGGGGGAAGCGGGCAGTGAGTGAGGGGGAAGCGGGCAGTGGGTGAGGGGGAAGCGGGCAGTGGGTGAGGGGGAAGCGGGCAGTGGGTGAGAGGGAAGTGGGCATTGGGTGCGGGGGAAGTGGGCAGTAGGTGAGGGGTAAGTGGGCTGTGGGTGAGGGTGGAAGTGGGCTCTGGGTGTGGGGGAAGTGGGCTGTGGGTGAGGGTGGAAGTGAGCAGTGGGTGAGGGGGAAGTGGGCTGTGGGTGAGGGGGAAGCGGGCAGCGGGTGAGGGGGAAGGGGGCAGTGGGTGAGGGGGAAGTGGGCTGTGGGTGAGGGGGAAGTGGGCTGTGGGTGAGGGGGAAGTGGGCTGTGGGTGAGGGGGAAGTGTGCAGCGGGTGAGGGGGAAGTGGGCAGTGGGTGAGGGGGAAGTGGGCTGTGGGTGAGGGTGGAAGTGGGCAGTAGGTGAGGGGGAAGTGGGCAGTAGGTGAGGGGGGAAGTGGGCAGTGGGTGAGGGTGGAAGTGGGCAGTGGGTGAGGGTGGAAGTGGGCAGTGGGTGAGGGGGAAGTGGGCAGTGGGTGAGGGGGAAGTGGGCAGTGGGTGAGGGAGAAGTGGGCAGTGGTTGAGGGGGAAGTGGGCTGTGGGTGAGGGGGAAGTGGGCTGTGGGTGAGGGGGAAGTGGGCTGTGGGTGAGGGTGGAAGTAGGCAGTTGGTGAGGGGGAAGTGGGCAGTGGGTGAGGGGGAAGTGGGCTCTGGGTGATGGGGAAGTGGGCTCTGGGTGAGGGGGAAGTGGGCGGTGGGAGCAGGCTGTGGGTGAGGGGGGAATGGATGTGGGGGGAAGTGGGCTGTGGGTGAGCTGCCGATGGGAGTGGGGGGATCAGGTGAGGTGAGGAGCGAGCTGTGGGTGAGGGGGACGTGGGTGAAGGGGGACGGTGGGTGACGTGTAAGCGGGTGAAGGGGTAGCTGGCTGCAGGTGAGGGGGAGCGGGTGAGGACGAAGTGGGCACTGGGTGGAGGGGGAAGTGGGTGAGGGGGGAGTGGGCTGTGGTTGGGGTGTAAGTGGACAGTGGGTGAGGGTGAAGCGAGTGTGGGGGAAAGGGGCTGTGGGTGAGGAGGAAATGGGTAATGGGGAAGCCAGCTGTGGGTGACCGGCTGGTAGGTGAGGGGGCGCGGGTGAGGGGGAAGAGGGTGGTGGGTGAGGGCAAAGTTTGTGGGGGGAAGTGGGCAGTTTCTGAGGGGGTAGCAGGTGGGTGGGAGCATTGCTGGGTGAGGGAGAAGTGAGTGAGGTGGAAGCGGGCTGTGGGTGAGGGGGAGCGGATTGGTGGGAGTGGGCGGTGGGTGAGGGGGAAGCGGGCTGTGGATGAGGGGGGGAGCAGGTGAGGGGTGAAAGGGAAGTGGATGAGGGGAAAGCAGATGAGGGGGGATCAGGCTGCAGTTGAGGAGAAGTAGGCTGTGAGTGAGGGGGCTATGGGGACGGAGAAGCGGGCAGTGGGCGAGTGGGGTGGGGGCTGTGGTTGACGGGGGAGTGAGTGAGCAGGAAGCGGGCAGTGGGTGAGGGGGAGCAGGTGAGGGGGGAGCAGGTGAGGGGGAAATGGGCTATGGGTGAGCGGGGTGGTAGGTGAGGGGGGAGCATGTGGGGGGAAGCAGGCTGTGAGTGAGGGGGCAGTGGATGAACAGGAAGTGGGCGGTGGGAGAGGCGAAGCGGACAAAGGGGAACGGACGGTGGGTGCGAGGGAGGGGGCAGTGGGTGAGAGGGAAGTGGGGAGAGGGAAGCGGCTGGTGGATGAAGGGGAGCTGGTGAGGGGGAAGTGGGCTGTGGGTGAGGGGGGGAGCGGGGTGAGGGGGAAGTGGGAGAGAGGGAAGCGAGCTGTGGGTGAGGGAGAAGCTGGCTGTGGGAGAGAGGAAAGTGGGCTGTGGGTGAGGGGAAGCGGATGAGGGGGAAGAGGATGGTATATGAGGGGGAAGCAGGTTGGTAGGAGTGGGCAGTGGGTGAGGGGAAGGGGTTGAGGGGGGGAACGAGCAGTGGGTGAGGGGGAAGCAGGAGAGCGGGGAGCAGGCTATGGGAGAGGGAAGAACGGGTGAGGGGTTAGTGAGTGAAGGGGAAGGGGCTATAGGTGAAGTGGAAACGGGTCAGGGAGGAGCAAGCGGCATGTGAGGGGTAAACAAGCTGTGGGTGAGGTGGAAGCGGGTGAGAGGGAAGCAGGTGAGGGAGAGAAGCAGGTGAGGGAAGAGCGGTCAGTGGGTGAGGGGGAAGGGGCTGAGGGGGGGAACGAGCAGTGGGTGAGGGGGAAGCGGGAGAGCAGGGAGCAGGCTGTGGGAGAGGGGAGAGCAGGTGAGGGGTTAGTGGGTGAAGGGGAGGGGGCTATAGGTGAAGTGGAAGCAAAGCAGGAAGGAGCAAGCGGCAGGTAAGGGGGAAGCGAGCTGTGGGTGAGGGGGAAGCGGGCAGTGGGTGAGGGGGAAGCGGGCAGTGGGTGAGAGGGAAGGGAGCTGTGGGTGAGAGGGAAGCAGGCAGTGGGTGAGAGGGAAGCGGGCAGTGGGTGAGAGGGAAGCGGGCAGTGGGTGAGAGGGAAGCAGGCAGTGGGTGAGAGGGAAGCAGGCAGTGGGCGAGAGGGAAGGGAGCTGTGGGTGAGAGGGAAGCGGGCAGTGGGTGAGGGGGAAGCGGGCAGTGGGTGGGGGGAAGCGGTCAGTGGGTGAGGGGGAAGCGGGCAGTGGGTGAGAGGGAAGCGGGCAGTGGGTGAGGGGGGAAGCGAGCAGTGGGTGAGAGGGAAGCAGGCAGTGGGGGAGAGGGAAGCAGGCAGTGGGGGAGAGGGCAGTGGGTGAGAGGGAAGGGAGCTGTGGGTGAGAGGGAAGCGGGCAGTGGGTGAGGGGGAAGCGGGCAGTGGGTGAGGGCGAAGCAGGCAGTGGGTGAGGGGGAAGGGAGCAGTGGGTGAGGGGGCAGCGGGCAGTGGGTGAGGGGGAAGCGGGCAGTGGGTGAGGGGGAAGCGGGGCAGTGGGTGAGGGAGAAGGGAGCTGTGGATGAGGGGGAAGCGGGCAGTGGGTGAGGGGGAAGTGGGCAGTCGGTGGGGGGAAGCGGGTTGTGGGTGAGAGGGAAGGGAGCAGTGGATGGGGGGGTGGGCTGTGGGTGAGGGGGTGGGCAGTGGATGAGGGGTAAGCGGGCAGTGGGTGAGGGGGAAGCGGGCAGTGGGTGAGGGGGAAGCGGGCAGTGGGTGAGGGGGAAGGGAGCAGTGGATGGGGGGGGTGGGTTGTGGGTGAGGGGGGTGGGCAGTGGGTGAGGGGGGAAGCGGGCAGTGGGTGAGGGGGAAGTGGGCAGTGAGTGAGGGGGAAGCGGGCAGTGGGTGAGAGGGAAGCGGGCAGTGGGTGAGGGGGGAAGCGGGCAGTGGGTGAGAGGGAAGCGGGCTGTGGGTGAGGGGGAAGCGGGCAGTGGGTGAGGGGGGAAGCGGGCTGTGGGTGAGAGGGAAGCGGGCAGTGGGTGAGAGGGAAGCGGGCAGTGGGTGAGAGGGAAGCGGGCAGTGGGTGAGTGAGAAGCGGGCAGTGGGTGAGGGGGAAGCGGGCAGTGGGTGAGAGGGAGGCGGGCAGTGGGTGTGAGGGAAGCGGGCAGTGGGTGAGAGGGAAGCGGGCAGTGGGTGAGGGGGAAGCGGGCAGTTGGTGAGGGGGAAGCGGGCAGTGGGTGAGGGGAAAGCGGGCAGTGGGTGAGAGGGAAGTGGGCAGTGGGTGAGAGGGAAGCGGGCAGTGGGTGAGAGGGAAGCGGGCAGTGGGTGAGGGGGAAGCGGGCAGTGGGTGAGGGGGAAGCGGGCAGTGGGTGAGGGGGAAGCGGGCAGTGGGTGAGACGGAAGCGGGCAGTGGGTGAGGGGGAAGCGGGCAGTGGGTGAGGGGTAAGCAGGCAGTGGGTGAGGGGAAAGCGGGCTGTGGGTGAGTGGGAAGCGGGCAGTGGGTGAGGGGGCAGGGAGCTGTGGGTGAGAGGGAAGCGGGCAGTGGGTGAGGGGGAAGGGAGCAGTGGGTGAGGGGGAAGGGTGCTGTGGGTGAGGGGGAAGCGGGCAGTGGGTGAGGGGGGAAGCGGTCAGTGGGTGAGAGGGAAGAGGGCAGTGGGTGAGGGGGAAGCGGGCAGTGGGTGAGGGGGAAGCAGGCAGTGGGTGAGGGGGAAGCGGGCAGTGGGTGAGAGGGAAGGGAGCTGTGGATGAGGGGGAAGCGGGCAGTGGGTGAGGGGGAAGCGGGCAGTGGGTGGGGGGAATCGGGCTGTGGGTGAGAGGGAAGGGAGCAGTGGATGGGGGGTGGGCTGTGGGTGAGGGGGTGGGCAGTGGACGAGGGGTAAGCGGGCAGTGGGTGAGGGGGAAGCGGGCAGTGGGTGAGAGGGAAGGAAGCAGTGGATGGGGGGGTGGGTTGTGGGTGAGGGGGTGGGCAGTGGGTGAGGGGGAAGCGGGCAGTGGGTGAGGGTGAAGCGGGCAGTGAGTGAGAGGGAAGCGGGCAGTGGGTGAGGGGGAAGCGGGCAGTGGGTGAGGGGGAAGCCGGCAGTGGGTGAGGGGGAAGCGGGCAGTGGGCGAGAGGGAAGCGGGCAGTGGGCGAGAGGGAAGCGGGCAGTGGGTGAGGGGGAAGCGGGCAGTGGGTGAGAGGGAAGCGGGCTGTGGGTGAGGGGGAAGCGGGCAGTGGGTGAGCGGGAAGCGGGCTGTGGGTGAGAGGGAAGCGGGCAGTGGGTGAGAGGGAAGCGGGCAGTGGGTGAGGGGGAAGCGGGCAGTGGGTGAGGGGGAAGCGGGCAGTGGGTGAGAGGGAGGTGGGCAGTGGGTGAGAGGGAAGCAGACAGTGGGTGAGGGGGAAGCGGGCAGTGGGTGAGGGGGAAGCGGGCAGTGAGTGAGGGGGAAGCGGGCAGTGGGCGAGAGGGAAGCGGGCAGTGGGTGAGGGGGAAGCGGGCAGTGGGTGAGAGGGAAGCGGGCTGTGGGTGAGGGGGAAGCGGGCAGTGGGTGAGGGGGAAGCGGGCTGTGGGTGAGAGGGAAGCGGGCAGTGGGTGAGAGGGAAGCGGGCAGTGGGTGAGTGAGAAGCGGGCAGTGGGTGAGGGGGAAGCGGGCAGTGGGTGAGAGGGAGGCGGGCAGTGGGTGTGAGGGAAGCGGGCAGTGGGTGAGAGGGAAGCGGGCAGTGGGTGAGGGGGAAGCGGGCAGTTGGTGAGGGGGAAGCGGGCAGTGGGTGAGAGGGAAGCGGGCAGTGGGTGAGAGGGAAGCGGGCAGTGGGTGAGGGGGAAGCGGGCAGTGGGTGAGAGGGAAGCGGGCAGTGGGTGAGGGGGAAGCGAGCAGTGGGTGAGAGGGAAGCGGGCAGTGGGTGAGGGGGAAGCGAGCAGTGGGTGAGGGGGAAGCGGGCAGTGGGTGAGGGGGGAAATGGGCAGTGGGTGAGGGGGAACCCGGCAGTGGGTGAGGGGGAACCCAGCAGTGGGTGAGGGGGAACCCGGCAGTGGGTGAGGGGGAAGGGAGCAGTGGGTGAGGGAGCAGCGGGCAGTGGGTGAGGGGGATGCGGGCAGTGGGTGAGGGGGGAAGCGGGCAGTGGGTGAGGGGGAAGGGAGCTGTGGATGAGGGGGAAGCGGGCAGTGGGTGAGGGGGAAGCGGGGCAGTGGGTGAGGGGGGAAGCGGGCAGTGGGTGAGAGGAAAGCGGGCAGTGGGTGAGGGGGAAGCGGGCAGTGGGTGAGGGGGGAAGCGGGCAGTGGGTGAGGGGGAAGCGGGCAGTGGGTGAGGGGGGAAGCGGGCAGTGGGTGAGGGGGAAGCGGGCAGTGGGTGAGGGGAAAGCGGGCATTTGGTGAGGGGGCAGGGAGCTGTGGATGAGGGGGAAGCGGGCAGTGAGTGAGGGGGGAAGCGGGCAGTGGGTGAGGGGGAAGCGGGCAGTTGGTGAGGGGGAAGCGGGCAGTGGGTGCGGGGGGAAGTGGGCAGTAGGTGAGGGGTAAGTGGGCTGTGGGTGAGGGTGGAAGTGGGCTCTGGGTGTGGGGGAAGTGGGCTGTGGGTGAGGGTGGAAGTGAGCAGTGGGTGAGGGGGAAGTGGGCTGTGGGTGAGGGGGAAGCGGGCAGCGGGTGAGGGGGAAGTGGGCAGTGGGTGAGGGGGAAGTGGGCTGTGGGTGAGGGGGAAGTGGGCTGTGGGTGAGGGGGAAGTGGGCTGTGGGTGAGGGGGAAGTGTGCAGCGGGTGAGGGGGAAGTGGGCAGTGGGTGAGGGGGAAGTGGGCAGTAGGTGAGGGGGAAGTGGGCAGTGGGTGAGGGTGGAAGTGGGCAGTGGGTGAGGGGGAAGTGGGCAGTGGGTGAGGGGGAAGTGGGCAGTGGGTGAGGGAGAAGTGGGCAGTGGTTGAGGGGGAAGTGGGCTGTGGGTGAGGGGGAAGTGGGCTGTGGGTGAGGGGGAAGTGGGCTGTGGGTGAGGGTGGAAGTAGGCAGTTGGTGAGGGGGAAGTGGGCAGTGGGTGAAGTGGAAGTGGGCTCTGGGTGATGGGGAAGTGGGCTCTGAGTGAGGGGGAAGTGGGCGGTGGGAGCAGGCTGTGGGTGAGGGGGGAATGGATGTGGGGGGAAGTGGGCTGTGGGTGAGCTGCCGATGGGAGAGGGGGGATCAGGTGAGGTGAGGAGCGAGCTGTGGGTGAGGGGGACGTGGGTGAAGGGGGACGGTGGGTGACGTGTAAGCGGGTGAAGGGGTAGCTGGCTGCAGGTGAGGGGGAGCGGGTGAGGACGAAGTGGGCACTGGGTGGAGGGGGAAGTGGGTGAGGGGGGAGTGGGCTGTGGTTGGGGTGTAAGTGGACAGTGGGTGAGGGTGAAGCAAGTGTGGGGGAAAGGGGCTGTGGGTGAGGAGGAAATGGGTAATGGGGAAGCCAGCTGTGGGTGAGCGGCTGGTAGGTGAGGGGGCGCGGGTGAGGGGGAAGAGGGTGGTGGGTGAGGGCAAAGTTTGTGGGGGGAAGTGGGCAGTTTCTGAGGGGGTAGCAGGTGGGTGGGAGCATTGCTGGGTGAGGGAGAAGTGAGTGAGGTGGAAGCGGGCTGTGGGTGAGGGGGAGCGGATTGGTGGGAGTGGGCGGTGGGTGAGGGGGAAGCGGGCTGTGGATGAGGGGGGAGCAGGTGAGGGGTGAAAGGGAAGTGGATGAGGGGAAAGCAGATGAGGGGGGATCAGGCTGCAGTTGAGGAGAAGTAGGCTGTGAGTGAGGGGGCTATGGGGACGGAGAAGCGGGCAGTGGGCGAGTGGGGTGGGGGCTGTGGTTGACGGGGGAGTGAGTGAGCAGGAAGCGGGCAGTGGGTGAGGGGGAGCAGGTGAGGGGGGAGCAGGTGAGGGGGAAATGGGCTATGGGTGAGCGGGTGGTAGGTGAGGGGGGAGCATGTGGGGGGAAGCAGGCTGTGAGTGAGGGGGCAGTGGGATGAACAGGAAGTGGGCGGTGGGAGAGGCGAAGCGGACAAAGGGGAACGGACGGTGGGTGCGAGGGAGGGGGCAGTGGGTGAGAGGGAAGTGGGGAGAGGGAAGCGGCTGGTGGATGAAGGGGAGCTGGTGAGGGGGAAGTGGGCTGTGGGTGAGGGGGGGAGCGGGTGAGGGGGAAGTGGGAGAGAGGGAAGCGAGCTGTGGGTGAGGGAGAAGCTGGCTGTGGGAGAGAGGAAAGTGGGCTGTGGGTGAGGGGAAGCGGATGAGGGGGAAGAGGATGGTATATGAGGGGGAAGCAGGTTGGTAGGAGTGGGCAGTGGGTGAGGGGAAGGGGTTGAGGGGGGGAACGAGCAGTGGGTGAGGGGGAAGCAGGAGAGCGGGGAGCAGGCTATGGGAGAGGGAAGAACGGGTGAGGGGTTAGTGAGTGAAGGGGAAGGGGCTATAGGTGAAGTGGAAACGGGTCAGGGAGGAGCAAGCGGCATGTGAGGGGTAAACAAGCTGTGGGTGAGGTGGAAGCGGGTGAGAGGGAAGCAGGTGAGGGAGAGAAGCAGGTGAGGGAAGAGCGGTCAGTGGGTGAGGGGGAAGGGGCTGAGGGGGGGAACGAGCAGTGGGTGAGGGGGAAGTGGGAGAGCAGGGAGCAGGCTGTGGGAGAGGGGAGAGCAGGTGAGGGGTTAGTGGGTGAAGGGGAGGGGGCTATAGGTGAAGTGGAAGCAGAGCAGGAAGGAGCAAGCGGCAGGTAAGGGGGAAGCGAGCTGTGGGTGAGGGGGAAGCGGGCAGTGGGTGAGGGGGAAGGGAGCTGTGGGTGAGAGGGAAGCGGGCAGTGGGTGAGAGGGAAGGGAGCTGTGGGTGAGAGGGAAGGGAGCTGTGGGTGAGAGGGAAGCAGGCAGTGGGTGAGAGGGAAGCGGGCAGTGGGTGAGAGGGAAGGGAGCTGTGGGTGAGAGGGAAGCAGGCAGTGGGTGAGAGGGAAGCGGGCAGTGGGTGAGAGGGAAGCAGGCAGTGGGTGAGAGGGAAGCAGGCAGTGGGTGAGAGGGAAGCAGGCAGTGCGTGAGAGGGAAGGGAGCTGTGGGTGAGAGGGAAGCGGGCAGTGGGTGAGGGCGAAGCAGGCAGTGGGTGAGAGGGAAGGGAGCTGTGGGTGAGAGGGAAGCGGGCAGTGGGTGAGGGGGAAGCGGGCAGTGGGTGGGGGGAAGCGGGCAGTGGGTGGGGGGAAGCGGTCAGTGGGTGAGGGGAAAGCGAGCAGTGGGTGAGAGGGAAGCGGGCAGTGGGTGAGGGGGAAGCGAGCAGTGGGTGAGAGGGAAGCAGGCAGTGGGGGAGAGGAAAGCAGGCAGTGGGGGAGAGAGCAGTGGGTGAGAGGGAAGGGAGCTGTGGGTGAGAGGGAAGCGGGCAGTGGGTGAGGGGGAAGCGGGCAGTGGGTGAGGGCGAAGCAGGCAGTGGGTGAGGGGGAAGCGGGCAGTGGGTGAGAGGGAAGCGGGCAGTGGGTGAGGGGGAAGCGGGCAGTGGGTGAGAGGGAGGCGGGCAGTGGGTGAGAGGGAAGCAGACAGTGGGTGAGAGGGAAGCGGGCAGTGGGTGAGGGGGAAGCGGGCAGCGAGTGAGGGGGAAGCGGGCAGTGGGCGAGAGGGAAGCGGGCAGTGGGTGAGGGGGAAGCGGGCAGTGGGTGAGGGGTAAGCAGGCAGTGGGTGAGGGGAAAGCGGGCTGTGGGTGAGAGGGAAGCGGGCAGTGGGTGAGGGGGCAGGGAGCTGTGGGTGAGAGGGAAGCGGGCAGTGGGTGAGGGGGAAGGGAGCTGTGTGTGAGGGGGAAGGGTGCTGTGGGTGAGGGGGAAGCGGGCAGTGGGTGAGGGGGAAGCGGTCAGTGGGTGAGAGGGAAGCGGGCATTGGGTGAGGGGGAAGCGGGCAGCGGGTGAGGGGGAAGCGGGCAGCGGGTGAGGGGGAAGCGGGCAGTGGGTGAGAGGGAAGCGGGCAGTGGGTGAGAGGGAAGCGGGCAGTGGGTGAGGGGGAAGCGGGCAGTGGGTGAGAGGGAAGCGGGCAGTGGGTGAGAGGGAAGCGGGCAGTGGGTGAGTGAGAAGCGGGCAGTGGGTGAGGGGGAAGCGGGCAGTGGGTGAGAGGGAGGCGGGCAGTGGGTGTGAGGGAAGCGGGCAGTGGGTGAGAGGGAAGCGGGCAGTGGGTGAGGGGGAAGTGGGCAGTTGGTGAGGGGGAAGCGGGCAGTGGGTGAGGGGGAAGCGGGCAGTGGGTGAGAGGGAAGCGGGCAGTGGGTGAGAGGGAAGCGGGCAGTGGGTGAGAGGGAAGTGGGCAGTGGGTGAGGGGGAAGCGGGCAGTGGGTGAGAGAGAAGCGGGCAGTGGGTGAGGGGGAAGCAGGCAGTGGGTGAGGGGGAAGCGGGCAATGGGTGAGGGGGAAGCGGGCAGTGGGTGAGAGGGAAGCGGGCAGTGGGTGAGGGGGAAGCGGGCAGTGGGTGAGGGGTAAGCAGGCAGTGGGTGAGGGGAAAGCGGGCTGTGGGTGAGAGGGAAGCGGGCAGTGGGTGAGGGGGCAGGGAGCTGTGGGTGAGAGGGAAGCGGGCAGTGGGTGAGGGGGAAGGGAGCTGTGTGTGAGGGGGAAGGGTGCTGTGGGTGAGGGGGAAGCGGGCAGTGGGTGAGGGGGAAGCGGTCAGTGGGTGAGAGGGAAGCGGGCATTGGGTGAGGGGGAAGCAGGCAGTGGGTGAGGGGGAAGCAGGCAGTGGGTGAGGGGGAAGCAGGCAGTGGGTGAGGGGGAAGCGGGCAGTGGGTGAGAGGGAAGGGAGCTGTGGATGAGGGGGAAGCGGGCAGTGGGTGAGGGGGAAGCGGGCAGTGGGTGGGGGGAAGCGGGCTGTGGGTGAGAGGGAAGGGAGCAGTGGATGGGGGGTGGGCTGTGGGTGAGGGGGTGGGCAGTGGATGAGGGGTAAGCGGGCAGTGGGTGAGAGGGAAGCGGGCAGTGGGTGAGGGGGAAGCGGGCAGTGGGTGAGAGGGAAGCGGGCAGTGGGTGAGAGGGAAGCGGGCAGTGGGTGAGGGGGAAGTGGGCAGTGGGTGAGGGGGAAGCGGGCAGTGGGTGAGAGGGAAGCGGGCAGTGGGTGAGAGGGAAGCGGGCAGTGGGTGAGAGGGAAGCGGGCAGTGGGTGAGGGGGAAGCGGGCAGTGGGTGAGGGGGAAGCGGGCAGTGGGTGAGGGGGAAGCGTGCAGTGGGTGAGGGGGAAGCGGGCAGTGGGTGAGGGAAGCGGGCTGTGGGTGAGGGGGAAGCGGGCAGTGGGTGAGGGGGAAGCGGGCTGTGGGTGAGAGGGAAGCGGGCAGTGGCTGAGAGGGAAGCGGGCAGTGGGTGAGGGGGAAGCAGGCAGTGGGTGAGGGGGAAGCGGGCAGTGGGTGAGGGGGAAGCGGGCAGTGGGTGAGAGGGAGGCGGGCAGTGGGTGAGAGGGAAGCAGACAGTGGGTGAGAGGGAAGCGGGCAGTGGGTGAGCGGGAAGCGGGCAGTTGGTGAGGGGGAAGCGGGCAGTGGGTGAGTGGGAAGCGGGCAGTGGGTGAGGGGGAAGCGGGCAGTGGGTGAGAGGGAAGCGGGCAGTGGGTGAGCGGGAAGCGGGCAGTGGGTGAGAGGGAAGCGGGCAGTGGGTGAGAGGGAAGCGGGCAGTGGGTGAGGGGTAAGCGGGCTGTGGGTGAGAGGGAAGCGGGCAGTGGGTGAGGGGGCAGGGAGCTGTGGGCGAGAGGGAAGCAGGCAGTGGGTGAGGGGGAAGGGAGCAGTGGGTGTGGGGGAAGGGTGCTGTGGGTGAGGGGGAAGCGGGCAGTGGGTGAGGGGGAAGCGGTCAGTGGGTGAGGGAAGCGGGCAGTGGGTGAGAGGGAAGCAGGCAGTGGGTGAGGGGGGAAGCGGGCAGTGGGTGAGGGGGAAGCGGGCAGTGGGTGAGGGGGAAGGGAGCTGTGGAAGAGGGGGAAGCGGGCAGTGAGTGAGGGGGAAGCGGGCAGTGGGTGAGGGGGAAGCGGGCTGTGGGTGAGAGGGAAGGGAGCAGTGGATGGGGGGGGTGGGCTGTGGGTGAGGGGGTGGGCAGTGGATGAGGGGTAAGTGGGCAGTGGGTGAGGGGGAAGCGGGCAGTGGGTGAGGGGGAAGAGGGCAGTGGGTGAGGGGGAAGCGGGCAGTGGGTGAGAGGGAAACGGGCAGTGGGTGAGAGGGAAGCGGGCAGTGGGTGAGAGGGAAGCGGGCCGTGGGTGAGGGGGAAGCGGGCAGTGGGTGAGGGGGAAGCCGGCAGTGGGTGAGGGGGAAGCCGGCAGTGGGTGAGGGGGAAGCGGGCAGTGGGCGAGAGGGAAGCGGGCAGTGGGTGAGGGGGAAGCGGGCAGTGGGTGAGAGGGAAGCGGGCTGTGGGTGAGGGGGAAGCGGGCAGTGGGTGAGGGGGAAGCGGGCTGTGGGTGAGGGGAAAGCGGGCTGTGGGTGAGAGGGAAGCGGACAGTGGGTGAGGGGGAAGCGGGCAGTGGGTGAGGGGGAAGCGGGCAGTCGGTGAGAGGGAGGCGGGCAGTGGGTGAGAGGGAAGCGGGCAGTGGGTGAGGGGGAAGCGGGCAGTTGGTGAGGGAGAAGCGGGCAGTGGGTGAGGGGGAAGCGTGCAGTGGGTGAGGGGGAAGCGGGCAGTGGGTGAGGGGGAAGCGGGCAGTGGGTGAGGGGGAAGCGGGCAGTGGGTGAGGGAAGCGGGCTGTGGGTGAGGGGGAAGCGGGCAGTGGGTGAGGGGGAAGCGGGCTGTGGGTGAGAGGGAAGCGGGCAGTGGGTGAGAGGGAAGCGGGCAGTGGGTGAGGGGGAAGCAGGCAGTGGGTGAGGGGGAAGCGTGCAGTGGGTGAGGGGGAAGCGGGCAGTGGGTGAGGGGGAAGCGGGCAGTGGGTGAGGGGGAAGCGGGCAGTGGGTGAGGGAAGCGGGCTGTGGGTGAGGGGGAAGCGGGCAGTGGGTGAGGGGGAAGCGGGCTGTGGGTGAGAGGGAAGCGGGCAGTGGGTGAGAGGGAAGCGGGCAGTGGGTGAGGGGGAAGCAGGCAGTGGGTGAGGGGGAAGCGGGCAGTGGGTGAGGGGGAAGCGGGCAGTGGGTAAGAGGGAGGCGGGCAGTGGGTGAGAGGGAAGCAGACAGTGGGTGAGAGGGAAGCGGGCAGTGGGTGAGGGGGAAGCGGGCAGTTGGTGAGGGGGAAGCGGGCAGTGGGTGAGTGGGAAGCGGGCAGTGGGTGAGGGGGAAGCGGGCAGTGGGTGAGAGGGAAGCGGGCAGTGGGTGAGGGGGAAGCGGTCAGTGGGTGAGAGGGAAGCGGGCAGTGGGTGAGGGGTAAGCGGGCTGTGGGTGAGAGGGAAGCGGGCAGTGGGTGAGGGGGCAGGGAACTGTGGGTGAGAGGGAAGCGGGCAGTGGGTGAGGGGGAAGGGAGCTGTGGGTGTGGGGGAAGGGTGCTGTGGGTGAGGGGGAAGCGGGCAGTGGGTGAGGGGGAAGCGGTCAGTGGGTGAGAGGGAAGCGGGCAGTGGGTGAGGGGGAAGCGGGCAGTGGGTAAGGGGGAAGCGGGCAGTGGGTGAGGGGGAAGCGGGCAGTGGGTGAGGGGGAAGCGGGCAGTGGGTGAGGGGGAAGGGAGCTGTGGATGAGGGGGAAGCGGGCAGTGGGTGAGGGGGGTAGCGGGCAGTGGGTGGGGGGAAGCGGGCTGTGGGTGAGATGGAAGGGAGCAGTGGATGGGGGGGTGGGCTGTGGGTGAGGGGGGTGGGCAGTGGATGAGGGGTAAGCGGGCAGTGGGTGAGGGGGAAGCGGGCAGTGGGTGAGGGGGAAGCGGGCAGTGGGTGAGAGGGAAACCGGGCAGTGGGTGAGAGGGAAGCGGGCAGTGGGTGAGAGGGAAGCGGGCAGTGGGTGAGGGGGGAAGCGGGCAGTGGCTGAGGGGGAAGCCGGCAGTGGTTGAGGGGGAAGCGGGCAGTGGGTGAGGGGGAAGCGGGCAGTGGGCGAGAGGGAAGCGGGCAGTGGGTGAGGGGGAAGCGGGCAGTGGGTGAGAGGGAAGCGGGCTGTGGGTGAGGGGGAAGGGAGCAGTGGGTGAGGGGGAAGCGGGTAGTGGGTGATGGGGATGGGAGCTGTGGTGAGGGGGAAGCGGGCAGTGGGTGAGGGGTAAGCGGGCTGTGGGTGAGGGGGAAGGGAGCTGTGGGTGAGGGGGGAAGCGGGCAGTGGGTGAGGGGTAAGCGGGCTGTGGGTGAGGGGGAAGCGGGCAGTGGGTGAGGGGGAAGCGGGCAGTGGGTGAGGGGGAAGCGGGCAGTGGGTGAGGGGGCAGGGAGCTGTGGGTGAGAGGGAAGCGGGCAGTGGGTGAGCGGGAAGGGAGCTGTGGGTGAGGGGGAAGGGTGCTGTGGGTGAGGGGGAAGCGGGCAGTGGGTGAGGGGGGAAGCGGTCAGTGGGTGAGAGGGGCAGTGGGTGAGGGGGAAGCGGGCAGTGGGTGAGGGGGAAGGGAGCAGTGGGTGAGGGGGAAGCGGGCAGTGGGTGAGGGGGATGGGAGCTGTGGGTGAGGGGGAAGCGGGCAGTGGGTGAGGGGTAAGCGGGCTGTGGGTGAGGGGGAAGGGAGCTGTGGGTGAGGGGGAAGCGGGCAGTGGGTGAGGGGTAAGCGGGCTGTGGGTGAGGGGGAAGCGGGCAGTGGGTGAGGGGGAAGCGGGCAGTGGGTGAGGGGGAAGCGGGCAGTGGGTGAGGGGGAAGCGGGCAGTGGGTGAGGGGGAAGCGGGCTGTGGGTGAGGGGGAAGCGGACAGTGGGTGAGGGGGAAGCGGGCAGTGGGTGAGGGGGAAGCGGGCAGTGGGTGAGGGGGAACCGGGCAGTGGGTGAGGGGGAAGCGGGCAGTGGGTGAGGGGGAACCCGGCAGTGGGTGAGGGGGAAGCGGGCAGTGGGTGAGTGGGAAGCAGGCAGTGGGTGAGGGGGAAGCAGGCAGTGGGTGAGGGAGAAGCGGGCAGTGGGTGAGGGGGAAGCAGGCAGTGGGTGAGGGGGAAGCGGGCAGTGGGTGAGGGGGAAGGGAGCTGTGGGTGAGAGGGAAGCGGGCAGTGGGTGAGAGGGAAGCGGGCAGTGGGTGAGAGGGAAGCGGGCAGTGGGTGAGAGGGAAGCGGGCAGTGGGTGAGAGGGAAGCGGGCAGTGGGTGGGGGGAAGCGGGCAGTGGGTGAGGGGTAAGCGGGCTGTGGGTGAGGGGGAAGGGAGCTGTGGGTGAGAGGAAAGCGGGCAGTGGGTGAGGGGGAAGCGGGCAGTGGGTGAGAGCGAAGGGAGCTGTGGGTGAGAGGGAAGCGGGCAGTGGGTGAGAGGGAAGCGCGCAGTGGGTGAGGGGGAAGCGGGCAGTGGGTGAGGGGGAAGCGGGCAGTGGGTGAGGGGGAAGCGGGCAGTGGGTGAGAGGGAGGCGGGCAGTGGGTGAGAGGGAAGCGGGCAGTGGGTGAGGGGGAAGCGGGCAGTGGGTGAGGAGGAAGCGGGCAGTGGGTGAGGGGGAAGCGGGCAGTGGGTGAGGGGGAAGCGGGCAGTGGGTGAGAGGGAAGCGGGCAGTGGGTGAGGGGGAAGCAGGCAGTGGGTGAGAGGGAAGCGGGCAGTGGGTGAGAGGGAAGCGGGCAGTGGGTGAGAGGGAAGCGGGCAGTGGGTGAGGGGGAAGTGGGCAGTGGGTGAGAGGGAAGCGGGCAGTGGGTGAGAGGGAAGCGGGCAGTGGGTGAGGGGGAAGCGGGCAGTGGGTGAGAGGGAAGCGGGCAGTGGGTGAGAGGGAAGCGGGCAGTGGGTGGGGGGAAGGGAGCTGTGGGTGAGGGGGAAGCGGGCAGTGGGTGAGGGGGATGGGAGCTGTGGGTGAGGGGGAAGCGGGCAGTGGGTGAGGGGTAAGCGGGCTGTGGGTGAGGGGGAAGCGGGCAGTGGGTGAGGGGGAAGCGGGCAGTGGGTGAGGGGGAAGCGGGAAGTGGGTGAGGGGGAAGCGGGCAGTGGGTGAGGGGGCAGGGAGCTGTGGGTGAGAGGGAAGCAGGCAGTGGGTGAGGGGGAAGGGAGCTGTGGGTGAGGGGGAAGGGTGCTGTGGGTGAGGGGGAAGCGGGCAGTGGGTGAGGGGGAAGCGGTCAGTGGGTGAGAGGGGCAGTGGGTGAGGCAAAGCGGGCAGTGGGTGAGGGGGAAGGGAGCAGTGGGTGAGGGGGAAGCGGGCAGTGGTTGAGGGGGATGGGAGCTGTGGGTGAGGGGGAAGCGGGCAGTGGGTGAGGGGTAAGCGGGCTGTGGGTGAGGGGGAAGGGAGCTGTGGGTGAGGGGGAAGCGGGCAGTGGGTGAGGGGTAAGCGGGCTGTGGGTGAGGGGGAAGCGGGCAATGGGTGAGGGGGAAGCGGGCAGTGGGTGAGGGGGAAGCGGGCAGTGGGTGAGGGGGAAGCGGGCAGTGGGTGAGGGGGAAGCGGGCAGTGGGTGAGGGGTAAGCGGGCTGTGGGTGAGGGGGAAGCGGGCTGTGGGTGAGGGGGAAGCGGGCAGTGGGTGAGGGGGAAGCGGGCAGTGGGTGAGGGGGAAGCGGGCAGTGGGTGAGGGGGAAGCGGGCAGTGGGTGAGTGGGAACCCGGCAGTGGGTGAGGGGGAAGCGGGCAGTGGGTGAGGGGGAAGCAGGCAGTGGGTGAGGGGGAAGCGGGCAGTGGGTGAGGGGGAAGCAGGCAGTGGGTGAGGGGGAAGCGGGCAGTGGGTGAGGGGGAAGGGAGCTGTGGGTGAGTGGGAAGCGGGCAGTGGGTGAGAGGGAAGCGGGCAGTGGGTGAGAGGGAAGCGGGCAGTGGGTGAGAGGGAAGCGGGCAGTGGGTGAGAGGGAAGCGGGCAGTGGGTGGGGGGAAGCGGGCAGTGGGTGAGGGGTAAGCGGGCTGTGGGTGAGGGGGAAGGGAGCTGTGGGTGAGAGGGAAGCGGGCAGTGGGTGAGGGGGAAGCGGGCAGTGGGTGAGGGGGAAGCGGGCAGTGGGTGAGGGGGAAGCGGGCAGTGGGTGAGAGGGAAGCGGGCAGTGGGTGAGAGGGAAGCGGGCAGTGGGTGAGAGGGAAGCGGGCAGTGGGTGAGGGGGAAGCGGGCAGTGGGTGAGAGGGAAGCGGGCAGTGGGTGAGAGGGAAGCGGGCAGTGGGTGAGAGGGAAGCGGGCAGTGGGTGAGAGGGAAGCGGGCAGTGGGTGAGGGGGAAGCAGGCAGTGGGTGAGGGGTAAGCGGGCTGTGGGTGGGGGGGAAGCGGGCAGTGGGTGAGGGGGAAGCGGGCAGTGGGTGGGGGGGAAGCGGGCAGTGGGTGAGGGGGAAGCGGGCAGTGGGTGAGGGGGAACCCGGCAGTGGGTGAGGGGGAAGCGGGCAGTGGGTGAGGGGGAAGCAGGCAGTGGGTGAGGGGGAAGCGGGCAGTGGGTGAGGGGGAAGCAGGCAGTGGGTGAGGGGGAAGCGGGCAGTGGGTGAGGGGGAAGCGGGCAGTGGGTGAGGGGGAAGGGAGCTGTGGGTGAGAGGGAAGCGGGCAGTGGGTGAGAGGGAAGCGGGCAGTGGGTGAGAGGGAAGCGGGCAGTGGGTTAGAGGGAAGCGGGCAGTGGGTGAGAGGGAAGCGGGCAGTGGTTGAGAGGGAAGCGGGCAGTGGGTGGGGGGAAGCGGGCAGTGGGTGAGGGGTAAGTGGGCTGTGGGTGAGGGGGAAGGGAGCTGTGGGTGAGAGGGAAGCGGGCAGTGGGTGAGGGGGAAGCGGGCAGTGGGTGAGAGGGAAGGGAGCTGTGGGTGAGAGGGAAGCGGGCAGTGGGTGAGGGGGAAGCGGGCAGTGGGTGAGGGGGAAGCGGGCAGTGGGTGAGAGGGAAGCGGGCAGTGGGTGAGGGGGAAGCGGGCAGTGGGTGAGAGGGAAGCGGGCAGTTGGTGAGAGGGAAGCGGGCAGTGGGTGAGAGGGAAGCGGGCAGTGGGTGAGGGGGAAGCGGGCAGTGGGTGAGAGGGAAGCGGGCAGTGGGTGAGGGGGAAGCGGGCAGTGGGTGAGGGGGAAGCGGGCAGTGGGTGAGAGGGAAGCGGGCAGTGGGTGAGAGGGAAGCGGGCAGTGGGTCGGGGGAAGGGAGCTGTGGGTGAGGGGGAAGCGGGCAGTGGGTGAGGGGGATGGGAGCTGTGGGTGAGGGGGAAGCGGGCAGTGGGTGAGGGGTAAGCGGGCTGTGGGTGAGGGGGAAGGGAGCTGTGGGTGAGAGGGAAGCGGGCAGTGGGTGAGAGGGAAGCGGGCAGTGGGTTAGAGGGAAGCGGGCAGTGGGTGAGAGGGAAGCGGGCAGTGGGTGAGAGGGACGCGGGCAGTGGGTGGGGGGAAGCGGGCAGTGGGTGAGGGGTAAGTGGGCTGTGGGTGAGGGGGAAGGGAGCTGTGGGTGAGAGGGAAGCGGGCAGTGGGTGAGGGGGAAGCGGGCAGTGGGTGAGAGGGAAGGGAGCTGTGGGTGAGAGGGAAGCGGGCAGTGGGTGAGGGGGAAGCAGGCAGTGGGTGAGGGGGAAGCGGGCAGTGGATGAGGGGGAAGCGGGCAGTGGGTGAGAGGGAAGCGGGCAGTGGGTGAGGGGGAAGCGGGCAGTGGGTGAGAGGGAAGCGGGCAGTTGGTGAGAGGGAAGCGGGCAGTGGGTGAGAGGGAAGCGGGCAGTGGGTGAGGGGGAAGCGGGCAGAGGGTGAGAGGGAAGCGGGCAGTGGGTGAGGGGGAAGCGGGCAGTGGGTGAGGGGGAAGCGGGCAGTGGGTGAGAGGGAAGCAGGCAGTGGGTGAGAGGGAAGCGGGCAGTGGGTGGGGGGAAGGGAGCTGTGGGTGAGGGGGAAGCGGGCAGTGGGTGAGGGGGATGGGAGCTGTGGGTGAGGGGGAAGCGGGCAGTGGGTGAGGGGTAAGCGGGCTGTGGGTGAGGGGGAAGGGAGCTGTGGGTGAGGGGGAAGCGGGCAGTGGGTGAGGGGTAAGCGGGCTGTGGGTGAGGGGGAAGCGGGCAGTGGGTGAGGGGGAAGCGGGCAGTAGGTGAGGGGGAAGCAGGCAGTGGGTGAGGGGGAAGTGGGCAGTGGGTGAGGGGGCAGGGAGCTGTGGGTGAGAGGGAAGCAGGCAGTGGGTGAGGGGTAAGCGGGCTGTGGGTGAGGGGGAAGCGGGCAGTGGGTGAGGGGGAAGCGGGCAGTGGGTGAGGGGGAAGTGGGCAGTGGGTGAGGGGGAAGCGGGCAGTGGGTGAGGGGGAAGCGGGCAGTGGGTGAGGGGGAAGGGAGCTGTGGGTGAGAGGGAAGCGGGCAGTGGGTGAGAAGGAAGCGGGCAGTGGGTGAGAGGGAAGCGGGCAGTGGGTGAGAGGGAAGCGGGCAGTGGGTGGGGGGAAGCGGGCAGTGGGTGAGGGGTAAGCGGGCTGTGGGTGAGGGGAAAGGGAGCTGTGGGTGAGAGGGAAGCGGGCAGTGGGTGAGGGGGAAGCGGGCAGTGGGTGAGGGGGAAGCGGGCAGTGGGTGAGAGGGAAGCGGGCAGTGGGTGAGAGGGAAGCGGGCAGTGGGTGAGAGGGAAGCGGGCAGTGGGTGAGGGGGAAGCGGGCAGTGGGTGAGAGGGAAGCGGGCAGTGGGTGAGAGGGAAGCGGGCAGTGGGTGAGAGGGAAGCGGGCAGTGGGTGAGGGGGAAGCAGGCAGTGGGTGAGGGGTAAGCGGGCTGTGGGTGGGGGGGAAGCGGGCTGTGGGTGAGGGGGAAGCGGGCAGTGGGTGGGGGGGAAGCGGGCAGTGGGTGAGGGGGAAGCGGGCAGTGGGTGAGGGGTAAGCGGGCTGTGGGTGGGGTGGAAGCGGGCAGTGGGTGAGGGGTAAGCGGGCTGTGGGTGGGGGGGAAGCGGGCAGTGGGTGAGGGGTAAGCGGGCTGTGGGTGAGGGGTAAGCGGGCAGTGGGTGAGAGGGAAGCGTGCAGTGGGTGAGGGGGAAGCGGGCAGTGGGTGAGGGGGAAGCGGGCAGTGGGTGAGGGAAGCGGGCAGTGGGTGGGGGGAAGCGGGCAGTGGGTGCGAGGGAAGCGGGCAGTGGGTGAGAGGGAAGCGGGCAGTGGGTGAGAGGGAAGCGGGCAGTGGGTGAGAGGGAAGCGGGCAGTGGGTGAGGGGGAAGCGGGCAGTGGGTGAGGGGGAAGCGGGCAGTGGGTGAGGGGGAAGCGGGGTAGTAGGTGAGGGGGAAGCGGGCAGTTGGTGAGAGGGAAGCGGGCAGTGGGTGAGGGGGAAGCGGGGCAGTGGGTGAGAGGGAAGCGGGCAGTGGGTGAGAGGGAAGCGGGCAGTGGGTGAGGGGGAAGCGGGCTGTGGGTGGGGTGGAAGCGGGCAGTGGGTGAGGGGGAAGTGGGCAGTGGGTGAGAGGGAAGCGGGCAGTGGGTGGGGGGAAGCGGGCAGTGGGTGAGGGGTAAGTGGGCAGTGGGTGAGAGGGAAGCGGGCAGTGGGTGAGAGGGAAGCGGGCAGTGGGTGAGAGGGAAGCGGGCAGTGGGTGGGGGGAAGCGGGCAGTGGGTGAGGGGGAAGCGGGCAGTGGGTGAGAGGGTAAGCGGGCAGTGGGTGAGGGGGAAGCGGGCAGTGGGTGAGGGGGAAGCGGGCAGTGGGTGAGAGGGAAGCGGGCAGTGGGTGAGGGGGAAGCGGGCAGTGGGTGAGAGGGAAGCGGGCAGTGGGTGAGAGGGAAGCGGGCAGTGGGTGAGGGGGAAGCGGGCAGTGGGTGAGAGGGAAGCGGGCAGTGGGTGAGAGGGAAGCGGGCAGTGGGTGGGGGGAAGGGAGCTGTGGGTGAGGGGGAAGCGGGCAGTGGGTGAGGGGGATGGGAGCTGTGGGTGAGGGGGAAGCGGGCAGTGGGTGAGGGGTAAGCGGGCTGTGGGTGAGGGGGAAGGGAGCTGTGGGTGAGGGGGAAGCGGGCAGTGGGTGAGGGGTAAGCGGGCTGTGGGTGAGGGGGAAGCGGGCAGTGGGTGAGGGGGAAGCGGGCAGTGGGTGAGGGGGAAGCGGGAAGTGGGTGAGGGGGAAGCGGGCAGTGGGTGAGGGGGCAGGGAGCTGTGGGTGAGAGGGAAGCAGGCAGTGGGTGAGGGGGAAGGGAGCTGTGGGTGAGGGGGAAGGGTGCTGTGGGTGAGGGGGAAGCGGGCAGTGGGTGAGGGGGAAGCGGTCAGTGGGTGAGAGGGGCAGTGGGTGAGGCAAAGCGGGCAGTGGGTGAGGGGGAAGGGAGCAGTGGGTGAGGGGGAAGCGGGCAGTGGGTGAGGGGGATGGGAGCTGTGGGTGAGGGGGAAGCGGGCAGTGGGTGAGGGGTAAGCGGGCTGTGGGTGAGGGGGAAGGGAGCTGTGGGTGAGGGGGAAGCGGGCAGTAGGTGAGGGGTAAGCGGGCTGTGGGTGAGGGGGAAGCGGGCAATGGGTGAGGGGGAAGCGAGCAGTGGGTGAGGGGGAAGCGGGCAGTGGGTGAGGGGGGAAGCGGGCAGTGGGTGAGGGGGGAAGCGGGCAGTGGGTGAGGGGTAAGCGGGCTGTGGGTGAGGGGGAAGCGGGCAGTGGGTGAGGGGGGAAGCGGGCAGTGGGTGAGGGGGAAGCGGGCAGTGGGTGAGGGGGAAGCGGGCAGTGGGTGAGGGGGAACCCGGCAGTGGGTGAGGGGGAAGCGGGCAGTGGGTGAGGGGGAAGCAGGCAGTGGGTGAGGGGGAAGCGGGCAGTGGGTGAGGGGGAAGCAGGCAGTGGGTGAGGGGGAAGCGGGCAGTGGGTGAGGGGGAAGGGAGCTGTGGGTGAGTGGGAAGCGGGCAGTGGGTGAGAGGGAAGCGGGCAGTGGGTGAGAGGGAAGCGGGCAGTGGGTGAGAGGGAAGCGGGCAGTGGGTGAGAGGGAAGCGGGGCAGTGGGTGGGGGGAAGCGGGCAGTGGGTGAGGGGTAAGCGGGCTGTGGGTGAGGGGGAAGGGAGCTGTGGGTGAGAGGGAAGCGGGCAGGTGGGTGAGGGGGGAAGCGGGCAGTGGGTGAGGGGGAAGCGGGCAGTGGGTGACGGGGAAGCGGGCAGTGGGTGAGAGGGAAGCGGGCAGTGGGTGAGAGGGAAGCGGGCAGTGGGTGAGAGGGAAGCGGGCAGTGGGTGAGGGGGAAACGGGCAGTGGGTGAGAGGGAAGCGGGCAGTGGGGTGAGAGGGAAGCGGGCAGGTGGGTGAGGGGGGAAGCAGGCAGTGGGTGAGGGGTAAGCGGGCTGTGGGTGGGGGGGAAGCGGGCAGTGGGTGAGGGGGAAGCGGGCAGTGGGTGGGGGAGAAGCGGGCAGTGGGGTGAGGGGGGAAGCGGGCAGTGGGTGAGGGGGAACCCGGCAGTGGGTGAGGGGGGAAGCGGGCAGTGGGTGAGGGGGAAGCAGGCAGTGGGTGAGGGGGAAGCGGGCAGTGGGTGAGGGGGAAGCAGGCAGTGGGTGAGGGGGAAGCGGGCAGTGGGTGAGGGGGAAGGGAGCTGTGGGTGAGAGGGAAGCGGGCAGTGGGTGAGAGGGAAGCGGGCAGTGGGTTAGAGGGAAGCGGGCAGTGGGTGAGAGGGAAGCGGGCAGTGGGTGAGAGGGAAGCGGGCAGTGGGTGGGGGGAAGCGGGCAGTGGGTGAGGGGTAAGTGGGCTGTGGGTGAGGGGGAAGGGAGCTGTGGGTGAGAGGGAAGCGGGCAGTGGGTGAGGGGGAAGCGGGCAGTGGGTGAGAGGGAAGGGAGCTGTGGGTGAGAGGGAAGCGGGGCAGTGGGTGAGGGGGGAAGCGGGCAGTGGGTGAGGGGGAAGCGGGCAGTGGGTGAGGGGGAAGCGGGGCAGTGGGTGAGAGGGAAGCGGGCAGTGGGTGAGGGGGGAAGCGGGCAGTGGGTGAGAGGGGAAGCGGGCAGTTGGTGAGAGGGAAGCGGGCAGTGGGTGAGAGGGAAGCGGGCAGTGGGTGAGGGGGGAAGCGGGCAGTGGGTGAGAGGGAAGGCGGGCAGTGGGTGAGGGGGGAAGCGGGCAGTGGGTGAGGGGGGAAGCGGGCAGTGGGTGAGAGGGAAGCGGGCAGTGGGTGAGAGGGAAGCGGGGCAGTGGGTGGGGGGAAGGGAGCTGTGGGTGAGGGGGAAGCGGGCAGTGGGTGAGGGGGATGGGAGCTGTGGGTGAGGGGGAAGCGGGCAGTGGGGTGAGGGGGGTAAGCGGGCTGTGGGTGAGGGGGAAGGGAGCTGTGGGTGAGAGGGAAGCGGGCAGTGGGTGAGAGGGAAGCGGGCAGTGGGTTAGAGGGAAGCGGGCAGTGGGTGAGAGGGAAGCGGGCAGTGGGTGAGAGGGAAGCGGGCAGTGGGTGAGAGGGAAGCGGGCAGTGGGTGGGGGGAAGCGGGCAGTGGGTGAGGGGTAAGTGGGCTGTGGGTGAGGGGGAAGGGAGCTGTGGGTGAGAGGGAAGCGGGCAGTGGGTGAGGGGGAAGCGGGCAGTGGGTGAGAGGGGAAGGGAGCTGTGGGTGAGAGGGAAGCGGGCAGTGGGTGAGGGGGGAAGGCGGGCAGTGGGGTGAGGGGGAAGCGGGCAGTGGGTGAGGGGGAAGCGGGGCAGTGGGTGAGAGGGAAGCGGGCAGTGGGTGAGGGGGAAGCGGGCAGTGGGTGAGAGGGAAGCGGGCAGTTGGTGAGAGGGAAGCGGGGCAGTGGGTGAGAGGGAAGCGGGCAGTGGGTGAGGGGGAAGCGGGCAGTGGGTGAGAGGGAAGCGGGCAGTGGGTGAGAGGGAAGCGGGCGGGCAGTGGGTGAGAGGGAAGCGGGCAGTGGGTGAGGGGGAAGCGGGCAGTGGGTGAGGGGGAAGCGGGCAGTGGGTGAGGGGTAAGCGGGCTGTGGGTGAGGGGGAAGCGGGCTGTGGGTGAGGGGGAAGCGGGCAGTGGGTGAGGGGGAAGCGGGCAGTGGGTGAGGGGGAAGCGGGCAGTGGGTGAGGGGGAAGCGGGCAGTGGGTGAGTGGGAACCCGGCAGTGGGTGAGGGGGAAGCGGGCAGTGGGTGAGGGGGAAGCAGGCAGTGGGTGAGGGGGAAGCGGGCAGTGGGTGAGGGGGAAGCAGGCAGTGGGTGAGGGGGAAGCGGGCAGTGGGTGAGGGGGAAGGGAGCTGTGGGTGAGTGGGAAGCGGGCAGTGGGTGAGAGGGAAGCGGGCAGTGGGTGAGAGGGAAGCGGGCAGTGGGTGAGAGGGAAGCGGGCAGTGGGTGGGGGGAAGCGGGCAGTGGGTGAGGGGTAAGCGGGCTGTGGGTGAGGGGGAAGGGAGCTGTGGGTGAGAGGGAAGCGGGCAGTGGGTGAGGGGGAAGCGGGCAGTGGGTGAGGGGGAAGCGGGCAGTGGGTGAGGGGGAAGCGGGCAGTGGGTGAGAGGGAAGCGGGCAGTGGGTGAGAGGGAAGCGGGCAGTGGGTGAGAGGGAAGCGGGCAGTGGGTGAGGGGGAAGCGGGCAGTGGGGTGAGAGGGAAGCGGGCAGTGGGTGAGAGGGAAGCGGGCAGTGGGTGAGAGGGAAGCGGGCAGTGGGTGAGAGGGAAGCGTGCAGTGGGTGAGGGGGAAGCAGGCAGTGGGTGAGGGGTAAGCGGGCTGTGGGTGGGGGGGAAGCGGGCAGTGGGTGAGGGGGGAAGCGGGCAGTGGGTGGGGGGGAAGCGGGCAGTGGGTGAGGGGGAAGCGGGCAGTGGGTGAGGGGGAACCCGGCAGTGGGTGAGGGGGAAGCGGGCAGTGGGTGAGGGGGAAGCAGGCAGTGGGTGAGGGGGAAGCGGGCAGTGGGTGAGGGGGAAGCAGGCAGTGGGTGAGGGGGAAGCGGGCAGTGGGTGAGGGGGAAGCGGGCAGTGGGTGAGGGGGAAGGGAGCTGTGGGTGAGAGGGAAGCGGGCAGTGGGTGAGAGGGAAGCGGGCAGTGGGTGAGAGGGAAGCGGGCAGTGGGTTAGAGGGAAGCGGGCAGTGGGTGAGAGGGAAGCGGGCAGTGGTTGAGAGGGAAGCGGGCAGTGGGTGGGGGGAAGCGGGCAGTGGGTGAGGGGTAAGTGGGCTGTGGGTGAGGGGGAAGGGAGCTGTGGGTGAGAGGGAAGCGGGCAGTGGGTGAGGGGGAAGCGGGCAGTGGGTGAGAGGGAAGGGAGCTGTGGGTGAGAGGGAAGCGGGCAGTGGGTGAGGGGGAAGCGGGCAGTGGGTGAGGGGGAAGCGGGCAGTGGGTGAGAGGGAAGCGGGCAGTGGGTGAGGGGGAAGCGGGCAGTGGGTGAGAGGGAAGCGGGCAGTTGGTGAGAGGGAAGCGGGCAGTGGGTGAGAGGGAAGCGGGCAGTGGGTGAGGGGGAAGCGGGCAGTGGGTGAGAGGGAAGCGGGCAGTGGGTGAGGGGGAAGCGGGCAGTGGGTGAGGGGGAAGCGGGCAGTGGGTGAGAGGGAAGCGGGCAGTGGGTGAGAGGGAAGCGGGCAGTGGGTCGGGGGAAGGGAGCTGTGGGTGAGGGGGAAGCGGGCAGTGGGTGAGGGGGATGGGAGCTGTGGGTGAGGGGGAAGCGGGCAGTGGGGTGAGGGGTAAGCGGGCTGTGGGTGAGGGGGAAGGGAGCTGTGGGTGAGAGGGAAGCGGGCAGTGGGTGAGAGGGAAGCGGGCAGTGGGTTAGAGGGAAGCGGGCAGTGGGTGAGAGGGAAGCGGGCAGTGGGTGAGAGGGACGCGGGCAGTGGGTGGGGGGAAGCGGGCAGTGGGTGAGGGGTAAGTGGGCTGTGGGTGAGGGGGGAAGGGAGCTGTGGGTGAGAGGGAAGCGGGCAGTGGGTGAGGGGGAAGCGGGCAGTGGGTGAGAGGGAAGGGAGCTGTGGGTGAGAGGGAAGCGGGCAGTGGGTGAGGGGGAAGCGGGCAGTGGGTGAGGGGGAAGCGGGCAGTGGATGAGGGGGGAAGCGGGCAGTGGGTGAGAGGGAAGCGGGCAGTGGGTGAGGGGGAAGCGGGCAGTGGGTGAGAGGGAAGCGGGCAGTTGGTGAGAGGGAAGCGGGCAGTGGGTGAGAGGGAAGCGGGGCAGTGGGTGAGGGGGAAGCGGGCAGTGGGTGAGAGGGAAGCGGGCAGTGGGTGAGGGGGAAGCGGGCAGTGGGTGAGGGGGGAAGCGGGCAGTGGGTGAGAGGGAAGCAGGCAGTGGGTGAGAGGGAAGCGGGCAGTGGGTGGGGGGAAGGGAGCTGTGGGTGAGGGGGAAGCGGGGCAGTGGGTGAGGGGGATGGGAGCTGTGGGTGAGGGGGAAGCGGGCAGTGGGTGAGGGGTAAGCGGGCTGTGGGTGAGGGGGAAGGGAGCTGTGGGTGAGGGGGGAAGCGGGCAGTGGGTGAGGGGTAAGCGGGCTGTGGGTGAGGGGGAAGCGGGCAGTGGGTGAGGGGGAAGCGGGCAGTAGGTGAGGGGGAAGCAGGCAGTGGGTGAGGGGGAAGTGGGCAGTGGGTGAGGGGGCAGGGAGCTGTGGGTGAGAGGGAAGCAGGCAGTGGGTGAGGGGTAAGCGGGCTGTGGGTGAGGGGGAAGCGGGCAGTGGGTGAGGGGGAAGCGGGCAGTGGGTGAGGGGGAAGTGGGCAGTGGGTGAGGGGGAAGCGGGCAGTGGGTGAGGGGGAAGCGGGCAGTGGGTGAGGGGGAAGGGAGCTGTGGGTGAGAGGGAAGCGGGCAGTGGGTGAGAAGGAAGCGGGCAGTGGGTGAGAGGGAAGCGGGGCAGTGGGTGAGAGGGAAGCGGGCAGTGGGTGGGGGGAAGCGGGCAGTGGGTGAGGGGTAAGCGGGCTGTGGGTGAGGGGAAAGGGAGCTGTGGGTGAGAGGGAAGCGGGCAGTGGGTGAGGGGGAAGCGGGCAGTGGGTGAGGGGGAAGCGGGCAGTGGGTGAGAGGGAAGCGGGCAGTGGGTGAGAGGGAAGCGGGCAGTGGGTGAGAGGGAAGCGGGCAGTGGGTGAGGGGGGAAGCGGGCAGTGGGTGAGAGGGAAGCGGGCAGTGGGTGAGAGGGAAGCGGGCAGTGGGTGAGGGGGAAGCAGGCAGTGGGTGAGGGGTAAGCGGGCTGTGGGTGGGGGGGAAGCGGGCTGTGGGTGAGGGGGAAGCGGGCAGTGGGTGGGGGGGGAAGCGGGCAGTGGGTGAGGGGGAAGCGGGCAGTGGGTGAGGGGTAAGCGGGCTGTGGGTGGGGTGGAAGCGGGCAGTGGGTGAGGGGTAAGCGGGCTGTGGGTGGGGGGGAAGCGGGCAGTGGGTGAGGGGTAAGCGGGCTGTGGGTGAGGGGTAAGCGGGCAGTGGGTGAGAGGGAAGCGTGCAGTGGGTGAGGGGGGAAGCGGGCAGTGGGTGAGGGGGAAGCGGGCAGTGGGTGAGGGAAGCGGGCAGTGGGTGGGGGGAAGCGGGCAGTGGGTGCGAGGGAAGCGGGCAGTGGGTGAGAGGGAAGAGGGCAGTGGGTGAGAGGGAAGCGGGCAGTGGGTGAGAGGGAAGCGGGCAGTGGGTGAGGGGGAAGCGGGCAGTGGGTGAGGGGGAAGCGGGCAGTGGGTGAGGGGGGAAGCGGGTAGTAGGTGAGGGGGAAGCGGGCAGTTGGTGAGAGGGAAGCGGGCAGTGGGTGAGGGGGAAGCGGGCAGTGGGTGAGAGGGAAGCGGGCAGTGGGTGAGAGGGAAGCGGGCAGTGGGTGAGGGGGAAGCGGGCTGTGGGTGGGGTGGAAGCGGGCAGTGGGTGAGGGGGAAGTGGGCAGTGGGTGAGAGGGAAGCGGGCAGTGGGTGGGGGGAAGCGGGGCAGTGGGTGAGGGGTAAGTGGGCAGTGGGTGAGAGGGAAGCGGGCAGTGGGTGAGAGGGAAGCGGGCAGTGGGTGAGAGGGAAGCGGGCAGTGGGTGGGGGGAAGCGGGCAGTGGGTGAGGGGGAAGCGGGCAGTGGGTGAGAGGGTAAGCGGGCAGTGGGTGAGGGGGAAGCGGGCAGTGGGTGAGGGGGAAGCGGGCAGTGGGTGAGAGGGAAGCGGGCAGTGGGTGAGGGGGGAAGCGGGCAGTGGGTGAGAGGGAAGCGGGCAGTGGGTGAGAGGGAAGCGGGCAGTGGGTGAGGGGGAAGCGGGCAGTGGGTGAGAGGGAAGCAGGCAGTGGGTGAGAGGGAAGCGGGCAGTGGGTGGGGGGAAGGGAGCTGTGGGTGAGGGGGAAGCGGGCAGTGGGTGAGGGGGATGGGAGCTGTGGGTGAGGGGGAAGCGGGCAGTGGGTGAGGGGTAAGCGGGCTGTGGGTGAGGGGGAAGGGAGCTGTGGGTGAGGGGGAAGCGGGCAGTGGGTGAGGGGTAAGCGGGCTGTGGGTGAGGGGGGAAGCGGGCAGTGGGTGAGGGGGAAGCGGGCAGTGGGTGAGGGGGAAGCGGGAAGTGGGTGAGGGGGAAGCGGGCAGTGGGTGAGGGGGCAGGGAGCTGTGGGTGAGAGGGAAGCAGGCAGTGGGTGAGGGGGAAGGGAGCTGTGGGTGAGGGGGAAGGGTGCTGTGGGTGAGGGGGGAAGCGGGCAGTGGGTGAGGGGGAAGCGGTCAGTGGGTGAGAGGGGCAGTGGGTGAGGCAAAGCGGGCAGTGGGTGAGGGGGAAGGGAGCAGTGGGTGAGGGGGAAGCGGGCAGTGGGTGAGGGGGATGGGAGCTGTGGGTGAGGGGGAAGCGGGCAGTGGGTGAGGGGTAAGCGGGCTGTGGGTGAGGGGGAAGGGAGCTGTGGGTGAGGGGGAAGCGGGCAGTAGGTGAGGTGTAAGCGGGCTGTGGGTGAGGGGGAAGCGGGCAATGGGTGAGGGGGAAGCGGGCAGTGGGTGAGGGGGAAGCGGGCAGTGGGTGAGGGGGAAGCGGGCAGTGGGTGAGGGGGAAGCGGGCAGTGGGTGAGGGGTAAGCGGGCTGTGGGTGAGGGGGAAGCGGGCAGTGGGTGAGGGGGAAGCGGGCAGTGGGTGAGGGGGAAGCGGGCAGTGGGTGAGGGGGAAGCAGGCAGTGGGTGAGGGGGAACCCGGCAGTGGGTGAGGGGGGAAGCGGGCAGTGGGTGAGGGGGAAGCAGGCAGTGGGTGAGGGGGAAGCGGGCAGTGGGTGAGGGGGAAGCAGGCAGTGGGTGAGGGGGAAGCGGGCAGTGGGTGAGGGGGAAGGGAGCTGTGGGTGAGTGGGAAGCGGGCAGTGGGTGAGAGGGAAGCGGGCAGTGGGTGAGAGGGAAGCGGGCAGTGGGTGAGAGGGAAGCGGGCAGTGGGTGAGAGGGAAGCGGGCAGTGGGTGAGAGGGAAGCGGGCAGTGGGTGGGGGGAAGCGGGCAGTGGGTGAGGGGTAAGCGGGCTGTGGGTGAGGGGGAAGGGAGCTGTGGGTGAGAGGGAAGCGGGCAGTGGGTGAGGGGGAAGCGGGCAGTGGGTGAGGGGGAAGCGGGCAGTGGGTGACGGGGAAGCGGGCAGTGGGTGAGAGGGAAGCGGGCAGTGGGTGAGAGGGAAGCGGGCAGTGGGTGAGAGGGAAGCGGGCAGTGGGTGAGGGGGAAGCGGGCAGTGGGTGAGAGGGAAGCGGGCAGTGGGTGAGAGGGAAGCGGGCAGTGGGTGAGGGGGAAGCAGGCAGTGGGTGAGGGGTAAGCGGGCTGTGGGTGGGGGGGAAGCGGGCAGTGGGTGAGGGGGAAGCGGGCAGTGGGTGGGGGAGAAGCGGGCAGTGGGTGAGGGGGAAGCGGGCAGTGGGTGAGGGGGAACCCGGCAGTGGGTGAGGGGGAAGCGGGCAGTGGGTGAGGGGGAAGCAGGCAGTGGGTGAGGGGGAAGCGGGCAGTGGGTGAGGGGGAAGCAGGCAGTGGGTGAGGGGGAAGCGGGCAGTGGGTGAGGGGGAAGGGAGCTGTGGGTGAGAGGGAAGCGGGCAGTGGGTGAGAGGGAAGCGGGCAGTGGGTTAGAGGGAAGCGGGCAGTGGGTGAGAGGGAAGCGGGCAGTGGGTGAGAGGGAAGCGGGCAGTGGGTGGGGGGAAGCGGGCAGTGGGTGAGGGGTAAGTGGGCTGTGGGTGAGGGGGAAGGGAGCTGTGGGTGAGAGGGAAGCGGGCAGTGGGTGAGGGGGAAGCGGGCAGTGGGTGAGAGGGAAGGGAGCTGTGGGTGAGAGGGAAGCGGGCAGTGGGTGAGGGGGAAGCGGGCAGTGGGTGAGGGGGAAGCGGGCAGTGGGTGAGGGGGGAAGCGGGCAGTGGGTGAGAGGGAAGCGGGCAGTGGGTGAGGGGGAAGCGGGCAGTGGGTGAGAGGGAAGCGGGCAGTTGGTGAGAGGGAAGCGGGCAGTGGGTGAGAGGGAAGCGGGCAGTGGGTGAGGGGGAAGCGGGCAGTGGGTGAGAGGGAAGCGGGCAGTGGGTGAGGGGGAAGCGGGCAGTGGGTGAGGGGGAAGCGGGCAGTGGGTGAGAGGGAAGCGGGCAGTGGGTGAGAGGGAAGCGGGCAGTGGGTGGGGGGAAGGTAGCTGTGGGTGAGGGGGAAGCGGGCAGTGGGTGAGGGGGATGGGAGCTGTGGGTGAGGGGGGAAGCGGGCAGTGGGTGAGGGGTAAGCGGGCTGTGGGTGAGGGGGAAGGGAGCTGTGGGTGAGAGGGAAGCGGGCAGTGGGTGAGAGGGAAGCGGGCAGTGGGTTAGAGGGAAGCGGGCAGTGGGTGAGAGGGAAGCGGGCAGTGGGTGAGAGGGAAGCGGGCAGTGGGTGAGAGGGAAGCGGGCAGTGGGTGGGGGGAAGCGGGCAGTGGGTGAGGGGTAAGTGGGCTGTGGGTGAGGGGGAAGGGAGCTGTGGGTGAGAGGGAAGCGGGCAGTGGGTGAGGGGGAAGCGGGCAGTGGGTGAGAGGGAAGGGAGCTGTGGGTGAGAGGGAAGCGGGCAGTGGGTGAGGGGGAAGCGGGCAGTGGGTGAGGGGGAAGCGGGCAGTGGGTGAGGGGGAAGCGGGCAGTGGGTGAGAGGGAAGCGGGCAGTGGGTGAGGGGGAAGCGGGCAGTGGGTGAGAGGGAAGCGGGCAGTTGGTGAGAGGGAAGCGGGCAGTGGGTGAGAGGGAAGCGGGCAGTGGGTGAGGGGGAAGCGGGCAGTGGGTGAGAGGGAAGCGGGCAGTGGGTGAGGGGGAAGCGGGCAGTGGGTGAGAGGGAAGCGGGCAGTGGGTGAGAGGGAAGCGGGCAGTGGGTGGGGGGAAGGGAGCTGTGGGTGAGGGGGGAAGCGGGCAGTGGGTGAGGGGGATGGGAGCTGTGGGTGAGGGGGAAGCGGGCAGTGGGTGAGGGGTAAGCGGGCTGTGGGTGAGGGGGAAGGGAGCTGTGGGTGAGGGGGGAAGCGGGCAGTGGGTGAGGGGTAAGCGGGCAGTGGGTGAGGGGTAAGCGGGCTGTGGGTGAGGGGGAAGCGGGCAGTGGGTGAGGGGGAAGCGGGCAGTAGGTGAGGGGGAAGCAGGCAGTGGGTGAGGGGGAAGCGGGCAGTGGGTGAGGGGGCAGGGAGCTGTGGGTGAGAGGGAAGCAGGCAGTGGGTGAGGGGGAAGGGAGCTGTGGGTGAGGGGGAAGGGTGCTGTGGGTGAGGGGGAAGCGGGCAGTGGGTGAGGGGGAAGGGAGCAGTGGGTGAGGGGGAAGCGGGCAGTGGGTGAGGGGGATGGGAGCTGTGGGTGAGGGGAAGCGGGCAGTGGGTGAGGGGTAAGCGGGCTGTGGGTGAGGGGGAAGGGAGCTGTGGGTGAGGGGGAAGCGGGCAGTGGGTGAGGGGTAAGCGGGCTGTGGGTGAGGGGTAAGCGGGCAGTGGGTGAGGGGGAAGCGGGCAGTGGGTGAGGGGGAAGCGGGCAGTGGGTGAGGGGGAAGCGGGCAGTGGGTGAGGGGTAAGCGGGCTGTGGGTGAGGGGGAAGCGGGCAGTGGGTGAGGGGGAAGCGGGCAGTGGGTGAGGGGGAAGCGGGGCAGTGGGTGAGGGGGAAGCGGGCAGTGGGTGAGGGGGAAGCGGGCAGTGGGTGAGGGGGAAGGGAGCTGTGGGTGAGAGGGAAGCGGGCAGTGGGTGAGAGGGAAGCGGGCAGTGGGTGAGAGGGAAGCGGGCAGTGGGTGAGAGGGAAGCGGG
This sequence comes from Isurus oxyrinchus, assembly GCA_026770705.1. Taxonomy (NCBI): domain Eukaryota; kingdom Metazoa; phylum Chordata; class Chondrichthyes; order Lamniformes; family Lamnidae; genus Isurus; species Isurus oxyrinchus. The sequence goes on along the minus strand of JANJGN010000020.1, from coordinate 69,132,697 downwards.
CAGTGGGTGGGGGTAAGCGGGCAGTGGGTGAGGGGTAAGCGGGCTGTGGGTGAGGGGAAAGGGAGCTGTGAGTGAGAGGGAAGCGGGCAGTGGGTGAGGGGGAAGCGGGCAGTGGGTGAGGGGGAAGCGGGCAGTGGGTGAGAGGGAAGCGGGCAGTGGGTGAGAGGGAAGCGGGCAGTGGGTGAGGGGGAAGCGGGCAGTGGGTGAGAGGGAAGCGGGCAGTGGGTGAGAGGGAAGCGGGCAGTGGGTGAGGGGGAAGCAGGCAGTGGGTGAGGGGTAAGCGGGCTGTGGGTGGGGGGGAAGCGGGCTGTGGGTGAGGGGGAAGCGGGCAGTGGGTGGGGGGGAAGCGGGCAGTGGGTGAGGGGGAAGCGGGCAGTGGGTGAGGGGTAAGCGGGCTGTGGGTGGGGTGGAAGCGGGCAGTGGGTGAGGGGTAAGCGGGCTGTGGATGAGGGGGAAGCGGGCAGTGGGTGAGAGGGAAGCGGGCAGTGGGTGAGGGGGAAGCGGGCAGTGGGTGAGGGGGAAGCGGGCAGTGGGTGAGGGGGAAGCGGGCAGTGGGTGAGGGAAGCGGGCAGTGGGTGGGGGGAAGCGGGCAGTGGGTGCGAGGGAAGCGGGCAGTGGGTGCGAGGGAAGCGGGCAGTGGGTGAGAGGGAAGCGGGCTGTGGGTGAGAGGGAAGCGGGCAGTGGGTGAGGGGGAAGCGGGCAGTGGGTGAGGGGGAAGCGGGCAGTGGGTGAGGGGGAAGCGGGCAGTGGGTGGGGGGAAGCGGGCAGTGGGTGAGAGGGAAGCGGGCAGTGGGTGGGGGGCTGTGGGTGAGGCGGACCGGGTGAGGCGGAAGCGGGTGCGGGGGAATTGAGCTGTGGGTGATGGGGGAGCGGGCGAGGGGAAAAAGGGCTGTGGGGGCAGGCAGCGGGTGAGGGGGCAATGGACAGTGTGTGAAGGAGGGAGGACGGGCAATGGTTGAGAGGAGGACGGGCATTGGTGAGGGCGAAGCCAGTGAAGATCGAGCGGACAGCAGCTGAGAACGAAGGGGCTCCGGGGTTTCCCGGGCGGTGATCCAAAGCTCGGTCCCCACGCCTCGGGATTGGTTAGAATTGATCATGTGATGAGTTTTGCGCTGAGGGGAGGGTGATTGGACAGCGCGGGTCACGTGGGAAAACTGACGGCCGTTTGTTGTCCATTTCACGATGAGAATGAGAAAGTGAGAAATAGATGATTAGAGAGAGAGAAAAAGAGGGCCGGGCGGGGGTGGGGTGGGGAGAGAGAGAGAGGGAGGGAGAGCCGGCGGATAAAGGTGGAGGGGCGGGGAGCAGAGAGAGAGAGCGAGAGGGGGAGCCGGGGTAAAGTGGGGGGGGGGGGGGGGAGAGAGAGAGAGAGAGGGGGAGCCTGGGTAAAGGGGGGGGGGGGGGGGTGGGGGTGGGGAGAGAGAGGGGGAGCCGGGGTAAGGGTGGGGGGGGGACTGTGGGTGGGCTGTTGGGGTGAAGAGAGAGACGCTTGGGTGGGGGGAGGTAGAGAGAGATCCGTGGGTGGGGGCACAGAGTGTAGAATCTGGTGGAGAGAGCGACCCAGGTTTGGGGTGGGCAGAGGAGGAGAGGGAGAGTCCACTGGGGGGGTGTTGGGGAGAGACACAGACCCAGGGAGGAGGGGGAGATGGAGAAAGGAACAGGGTGTTGGGGCGGGGCGGGATCGGGGGGTGTGTTCACCGCTCACTGAGCATGCAATGAGATGGTTGTTCATTCCTCCCTGGCATGGGGAAATCTGGTGTCTAGGGCATGAAGTGGGTTCTGTGTCCCATTGGTGGGTGTTGGTTACGGTGGCGCGGCCAGTACTCCCACCCTGTCAGTGGCATCACTTGGTCAGAATAGTAAGAATACGTCCCCCCACTCTCACCCTTCTGTTCTCACTGCCCAGGTTGATCTGCTGAATTATGGCATCGGCAGTGGAGCGAATGGATGAGCTGGTTCGTGAGTACCTCCTCTACAGAGAATTCAGTAGTACACTGAAAACGTTTGACACTGAGATCAAGGCGGACAAGGATAAGGGATTTCGAGTGAGTTGACTGCAAAGCCTGGCGAGCTTGACATTAAAAGGCATAGTCTGAGTTGATATCTGACTAATGTAATTGCTATAAAATGAAGCCAGATTACAGACAATCTTCCCTCTAGTTTCATAGCCTTGGTCAGACAAAAATTTGGCAGATGGAGTATAACGTGAGGGAAGGCTTGTTACGACTTTAAAGAACAATGGCGACAATATCTATCGTGCTGTGTACAGTTTTACTTTCCTTATTTAAGGAGGGATATAATTGTATTGGAGGCAATTCAGAGAAAGCTGACTAGGTTGATCCCTGGAATGAACGGGTTGTCTTATGAGGAAAGATTGAGCAGATTGAATCAATATTCATTGGAGTTTAAAAGAACAAGAGGTGATCTTTTTGAAACATGCATGATCTGACGGGCTTGATGGGGTAGATGCTGGGAGGATATTTCCTCTGAGGGAATTTATAACTAGGGCACACAGTTTCAGAATAAATCAACAGGGCATTGAGTTGAGGGCACACCTCTGCCACACAGTGTTATGTCAACGTTACTACAATTAAGCATCTCTTACTTGAGGCTTTTCACTAAATGGTCGATGCACTGTAACAACAACGCTGAGAAAAGTAATCTTTTCATTAAGAGCTTCGATCTAGCTGAGGAGGCTTCAGGCCACATCCAACAACCAGCACTGAAAATTCTGCTCACGTTTTGACAGCTGTAACCGATTCCACCACAGCAGCTGAAACATTCTACAGTATTCTAAAACAATCAATAACATTCAAAATCAAACACCCACATCTTTCATAAAAACAAGTCAGTTTACCCTATCGCCCAATGTTAACAGATCCTTTAAAAAAAATTCTAGGTTCCAGATCTGCATCTTTGCCAAAAAAAAAAATCAGCCATACCCTGTGCCAGGTTTCAGTGAAATCTGTCCATTCGTTTTTGAGCTATATTGTTTACAAACCCCACAACCTGAGTCAAAGGGAAGATTGCTGCCCGCTGAATCACAGCTAACACTAACTGGTGATGTGAGATGTATGATTGATAACCACAGAACCTTACTGGTTTTGGAGATTTTAAGTGGTAAAAGATCATTTGGATCACTACATAAATCCTAATGTTTTAAAAAGCTGACTTTTGCAATGCTAGTGATTGAATAATTCTAAATTTTTGTGTAGGTTGACAAAATTGTAGAACACCTACAACATTTGGTTCAGGGTTACGACCTCAATGGACTGCGTGAATACTGGGGTTACCTGGATCGGCGCCTGTTCAGCAGGCTGGAGGATGCATATCGACACACAGTCAACAAGCTGAAAACCAGCCTTTACCGTTACTACCTGGTCCACACTGTCCAGGTATTTGGCCCATGCTGTACCTGCTCCAGAAGTATTTGATCCATTAGTGTGGAGGAAACGTTACTCTGTATCTAACCCTGTGCTGCATCTGCCCTGGGAGAGTTTGATGGGGACAGTGTTGAGGGAGCTTTACTCTGTATCTAACCCCATGCTGTACCTGTCCTGCGTGTGTTGATGGAGGCAGTGTGGAGGGAGCTTTACTCTGTATCTAACCCCGTGCTGTACCTGCCCTGGGAGTGTTTGATGGGGAAAGTGTAGAGGGAGCTTTACTCTGTATCGAACTCTGACTTGCAAGTTTCTTTTTGTGAACAAAGAAGAACTTGTAGTTTATTCTACAGCTTTACCAGCACAGACAGTCTGTAAAGCTGCACAAGGAGAATTCAGTGAGTGAAGTGCTTTTTTTATTCAGTGCTGGTGTCAGCTGAATTAAGACACATGCACAACCTCTTCCTCATTCTTAGGAAATGTCCCGGTGCCCTGCCCTGAAGTTTGTTGTAGGGGTCACCCAGGCCTCCTATACTCTGAGTGACCAACATCCTGAGGTTCCGACCAATCTATGCTGATGAACTAATTGATCGTGGGGTGCCACGGCAAACTTGATCTTGATTGTTTCTTGGTTTCTGTTCAATTGTTCCCACAAAACCCCCTGGGTTGTAATCAGTAACACTTTCATATCTTCCTTCTCCTGAGTCCAGAGGTCTCCAGATTCTGCCACTGCTGGGATCAGTTAATTCAGCACAGATCTAGACTATCTTCCTGTTCTGTATGTCATTTTTACCATCTCACATATTTGCAGGGAATGGGGGTTGGATGGAGGCTTTTCAAACACGTCTTAAAATAACATTTCAGCTTTGCAGAGCAGGACTTGGGGAACAAAGAAATGTAATTTTTCCCTTTTCCTTTTTGTTGCAGTTTAATAGGATTGACAAAACCCAGGAATTCTTCCAGAAACAGGCCCTCGAATTGCAGAACCAGCCAGAATGGAAAGAGTGGTTTGTTCTTCCCTTCATTCCAAATCCAGATCAGAACCTGGTGTTCGCCACCTACTTCTCAAAGCAGTGGGCAGAGACTTTCCTGGTGTCGCTGCACAACTTCCTGAGCGTGCTCTTCCAGTGCATGCATATCCTTTTTGTAATAGCTGTCTGCATATCCATTCTCATTTTTTCCACTTGTCAACCAAACAGAAGGGGAGCAACATAATAGCTCTCATCAGATTGAAAATTGAGATTCTTTAAAGTAACAGAGTTAGACTCGCTACCAATCTCAATCTCTTATCAATCCTTTATGTCTCTCTCAATCCTTTGTGACCTATTCAAAATCTAGCCCCCACAATCTGTCAAGAGTTATATCTTATTATTTTGTTGCTGTTTGACTTTTTAAAAAATTGTTAAAAACCAAGCGATAATTTTCCCCCCAGTTCTTCCCTGAGCAAATAATGATCAAATTAGAAAGGTGCAGTGTTATACACATACACACACACACCCTTCAGTAAAGCACTAAAGTGGATGGAAAAAGTATAAGACCTTGGCAGTCAAGTCCATAACTCTTTAAAGATGCATGAACAATACTGCGAAGTGATCAGTAGAGCAAATAGGGTGGTGGGATGCACTCACAATTGAGAATTGGGGAAAGTTCTCCACTGGCTGGTGTTGTGGCTAGTGCAAAGGTGGTTGTGATTGTTGGTGGCCAATTATCTGAGCCCCAGAACATCAAGGCAAGAATTTCTCAGGGCAGTGTTCTAGGGCCAGCCATCTTCGGCTGCTTCATCTATGACCTTCCCTCCATTATAAAGTCAGAAGGGGCTCATTATGATTGCAATGTTCAATTCTGTTTGTAATTCTTCAGATAACGAAGCAATCCATACCTGCCTGCAGCATCACCTGTACAATGTTAGGGTTTGACTGGTGAGCGGTAATAACATTTGTTCACCCAAATGCCAGACAATGACCATCTCAACATAAGAGAGCCTAACCAGCTTCCCTCAGCATTCAATGGCGTTACCATTGCTGAATTCCACATCATCAACATCCTGAAGGTCACCATTGGCCAAATATTTAATTGGGCACAGCCACCTAAATTCTGTGGCTACAAGAGCAGGTGAGTGATTGAGAATTCTGCAGCTTGTAATCTGTCTCCTGACCCCCAAAAGTCTGTCCACCACCAAGGAACAAGGCAGGAATGCGATCGTCAGCATCCAGGACAAAATAGCTCACTTGATCAGCACCCCATGATCACCTTCAACATTCACTCCCTTCTCAACCGATGCACAATGGCTGCCATGGTTGCACTGCAGCAGCTCAACAAGGCTCCTTTGACAGCATCTCCCAAACCTCTGACATTAGACACCTAGAAGGACAAGGGCAACATTGCATAGGAAACACCACCTGTAAGTCTTCCTCCCAAGTCTGCACATCATTCTGAAATGGAAATACATCAGTATTTTTTCATCACGGGGTCAAAATCCTGGAACTCCCTCCCTTCACCACCACCTTCCCAAGGGTATTAAATGTTGGCCTCGTCAGTAATGCCCAAATTCCACAAACAAATTTAAAAAATGCAATTTTCTTGTACAAGTCTTTGGTCAGGCCTCAGTTCGAATACTGTGCCCATTTTGGGGTGTCATGTGGTTGGTAATCTTGAAGCTCTGGAAAGGACAAAGAAGAGGACCAATAGATAATTCCCAATTTGAAGCATCTTAGTTATCAAGATAGACTGAAAAAGCTGGGATGATCCACTTGGAGAAGTAGAGCCTCGGGTGATCTGATTGAGATTTATAAGGTGAGGAAGGAACTAGATTGACAGTTTGCTCCAATTAACTATGTTCTGGTCGGCCAGGGATTACATCTTTAAATTGAGCAAGGTCAGATCTAGGTTAGATGGTTCTTTCCCTGAGAATAGTGGATCTCTGGAACAGGCTGTTGGGTTGTGTGGTGGATGCAGATTCGCAGAATTCCTTCAAGTGAGAGCTGGATCCGTTTGGGGCAGAGGTCACCTTGGACAATAGGTAGGTACAGCAGGGAATTATCAGGGCCAGAGTGATCTGGGAAAGTTTTAATTGCCTTAGTGTTATCAGGGAGGAATTTCACAATTATTTTCCCCCTGGCCTGGGTTTTATCTTTTTTTTTCACTTCCCAGGAGATCTCACTGTTTTGAGTGGAGAGAGTTGTGGGGAGAGTTACATGAGGAAATGTATATGGTGGGATACACAAGGCATCGCAGTTGTGGGGTGCAAGTTGATTGGGACTGAGAATCTTTTTCTCCCCTGCTGACGCCGTCTTCAGCGGGGTTGTCGTTCTAGACATGTCAGGTGTTCTCTGGTGCCTCATCGAGCTGGTAATTCTTCAAATGTGACTCTAGATGGAGAATGATTTGAAAAAATCTTTATGTAGTGCTTTTCATGATCTCAATGTCGCAAAATGCTTTACAGTTCATGAAGTATTTTTGTAGTGTAGTTGTTGCTATAATGTAGGAATTTCCACACAGCAAGCACCCAGAAATTGTGATGTGATAACGACCAGATAATCTGTTTTTTGTGATGTTGATAGAGGACGAAATATTGGCCAGGACACTGGGGATTACTCCCCTGTCCTTATTTGAAACAATGCCATGGGATCTTTTATGTACACCTGAGGGCAGATGGGTTTAACCCAACTTGATTTAACCCCTTATCCGAAAGACTGACAATCCAGTGTAGTACCAAGGAAATGCTGCACTATGACAATCCAATGTAGTTCCAAGGAAATGCTGCACTATCAGACAAGATTCTTAGGCTAAGGTGCCGGAATGAGACCTAAATCCACAACTTTCTGACTCTCAAAGTGTTAACAACTGAGGCACAGTTGAGACATATGGGACAAAAGAGGGTATCACAGCTTGACCTAATTGAGTGAGTGGTTAATATGCTTTCCAGCGGGGCTCATTGTACAGTGATCAGCAGCGACTCCCAATTGTTTCCTTTCCTTGCCCTGGTCTAGCTGTCTCTGAACGGTTGTGATGCTTTTCCTGGCATAGAGAATAGCTTACTCAAAAGGTCTGCACTATCTGATTTGTCTGATTCTGGTACAAGCCAGGTTACATTTATATATTTTTTTTATTGGTACACTGTGCTTTGTACTGTGTGTCTTGTTTAGTTTGCCGTACTTTGCAAGCCAGTGCACTATGGGATCGCAGAATCCATTTTGTTTATTTTACTTCAACTGAAGTCATCTCACCTTCACCTGCATTAGACATAACTTCAGATTCTGCTACAAGCCTTAAGTTGTCATCACTCTCCAATGAACATTACTCCGTAAAAGCACCAGAATTCCGCCGTAACCCACACAGGGAGAGAAGATCTCCTGAGTGCCTGAGTTATAGTTAAGGCGAACCGCCCTTTTTTAGTGCATTATGGGCTTGCAGAATCCACTTTGTCTTTGTTAGTTCAGTTGCTGAAGTAAAATAAACAAAAGCACAATGTTCAACCACTTCCGTGCCTATGTGAGCATTGATTAATCTTTAAAAAGTTATTGGCAGTACCAGCATTAAAACGTAACAAATTGCCGATGAGGACGATGGACCTTAGCAGTAATGCCACTCAAAAAGTGAAACTATAGTGAAGGAACTTAAAGGAAATTATGAGTTTAAAAAAAACATGGGAAACTCAGCGCAAAAAACTGACGAAGTTCAAAGTAGATAGGATCTGCAGAGTTCAAGAAGATGAGAAAGGAATAGAGTTTCTGCAGTGTTTTCTTTAAAAAAGTTTACAGAAAAAGTGAAGCAGCCCCTTTTGCCAATGAGACCGCCAAGATCCCCAAAAGCACAGGAAAATCGCAGAGCCGAAACCAACAAGCTGCTGACAGCTGCAGAGAAATCCTGAAGCAAAAGAGTTACAACTCTTAAAGCAGCAACACATTTAAGGAGGAAAATTACTATACTTAGCGACCTATGGGACATTTTGACTGTTGAGCAGTGGAGCTCCTACATTGAATGCTTTTGAGTTTTTTTGTCCTTGTAAGTGGAATTGAAAATGATAAGGTGGCAACTTTCTTAAGTGTAATGGGAGCTAAAACCCTTGGCTTACAAAGAAGTTTGGTGCAACCTGACAAACCTGGCACAAAATCGTATGAGGACATTGTAAAAGTCCTGGAGACGCATTTTTCCCCTAAGCTACTTGTTATAGCAGAAAGATTTGGGTTTCAAAAAGAAACCAAGAGGGAGAAACAATTGCGCAGTATGTTGCAGCACTTAAAAAGCTCACTGAACATAGTGAATTCAAGGAAGCACTGCTGTTATTTCTCACACGATGTCCTCGGGTGTGGAGAGTCTAATAGTGATCGCTTCACGGACTTTAAGCAAAGCAGAGAGCCAATACGCTCAAATCGAATGCGAAGTACTAAGAATCATTTTCAGAATCTGGAAATTTCACCAGTACCTGTTTGGATGGAAACTCATGCTGCTGGCTGATCATCAATCACTCACCTCAATATTTGGCCCCCACACATGCATCTTTTCTCTAGCTGCAAGCAGAACGTAGTGCATTGATGTTGAGCGCTCACACATATGACAGCAAATATCGAAAATCTATTTTGCACAGCAATGCGGTCTTTTGAACTGCTCCTACCAGTCAGCCATGTGGATACTACCCAGAAAGACATCATCTACTTTGCACATATGGGGAACACACCCGTCACTTCAGTCCAAATAAAGAAAGCCATTGAGTGGACCCAACAGTGTCCAAAATCACAGATCTTGTAATGCATAGCAACTCTTCCCTGAATTTCCAAGTCTCACCTGACTTTCACGCTTATGTTTCCAGGAGAACGGAGTTATCATTTGCTTTGGAACATGCAGATTTGTATTCCACCAACATTGAGGAAACCAGTGTTGGACCAACTGCATTCTGGACACTGGAATAGCTCACAAAGAGATCGCAAGAAGCTACTTTTGGTGGCCTAGCCCGAACCAAGACATTACAGCCAAGGCAAGATCTTGTTCATGTCAGAGTGTGAGAAATATGCCTCAGTTGGCACTCCTTCATCCATGGGATTGGCTGGGAAACTCATGGTAGTGCATCCATGTCGATTTTGTTGGCCCATTTGAAGGAAAGATGCTTGTTCCAAATGGCCAGAAGTTTCAGTGATGTCCTCTAATACTGCTGGGAGTACAATTCAGAGACTAAGAGAAATGTTCAGTCGTTACGGGTTACCAGAACAACTTGTGACAAACACTGGACCTCAGTTTGTATCGCAGGAGTTTGAGAATTTTTTGAGAAGTAACGGAATTCATCACATCATCTCAGCACCATACATTAGCAGAGAGATTTGTTCAAACCATGAAACATTCTTTTAAGTTCAGCACAAGGACATTCCTCCATTCAAAAGCGTCTGGACTCATTTCTGCTGACATACTGAAATACGCCACATACTACGACTAAAGTATCTCCAACATTCCTACTAATGGGACGGCAGCTGTGCACTTGCTTTGATTTGCTGAAATCAACAAAAAAAGGCAAGTTGTGCAAGATCAATAGCACAACTAAGTTAAGAGAAGAGCACAAAGATCAAAGCCAAGAGTTTTCTATTCTGGACAAAAAGTTCTAGCTCGTAATTACACTGCCTGAGCTAAATGGGTTCCTGCTACTGTGATTGCTCAGACAGCACCTGTTTCTTACCCAGTCCAAACTGCGAATGATCTCACCTGGCGGAGACATTGACCAAGTGTTGCAACGTCAAGCGCCAACCTTGGGTACACAGCTTATGGAAGAGCCATCCCCAAGTCAGGGAATGCTGACTCCAGTCTCACCTCTTCAGTCTAGGTTGACTGAAGTTGAAGTCGTCTCACTTTCACCTGCATTAGACACAACTTCAGATTCTGCTTCAAGTCCTAAGTTGTCATCAGTCTCCAATGGAAGTTGAAGTCCCCCACCCAGAGTTCATTCTGCACTCTTGCCACCCTCAGTGCTTCCTCCAAATGATGCTCAACATGGAGAAGCACTGATTCATCAGCTGAGGGAGGGCGATACGTGATAATCAGCAGGATGTTTCCTTGCCCATGTTTGACCTGATGCTATGAAACTTCATGGGGTCCGAAGTTGATGTTGAGGACTCCCAGGGCAACTCCCTCCCGACTGTATACCACTTTGCCGCCACCTCTACTGGGTCTGTGCTGCTGGTGGGACAGGACATACCCTGGGATGGTGATGATGGTGTCTGGGACATTATCTTTTAGATATAATTCCGTGAGGATGACTATGTCAGGCTATTGCTAGACTAGTCTGTGGGACAGCTCTCCCAATTTTAGCGCTAGCCCCCAGATGTTAGTAAGGAGGACTTTGCAGGGTCAACAGGGCTGAGATTGCTGTTGTTGTTTCCGGTGCCTAGGTTGATGCCAGGTGATTCGTTCACTTTAATTCCTTTTTTGTGACTTTGTAGCGGTTTGTTACAACCGAGTGGCTTGCTAGGCCATTTCAGAGTCAACCATATTCCTGTGGGTCTGGAGTAGGCCAGACCAGGTAAGGACGACAAATTTTTTTTTTTACCATAAAGGACATTCGTGAACCAGATGGGTTTTCACAACAGTCGAGAAGGGTTTCATGGTCATCATTAGACTTTTTAATTCCAGACTTCTATTGATAAAAATTCCATCTGCCATGATGGGATTCAAAACAAAGTCCCCAGAGCTTACCCTGGGTGTCTGGATTACTAGTCCAGTGACAATACCACTTTGCCATTGCAAACAATATTTAATTGGGGGAAATTTCTGCTCATCCAATACTGGATGTCAGACAAAGTGTGTCAGGCAGTTGAGGGAGAAGTGCATGGGTGAGAAATTTCGGCCTTTTCAGTTATGGAATCCTACCCTGTGAAATATTTTTCCAACCCCCACCTCTCCCTCTCTGATGCCTTTTTTTTTCTTCACGTACATATTCCACCACGAGTTTACATTATCAAGATAATAAACTCTGGCTTAGGACTTAAATGTTATTTTGCCTTCCTGACAAGCTATCTCCCTGAAGGATGTGAAGGAAGGACTACTTGTTCACCCCACCAGTAAAACCAAGCTTGATAATACTTTCAAGGGATAAGTCTCCCTCAGTCTTCATATCTGCACCTCTTTTCTTTATGATCTTCCTTAAAACCTCTCTCTGACCAAGCATTTAGTCACTGATCCTAACATTTTTTTGCTTTGCATCTGTGTAAATTTTTGTCTCATTATTTTTCTATGAGGCACTTTTTCCTGCATTAAAGTTGTAGATGCAAGTTGTTCTTGAGTGGTATGATGGATTTGAGTTGTTGCTTTTATACCTAGGGTCTACTGAAAGACAAAACCAAACCAGTTAGTTAGAACAGCATTTGGAGAACTTTGACACTGAAAAATTTATAAGCTCGAGGTCATGTTCTGTTGTTAGTATGGACTTTGTCCTGTATTACATGCACTAACTGCAGAAATGCTGAGGTCACTTTGGTGATTTGCTACAAATGCATGGTCCACAATCTTGATGGTAATACAAGATAAACAAAAAGAAAACTAATGTTTCTACCCACTTGAAGTCCAATGATGCCACCCATTTCAAGTGGCTTAGAAGCATTTGCATTAGGTCATAAAATTGCAGTAATTTTCCAGCCCCTCATAGTGATTTTGCTGCTTTGCGCTATAATGTGCATGTGATTCCTTGTCACAAAATAATTTCAGACATTTGGCTTCATCTACCCTTATCCCATTGTCGACCTTCTGTCAGAACATGGATCTGCGGCCATGTACCTCTTGTCTACCATTTTTCCTATGTTAGAAGCCTTGATGTTCACTGCTTATTTCAGAAGTGAATAGGTGTCAGACTGAAGTATGATAGCTGGAGCAAGTGAATTGTAAATAATGTCAGCCTAGGGCTGCAAGGCCAAAGGTGACTACTTCGAGTTGTATAAAGAATGGCTTTCAAAGCCAATCTGACTGTGGTTTGGAACTGATGAACTTGGTGTCTGATCTATTACTGCCTTATCTAATAGTTTTCCAGGTGAACCTTGGCACACGACTAGCAGGCGGCTAACACGATTCTTTAAATGTGTACACATATTTCCCAAAACGAGGACTGAGATATCCCTTCAAGTTGTAGAAAGTTTCAAGCATGACATTCAAGTGAGAATCAACAAGGTGTTCTTTTCTTAACTTCTGTCACCTGTTCCTGTGTTGCTGAACTTTGATGCGGAAGTCCAGAGATTCTCCCAACTGCAAGAAGAAAATGAAGCCTTAAGGCAGAAGGTAGTGTTTTATTTCAGTGAGACTGCTAGAGGGAGGTGTGGTGTGGCCTGGTGGGCGAGGTGGGTTGACGGGCAGCCCAGTGAAAAGATCTGGTTCTGGGCTGGTGAGGCTGAGGTTGGGCGAGGCTGAGGTTGGGCAAGTCTGGGCACTGTAGGATGGAAAGCCAAGGCTTACATAATGCTGATTGTGACACAGGATAGTCTGGGAGTTACAGTTGTTTCCAGTTTTCCCATTTGTGCATAGTTCTTAGCTATGTACTTTCAAAGTGAGAGATGCCCGTAAGCAGGCTGGTAAATGGTTGTTGCCTTTGCCTTGTATATATCCGGTTGCCAATGGAGGTGTGAGAATCATTGAGGTTGTTTGTCAAGGTGCCTGTTATTTATGCTTCTCAAGGCACATTGGGATTTGACAGAATTGCCTGTTATTCTTGGCTCAAAGGGTTATCATTTGTACTGTAAAGTATTTGCTGTTTTGGTTTTCTGAATAATTCATGTTGTATCTCAGCTGTTTGCTCTGCAAGCAGAGCCAAGAATGAAGAAAGAAGAAGAGATGATTCACCATAAATTACCTCCTTACGTTCAGAACATGGACCGGCTGGGAGATTCAGAATTGTGAGTCCTGCATCTGCAGATCAGCACTATAAACTTTTAATCACAGACCAGTTCAAAACATCATTCCAGTGGATTGAATCTGGGGCAGTGGTTCAATTCCCCCACTTGCCCCTGCCTCCATGAGCCAATCCCACTCTTCCCACCATCACTTTATCAATTGCTTTAGGTACAATACAAAATGTTATTAGAAAAATTATTGATTCCTCTGTAAATCTTCATGGACAAAGTACATTGCATCCACTGCTATATTTCACATAGTAGTATTAGACCATAAGACATAGGAGCAGAAATTAGGCCATTAGGCTCATTGAGTCTGCTCCGCCATTCAGTCATGGCTGATAAGTTTCTCAATCCCATTCGGCTGCCTTCTCCCCGTAACCTTTGATCCCCTTACCAATCAAGAATCTATCTATCTCGGTCTTAAATACACTCAATGACCTGGCCTCCACTGCCTCCTGTGGGAATGAATTCCATAGATTCACCACACTCTGGATAAAGAAGTTTCTCCTCATCTCTGTTCTAAAAGGTCTTCCCTTTACTCTGAGGCTGTGCCCTCGGGTCCTAGTCTCTCCTACTAATGGAAACATCTTCCCCATGTCCACTCTATCTAGGCCTTTCAGTATTCTGTAAGTTTCAATCAGATGCCCCCTCATCCTTCTAAACTCCATCGAGTATAGACCCAGAGTCCTCAAATGTTCCTCATATGTTAAGCCTTTCATTCTTGGGATCATTTTCGTGAACCTCCTCTGGACCCTCTCCAGGGCCAGAACATCCTTCCTGAGATACGGGGCCCAAAATTGCACACAATATTCTAAATGTGGTCTGACCAGAGCCTTATAAAGCCTCAGCAGCACATCCCTACTTTTATATTCTAGTCCTCTCGAAATAAATGCCAACATTGTATTTGCCTTCCTAACTACCGACTCAACCTGCAAGTTAACCTTAAGAGAATCCTGGATTAGGATTCCCAAGTCTCTTTGCACTCCAGATTTCTGAATTCTCTCCCCAATTAGAAAATAGTCTATTCCTCTATTCTTCCTATCAAAGTGCATGACCACACACTTCCCCAAGTTGTATTCCATCTGCCACTTCTTTGCCCATTCTCCTAACCTGTCCAAATCCTTCTGCAGCCTCCCCACCTCCTCAATACCACCTGTCCCTCCACCTATCTTTGTATCATCTGCAAAATTAGCCAGGATACCCTCAGTTCCTTCATCTCGATCATTAATGTATAAAGTGAAAAGTTGTGGTCCCAACACTGACCCCTGCGGAACTCCACTAGTCACTGGTCGCCATCCTGAGAAGGACCCCCTTATCCCCACTCTCTGCCTCCTGCCAGACAGCCAATCTTCTATCCATGCTAGTACCTTGCTTCTAACACCATTGGCTCTTATCTTACTGAGCAGCCTCCTATGCGGCACCTTGTGAAAGGCCTTCTGGAAGTCCAAGTAGATAACATCCATTGGTTCTCCTTTGCCTAACCTACTTGTTAACTCCTCAAAGAATTCTAACAGATTTGTCAGGCATGACCTCCTGTTGATGAAACCATGCTGACTTTGCCCTATTTTACCATGCACTTCCAAGTATTCTGAAATCTCATCCTTAATAATGGACTCTAAAATCTTACCAACAACCAAGGTCAGGTTAATCGGCCTGTGATTTCCCGTCTTTTGCCTCACTCCCTTCTTAAACAAGGAGGCTACATTTGTGATTTTCCAGTCCTCTGGGACCCTCCCTGACTTCAGTGATTCCTGAAAGATCTCACCACGAACGCCTTCACTATCGCTTCAGCTATCTCCTTCAGAACTCTGGGGTGTAATCCTTCTGGTCCAGGTGATTTATCCACCTTCAGACCTTTCAGTTTTCGTAGCACCTTCTCCTTGGTAATGGCCACCCATACTCACCTCAGACCCCCA